>CAWUFW010003133.1:0-600000 GCA_963921515.1 Calotriton arnoldi
GAGGATCTGTCCTCTTCTTCGGACACGGACCACCAAGCAGGCCCATCTGGTGTGGCAGGGCCCAGCCGCTCCCCAGGACCCCTCCTACCCACCAACCCATCATCCAGGGCTGCTGAACATTCCCAGCCCCCTGCTGCCACTGTCGTTGCGGCCACACCCACGGTCATTGCGGCCACACCCACGGTCATTGCGGCCACACCCACGGTCATTGCGGCCACTACCACTGCCGCAACCGCCACCATCGCCGCACCGACCACCACCGCCGCCACCACCACCACGTCTTCGCTGGCACCAGCCCCAGCGCAGGTGGTGGCCCGGCTGACTGGATCCACCCTGGGAGCCACAGCGAGGACCGTGGTGAGCAATGTGGCTAGTGGGCAGGCCGGTGGCAGCAGGACTGGTAGGAGGAGCAGGGTCAGGGAAACGCCAGCCTCCCCTGGGAGCCATGCCCTGCCTCAAATGGCCAGAGTCCTTGGGGCCTATGAAGAGGCCCAAGGACAATGGGCCAGGTCAGCTACAGACACGCGTGAGGTGCTGGGGGTGCTGAGGTCCATGGACGCCCGTATGGGCCAACTCGTGGACCTCATGGGCCAGCTGGTGGTGGCGGTGAGGTCACAGCCAGGGACAGCAGCTCCCCTCCGCCACCACCTGCCGGGGCGCAGGGTCGAGCAGCAGTGTCCAGTTCCCCTGCGTCCACAGCCAGTGAGCACACCTCAACCACCAGCATGTCGCAAGCAGGCACCCCCTCGCAAACGTGGAAGGGGCCGTCCGAGGTGGAAACAGATCTCCCGGGAGGACTTCGCACGCTCCAAACGCAAGTGAGGCAGCCAGCCAGCCTTCCTTGACCACCCACTGCATTGACTTGGACTACGATCCCACTCCACACAGCCATCTGGATGGCATGTGTGTGTTGGACTATGGACATAGAACCAGTGGGTACACCCTGAGCATCACGCAGCCATGACCGACAGCTCATTGTCACTGCACGCACCACTTTTGTCATCACCTTACACACAATCACATGTCACAGTTTGAAATAAATGCACCTCTTACACAAACTGCTGTTTGTGCCCTGTGTTTTATTTGTACGGAATACAACGGCCACCTTGGGCGGAAAGGCACCTGATGCGTGGCATGGCAATGGAACCGGAGGGCCTGTAGGGACCTAGGGGTGGGAGACAGAACAGGAGCACATTCAATGAGTGTGTCACACACCCATCACACAGTACATGTCAACAACTACAAGCAATGTACACACATCGCACAGAGCAATAGGGCACAATGCCACAGCCACCAACAGTGGCATACTACCCTGGCCATGGAGCGTTGACACACAGCACGCAGTGAACAAACGGCCACCCTGACACAGCACACACACACCTGCACAGATACAGCCACATCAGCCGTCGTACATGGACACTCACCGTCAAGTGAAGTAGCGGGCGATGAGCTGCTGCCGCACATTACCAGCTTCCTCCTCTCCGCTGTCCTCCTCACTCGAGCTGTCCTGGTCTGCGGGCTGGGGCCCTGGTTGATCTCCGTCATCCACGATGAGGGGGATCTGCTTCCGAATGGCCAGATTGTGCAGCATGCAGCACGCCACCACTATCTGGCACACCTTCTGTGGGAGTACGCCAGCGCACCTCGGTGCGGTCCAGGCACCTGAACCTGGACTTGAGGAGGCCAAAGGTACGCTCGACCACACGTCTGGTCCTCCCATGTGCCTCATTGTAGCGATCGTCTGCTGGGGTGCGAGGATTCCTCAATGGACTGAGCAGCCATGCCCCATTCGGGTACGCAGAGTCACCTGGGTGTGAGGGACACAGAGAACCGTTGCTATTCCAACTGGACAGGGGACAGCATCGCACAACCAGCACGCTACACCACTCCACATACTCACCGACAATACAGCCACGATCCTGTTGCAGATTGGACATCAGTCGTGGCAAGATGCTGTTGCGCATTATGTGTGCGTCATGGGCCGAGCCTGGGAACTTTGCACACACGTGGGTGATCACCATGTCCGCAAGGCACACCACTTGCACATTCAGGGAGTGCGTGTGCTTCCTGGTGCGGTACAGGTGCTCAGTGGCCTGTGGTGGAACAAGGCCAACATGTGTGCAGTCAATGGCTCCAACGACGTGTGGGATTCTGCCAAGGGCATAGAATGCACCCTTCACTGCCGCCAATTCACGAGTCCTGGGGAAGCGGATGTACCTGTTTCGGTACAGCATCATGGCTGCCAGTACATCCCTCAGCACCTTGCTGAACATGGGCTGGGACATCCCTCCTCCACTGCCCACTGTGTGCTGGAATGACCCAGTGGCGAAGAAATGCATGGCGGCCATCACCTTAGCCGTGGGGGTGACAGCTGTCGGATACACCCTGCGGGGACGGAGATGGGGTTCCAACATGGCACACAGTCGATGCAGGGTTGGCCTGTCCAGCCGAAACTTCCTAATGACCTCTGTATCGTCCATGTCCGCCAGCAATTGGTATGGGCGGTCAATGTTCGGTCTCCGCCTAGGGAAAATGGCAGTGGACACATGTCAAAGCAACACAACACATAGCAATTTCGCATACACATCACTGACATGACTGAGCAGGCACATGAGCCACAGCCCAGCTGTCAAGCTGGGACGGCACGGCCACACTACACTTACACAGGTCTCCCAACAATGGCAATGGCTAGTGATACAAACCACTGCCATGTGCATGCACATGGGGATCTAGGCCCCAATGACTTGCGGGGCGTGCTGATGGGGACTGACTGGATATTCGTCAAGCGGCAACGCCACGGCAACATGAATGTCTGCTGAGCATGGAACTGCTTCCGAGGCTGGATGAGTATGGCACACGACGACGACGATGTGGGCACAGGCTGAGCGGCCAAAACAAGTGGGACCTGTGGCACGAGGGGATAGGAGACAGTAGTAGGTATCAGCACTGCACCCTATGTACAGCACTGTACGGATCACACCTCCCGAAACATTGACAGGTGTCCACATTGACAGCCCCATGCCAAGACGGCTGTGTGCTTGCAGTCACACGTCACAGGTGAGAGGTTACATTGCACGTGCCAGGTGGCAGACGTACATAGTGGGAGCTGGCATGTGTGTGCATGTGTCTCCTGTTCAGGATCCACCAGATGGGCGCTGACTCTGTACTGACCATTGGACACAGCATGTTCCGTGGAAGGCTTGTGTGTGTGGGATGGTGGCACTGGATGTGCCTCCGTTGGGTGGGGGCCATGCACAGGGCGGGTACGTCGATGATTGCGCATTGTTGGTCACGGTGGGTGCACCCACTAAGATGTGTTGCCCTGTGTTCAATTCCTATGTCCGCATGATGATGGACTGTAGATGTGGGCAGACTACACATTGGTCGATGTGCTGTCTATATGCATGTGCCTTCACACCAGGCACAGCTGCCCCTGCACATGTGACCCCTGCTGGACTCGCTGCTGGGTCTGTGGAGCTGATGCACCTTCTGTGCGTGGGGCGGACAGCTCTCCTCACTTCCCTCATTGCGCATGTCATGACTTTGCCGCAGGTGACATGGATCATGGAGGGCCCACATGTACGCGTGGGTAGGCTACACATGATTGTTCACTGGTCGCCACCCCCAGTCAGTGTTTCGAATGGGAAGGTTGTCGTGCTGGTGGTATGTTCGATGTGGCGGATGGGCGGGCCTAGGTGCGGGCTTACATTCCGGACATGGGGGGTAGTTGGATTGGCGACTAGTTGCAGTACACACGGGACACGTCTCTTCCTTTCCACATCTGGGTCATCCCTTGTACTCACTGACAGTGATACAGTCATCTTCGCCCCAGCCCTCATGTCCTCCCCTCGCTCCCCCAATATGCATGTGCACCTGCGAGGCTAGCGCTTGCACAGGCAGCCCCAAGCTCGCACCAGAGAGGGCAAGGAGTGTATGTGTGGGTCCAGTTGCACGAGTGGGCTGTCTCAGGGTATGATGTGTTGCGGGACGCCGTCCACCTGCGTGGTGCCCCAAATGGAGACCCGGCCTGCATGGACTATGCATCACAGTCTTCGCCTTCCGGATCCGCCACCTGCGACACCCAGTGGCTGTGGCTGCCCTTGCGGCCATGCCGCGTCCGTCTGTGACTGATGGCCCACACATTCACTCTTTGGCCTCTCTGGGGAGGGCTCGGGGGTGGTGGCGCACGCGCTTGCACTTAGTCGCAATGGCATGTGGCGTGGTTGGTATAATGGGCAATGGATGGGATGGTGCGAGCCACCTCCCGTGACGTTAGTGCTGCTCGTGCTGTGGTGCGTCCCCTACACTTCCATTTGACTTGTGCCATGCTAGACGTTGAGGTTCTATTGCCTGCGTGATGTGACCAGGAGGAGCGCGAGGAGACCTCTCACACACCATGCTCCACTGCCATCCCGTGCCCTGTATCGCCTGTGCGGATTGACTATGTTGGGGTTACACCTGGTCGACTGGGGCTGTGTGTGCCTTGTCAAGGGGCATGGCGGGCGCACAACAGGATCCAGCTTGTCCACAGAGGGTGGGCTGAGGTGCGCCTGGTACCGCTTTGTACGTGTGCCCGGCTGCTGTGCACACACGTGTTCACTCCCCCCGACAGGTGTCCTCTCACAATGCCCAGGGAAGCGGTGGTGTACTGTTCATGACCCCTCCCAACACGGCGTGCTCCAACTTGGCATGTGCGCATCTACCCGTCACACCCACCCACCTGAGCACTGCGTCCATACGACTTCACACGACACATGTGTGTCTTCCACAGTTGTGCTACTCATTTGCGTTGACATCCAATACCAGTGGACTACATGGTCATGTCACGACTGCCGTGTACTTCACATACTCTCATCCTCTCTCATTCGTACTTGTGAAATGAGTCAGCGGAGACAGTTTTGGTTTCAAACATTATATTGAGTCTTCTGTCCTCTGTGATGCAGTATAGTGGACACTACTGGCAGCGGAATACATGTTGAGGATATACTGAGCATGATTGCAAATGGGATAGGGTGTGGGGTTACATGTGATTGGCTGTTGCATGTGGGATGTGGGCTTCAGAGTTACATCTGCTTGGCCAAGGCTGTGCTAATGTACATTTACGTATAGCTGCGGAGCTGCGGACTTTGACACAGACGGTATACATGTAGCCTACCAGACCGCTTGGCATCATGGGCACAGTCCATCTCAGTTCCATGTGACAAGTTTGCTGCGGTTGTTCCTCATGCACGCGTGCATGTGAGATGACATCAGGGCATGTGCTTGCGTGCATGCAGCGGCGTGCCACTTGTTGTTGCACTGTGGTGGTTACTGGACATGTCACAGTCACTGGGGTCGTGTTGTTGTTGTATGCACTTGTCGTCCATGCAAAGGTCCTGGTATGGGATTCCCGGGGCGGGGGTGGGAGGGGTGCAGCACCCACAGACTCCAGGCGACCTAGTCATGTCCACTGAGCGGTGTGTGTGTCCATGGGCGCTGGATCCATGTCGTGTCCTGGTTGTTCGTGCAGTTCCGTCCATGTGGGTGCGATACACAGACCCCATGCCACTGCCTCCCACGATGCATGCGGTGTTCCTGGATGTGATGGGGAACAGTGTGCATGTCCCGGTCATATCCGATGTCATGGCGATGTCGTTGATGGTGTGGTTACAGTTGCCGGTCGTTTGGTATGGCTGTTGTGGTGGTGACTGGCCAGTCCGTGCGGAAGCTAAGCATGGGTGCGGGGTTGGACATCATAGGTCAATCGGGGAACCTGCGTTGTGGTCCGACGAATTTACAGGTTGTCAGGTATGCGATGCCGTCCAGCAGGGCTTCCATGTCATTGGTGGTGTACATGTTTGCCAGCCAATGTAGCGGATGGTGGCTGTCAAGGTGTTGTTCGTAAGTTGTCCCTTGGAGGACCATGATGGGGCATGCTGGGTGACATTCGATGTAGCTGTTCTCGATGATCCGTCGTGTGGAGGCACAGTGGTCCCATTTCAGTGCGGGTGCGATGTTGGCCACATACGCCATGCCCCCATAGGCAGAGCAGGCCCTGTCGTGTGCGTCCAGAGGGAGGAGTAGTGGTAGCAGGTCCGCCTTCAGACATGCCGGGTTGGAGAGGCATATCTCCACGGGATGCTGGTAGGGACACCTCCGACAGTAGAAGACGGGCATGACGCAGCTGAACAATGTGATGCGGTAAGTCAGTCGGTAACTTACGTTCAGCAGGGACAGGAGATCGCATCCCAATATATGTAACAGGTTGGTTTTGTACAGCTTGAGCTGTCCGGCGTAGTTGGGTAGGTGTGTTGCGGTTGCCATTTCGCAGCGGTGCGTTGTGGTGGCGTGCTCCGGCTGTGTGTGCAGTCTGCAATGTGCACGCTCCGAGGTTGCTGTGAGCTCTGTGTAGTCGTAGGGAGACAGGACTTGTGTTCTGTTGGCTTGTTTGGAGGACACGGGCCCTCATCCCACATGCTTCTCAGACAGTTCAAGGTCAGTGATGTGTGACTCCTTCCAATTAACTTGCATGTGGCCGACATGGGGGAGTGTTTTCTTCTTTCTTCCCCGTCCGTTGTGTGCTTCTGTGATATGCGCTATCTGCCCTGTGGTCGGTCTCCTCGGCATGCCTGTGTTGGTCTATTCTTGGACAATGGCTGTATTCACCGGCTTCTGTCGTAGGGCTGTGGTTTCGGAGTTGGAATGGAAGGTCATTCAGTGCTGTCTGCTCTCCCTTGTGTGGGCGGCAGGCTGCCTTTCCGCTCTGCGTTGGGCCTTGTGTGTGAATGTTATTCTTGGGCCACCTGTTGTCGGTCCCTGGGCTCTTTGGTGTTCCGTTTTATATGTCTTGTTCATATGTGCAGGGTGGTATGGGTGTTTCAGTGTGGTACTGGCGTTCCTCTTCCCGAAGGGGCCCTGCTTCTCCTAGTTGGTGTTGCCGCCGCTGTGTGCTACGCCATGTTTGTTACACTGGGGTGTGTCCTGCTGTTGCGTGACTTCACTGGCATGTGTGCGTCGGTTGTGTGGCGTTGGGTGTTGTCCGTGAATTGGGCGTTGGGGACATGTCTGTGGCAGGCCTGTCACGTGTCATGTGCGTTCGGGGTGGGGCTGATGTGTGTGCTGCTTGGTTGTGTCCCTGTGTCTGTGTGCGACGCATGCATGGCGCTGCGGTTGGCCTCTGCGTTGTGCGCATGTGTGGCGGCGTCATCGCCGCTTTGGGGCCGTGACGGGGTCGTTGGTTCCTAGTCCCAGGTGGTGTGTACACATGTGTTACGCGATGTTACGATTTGGCCTGTGTGTCATATGTGGATGCAATGGTGGATGTGTAGTGTACAAGCGCTGGTGGGGGTTGTCCGCTTTTTCCGCCCTTGCACTGTGTGCGCTGTTTGCGTGCACTTGTTGTGTGTGTGCCTACCTGCGTCTCCGCGGTACGTTGCGTCCTTGGTGGTGCATCAGCAGGAGCATGGGGAGGGCCTGCAGTGCTGGATTCATGCTCGGGGAGCCGCTTCTTCGTTGTCCGTGCTCGGCGTCCGTGTTACCGCTTCGGTTTGTCGTACGGTATCTCTTGGCCGTGGGAGCCGTTTGTTTGCGGCATCGTAATTTATACGCCGGGCGGGACGTGTTTCGTCGGACGGTGTGTGTCAATTGGGCTGCGCCGCTACGCGTACGGGCGCACTTTGATGGCGGACGGTGTTGCTGGCTTGCCGGCGGTGTTTGGCCTACTTTTCGCATCGTAATTGGGCGGGCGCGTGGACTGCTGCGTGCCGGCGGTAACTGGTGGTTTTTGCATCCGCCAGCACGGCGGTTGTGCTTCCGCCCGCCATCGTAATGACCCCCATAGTTAGTCAAAATATCGAATTTTTTAAATCTCTTAAAAGTAATGTAAAATTAATAAGATAATAAATATAATTAAGTAAAACATACTTAAAAATACTTAAATAACTGTCAAATTAATGAATAATTAATTTAAGTTAAAAAAATAAACATACATTTTTATTTTTTAATACATACATATATTAACGTAATATTATTAAAAAATATTCAATATTTTTAACGTAGGATAGCGGAAGGGTAAAATTTACTATTCCCACTCCAGTGAGTGCAACAGTAGGGAAAGCGTTGGATAGCGTAGGGGTAAAAATTACTATTCCCACTCCAGAGAGTGCAACAGTACGGAAAGCATTGGATAGCGGGAGGGTAAAAATTACTATTCCCACTCCAGTGAGTGCAACAGTAGGGAAAACGTTGGATAGCGGGAGGGTAAAAATTACTATTCCCACTCCAAAGAGTGCAACAGTAGGGAAAGCGTTGGATAGTGTAGGGGTAAAAATTACTATTCCCACTCCAGAGAGTGCAACAGTAGGGAAAGCGTTGGATAGCGGGAGGGTAAAAATTACTATTCCCACTCCAGTGAGTGCAACAGTAGGGAAAGCGTTGCATAGCGTAGGGGTAAAAATTACTATTCCCACTCCAAAGAGTGCAACAGTAGGGAAAGCGTTGGATAGCGTAGGGGTAAAAATGACTATTCCCACTCCAGTGAGTGCAACAGTAGGGAAAATGTTGGATAGCGGGAGGGTAAAAATTACTATTCCCACTCCAAAGAGTGCAACAGTAGGGAAAGCGTTGGATAGTGTAGGGGTAAAAATTACTATTCCCACTCCAGAGAGTGCAACAGTAGGGAAAGCGTTGGATAGCGGGAGGGTAAGAATTACTATTCCCACTCCAGTGAGTGCAACAGTAGGGAAAGCGTTGGATAGCGTTGGGGTAAAAATTACTATTCCCACTCCAAAGAGTGCAACAGTAGGGAAAGCGTTGGATAGCGTAGGGTAAAAATTACTATTCCCACTCCAAAGAGTGCAACAGTAGGGAAAGCGTTGGATAGCGGGAGGGTAAACATTACTATTTACACTCCAGTGAGTGCAACAGTAGTGAAAACGTTGGATAGCGTAGGAGTAAAAATTACTATTCCCACTCCAGAGAGTGCAACAGTAGGGAAAGTAATATTTTAATATTTTAATAACAATTATTTAATTATCAATACTAATAAACATTATTATTAAAATTAATTACAAAATATTTAATAATTAATTAATTATAAGTACCAATACAATTTATTTATTAAAAATTATTTACCTATTAATAATTAATTAACAACCAATTAATATTCAATACCAAAAATGTATAAATAATTAAAAAAATACCAATTAATAATTAATTAACAGTAAATTAATTATCAAAACAAAAAAAATATTTTCAATAATTAATTATTTACAATTAAATTACTTCCCACCATATCCCCCTATCAACCCACAACCTGCTACAAATAATAAATTAATAGAATTAACATAATTATCAATTAATCAATTAATAAAAATTAATTACCAATTAATAAAAATTAATTACCAATTAATAATTAATTAACAATACATTAATTATCAATACCAATAAATAAAAATAAATATTTACTTAATTACAATTAAATTACTTCCCACCCTATTCCCCTATAAACCCACAACCCGCTACGGAATTAAATGACGCAAAAATTAAATAACATAAAAATCATTGCTTTAAAAAAATTAAACATACATTACAAAAACTAATATAAACTTTTAACACATATACTAACATACAAAACACTTAGAAAAATTCGATATTATTAAAAATTCGATATTTTTTAATGCCTATATTTTGTACTTAGATATTTTGACAATCGATATTACTTACCTTAATTTCGATATTTTTAATGACTATATTATGTCCATTCGATATTATGTCCATTCTATATTTTGGATTCGATATTCTGTCCATTCGATATTTTTATTTCGATATTATGTCTATTTACCAGATAAAACAAAGCACTGTAACTATCAATATGAACATGGTGAAAAGAATAAACAGTCCAAGCATGGAGGCTGATTTTGAAACTTCAGCCTGGTTTGAAGGGGAGTTCAGGACTCATTCAGGAATGATTGGAATTTTAGCCAGTGTCTTTGCTGTCAATAGGGCTCAGGCCAAGAGGTTAGGGCCCACAGCAAGCTGCTGCTGAGGAAGCAGGGAATGTCAGTGGGTCCCACAGGACGTATTGGGAAGATGGTCACCTGTTTTCTGAAAGTAGAGACCCCAAGCCTGGTGCCACCCAGAGGTTGGTCATGCCTCGGAAGTTATGGGGTTTCCTATTGACCCTGGCACACAACATTTCCCTTGCAGGACATCTTGGGCAAAGCAAGACTTGGGACAGGCTTGTCCCTCACTTTCACTGGCCCTACATGTCTAAGACACCAAGGAGTTTTATCACTCCTGTGTCACCTGCCAAGCCAGTGGTAAGTCAGGTGGCACTACAAAGGCCACCTTAATCCCACTACAAGTTGTTGGGGTTCGGTTTGAGAGGGTAGGGATAGACATTGTAGGTCCATTAAACCCTCCAACAGAATCTGGACATAGTTTTATCTTAGTAGTGGTGGACCATGCCACTAGATATCCAGAGGCTATTCCCTCTTGTACTACTACAGCTCCTGTAGTGGCCAGGGCCCTCGTGTGAATTTTTCCCAGAGTTGGGTTCCCTAAGGAGGTCTTGTCAAACAGCGGTACTTACTTCATGTCTAGCTACATCACTGCTATGTGGAAAGAGTGTGGTGTTAACTATAAGTTTACCACACCCTACCAACTACAGGTCAATGGGCTTGTTGAAAGATTCAACAAGACCCTCAAAGGTATGATCATTGGACTCCAAGAAAAGTTGAGGCTAAAGTGGGGTGCCTTACTACCTTGCCTTCTCTTTGCCTACAGAGAGGTTCCTCAGAAGGGGGTGGGAAAACTTTTGTTTGGACATCCAGATAGGGGTCCATTATGTCTAGTCAAAGAAGGATGGGAGCAATCTCTCAAGCCTCCTAAACAGGACATAGTAGACTATGTACTCGGCCTGGGTTCTTGCATGGCTGAGTACATGAAAAAGGCCAGAAAAAATCTTGAGGCCAGCCAGGAGCTTCAGAAAGCTTGGAATGACCAAAAGGCTGTACTGGCAGTTTACCAGCCAGGGTAGAAAGTGTGTGTGTTGGAGCCTGTGGACGCAGCAGCTCTCCAAGACAAGTGGAGTGGCCCCCACACTATATGGAAAAGAAAGGTGAGGTCACCTACTTATTTGACCTAGGTACTCTAAGAAGTCCCCAAAGGGTTCTTCATGTGAATCACCTGAAACCTTTTGTTGACAGGGCTGACATGGTACACTGACGAAATATCAACACCCAAAATATCCCCATACAAAATATCAATGTCAAAAATATCTACATCCTATACTTATAATGGTAAGTACAAAAATATTGAGAAAAAAATATCGATGTCATAAATCTAGTTGTAGATAATATTGTTATATATATATATAAAATATATATATATATAATATATATATATATATAAAAAAATTAATAAATATTAACGATATTAAAGAATAAAATTAATTAAAAAAATTTATTAGATTTAATATACAATTATAACAAATACACATAATTTAAAAAAGTTAAACACACATATATAATAATTCATATATATATATTTACTTTAAAACTATCATTAAACTAATAATTTTTATGTATTTTATAATTGTAAAACTATATATGCTCACCGCATCCAAGAACAGCAAGGCACCGCTGTGCATTACAGTCCGTGATTAGACGGAGAGACCTGGATCATGTACTGGAGTCTCCGGTACGGCAGAACTTGGAATCATGCGGCTTAGGCGTTTGGGGACTAAGGAGAAGAGTTTCTTGCGGCAGGGACATCAGGATATTTTAACTGCACCCATTTGCACTTTGTCAGATTTCTCCAGCACTCACTATGGGTTTTATAAGTCGACAAGAGCAGCTTACCTGTTTGGCCAAGATGGAGCCTTCTGGGTACTGTAGTCGGTGGAGGGGACTACAGTGACGCGCTCAGGACTAATCGACTCAGCTGGACTCCCGCCAATCGGGAGCAAGATGGGACACTTGAAAAGTGGTTGGTGCACTACACTGATTTGCAATGGCATATGAATAAGGCACTACGCCGAAACGCGTCATGCCGACCCTGTAACATTAAAACGAATCTTCCTGACTTCCCCGCTGTGTCCCTCCGGTTCCTTCTTTGAAGAAATCTTCGTGAGCATATTTTGCGTGCTAAGCCCCTGGCGCGCTTTGGGGGACCCGTCTAGCAAGTGGCTGGTGCATCAAGGGCAAGAGGTTTCCTCACTTTGTTTTTCCAAGGGATTGGATTTGCGCCAGCTCACCGCATCCAAGAACAGCAAGGCACCGCTGTGCATTACAGTCCGTGATTAGACGGAGAGACCTGGATCATGTACTGGAGTCTCCGGTACGGCAGAACTTGGAATCATGCGGCTTAGGCGTTTGGGGACTAAGGAGAAGAGTTTCTTGCGGCAGGGACATCAGGATATTTTAACTGCACCCATTTGCACTTTGTCAGATTTCTCCAGCACTCACTATGGGTTTTATAAGTCGACAAGAGCAGCTTACCTGTTTGGCCAAGATGGAGCCTTCTGGGTACTGTAGTCGGTGGAGGGGACTACAGTGACGCGCTCAGGACTAATCGACTCAGCTGGACTCCCGCCAATCGGGAGCAAGATGGGACACTTGAAAAGTGGTTGGTGCACTACACTGATTTGCAATGGCATATGAATAAGGCACTACGCCGAAACGCGTCATGCCGACCCTGTAACATTAAAACGAATCTTCCTGACTTCCCCGCTGTGTCCCTCCGGTTCCTTCTTTGAAGAAATCTTCGTGAGCATATTTTGCGTGCTAAGCCCCTGGCGCGCTTTGGGGGACCCGTCTAGCAAGTGGCTGGTGCATCAAGGGCAAGAGGTTTCCTCACTTTGTTTTTCCAAGGGATTGGATTTGCGCCAGCTCACCGCATCCAAGAACAGCAAGGCACCGCTGTGCATTACAGTCCGTGATTAGACGGAGAGACCTGGATCATGTACTGGAGTCTCCGGTACGGCAGAACTTGGAATCATGCGGCTTAGGCGTTTGGGGACTAAGGAGAAGAGTTTCTTGCGGCAGGGACATCAGGATATTTTAACTGCACCCATTTGCACTTTGTCAGATTTCTCCAGCACTCACTATGGGTTTTATAAGTCGACAAGAGCAGCTTACCTGTTTGGCCAAGATGGAGCCTTCTGGGTACTGTAGTCGGTGGAGGGGACTACAGTGACGCGCTCAGGACTAATCGACTCAGCTGGACTCCCGCCAATCGGGAGCAAGATGGGACACTTGAAAAGTGGTTGGTGCACTACACTGATTTGCAATGGCATATGAATAAGGCACTACGCCGAAACGCGTCATGCCGACCCTGTAACATTAAAACGAATCTTCCTGACTTCCCCGCTGTGTCCCTCCGGTTCCTTCTTTGAAGAAATCTTCGTGAGCATATTTTGCGTGCTAAGCCCCTGGCGCGCTTTGGGGGACCCGTCTAGCAAGTGGCTGGTGCATCAAGGGCAAGAGGTTTCCTCACTTTGTTTTTCCAAGGGATTGGATTTGCGCCAGCTCACCGCATCCAAGAACAGCAAGGCACCGCTGTGCATTACAGTCCGTGATTAGACGGAGAGACCTGGATCATGTACTGGAGTCTCCGGTACGGCAGAACTTGGAATCATGCGGCTTAGGCGTTTGGGGACTAAGGAGAAGAGTTTCTTGCGGCAGGGACATCAGGATATTTTAACTGCACCCATTTGCACTTTGTCAGATTTCTCCAGCACTCACTATGGGTTTTATAAGTCGACAAGAGCAGCTTACCTGTTTGGCCAAGATGGAGCCTTCTGGGTACTGTAGTCGGTGGAGGGGACTACAGTGACGCGCTCAGGACTAATCGACTCAGCTGGACTCCCGCCAATCGGGAGCAAGATGGGACACTTGAAAAGTGGTTGGTGCACTACACTGATTTGCAATGGCATATGAATAAGGCACTACGCCGAAACGCGTCATGCCGACCCTGTAACATTAAAACGAATCTTCCTGACTTCCCCGCTGTGTCCCTCCGGTTCCTTCTTTGAAGAAATCTTCGTGAGCATATTTTGCGTGCTAAGCCCCTGGCGCGCTTTGGGGGACCCGTCTAGCAAGTGGCTGGTGCATCAAGGGCAAGAGGTTTCCTCACTTTGTTTTTCCAAGGGATTGGATTTGCGCCAGCTCACCGCATCCAAGAACAGCAAGGCACCGCTGTGCATTACAGTCCGTGATTAGACGGAGAGACCTGGATCATGTACTGGAGTCTCCGGTACGGCAGAACTTGGAATCATGCGGCTTAGGCGTTTGGGGACTAAGGAGAAGAGTTTCTTGCGGCAGGGACATCAGGATATTTTAACTGCACCCATTTGCACTTTGTCAGATTTCTCCAGCACTCACTATGGGTTTTATAAGTCGACAAGAGCAGCTTACCTGTTTGGCCAAGATGGAGCCTTCTGGGTACTGTAGTCGGTGGAGGGGACTACAGTGACGCGCTCAGGACTAATCGACTCAGCTGGACTCCCGCCAATCGGGAGCAAGATGGGACACTTGAAAAGTGGTTGGTGCACTACACTGATTTGCAATGGCATATGAATAAGGCACTACGCCGAAACGCGTCATGCCGACCCTGTAACATTAAAACGAATCTTCCTGACTTCCCCGCTGTGTCCCTCCGGTTCCTTCTTTGAAGAAATCTTCGTGAGCATATTTTGCGTGCTAAGCCCCTGGCGCGCTTTGGGGGACCCGTCTAGCAAGTGGCTGGTGCATCAAGGGCAAGAGGTTTCCTCACTTTGTTTTTCCAAGGGATTGGATTTGCGCCAGCTCACCGCATCCAAGAACAGCAAGGCACCGCTGTGCATTACAGTCCGTGATTAGACGGAGAGACCTGGATCATGTACTGGAGTCTCCGGTACGGCAGAACTTGGAATCATGCGGCTTAGGCGTTTGGGGACTAAGGAGAAGAGTTTCTTGCGGCAGGGACATCAGGATATTTTAACTGCACCCATTTGCACTTTGTCAGATTTCTCCAGCACTCACTATGGGTTTTATAAGTCGACAAGAGCAGCTTACCTGTTTGGCCAAGATGGAGCCTTCTGGGTACTGTAGTCGGTGGAGGGGACTACAGTGACGCGCTCAGGACTAATCGACTCAGCTGGACTCCCGCCAATCGGGAGCAAGATGGGACACTTGAAAAGTGGTTGGTGCACTACACTGATTTGCAATGGCATATGAATAAGGCACTACGCCGAAACGCGTCATGCCGACCCTGTAACATTAAAACGAATCTTCCTGACTTCCCCGCTGTGTCCCTCCGGTTCCTTCTTTGAAGAAATCTTCATGAGCATATATATATATATATACATATACCAATAACATAAAATCTATTTTAAAAAAAACATTATATTATAAATTAAAACATATAGGGGTCAATTCCGATTCGGGCCGGAAAAAGCACCGACCGACTCAGATCCGGAAATTATACCGACCGACACGTACCTGTGGCGCCCGACACGCCAAGTACGATGCAAGGCGTGCAAAATCCGACCGACACGTACCGAACCCAAGTCGAACGACCGAGCCGCATGGAAAACAGCAATCCGGTCGGAAAAACACGCGAATCCAACCGACCGACACGCACCCGGAACAAATCCGACCCGAAACGTACACGCGAACTCCAAACCGCAAAGTACGATGCAAGGCGCGAAAACCACGAGCGAGTCGGACGGAGGCCAAGCCGTACGACCGACACGCATACAAAACCGAGCCGAAGCAACACAAAACACCGCGACCGACGCGTACGCAGCATAGAAAACTGCACAAACACAGCGTGAACGAAACGGAGAAGACCGTACGAGACAAATGCAGGGTCCGACTCGGTCACAAGAACGTTTCCAACATACACAGACAGTACAAAGGAAAAATCACACAAAAAAAGGCCAAACAAGCAATTACTAAGCCAATAAATACTGGGGGGTGGGGACAGAGAACAAAGACACACCCACAACTCCACCCATATAAAGGACACAAATCACAACCATGATCCTTTGCAAATGCCATTCCACTGCCAGCACCCAAGAGAAAGCAACCACACACCCACAGCTCATCCCTCACACAAGCCACACACCATCAGCACACCAACAAATACCTACCTCACATACACCCAGCAAAACACACTCACACACCCTCACCTGCACACCAACACACACATCACTCACCATCACCACCCATCACCATGCCCCCCAAGAAGAATCCCAAGTTCCTAGATTGTGAATTGGAAGTCATGGTAGACGAGATCCTCAGGGTAGAGCCACAGCTGTTTGGCACACTGGTCCAACAGACCCCCATCTCCCAGAAAACCAAGATGTGGGAGAGGATCATCAACAGGGTGAACGCACAATCACCATGTCGGCGCACAAAGAGCGACATCCAGAACAGGTGGTATGACGTGCGCAGGAGGGTACGGGACCTGCTCAAGAAAGACTACATCAACAGCCAATACACCGGCAGTGGCCCTCCTGCCAAGCCAATATACCTCAGGCCCTGGGAGGAGAAGGTGCGGGCCATCCTTCCGCCAGTGAGCGTATATGGACTAGAGGACATCCCAGAGCCTGGTGAGTACACAACAAATGTACACAATATACTGCCACAAAACACACACACATCACTGTCAAGGGAGAGTCAAACCATGCACTCATAGCAATTACACAGCAACCAGAACAGAATCATCCCAAAATGTGTATGTCAGTCAGATAAACACGACACATGCCATCCAAAAAGTCACATCCAACTGTGCCATCACATGTACAAACACAACTACAACTACAGCTAGGCAGTGGCACAAATAGAACTAACAAACACATCCAGACATGTAGCCACCACAACAACACCAACACACAGTGAAGACCACTCAAAGGAAGGAATTCTGTGTATGCTGGCCAAGTCAGTGTAGCCAATAGCATCATGGGAGTCGCAGTCACACATATTGCCCCCCACAACTGTCCCATCAACACCACCATGAACCATGCACACATCACAGGGAGTGGAGAAGGACTCACAAGATGGCTGACACTGGCAACTGCTGTGGGGAGCACAAGGCCCTGCTGGCAACTGTGCACCAACAAACAGCAGGACACCACTGACTGACATCCTGAGAGACAACTTCCACTCCCTGCAATGCAAGCACGTTCCATGGTGGGATATCTGGCTGGCTGGGTGGGAAGGAGGACTTGCAGCACTGACCATAGTCACAAGCACCTCCCCTCACACACCCCCAACACAAACTCCACAGAACCCACCTGGTAGAATGCAATGCCCCCATCCTAACACAAGATCCCACAAAGAACCACCACCCTGGGTTATGTTGTGTGAAGCACAGGGACACTCTTGGGACTCTTAGCCAAACAACTGCCAGGACAACACTCCCAGCCATCCTGTCAGCACAGCCAGCCCACCCCACAGGGAAGCAGAATCAAAAGGAAGGAAGCATGGGCATGCTGGGAAGGGGGTGGAGGCAATAGCATGATGGGAGTCGTAGTCACTGATATTGGTCACCCCCACAACTGTCCCATCAACACCACCCTGAACCATGCTCACATCACAGGGAGTGGAGAAGGACTCACAAGATGGCTGACACTGGCTACTGCTGTGGGGAGCACAAGGCCCTGCTGGCAACTGTGCACCAACAAACAGCAGGACACCACTGACTGACATCCTGAGAGACAACTTCCACTCCCTGCAATGCAAGCACGTTCCATGGTGGGATAACTGGCTGGCTGGGTGGGTGGGAAGGAGGACTTGCAGCACTGACCATAGTCACAAGCACCTCCCCTCACACACCCCCAACACAAACTCCACAGAACCCACCTGGTAGAATGCAATGCCCCCCATCCTAACACAAGATCCCACAAAGAACCACCACCCTGGGTTATGTTGTGTGAAGCACAGGGACACTCTTGGGACTTTTAGCCAAACAACTGCCAGGACAACACTCCCAGCCATCCTGTCAGCACAGCCAGCCCACCCCACAGGGAAGCAGAGTCAAAAGGAAGGAAGCATGGGCATGCTGGGAAGGGGGTGGAGGCAATAGCATGATGGGAGTCGTAGTCACTGATATTGGTCACCCCCACAACTGTCCCATCAACACCACCCTGAACCATGCTCACATCACAGGAAGTGGAGAAGGACTCACAAGATGGCTGACACTGGCTACTGCTGTGGGGAGCACAAGGCCCTGCTGGCAACTGTGCACCAACAAACAGCAGGACACCACTGACTGACATCCTGAGAGACAACTTCCACTCCCTGCAATGCAAGCACAGTCCATGGTGGGATAACTGACTGGCTGGGTGGGTGGGAAGGAGGGCCGGCTGTCAACCAAACACAACCAATGCAGACCATGTTCACACCCCAAAAAATACATAGAAATGCCCAAATAATGCAGGACAATGTGCCACATCAATATCAACCCCTGACTGTGACGACTTAGGACAATGCAATGTACAGGCCCGCACCCAGAGGCACAGTCACAACTGTCATGTGTGTCAACCATTGATGCCTGCAGAAACATAACATACATTGTGTGTGTCTCCCAAAAACAGGTGATGATGGGGACACAGCAGCAGACGCTGAGGAGTCCCAGTCCCAGGCTCAAGAGGATGCGGAGCTCACTGGCGTCGTACAGCCTCTGCCCTCCTCGGACGAAGAAGACCAACCTGGCACATCCGGTGCAAGTCTACATGCAGCACCAGCAGGACCACCAGCTGCAGCACCAGCAGGACCACCAGCTGCACCCCCTGCACCCACCCCTCCAACGACTGTCACCACAAATACCATCCCTGCCGACATGGACAGAACAAGGAGCAACACCAGCACAGGGACCCTGGACCAACCTGGGGCCATGGACACCACCACCAACCCCCAAGGTGGACCAGGGTTATCTGTGCGTGCCACTGCACGCACTGCACATGTCAGCAGGGGTGGTGGGAGGGTGGGAGACAGAGGTCGCTGCTTGCAGAGGTTGCTGGTGTGCATGATGACCCACAACTGGTACGCATAGCTGATGCGTACCAGTCCAGCACCGGAGACCTCAGCCAGGTAGTGGGGCTCCTCAGAGACATGAAACAGCAGCAGGCTGCCCATCATGCCCGCTTGGACTCTCACATGTCCCACGTGGAGTCACACATGTCCCGCGTGGACTCACACATGTCCCGCGTGGAGTCCAAGTGCCAGGACAACACTCCCAGAGATGACGGCGGTGCACAGGGACATTTTACAATGCCTCCGCCAGATGAACAGCAACCAGTCCACACCTCCCTGTGTGCCAACAACATCTGGTGCCGAACAAACTGCAACTGCCACAGGGAGGGAGGATGACTCTGGCGGAGAGTCCCCTGCACCGCAGCAGCCTGTACTTGAGGGCCCCTCCCCCCAAGAAGAGGGGTCGTCCGAGGAGGGGCAAGTGAGAGGCCGATGGCCAAGCGCAACTCCCAGGAAGCCTGAACCTGTTCTGGATGTTCACCTTTGTGCACAGACTGTTCACCCTGTAGACGGCAACACTACTCCCACACATTGCATGGGGAGTACAAGTTGGACCAATGTGTCAGACAACTGTGGCCCCGATACTGGGGATTCTGTCTACCAGGACTTTCAATTCACCTAGGAACATCTGATTGCAAGATTTATGTACAGCACTACCCATCCTATGCACTATTCACACAAATGTATCACAATAAACACACTAATACACCATACTTGCCTCTGTTGTGATTCCAACGTGGGTGCTGTTATGGGGATGATGAACTGCAAAATTACACTGTGTATGCGAACTGCAACAGCAAGGACAACACAGGCATGTGAGTAAAGGCAACGTGACACATATGAGGGAGACACACCACCAGGGCTACACAACACATACACACCTAGGCCATCTGACTCATTGCCTACACTGATGTTGCCAGGGAAGATGGTGCAATGCACAGACACCACACCCATTCCCAGTTGTAGTCAAGTAGCCCACAGGTGCAGTAAGCAAATGGCAGTCAAATGTGTGACCACAGACAACGCACATCACAAAGTGAAGCACAGGTTTATTACACAGTTGCAACATGTCGTAACCACTACAGATGCAAGGTAATCCCACCTGGCAGCGGGCACACAGTCAACAACTGTAGACGGAAGGAAGTCCATGGGTGTGGCGCACATCACCTGTAGGGACACAACAGCTACCAGCCTGGAAGTGCAATCACGTCGTCGGTGGACACAGTTGACCAAACGAATCTGAAAGTACCCTGTGAAGGACAGAAATGACACACAGTCAAAAGCAATGGAGTACAGGACAGAACAGCAAAACTCATGCACAATACATGTTACAAGATACCCACCCAGAACCAAGTTAGCATGTCAACACTGTTGGGGAGTACAGCCCACCTGTAAGCACACATCGCAACACACATCCAGTCAAGTAGCCCATGGACACACTCCAACAGCACCAGAGCACCACCTACACATCATGCCAACTCACATCATTGACATGACACCTCAGGATACTCACATTCAGCTAAAGAAGTTGGTGATGAGCTGTGTGCGGACATCACCCTCATCATCATCATCATCATCGTCACTGGCATCGTGGTCCAGGCCAGGATCCTCCACAGGTGGCGGATGTTGGTCATTGTCATCTTGGATGAGAGGCAACTCCTTCCGCACTGCCAGGTTGTGGAGCATGCAGCAGACGATGATAATCTTGCACACTTTCGCAGGGGCATATGGGAGGGACCCTCCGGTCTTGTCCAGGCAGCGGAAGCGGCTCTTCAGGAGACCAAATGTCCGCTCAATCACTCTCCTGGTCCGACCATGTGCCTCATTGTAGCGCATCTGGGCTGGTGTCACAGGGTTCCTGAGGGGTGTCAGCAACCACGGCATGTTGGGGTATCCCGAGTCACCTACGGACAGACAAGTGCACATTAGCTGACTTGGAAAAGTGGGCGGAATACTACAGATCAGATCACACACAATGGCACAAAGTCAGTACACACCGACAAGCCAGGCACGCTGATTCTGCATCTGTGCCATCATCCTGGGGATGCGACTACTCCTCATCACAAAGGCATTGTGTGCTGAACCAGGGAAACGGGCACACATGTGTGTGATGGTCATGTCTGCAAGACACACCACCAGTGCATTGACCGAGTGGTAGTGCTTGCGGTTCCTGTAGGCCTGCTCCTGGGCCTGTGGTGGTACCAAAGCCACATGTGTCCCATCAATGGAGCCAATGACATGCGGCATCCTCCCCAGGGCATAAAAGTCACTCTTCACGTCAGTGAGTCGTCGCAGTCTAGGGAAATAGATGTACCGGTTCAGGAATAGCAACATTGCCGCCAAAACATCGCGGAGCACACGGCTCAACATGGTCTGTGACATCCCACCAGCAGTCGCCACAGTATGTTGGAAGGTACCGGTGGCAAAGAAGTGTAGGGCTGCCATCACCTTCACCTTGGGGGTCAGCGCTGTAGGATATGGCCGGCCAGGCTGCAAATGTGGGGACAACTGCACTGCCAAATCCTCAATCAGCTGCCTGGTGAAGCGGTACCGTCGGATGCTGTCCCGTTCCACCATCGTTGCCAGGTCTGGGAATGGTCGATGGACAGCAGGAGCCCTGCAGTGCAGAGGAGAAGTAAGCAAGATTGTCAGTCACCCCACATATGCGGCATTGAACACACTCAATATCCCAACATACATCATTATGAGGCACAACTACATGAAGTGTGCAGTTCCGTAAGGACATGTATGGTACATACATGGCCAACATCTGTCAACACGGTCCAACAGGTGGCATCAATTAGTCCCAGGTTGGCCCATTGGATATCATGAGGCCGTGTCACAGTTCCCATCTCCTGCTGCCGTGTCACAATCACCCCCATAGTGACATGTGAGGACAGATGTGCCCCAGGCACCACAGCTCAACGACAGGTACATTCCCAGGGACCCTGTATTGCCACATGGACACTGGCATTACATGGAGTATCATGTATACACCACAGCAAAACAACCATGACCCCCACAGGTAGTGGTCCCACTTGCCACGGCAGGACAGACATGGACGTCTGTGACACACACACGCACAACATCAAAGTCCATGCACACACAACGTGGATGTGGAGACTGTCTCCCATTGTGCACATGAAATCAGAGACATTGTAAACACTACATGCACAAAGACTGTGGAGGACCATCACTATTGTGCCACTTTGACACCCTGGCTCAAACATACCGTCCCACATGGGACTCACGGGGTATGTGACATGACATACACATACACCACCGTGAAATGTGACCATGGCATATGCACAGATATGAACAGTTGCACATCACAGTGGTCATGTACACGTAACACCCAGGATCCTGTCCCCATTAACACGTGCACAGCCTGGGGGTGGCTGCCCACAGGTGACACCCACAGGACAACATGTACACCAACATACACACAATAGGAAATGCAGCCTTACATGCCTTATGATAAAGTTTGGACAGGCTGTCGTGATGTAGGTGTGCCCCTCACTCCCTGGGAGCTATCTGTGGCTGGCATATGTCCATCTGAGACAGGCATGCTGACATATGCCAGTCACATGTACAGTGATGCGTTGAACAGCAATGGACCGATCAGTGCCCCCGGCCGGCCCATTGCATTCAATGTGTGCGGGTACGCGTTGTACCCCTGTACGCGTTGTACTGCAATGGACCGATCGGTGCCCCCGGCCGGCCCATTGCATTCAATGTGTGCGGGTACGCGTTGTACCCTATGCAGCGTTGTACTGCAATGGACCGATCGGTGCCCCGGCGGCCCATTGCATTCAATGTGTCGCGGTACAGCGTTGTACCCCTGTACGCGTTAGTACTGCAATGGACCGATCGGTGCCCCGGCCGGCCCATTGCATTCAATGTGTGCGGGTACGCGTTGTACCCCTGTATGCGTTGTACCTCATGCAGCGTTGAATGCAATGGACCGATCGGTGCCCCCGGCGGCCCATTGCATTCAATGTGTGCGGGTACGCGTTGTACCCCTGTACGCGTTGTACCGCAATGGACCGATCGGTGCCCCGGCCGCCCATTGCATTCAATGTGTGCGGGTACGCGTTGTACCCCTGTACGCGTTAGTACCGCAATGGACCGATCGGTGCCCCGGCCGGCCCATTGCATTCAATGTCGCGGGTGCAGCGTTGTACCCCTGTCGCAGCGTTGTACTGCAATGGACCGATCGGTGCCCCGGCCGGCCCATTGCATTCAATGTGTGCGGGTACGCGTTGTACCCCTGTGCAGCGTTGTACCCCTGTACGCGTTGTACCGCAATGGACCGATCGGTGCCCTCGGCCGGCCCATTGCATTCAATGTGTCGGGTACGCGTTGTACCCCTGTACGCATTGAACTGCAATGGACCGATCGGTGCCCCGGCCGGCCCATTGCATTCAATGTGCGGGTACGCGTTGTACCCTGTACGCGTTGTACCCCTGTACGCGTTGAACTGCAATGGACCGATCGGTGCCCCGGCCGGCCCATTGCATTCAATGTGTGCGGGTACGCGTTGTACCCCTGTACGCGTTGTACCGCAATGGACCGATCGGTGCGCACCCATTGACAATGGCCTTGCCTGGCAGCGGACGCGTTTTCGAATTTCGAACGAGTCGGTTGCTGGAAAATCAGTTGGTCACCCACAACAATGTTGCAAAATCATGTATGTCATGAAGTTGAAGATTTGAAGGATGCTGTGGGCGTGTTTTGGTGCTGCTTTTCCATGGATTGGCCAGATTCAGAAGATGCAAACGACTTGGACCTATCACTTTGGACACAAGGGACAGTATCTGCCTCTCCAGCACATATATATTGCTGGCTGTTCCCCTGAGAGCTCACTTGCCTGCACTACATGCTCCAGGACGACATCTGCCACTGCACTGCTGCTGTCTCTGCCCCTCTGGACCCTGCAATGGCACGTACTGTGGAGAGAGCCCCAGCCTTCAGCCTTGAGGAGAACCAGGCCCTGCTGGGCAGCCTACTTCCACAGTACAGCAAGCTGTATGGGACACCAGGGGAGCAGGTGAGTGTTCTGTGCACTGCCTTTCTGAATGTGCATATTGTTGGACTAGCAAGGCTGAAAGTCTGCACGCCACTGGCTAGCAGGCTCACTGAGTAGTTGTCACCCCCCATAGTGTGTAGTGACATGCACTGGACAGGTATGGTGCAGTGACAGTTCATTTGAACAAGGTTGTACTTCCCATGCAATGATACCATGTAGTGACGTCTGGAAAACTGTCCATGGGCAGCTTTGCACTGCCTGTGTACATCATGTGCCCCTGTGATTGAGACATGTATATACAACTGTGTCATGCACGGATATGTTGCATGTGTAGTAATGGCCTTTTCACTTTGTCATCCTGACAGGTTAATGCCCATCGGAAGCAGGAGATCTGGAAGGACATCGTCCGGGCTGTCCGGTCCGTGGGGGTCTACAAGCGCCGGATCCGCAACTGCCAGAAGAGGTGGCAGGACCTTCGGGGCTGGACCCGGAGGATTGCACGGGTCCAGCTGAAGCTGTCGCCTCCTCGCAGGAGGGGCGGAACACGGACCCTGACCCCCACATGCTCCAGATCCTGGCGGTGGTGTTTCCAGACCTGGATGGGCAGCTGAAGGCCAGACAGCAGCAAGGAGGGGGTGAGTCAAAGACTGCACTGTGAACTCTGTATTACATGCTGTGTGCCCTCCTCTGGCCTGGTTCAACTGCCACAGTGCAGCAGTCATGTTGTCCAGGAGCCATGTCCCTCTATTGTGCACTGCCCACTGCTCATCTGATACCCAGGTGTGGCCCTTACATTCAGGGAATTGTGTCACTTGGGACTGTGTCCTTGCAGTTTGCTTCACTAAAGGTGGGGGACAGCATCTGTTTCCCTAACTCTGTTGTGGGCATCATGGGTGGGTCCATTGTTCACACTACGCCTGTGTTCGGACATGTAATCTGCGTGTTGCTTTGATATGCGGTCCACTTGCTGTGCTGAGCCACCACATGTGCCTGGGGTATGTGGCACACGCCCATGCAGCGGGTGGGAACAATGTTTGGGCCCCAGGAGTGTGCAGATTACGTGTGTCACACATACATAGCCAGCTATCCACTGTCCAGGGCTCATCCCTCATTCATGTGGAGCAGGACAGTCATGCCTACTCCAGGCCATGCAATTCACTCTGTACTCCCACTCCAGTGTATCAGCTGACACATTGTGCGCAGTGATTTGACCCCTCAGGTGTCTGCCTCTGTGTCAGTGTGCTGTGGATTACTTGCCAGGACTGCTGGGGTGTTTCTTGGTAGGGGCTCAGCATGCCCCTGGAGATGTGACCATAGGAGACGATACTTGTGTGTCACATAGGTGTTTGATCAGCTGCCCATGCAGACTGGGGTATGCGAATGTGAAGTTCAGGCAGCTGTTCCCCATTCACAGCAGATTGTGAGGGCTCAGGTTCAGAGGGTAGTGTCACAGGTCTCCCATATGTCCAATAGGTATGACCTGGACAGATGAGGGTTAAGATGATGTGTTGTGTGGGGGGTGTACATGTGCACTTGTGCAGCTCAAGGACTTGCATTCCCCATGACCTACTATTGTGACACAGTGCATAGTGTTGTTGTCTGGCTGCCAAGTCATATATCACTGAGACAGTCTTGCCTCTGCCATGGCATGTGTCAACTTATTGGTGGTCCTGCAGGGGAGTGACATGTGCTACATGCACACCATTGTGGCAATGGCTATCAGGACATGGGTGCATCATGGTGTCTGTCGCTGGTATGCATCACATGCATTTCCTATTTGACTCTGGGCATCCCTTTCATCCGGAAACCTGTACTGACTCAGTGGCAAGAGCTGTGATGTGTGCATGTCCACATGCCACACCGTGTCCTCTGCACTGTCCAACTACTGTGTACTTGGTGCATGTGTCCACACTGGGGTGTTGCAATCCAACAGACACCAGACAGATGGGTGCAAGGCCATGTGGGATGTGAGTGCCATGCTTGGCATCAGACTGACAATTGGCTTCTCCTGTTCAGTTAGGGCACTTTTAGCAATGTACAACTAATGATGCCAGGGCTTGCTCTGTAATGTGCTGTGCTCACAGTGGTGTGTGCGTTTGGTGCAGGTGACTGATGTCTGTCTGTTTCCCCATTGTTTGCAGATACATCCACGGCCACGGAAGGGGACAGCTCCATGGACCAGGAGGAGCCAGAGAGCCAGACTGGGTCAGCAGCAGAGGAGTGGTCGGAGGGACCCAGTGGCACGGAGGGCGAGGGGAGCCACACCGAGGAGTCCTCAGCACCATCCACCTCAGCTGAGGACCAGAGCAACTTATGGAGGCGGGTGTCAGCAGCCACCACACCCCAGCTAGTGTTGCTGTCCCCGCCACCACCAGCACCACCACCGCCCTCCCATCGGCTCCCATTCCCCAGGTCCGTGGAGGCTCCCATGTTCGGGAGCGTGTCTCCTTTGGGCCAGGCACTGCACCCCCTGCCCCTGTGTCCCCTGCTGCCCTGAGTGAGGAGTCTGTGTACCTCCTTCGCCAGCTCCATGTAGGGCAGACAGCCATGCTGAGTGTCCTCCATGCGCACACCGCTCTGTTGACTCAGCTGGTGTCGTTCATGGAGGGCATCTCATCGGGCATGTCTGACCTACAGAGGGGCAATAGGTCCATGGACTCCTCCCTGACGGCAGCAGTGTCCCTCCTTAGACAGTCCCTCACCCCTCCTGCCTCTGCTCCATCCACACTTCCCAGCACCTTACCCGTCCCAAGCACACACACACCGGCACAGGCACACACCAGCACACACACTTCCAGCACACAGACACACACGCCACAAACAAAACGCACACGCACGCACAGTCAGGGGACTGAAACCAGACTCACAGGGGATGGGGCCCTGGTACACACACATGCATCCACGGGCACTGCGCAGTCCTCAGTTGCCTCTCCCTCCAAAACACCCTCCCTTGCCTCACCTGCAACCCCAAAGACCCAGCGCCTCTTCCTCAGTGACCTCGGCATCTTCCCCTCCGATCCAGCTGCTCCAGCATCCAGGGGAAGAGGAAGCCCCCACACGGAGCAGAGTGCCCTCGCCCCGGACACCCTCCCCCAGGCGCAGACAGACTGAAGCCCCCACCCGCAAGTCCCCCGGAGTGGTAAGAGCAAGACCCCGCCGCCGCCCTGCAGCTCAAGCACCAGGTCTCCTTCCTCCATCCCTCAGGCCCCCACTCCACAGGTGCCCCCACCACACCCTGCCCCAGGTTCCCCCACCCACAGATATACCATCCCCAAGAGGATCCGGCCTTCTCCCCCTGCCACTTGCTCTCCCGGCACCACACCCCCGCTGCATCTGCCACTGTCACCCACTTGTGACTTTGTTGATGGACTGGCCATTGGCCTTTGTTTATTTTCTACCGGACTTCTACTTTTAATGCCACATATGCTGAATAAAGCAACTTTCTGTTCTCTAGTGCTTTTGCTTCTGATGTACATGATGTTGATGATGCTAACCATGCCCTTGCTGCAGTGATGGTGATATTTGGTCTCATGATAATGAAGTGTTACTGTGCAGGAACCCATGTGGTCCAGGGGGAATGTGTCCTATCCTGTGGTGTATCCATGTCATCCATAGCAGCATCTGAGGGTGTCATGTGTTCAGTATTTGGCAATGGGATTTCCTACTTAGATTGCCTATTTCACATCTGTGGCTTCCACCCCTGCACATCTGTTGTGCCTGCCATTGTTCAATTCGTCTACTTCCCTGACCGTGTGGCCATCTCCAGTGGACATGCAGGTTTGGGCATCAATGGGGAAGGACTCATCTGTGTTGTCAGTGCAACATTGCTATACAAGTGTGTTGGATCTGTGCTGATGATTCCGTTGGCACTTCCATGACCAGGCTGATGTTACGGGAGCCCTCATTTGGTGCTAATTGTTGATTGTGTGACCAAGTGCTCAGCTGACATGATGGGGCCCTACTGAGGCAACATATGGCACAGCTTTCCTCACACAGGAGTGGAGTCCCCTCATGGCAGTGTGTACTCCTGTGACATTGCCTGCGCCCAAGGTGTGTGTTGTATGTGCATGTCTGTGTGTTCACTTCCGTTTAGCTGTGCATGCTGTGATCCCTAGTGTTGTACCTGTTTGTGATGCTAGCTGAGTTGACCTATGTTCCCCCAAAGTCTTCTCCCTGGGTTCTCTGTGATGTGGGTGCATGGCACATTACTGGTCATCAGGGTGTTACCCATAGGTGTGTTTGCTGTCAGGGCTGAGTTTGTGTGCAGACGCAGATGGGTCACAGTCAGGTTTCCCCTTGGCACTTGTTGTTTGCCCCTGTCATGTGATTTCCAGTTTGTGTTATCTTTCAGTGATTGTGACACGTTGTGTGTGTGACTGCTGGCACTCCTCAGGGTCCGGGCTGCAATGTTGGTTGTTGTCTATGTGTGTTCTTTGTGGGTGACCTTGTCTTCTTCATTGGTGTGTGACTGTGGATGGGATCCCATTGGTTGGTGTGGTATTGCCGTCATGTCCATGTACAGCGTAGTGTGCAGTGTGTCAGACATTCAGGAGTCTTGTTGAGTGGCCATGTGTGATGTGTTTCTGCACCTTGGTTCCCACCCACCACCCTGGAATAGTCATGGGTGCATGTGCAATGTCACCAGTGCATGTGTGCTTCACTGCTGCACATTGTTGGAGGTCGAGGGTGTGGTGTTGAGTGTGTGCAGATGAGAGTTGTTGCCCGGCTAGGCCCCTGCCTCCATGTTGGCCTTGGCTTACTGGCCATGCTGTTTGATTTGTGCTTGTGTAGGTGTGATGGTAGTTAGTTGCTCAGGACACATGACTGTGGTTCACAGTGTGAACCACATTTAGCTTTGTCATCACAGTGGGATTGTAATGCAGCCCAGGGTCACCACATTGTGGGGGCCCTGGGGGTGGTGCTGTGGTGTGTCTGTGTCTTGCTGTGTCAGTTGCTGTCCCTACGTGCCTGTGTGACATGTGTGATTTGTGCTCCCTCTCATCTGACAATGCCTGCTTGCCCACATAGGGGATTTGGATCCATGAGTTAACTTTGTGTGGCACTGTATGCACATCTGTATGATTGGTATTCAGGTCTCCTCATGTGTTGTGTGGTTGCCTGGGGACACTGGCACCCCCCTCACCTGTTGTGTTTGATGTGCAGTGTGGGTCTGCCTGTTTGTGTTTGTGCATCTGCACCACTGCATTGGCATATCTTGGGTGTGCCATTGGCTGTATGTAGTTTGGTGGGTTTCCCCTGCTGTCCCTGGGACTCCTAGGTCATCGGTCAGCACAATGATCATGGTTTGTGTGTCCCATTGCTGCCATGGTATGGTATCTGTTCACCTCACATCTGCAGTCTCCACAGGGTATCTGCATTTGTGTGCCCATTGGTGCAAATATGTGGGTCTGCATTCTGATGGTCACGTCTGTCATTGTGTCAGTGATGATTGTTGACGGTGTCAGCCCCCATGGGTGTTGTTTGTCTGCACATGGCCAAAGGTATGTCTTATTTGCACTGCAGTATTTGGCTCCCCCAATTTATGTTGCAATGGGACACATACACTACTTTGCCACTGATGTGTTTGTTGTTCTGTGACCAGGAATCATCCATGCAGTTTGGCAGTTGCACCTCTTTCTTTGTCAACACTTACCTTTTGGTCACTGTGGTGATGGGGGTTTAGACCCCATTGCCACAATGTTCAAAATGTGCTTCAGCTATGGACCCCACACTTACCTTTTGGTCACTGTGGTGATGGGGGTTTAGACCCCATTGCCACAATGTTCAAAATGTGCTTCAGCTATGGACCCCACACTTACATTTTGGTCACTGTGATGATGGGGTTTGGACCCCATTGCCACAATGGTCATGGCCTGCTTGCATTGTGGGTGCCACACACATATATGTGTGGCACATGTGCTAGGGGGTCACATTGTATGTTCAAAGTCATGTTCGGTGTTGTAGGCATTTGACACAGTCTACACACGCTTGTCATGGTGTTGGGGGGATGTCTTCTTCTTGCATTCCCTAGGTTGTGGTGTGCTGGTTGTGTCATGCATTGTCCTTCCTATGAGTGGGGGTGGTAGTAGTGGTTGGCATCTAGCCCCCTGGCTGAGGGTGGTAGTAGTGGTAGGCATCCAGCCCCCTGGGTGTGGGTGGTAGTAGTGGTAGGCATCCAGCCCCCTGGCTGAGGGTGGTAGTAGTGGTAGGCATCCAGCCCCCCTGGCTAAGGGTGGTGGTAGGCATCCAGCCCCCTGGCTGAGGGTGGTAGTAGTGGTAGGCATCCAGCCCCCCTGGGTGAGGGTGGTAGTAGTGGTAGGCATCCAGCCCCCTGGCTAAGGGTGGTGGTAGGCATCCAGCCCCCTGGCTGAGGGTGGTAGTAGTGGTAGGCATCCAGCCCCCTGGGTGAGGGTGGTAGTAGTGGTAGGCATCCAGCCCCCTGGCTAAGGGTGGTGGTAGGCATCCAGCCCCCCTGGCTGAGGGTGGTAGTAGTGGTAGGCATCCAGCCCCCCTGGCTAAGGGTGGTGGTAGGCATCCAGCCCCCTGGCTGAGGGTGGTAGTAGTGGTAGGCATCCAGCCCCCCTGGGTGAGGGTGGTAGTAGTGGTAGGCATCCAGCCCCCTGGCTAAGGGTGGTGGTAGGCATCCAGCCCCCTGGCTGAGGGTGGTAGTAGTGGTAGGCATCCAGCCCCCCTGGGTGAGGGTGGTAGTAGTGGTAGGCATCCAGCCCCCTGGCTAAGGGTGGTGGTAGGCATCCAGCCCCCCTGGGTGAGGGTGGTAGTGGTGGTAGGCATCCAGCCCCCTGGGTGAGGGTGGTAGTAGTGGTAGGCATCCAGCCCCCCTGGGTGAGGGTGGTAGTAGTGGTAGGCATCCAGCCCCCTGGGTGAGGGTGGTAGTAGTGGTAGGCATCCAGCCCCCCTGGGTGAGGGTGGTAGTAGTGGTAGGCATCCAGCCCCCCTGGCTAAGGGTGGTGGTAGGCATCCAGCCCCCTGGCTGAGGGTGGTAGTAGTGCTAGGCATCCAACCCCCTGGGTGTGGGTGGTAGTAGTGGTAGGCATCCAGCCCCCTGGCTGAGGGTGGTAGTAGTGGTAGGCATCCAGCCCCCCTGGCTAAGGGTGGTGGTAGGCATCCAGCCCCCTGGCTGAGGGTGGTAGTAGTGGTAGGCATCCAGCCCCCCTGGGTGTGGGTGGTAGTAGTGGTAGGCATCCAGCCCCCTGGCTGAGGGTGGTAGTAGTGGTAGGCATCCAGCCCCCTGGCTAAGGGTGGTGGTAGGCATCCAGCCCCCCTGGCTGAGGGTGGTAGTAGTGGTAGGCATCCAGCCCCCTGGGTGAGGGTGGTAGTAGTGGTAGGCATCCAGCCCCCCTGGCTAAGGGTGGTGGTAGGCATCCAGCCCCCTGGGTGAGGGTGGTAGTGGTGGTAGGCATCCAGCCCCCCTGGGTGAGGGTGGTAGTAGTGGTAGGCATCCAGCCCCACCTGGGTGAGGGTGGTAGTAGTGTTAGGCATCCAGCCCCCTGGGTGAGGGTGGTAGTAGTGGTAGGCATCCAGCCCCCCTGGGTGAGGGTGGTAGTAGTGGTAGGCATCCAGCCCCCTGGCTAAGGGTGGTAGTAGTGGTAGGCATCCAGCCCCCTGGGTGAGGGTGGTAGTAGTGGTAGGCATCCAGCCCCCTGGCTAAGGGTGGTGGTAGGCATCCAGCCCCCTGGCTGAGGGTGGTAGTAGTGGTAGGCATCCAGCCCCCCTGGGTGTGGGTGGGAGTAGTGGTAGGCATCCAGCCCCCTGGCTGAGGGTGGTAGTAGTGGTAGGCATCCAGCCCCCCTGGCTAAGGGTGGTGGTAGGCATCCAGCCCCCCCTGGCTGAGGGTGGTAGTAGTGGTAGGCTTCCAGCCCCCCCTGGCTAAGGGTGGTGGTAGGCATCCTGCCCCCCCTGGCTAAGGGTGGTGGTAGGCATCCAGCCCCCCCTGGGTGTGGGTGATAGTAGTGGTAGGCATCCAGCCCCCCCTGGCTGAGGGTGGTAGTAGTGGTAGGCATCCAGCCCCCCCTGGCTAAGGGTGGTGCTAGGCATCCAGCCCCCCCTGGCTGAGGGTGGTAGTAGTGGTAGGCATCCAGCCCACCCTGGGTGAGGGTGGTGGTAGTGGTAGGCATCCAGCCCCCTGGCTAAGGGTGGTGGTAGGCATCCAGCCCCCCTGGGTGAGGGTGGTAGTGGTGGTAGGCATCCAGCCCCCTGGGTGAGGGTGGTAGTAGTGGTAGGCATCCAGCCCCCCTGGGTGAGGGTGGTAGTAGTGGTAGGCATCCAGCCCCCCTGGGTGAGGGTGGTAGTAGTGGTAGGCATCCAGCCCCCCTGGCTAAGGGTGGTAGTAGTGGTAGGCATCCAGCCCCCCTGGGTGTGGGTGGTAGTAGTGGTAGGCATCCAGCCCCCCTGGCTGAGGGTGGTAGTAGTGGTAGGCATCCAGCCCCCCTGGCTAAGGGTGGTGGTAGGCATCCTGCCCCCCTGGCTAAGGGTGGTGGTAGGCATCCAGCCCCCCTGGGTGAGGGTGGTAGTGGTGGTAGGCATCCAGCCCCCTGGGTGAGGGTGGTAGTAGTGGTAGGCATCCAGCCCCCTGGGTGAGGGTGGTAGTAGTGGTAGGCATCCAGCCCCCTGGGTGAGGGTGGTAGTAGTGGTGGGCATCCAGCCCCCTGGCTCAGGGTGGTGGTAGGCATCCTGCCCCCCTGGGTAGGGGTGGTGGTGCGCTTTCAGGCCCCTGTGTGCATATGTGGCATTGGTGATGGGCATCCCGCCCCTATGGTGCTGCTGTTGCTGGTGTAAGTATATTCTGCATCCCTCTGTGTGTGTGTGATGTGTCGTGTACGTGTTGTATGTGTTTTGTGGTTGGTGTCTGACTTACCTTCTGCGCCGTACGCGTCCGTGCCTGTTCCGGTAGTAAATGTAGAATATTGGTATGATAGGGACGAAGGGATTCATGGTTGGTTCGTGTCGTTCGTCCTTCTCGTTGCTTCGCATCGTCCTCGTTGCTTCGCATCGTCCTCGTCGCTTCGCCTCGTCCTCGTCGCTGGCGTGTTCGTCTCGTAGCCGTGGATCGTGTTGTGGCGCGAATCGGAGCTTATGTGCGCCTCTCCCGGATGCTTTGACGTGCCGTGCGTAGCGACGGGTTCGGCGCGTACGGAAAGTGCATCGTACTCGTTCGGCCGGACGGAGCTGCATTTTTCCTTCCGTGCGACTCGATTCGGCGTTTCCGGATTCGCCTCGGTCGGGGAACAGGACCTGGTTTGGGTGAGTACGGCTCGGCCGGATTCTGTGCTGTTGTGCGCATCGTACTTACTCGTTCGGTGTGCTGTACGGATCGGTCGGGAAACAGGCTTTCGCATGGCTTTTTTCCCAACCGAATGGTATTGGGTGCGCCTCCCACCGAGATCGGAATCGGCCCCTAAACTGTTTAAAAATCTTTAATCTTAAATTTCCCACTCCAGTGAGTGCAACAGTATGGAAAGTGTTGGATAGCGGAGGGGTAAAAATTACTATTCCCACTCCAATGAGTGCAACAGTAGGGAAAGTGTTGGATAGCGGAGGGATAACATTTACTATTCCCACTCCAGTGAGTGCAACAGTAGGGAAAGTGTTTGATAGCGGAGGGATAAAATTTACTAATCCCACTCCAGTCAGTGCATCAATAGGGTAAGTGTTGGGGGCGTGGCTTGGCGCCCAACGGAGATGGCAGCACACGGGTGAAGCTCCCCGGTGTGTCTCTGAGGAACTGCACTTCTAGACTAAACGGGGACTAACGGAGGGCAAATACAAGTGGCGGAAGATGGAAGGAGCACCATGGGACCCTTGCAGCACCTGAATGTCACCAGCAAGTAACTCTTTTTGCATTTTCTGCTAAATTTCGCCGCGATTTATCGCGGCCGCCATTTTGAATTTTTTACCGCGATCGCGGCATTCCTGCATTTCAGGCTGGACCCCTCATTAAGTACTTCATACCATTCCATAACGCCTAGAAGATGTTTGACACCTCTTCACTTTAATGGGGTAAAGGTTTATAGGAAAACGTCAAGAGTTGCAGGAAGTTTGCGATTTTTTATGTTTGGCGGCCATTTTGGGTCTTTTTGAGGAGCCCTCACAGAAAATGGTCTTCCTTATTTTGCTCTACTAAATGGTGGCAATTGCGGAGTGATTATTCACTAATGGCATTGACTATGATCTGACGCATCCAGTTTACCTCAGTTTGGGTTACAGCGCATGTTTTCTCCTCAGAGCACCGAGGTATGAAGCTGTGTGAGGGCGCTAAGGCTGACTGAGGATTTATGAGAGATCTATTTGGTGGCCATCTTAGCTTCTCTGAGTGAGCTCGCATTGGAGTTACTTTTTCTCCTCCTATACTGCTGAATAGGAGTGGGAGTCTGGGGTTAGCGTTTATGGGTGGAACAAAAGGAGTCCGACCCTCTCCACACAAAAGGCATATCTTCATAAAAACTCAAAAATTTTCACTGAGTTCTCTAAGTTTGAGGACTCTCTATCATCTTCGCACCAGTACTCTCAAGCAAGTATGGATTCATCCTCTGGAACCGCTGGAAAATCTCTCACTAAACGGCTTAAAAGGACCCTCCTTCACCACCCAAGTCCGCCTCGCCTGTTTCGATGGAACTATTACTTGAGGAAATTAGGGCCCTTCGACCTTTCATGGAAGAGACTAACATCAAACTGCAAACCCTAACAGATAATTGGTCTCAATTAGACGCGGGAGTCTCCTCAGTCGAAAATACTGTTTCCTCTTTGAAAGAGACATGCACAACTGTCTCTCAATTACACTCCCATGTCTCCATACTCCAGAAACAGGTGGAAGATCTTGGAAACCGCAACAGACGGAACAATCTGCGTATCTATGGCCTGGAAGAAGGAGTTGAAGGTTCAGATCCGCCCACGTTCTTTAAGTCATTTCTCCCTAAACTACTCCGCATGCCAGAGGGAACCCAACTCAACATTCAGCGGGCCCACAGATTGGGACGGGCTTCATCTCACACTAGTCCCTCACAGAGACCGAGAGGAGTTATCTTATATTTCTTGGAGTACACGGATTTGATGAAAGTGCTCGCAGCGGTTAAAACTTCTACGAGAATTGTCTGGTCAGGATCGCCTTTATTTTTTGCGCAAGATTATTCTAAAGCCACTGCTGACAGACGTAAGGCTTTCCTCAACATGAGAGCTGATCTACGTTCCATGGGAGCCAGATATGGCCTGTTCCACCCGTGTCTCTTCAAGGTTACTTATAACAACAAGACAACGTCGTATGAAGACCCGTTACGTTTGCAAAGTTTCATCAATTCCTATAAAACGACTGTTATGGACTCTTCTGGGCCTTCGTCCTCATTCAACATTTGATTCTCTAATAGTTTGTTTAAGGTTGCTTTAGATCCGGTTTTCTTTGGCATAATATCTTGGTAACTCACAGGTGTTTTTTCTTAGTTTTGGATATTATTGCTACTGTTCTCATGAAGTAATACTGTTTATTGAGTTATGGATCATTGTTACTGATCTCCTCCTCGCATTGGAATGTTCAAATATTTGTTTCATGTGTTTGCCCCAATGCTTTTCTCAATCCCTATTTGGTATTGTCCCCACAGATTATTACCTTTGTATTGTGGTTTCTCCCCGACCCTCTGTTCCGTTGATCCTGGGTGTGTTGCCTGCTTCATGTGGCTCCATCCCCCCGTGTATACCTGAGTCTTCTTCGTAAGTATGGTATTTTCATACATCCTCTTAGATATATTGTTTGTTTTGTCTTTTGTTTTCTGTCTCTTTTCTGTAGTTTCTATTCTTTCAGTCAATTTACGTCTCTTCTTTTTTTTTCTACTTTTCTTGCCTTCCTATAATCACTATTCTTTTAGTCAGTACAATTGCAAATATCTTGACTCTTATGATATCCCTTTACCTCTCTACTTGGACTTTCTTTTTTCATATCCTGTCACTTGATTCCCTTTTTTATTCTGGTTATTGGTCTTATCTATTATGCTTTGCTATGAAACTAAATCAATTAATTCCTTCCTGTTTTATCTCTCTTACTTTGAATACTGCTTATATAATGAATTGGACTTATGTGCTACATTATTATTACAACCTGTTCTTAAGTGCTTATGTCATTAAAACTGATTACATGGAACGTTAGGGGATTAAACTCTCCCATCAAGAGGCAGAGAATTTTGAGCCATTTAGCCAAATTGGACGCGGATGTTGTATTCCTGCAAGAAACTCACCTCTCAGATGTTGAGTCATTGAAGTTGAAGAGAGGTTGGGTGGGGGAGGTTTTCTTTTCCCTGGAGATGGCAAGCGAAATGGAGTAATGATACTTTTGTCGCAAATCCCTTTCACTTTCATTTGTGTCCCAAGAATCCGATCTGGATGGCAGATGGTTGAATGTCAAATTATCTTTGAAGGGCGTTACAATATCTCTTCTAAATGTCTATGCTCCTACGTGTGGTGAATCCTCTTTTGGCATACAATGGCTAAGCGAATTACTCACTGTATGGAGGACAATTTTATTTTAGCTGGAGATTGTAACCAGACTTTTGACCCATTTATCGACAGAAATTCCAAAGTTTCCTTTGTTCCCAACAAGTCACATAAATCTTTTGTTCAAGCTATAAATCAACATAAACTCTTGGACGCTTGGCGTCTTTGCAACCCGACCACTAGAGAGTATACTTTTTATTCCCCAGCACACCAAACTCAATCAAGAATTGACTATATATTTGTCTCGCACAACATCTCACAAACACTTACGCATGCAGAGATTGGTCCCATCTTATTATCAGATCATGCCCCAATCTCGATTGGCATTGATATTCTACCTAAGGATTCGGGCCCCAAGAGATGGCGTTTTAACAATGCTCTCCTTCTGGACCCAAAGTTTACTGCCTCATTCCCTAACTTCTTCAAAGAGTTTTTAACTGAACCAAACCCAATTCATGCCCTTTTCCACTCTATGGGATGCATTCAAGGCCTCGGCGAGGGGTTTCATAATTAGCTATGTTGCAAAGAAACGGAAAACTTTCCGTAAGCTCACTAAAGATCTGCTTCAGGATATTAAAAGATTGGAACACTCATTTTACACCTCACACTCGAAGGAGTGTCTCACAACTCTCATAAAAGCCAAAATGCAATTTAATAAGAAATCAACAGAGGACGCTTCATTATATCTGTTGAAATCCAGTGCAAAATTTTATGGGGGCAAAAATAAGGCAGGGAAAATATTGGCTAATTACTTAAAAGTTAAACATAATAGACTAAATATTGAATCTATCTATGACGAACGTTCAAATTTAAAATTTAAAGACGCTGAAATACTGAATGAGTTCTCCACCTTTTACAAATCACTATATACTTCCGCAACACAGCCCTCTGAGCAATCATTATCGCACTTCTTCTCTGATATTCAGAATCCCCAATACACGTTGCCGGACTTATCATCTCTGGAGTTAGACCTAACACACCAAGAACTATTAATTGCTCTTCAACATCTCAAAAAGACAAAGCACCGGGACCAGATGGCTTCACCGTAGAATTTTATCAACATTTCTCTAAACTCATAATGCCCAAGTTACATTCTCTAATCGATGCCTTCACCACACTGGGTAGCTCACTGGGTTCTTTTTCGGAAGCACATATTTGCCTTATACCAAAAGAGGGCAAGGACTCTAAATATTGTAAAAATTACAGACCCATATCCTTGGTCAACATTGATTATAAAATTTTCTCCAAAGCATTAGCATTACGTTTAGATTCCTACTTACCTGATTTATTGGGAAAAGAGCAATCTGGTTTCGTTAAGGGAAGGTTCATAACTGACAATACGAGACTCCTTTTAACGTCTTATCTAAATCTTCCCACTTAAAACAATCCCTTGTGGCAATAGCTCTGGATGCTGAAAAGGCGTTTGATAGAGTTGAGTGGACTTATTTATTTTATACTCTTAAACAGTTCGGCTTTGGCCCTAAATTTATATCCCTCATCTCTCTCCTCTACTCTAATCCACGTGCGGCTGTGTACGCCAACGGCTTAATTTCCCCATATTTTGAGCTGGGGAGAGGAGTGCGTCAGGGCTGCCCTCTTTCCCCCTTCCTTTTAATTTGGCCTTGGAACCTTTTCTCTCTAAACTACGTCAAAATCCAAATTTATATGGTTTTCAAACATTGAACTCCCATATTAAACTTGCAGCCTACGCTGACGATATTTTGCTTTTTATGTCCAAACCAAGTGACTCAATTCCTGCCTTTTGGCAGAGGTACAAGCCTACTCTAATATCTCCGGTTATAAGTTAAACAACGATAAATGTGAGATTTTACCCCTGACTAAGTTTACTTTTAAATCGGATTTTATGACTCCCAATTTTACTTGGAGCCCGAATCATATTAAATATCTCGGATTACATGTTACTTCCTCAATATCAGACACAGTGTCATTGTGCATGAATAAATGTATACAAAAATCTCAGACTTAACTGCCAAGTGGCATCCCCTCTATTTGTCCTGGTGGGGTCGTCTGGATACCATAAAGATGATGCTGTCCCCCATAATTTTATATACTGTTTCCAACATTCCAGTTCCTATTTCCGCAAAAATTTTTAAAAAGATCAATTCATCTCTATCCTCCTTCCTATGGAATAATAAGAGATCCCGAATGTCTCTATTTAAATTAATTCGACCTAAAGTAGAAGGGGGGGTTAACTTTCCAGATTTTCAAGCATATCAGAAGGCATTCCTTTTACGTCAAGCCTCTCGTTGGTTGCTTGACCCCACGGAAGATTGTCCTCTATGGACTACAGTTGAACGTCTTTTTTAGCCCCTTCTCTTTTCATGAATATCTTTCTTTTTCACGCAAACCACAGGCCTTGTCCACCCCCATAATCAAACTGACCTCTAAACTTTTGGAACCTGCATTCACTCCCACACATAACATTATAGATTCATTCCTCAATTCAACAATTTGGCATAACAAAAATCTGACCATCCGTAATAAACCATTTTATTGGAAGACTTGGCGACTGAAAGGTCTCATTTGGATACATCAATTATTTACACACATGGACTTTCTATCTTTCCCCTCACTCAGTCAAATATTTAACCTACCTACCACCTACATTCATAAATATAATTTACTTAAGAAGGCAGTGACAGATAGATACACCCATCTCTTGGGCACGTCCATTGCTCCAATTGTTTTGGATCCTCCTTCACAACTCCACACGTTGTTAAAAACCATGCCCAAAGCTTCCACTTTATATAGTTTTTTGCAGGGCAAGGATAGCGTTAGGCAGAAGTCTAAAACAGAGGAGGCATGGGAACAGGATTTCATGGTATCTTGGCCAGTGTCTTTGTGGAATAAATTATGGCTCAAATTACGTAAATCATCTAGAGCAGCTAACATAACACAAACGCTTTTTTTGTATATAATAGACTTTTTCTCACACCAGCTATCTTAAGTAAAAGTTTTGCGACCACATCAGATGTTTGTTGGACATGTTCTACTCCGAACGCTAATTTATTTCATATGTTATTCTCTTGTCCAAATGTATATAATTTCTGGAAGCAGGTATGGTCTCAAATTAACCTAATTTTTGGAGCTAAATTTGCTTTTTCTTTGACCCATGTTTTCTTGGGAAGTCTCTCACCTTGCTGGGAGAAGGTTACTCACAATGTTAAAATTATTGATTTATTATTAGCAGTCGCATTTCAGCAGATCACTGTAAATTGGAAGGATTTCACAAAAATCTCTTATAAGGCATGGTGGTATGCTGTTTGCCATAATCATAGGTTGGACACCTCCTTTGTTTACCCAATACATATGGCAGCGAAACGTATGGATTTGTGGTCACCTGTTACAATATATCTTGATACTTGTGCCAAGCGATATTACCAACTGCAACCATCTCAGCAAGAGGTCCTAAAACCTCCTTGATCCCCTCAATTGTTCCTAGAATATTTGTTATTCCATTTTTCTTAATGATTTTTTATTTTTTTATTGTATCATTTTTCCTTATTCAATCATAAGTCTGAGTCATTTATCATTATTGTAGCAAACTTTATTGTAATGACAGGAATTTAATGCTTTGAACTCTGTACTGACACTTTTATCTATATCAATAAAATTTTCTTTTGAACTGAAAAAAAAAAAATAGGGTAAGTGTTGGATAGCGGAGGGACAAAATTTACGATTCTCACTCCAGTCAGTGCATCAATAGCGGAGGGGTAAAAATTACTATTCCCACTCCAATGAGTGCAACAGTAGGGAAAGTGTTGGATAGCGGAGGTATAACATTTACTATTCCCACTTCAAAATTAAAAACAACAAAATATCATCAACATAATAAAAATATTTCAAACAAAAAAGTAAATACAAAAAAATATATAAATATGTTCAAAATAAAAATACAAATATATTTAATATTAAAAAACATATTATAATGTTAAATACATATCACAAATACTTACAAATATTATAATAAATAAAATACAAAAATAATAATTTTCAAACAAATAAATATTTTTATTTGCAAATTTATTAACAAAAACATTAATTATTACATAAATTTAGTCTATTTACATCCTACCCCTACAGCACTACACAACTTACAACCCACATCGGAAATAAAAAAATATTTGCATAATTAACATAATTAATTATCAACTAAACAAATATTATTTATTAAAAACAAATTAAAACACATACAATTTAATTAACTTCCCACCCTTTACACTTATAATACCCACACCTAAAATTAAACTGTAAAAAAATTCATTACACAATTAAAAAACGTTTTCAATTAAATAACTAATAGTATTTAACAACTAATTATAAAGTAAGTAAAATTCATTTAGTCCCTCTTCCCCCCTATAAACCCAAATCCCACACACAAAAAAATAATTACACAATTACACTAATCAATTAATTAATTAATATTAATTATCAACTAATCAATAATTAATAAAAAATTAATTACTTCTAAATCTAAAAACTTCCCTCCCTTTACCCCTATAAATTCCACAACACACACCGAAAATTAATTACACAATTACCATAAATAATTGTCAATTAATTAATTAATTTTAATTAACAACAAATTATTAATTATTTAAAAATAAATTACTTCCCACTCTTTACCCCTATAACCCCACAACCCGCACCTAAAATGTACCCAAAAAATTAAAAAACACAATTAGCATTATAAAATCTCTATTAAAAAAATATTAATATATAAATATATTCATTAATTTATTATAATTAAATTACTTCCCACCCTATTCCTCTATAAACCCACGACCCGCTAGGGAACTAAAAAACGCAAAATGTAATTAAAATAAAATTAATAACTACTAAAAATTTAACACATATATTAAAAAACATAAACAATACTTATACAAAAAAATACATCACACACATTTAAAATATTTACTAAAATACATAGCACTAATTAAAAAATCGATATTTTAAACAACTATATTTTTGCAAATGATATTATTGAGTTCTATATTTTTAAAATCGATATTTCTTACCTTAAAGTCGATATTCTTGACCATGATATTCTTGCTGTTGATATTTCCGTGTCACGATATTTAAAACTCGACATTAGTGTAAGTCGACATTTCCAACTCAATATTTTGACTGAATACCGCTGACGTGAGCTTGCTCATGGCTACTGATGAGAGACAGGAGGAAGAGAGTGACCCTCTCCCTGTTTTCCTCTCTCAGGACTCTGTTGATGGATCAGTTGAAGGAGTAGTCTTGGCAGGCAGCCTCACTGATCAACATCAAGTTGATTGCAGACAGGTTCCAATCAGTTTCCTGGTCTCTTTTCTCTGACACCCAGTCAAACCACCTGGTATACCCATGAGGTGGATACAGGTGACAGCCTGCCTGTGAAGAGCAAAATTTACAGATAGTCTGACCATGTCAGAGATTGCATCAGGACAGAAGTCCAAAAGATGCTGGAGTTGGGGGTCATTGAGCCTCCAGATAGCCCTTGGGCTAGTCCTGTAGTCCTTGTACCAAAACCTTACACCCAGGATAGCAAGAGAGAGATGAGGTTTTGTGTTGACTACAGAGGCCTCAATGCAGTCACTAGGACTGATGCCCATCCAATTCCAAGGGCAGATGAACCGAATGATACGTTGGCCTCTTCCAAATGTCTCAGTACATTTGACCTGATTGCTGATTATTGGCAAATCAGATTCTATGAAAATGCCAAACCAAAAACAGCATTTCCAACCCCCAGACGGTATTATCAATTTATTGTGATGCCTTTTGGTTTATAAAGCATACCTGCCACATTTCAGAGGCTGCTAAATTAAGTCTTAACAGGTCGGGAAGCCTATAGTGCAGCATATCTAGATAACATAGCTGTCTTTAGCTCCAGCTGGGAGGATCACCTGGTCCATCTTAGAAATGTACTTGAGGCCCTGCAGAAGGCAGGCCTCACTATTAAGGCCACAAAGTGCCAGATAGGGCAGGGTAAGGTTGTGTATTTGGGCCACCTTGTGGGTGGAGACCAAGTTCAACCATTGGAGAGCAAAATTCAGACCATCATTTCTTGGGCCTGACTGGGTACTACAGGAGGTTTGTTAAGGGCTATGGATCCATAGTGACACACCCCTTAATGATCTCACCTCCAAAAGGAGACCTAAGGAAGATCAGTGGACAGTTAGCTGTCAGAAGGCCTTTGATGACCTAAAGCAAGCCATGTGCTCTGCTCCAATTCTGCAAAGTCCTGACTACTCCAAACCATTCATTGTCCAGACAGATGCTTCTGAGATAGGGATAGGTGTAGCATTATCACAGCTTAATGCAGAGGGCCAGTATCAACCAGTAGATTTTTAAAGCAGAAGGTTGACCCCTAGGGAGAAGCTTTGGTCAGCTATTGAGAGGGAGGCCTTTGCTGTGGTCTGGACCTTGAAGAAGTTGAGTCAATACCTGTTTGTCCGAAACTGGACAAAGGACAGGGAAGTATTCTCCCTCTGTCCAGCCCCTCCTCTTGGAGGGACCCCTGAGTTGTTCCAACCCTTATCCTATGGTACTTAAGAGCACCCCTATGGGTGGGTCCTCAGATTCACTGTGTAACAAGACTCACCTCTAAAACCAAGACACTCTTCGACTGTCTAGATACGTGGACTTTGTTGGACTATGACTGGAACCGAGACTGCATCATGGAATTCTCCTGCTGCTCCTGGTCTTGTTGTTCTTCAAGTCTTCTGCATCGTCTGTGTCTGTGCTTCATCCAGGTTCTCCAGAAGGCCTCTGGGCATCAAGGACATCCGAAATAATCTCCCTTGGAGTGAAGGAGTCACTCCCCTTCATCTGCAGGCACCGCAACAAAGCTGACCAGTCTGCTGCTCCTGTCGTCCTACGGACTTCCCGAGGCCTAGCTACACAAGTGGTGGTTCTGCAGCTCCCTAGAGGCCTGACCTGTCTTCTCTGCAATTTTGAGGAGAGTATCCCTCGTCAGAGCTGCTGGGACCAAACCCCTGTGCACAGTGTCGACTTGCCGTAGCCAAGCCTTGTTGTCTCTGCACTCCAGAGATCTTCGGGCTACAAGAAGTTCCAGCCTTCTGTACCTCATCTCTTGAAGATCAGCATCCTCACTGCATCCTCTGCACCTCAATCTTTGGTGAGCTGCCTGAGGTCCTCTTATGACTCCTGTTCCTTCGGCCTGTGGGTCCTCTTGAGGGTCTTCCTTTGCTTCAGTGGGCTCCCCTGCTTGCTCGGGGCCTGCGCTGACTCTCCTGCACTTGGTGAGTCACTTGGACCTTGCTGGTCCCAACGGTTACAACTTTTTGCTTTCCATGGCAGTTGCAGCTACCAAGGCTTGTTGTTGTTCCCGCCGGACCCCGACCACCTGGACACTGACACCCGATGTGGGGCAGCCCGTGCACGGCTCCTGGTCTTCCTCAGCATTGCCTGGTCCTCACAGCTGCAGCGCCAAGGTCACCATCTTTACTCTTGAACCTCCCGACATCGGTGGGCATTGTGCTTCCATGCCTCCTGGTCACTTCGAATAGACTCTGTTCCCTCTGCTTGCAGGTCCGCCTCTTCAAGAATCCAGTCTTGGATTCCACCGTACACCTTCACAGGCTTCTCCAGAGGCATTTTCGTTGAAGTCTTCCATTGTCATCTACGGCAGATTCTGACGTCACTTCACCCCCATGCACCCGGCTACCCTGGTGCAGGTAACCTGTTTCTTGGGGCATCCATTGTAGGGGTTTCTCTTCAACCTCCTGTCTTCCAAAGGGTTTCTTCGGGGTCCTCTGGGAAGGGTCCTTCTACTTTAAAACTGCAATGCGACTTCTCCATTGACTTCCATTGGGCACGCGGCTGTGTTTCCACTCTGCACACATCCCCCTTGGGGTTCCTGGGTACTTACCTTGGGTGGTTCCTTGTGTCCCCGGCTCCTCTGAGTCTTCTGGTCCACATCCTGTTCTCCTTGGCAGTTCACATTCCACTTTCTTAGTATATGGTTTGGTCTCCCCCTGGAGACCAGTGTATAGTTGTGCTACTTACCTGATTATTTTGAAGTATTCTTGTGTGTATTGTTGATATCGCCAGGTAGGAGATATGCCAATGTGTTAGTGATTGTGTTGCATAATAAATAGACTTATATTTATAAACACTATGTGGTTCTTTTTCACTTAATCTACACTGTTGATTAAATGTGGTAAAACAAGCTGCTTTACACTCCTTCAAGATAAGCCTGAAGGCTGCTCTCCACAGCTACCACTTTGAGAGCTTTCTATGGTTATCAAAGACCACTAAAATCACCATAAGGGTTGCCTGGAATAGTGCAAGGTGCATCACTCCTGAGAGTGTGCACCACATAATAAGCCAGCCTCCTACAACCACAAGCACCAGTTCTCCATTATACTTCTCCCATCAGGGCACAAGCCCTAAAAGAAGTGGGGCACTAACCAAGTTAGGCAGTATGTAAGTGACATCACAGCGTGTGACATCACAACCTATGACCTCACAGGAAGTGATATCATGAGAAATGACATCAGATTCTACAGGGAGAGGATGTGACCTAACGTCTAGAGCGGTCGACCTCGAAGCTGGGGAACCGGGTTAGAATCTCGGCAGGGACGCTCAACATCCTGTGATTCTGGGCAAATCACTTAATATCCCCCATGCCTACCAAAAAATAATGTGTCTGTCTGTAGCGTAACTGGTACTCATGTAAAGCGCTCTGATACCTTCGGGTCGAGTTCGCGCTATATAAAACTCTTTAAAAATAAAATAAGACCTCACCTATGTTAAGCAGGTCTATCATGAGTACAACTGAGTGCATTACTATATTTAACAAATTAGATTTTGCATGGCAGTTGTGCCAAAAAAGCGATGCAACACCGGAGCAAGACCTAAGCCTCTTCTTATACATTTAAGGGGTTATTATGATGGCGGTGAACCCGCCACCGGCAGCCTGCTGGTGGCGGGTTCACCGCCATCGTGCGGCCATTTTCCGCCCGCCTGATTAGGATGGCGGGCGGTGTGCTGGCGGACAGAAAGCCCATCCGCCACGGGTCTGACACAGGCAATCGTTACAATTGCCTGTCGGACCCGGCCAGCATACCTAGAATGGTGGCGGTGCATAGCAAGCACTGTCTGCCACATTAGGATGCTGCATCAAGCCAGCCGTTCAATGGCAGATCAACTGCCATTCAAAGGCTGGTGGGGATGTACTTTGGGGGCCAGTTGCGGGCCCCCCTTGTGCAGGGGCATGGGAATTGTGCACTTGGGGGCACCTATAGTGGCCCCTACAGTTCCCTGCACCAGGTGACAGGCACCGCATTTTTGCCATTGTGGTGGATGCTGCAGACAGCAGCACCCGCCGCAATGGTAAACATGCACGATATGACCGCCACAGTGGCGGTTGCATTATAATTGCATGTGCGGGACCGCCACCATATGGGCGGGTGGTCCCGATTCCTGGGATGATGGCGGTCGGAAAAAGTCAGTCCGCCATCATAATCACCCCCTTAGTTATTAAAACGCTGCCAGAATGAAATTGGCAACAAGGAGAAACGTGGCAATATATCTGTTCTGCCTAATTGGTTACAAAGTCTGCAGTTTAAAATATCTTGTGGGGTTAAGGCATCTCCTGCATAGATCTTTATGTACCCAGTAAATATCAGGAAATAATAATAATAATGGTAGATAACTCTGGAGGTTAATGCACTTGCTGGAGAGACAGGTATTTTGTCTAGTCCCAGTTTTGAATTAAAGTAGCATAGAGGGTTATTATGTCTCCCCCAAAGCACATCATGTGACACACAGATGACGGATTTTTATTTTATGTAGATTGGTAAATGGGTTATTGCTTTTAACATAGAGATCTTTAGTTACTTGTAGTTCATAAATTGTAATCCTTCTCATTTAGCACAGCAAATTATAACGGAAAGGACATGTGACTTCTACACCTTGTAATCCTCACTATCTTATGCAACACATCCTGTAAATTGATTTACACACATATGGCTTATTGTCAATGTATAATGTGTATGTGTGATGTACAGTGCTCCAACACCCTGAATTGAATTGAGTAGCGCTATAAAAGAAATAAGACAAACTAGTGGTATTTAAATTGTTGTGTAAATATTAGGACAGACCAACACATCTGACACACTGGAACCCAAAATGTGTGCTTAGACTATGGGGCCGATTCCGATCTCGGCCGGAAGCGCACCTAACACTATTCGTCCGGAAAAAATACAAGCCGAATGTGTGTTTCCCGACCGAATCGTACACTCGTCCGGACGAACAACTACGATGCGTATAACAACCCAGTTACCGAACGAGCCGTACTCACCCAATCCAGCTCCTGTTCCCCGCCCGAGCCGGATCCGTAAACGCCGATTCGAGCCGCACGGAAGCAAATACACAGCACCTTCCGGCCGGACTAGTACGATGCGCATTCCGTACGCGCCGAACCCGTCGCTACGTCCGGCGCGTTTGAGCATCCGGGCGAGCCGTACATAAGCTCCATTTTGCGCCACAAGACAATCCACGGCTACGAGACGAACAAGCCAGCGACAAGTACGAGTCGAAGGCACGAGAAACCCGAACGAGACGATCCAAGCATGAATCCCATTGCGCAGGTCCTACCTATACTCTACATCTATTACCGGGACCGGCACGGACGCGTACGGCGCAGACGGTAAGTCAAACACCAACAATACAAACAAACTACACGTACCCGAAATATGTCACACACACATAGGGATGCACAAATGACGTACACAAGCAACAGCAGAACCATAGGGGTGGGATGGCCAACACCAATGCCATACACACCCATAGGGGGATGGATGCCTACCACCAACACCACCCTACAACCACCCCTACTCATGGGTGGCTAGATGCCTGCCACCACCACCACCCCTACTCAGGGGGCTGGATGCCTACCACTACCACCACCCCTACTCAGGGGGCATGGATGCCGGTCACTACTACCATACCCACCCTTAGGGGCTGGATGCCTGCCACTACTACCACCCCTACTCAGGGGGCCTGGATGCCTGTCACTACCACCACCCCTAATCATGGGTGCCTGGATGCCTGTCACTACTACCATCCCCACCCTTAGGGGATGGATGCCTGCCACTACCTTCACCCCTATCCAGGGGGCTGGATGCCTGTCACTACTACCATCCCCACCCTTAGGGGGATGGATGCCTGCCACTACCACCACCACTATCCAGGGGGCTGGATGCCTGTCACTACTACCATCCCCACTCATGGGGGGCTGGATGCCTGTCACTACTACCATCCCCACTCATGGGGGATGGATGCCTGTCACTACCACCACCCCTAATCATGGGTGCCTGGATGCCTGTCACTACTACCATCCCCACCCTTAGGGGATGGATGCCTGCCACTACCACCACCCCTATCCAGGGGGTTGGATGCCTGTCACTACTACCATCCCCACCCTTAGGGGGATGGATGCCTGCCACTACCACCACCACTATCCAGGGGGCTGGATGCCTGTCACTACTACCATCCCCACTCATGGGGGCTGGATGCCTGTCACTACTACCATCCCCACTCATGGGGGATGGATGCCTACCACTACCACCACCCCTAATCATGGGTGCCTGGATGCCTGTCACTACTACCATCCACACCCTTAGGGGATGGATGCCTGCCGCTACCACCACCACTATCCAGGGGGCTGGATGCCTGTCACTACTACCATCCCCACTCATGGGGGCTGGATGCCTGTCACTACTACCATCCCCACTCATGGGGGATGGATGCCTACCACTACCACCACCCCTAATCATGGTTGCCTGGATGCCTGTCACTATTACCATCCCCATCCTTAGGGGATGGATGCCTTCCACTACCACCACCACTATCCAGGGGGGCCTGGATGCCTGTCACTACTACCATACCCACCCTTAGGGGGCTGGATGCCTGCCACTACTACCACCCCTATCCAGGGGGGGCTGGATGCCTGTCACTACTACCATCCCCACACATGGGGGGATGGATGCCTGCCACTACCACCACCCCATCTCAGGGGGGCCTGGATGCCTGCCACCACTACCACCCCTACTCAGGGGGGGCTGGATGCCTGTCACTACTACCATCCCCACTCGTGGGGGGATGGATGACTACCACTAACACCACCCCTACTCATAGGACGGGTAATGCATGACACAACCAGCATACTCCCACATAAGGAATGACAGAAAATTACATCCCCCCCAACACCCTGACAAGCGTGTGTAGTCTGTGTCAAATGCCTACAAGACTGAACATGACATTGAACATAGAATGTGACCCCCTAACACATGTGTCACACATAAATGTGTGTGGCCTCCACAATGCAAGCTGACCATGGCCACTGTGGCAATGGGCTCGAACACCCCATCACCACAGTGACCAAAAGGGAAGTGTGGTGTCCATAGCTGATGCACTTTTTGAACAGTGTGGCAATGGGGCCTAAAGCCCCATCACCACAGTGACCAAAAGGGAAGTGTGGGGTCCATAGCTGATGCAACTTTTGAACGGTGTGGCAATGGGGCCGAAAGCACCATCACCACAGTGATCATAAGGTAAGTGTAGTCATGGTAAAAGCTGCCAAAGCCAAACTGCATGGATGAATCCTGGTCACACAACAACAAACACATCAGTGGCATAGTAGTGCTTGTGTCCCATAGCAACATAGATTGGTCGAGGCAAATAGTGCAGTGTCACAGAAACATCGTTTTGGCCATGTGCATACAAACATCACCCATGGGGTCCCACATTGTCAACATTCACAAATAACACAATGACAGAAGTGACCATCATAATGCTGACCCACATATCTGCACCAATGGACACACAAATGTAGATATCCTGTGGAGACTGTAGATGTCAGGTGAACAAATACCATACCATGGCAGCAATGGGACATACAAACCATGATTATTGTGCTGACTGATGACCTAGGAGTCCCAGGGACCCCAGGGGAAAGCCACCAAACAACATACAGCCAATGGCACACTCAAGATATGCCAATGCAGTGGTGCTAAGGCACAAACACAAACAGGCAGACTCACACTGCATATCAAACACAACGGGTGATGGGGGGTGCCAGTGTCCCCAGGCAACCACACAACACATGAGGAGGCCTGAATTCCAACCACACAGATGTGTATACAGTGCCAGACAAAAGTTACTCATGGATCGGATACCCCTATGTGGGCAATCAGGCATTGTTAGATGAGAGGGAGCCCAAATTACACATGTCACACAAGCTTGTAGGAACAGCAACTAACACAGCAAGAGACAGACCCACCACAGCACTACCCCCAGGGACCCCACATTGTGCTGACACTAGCCTGCATGAGAATCCCACTGTGATGACAAAGGTAGATGTTGTTCACACTGTGAACCACAGCCATGTGTCCTGAGCAACAAACTACCATCACACCTACACAAGCTCTAATCAATCAGCACGGCCTGCCAGCCAAGGCCAATATGGAGGTAGGGGTCTAGCCATGCAACAACTCACATTTGCACACACTCAACACCACACACCCTGATCTCCACCAATGTGCAGCAGTGAAGCTCACATGGACTGGTGACATTGCACATGCACCCATGACAATACCAGGGGTGGTGGTGGGAACTAAGGTGCAGAAAGCCATCACACATGGCCAGTCAACAAGACTCGTCAATGTCTGACACACAGCACAGTACGCTGTACATGGGCATGATGTGAAATCCACCACAATCAATGGGATCCTGGCCATAGTCACACACCAACGAAGAAGCGAAGGTGACACACTAAGAACACACGTACACAACTTCCAACATTGCAGCTCTGACCCTGAGGAGTGGCAGCAGTCACACACACAACGTGTCACAATCACTGAAAGCTACCACAAACTGTAAATCACATGACTTGTGTAAACAACAAGTGCCAAGGGAATCCTGAATGTGTCCCATCTGCGTTTGACCACATCCCCAGCCCTGACAACAAAGACAACCTGGGATGACAACCTCATGAACATTAGTTTGCCATGCACCCACATCACGGAGAAACCAGGTCCAAGATGCTGGATGAACACAGAACAACTCAGCAAGCATCACAAACAGGAACATCCCTAGGGACACAGCCTGTGTAGGAAAAGGGAAGGGAACACGCACAGACATGTTTACACAACACACAACACAGGCCCACGCAATGTCACCGGATTACACACTGCCATGAGGGCACTCCACTCCTGTGGAAGGTCCGCTGTGCCAAACCTTGTCTGTGCACGACCCAAACATGTCAGCAGAACACTCCGTCAGTCAGTCAACAACTACAACACACAGAAGGCTCTGCTCACATCATCCTGGGTACGGGAGTGTCACGTCAGTCATCTGCATACACCCAAAACACGTGTCAAGCAAGTTGCACTGTATACACAGATGAGTCCTTCGACATTGATGTGCAAAACTGCATGTCCAGTGGAGCTGGGCACACAGTCAGGGAAATCGGAACATTGAACAGTGGTAAGCCCACCAGATGTGCATCAGTGTAAGACAAAGATGTTCATTTACAAATGCTAAACGTACATCCCTGTGTCAAATGCTGAACATTACACCCTCAGACTGCAGCAAAGGATGCCATAGATCCAGACTACAACAGGACACATATCCCATGGACCACATGGAGTCCATCACAGCAACACTTCATTTTCCTGATATGAACACTATTACAACTGCAAATGCAGGATGCTACTCATCCACATCATGTACATCAAAAGAAAAGCCACAATTAAACAAAAAGAGGCTTTATTCAGCAAAAGTCAAGGTAAACTCTGAAGTCCAAAGGAAACTAAGGCCAATGGCCAGTCCAAAATCACAGTCCCAACAGGGTGATAAGTGACAACTGGTCACCCATTGCTTGCCTGCACTGGTACGGACAGGGGACATCCCCCTTGGAGGGGCATACAAGGGGCAGGCCAGGCACCGCATGGACAGGATCAGGGGATGGCAGAGTGAGGCAATGAAGGGGTGGTGGGTGCAGGAGTGTCACCGGCAACTGCAGTGGAGGTGTCTGACTCAGGGGGGGCCGGCACCACTGTGGTACACAAGTCAGTTGGTGTGGGTGCTGCAACCACTGCAGTGGGCTGGTCTGATGTAGTGGACTGGGTCCCCACTGCAGTGCCTGAGTCAGACGGGGTGGTTGTGGACTCCACTGCAGTGCATGACTCCAAGGGAGTGGAAGGGTGGGCAGATGAGGTGGGCAGGACAGAGGGGGGACCCGGTCTCCACACCAGTGGCACTAACAGGCAGAGAGTCTGGGTTGGGGGTGGAAGAGCAAGTGGTAGGGGGAGGGCCTAAGCAGTCTGGGGATGCGGTATCGGTGTGTGGGGGAACCTGGGGCAGGGTGTTGCGGGGGAACCTGTGGAGTGGTGGCCTGGGGGATGGAGGAGAGAGACTGGGTGGTGGAGCTGCGTGGTGGTGGTGGTGGGGTCTTGCGCTTCCTGGTCCGGGGGACTTCCGAATGGGGTCCTGTGTCTGCCTGCGCCTGGGGGAGGGTGTCCGGGGGCGAGGGCACTCCCCTCTGTGTGGGTGGACTTCCTCTTCCCCCGGTATGCTGGATCAGCAGGATCGGAGGGGAAGAGGCCGAGGTCACACAGGAAGATCTGCTGTGTAGGTGGGGTAGCAGGTGAGGCAAGGGAAGGGGTCTTGGAGGGAGAGGATTTGGAGGACTGCGGAGTGACTGTGGATGCCTGTGTGTGTGTCTGTTCCCCATCCCCTGTGTGTGTGGTCTCAGTCCCCTGAGGATGCTTGTGTGCACGTCTTGCCTTTCTCTTGGGTGTGTCTGTGCTGCTCGTGTCTGTGTGCTTGGGTGATTGTGCAGGTGTGCATGTGCTTTGGACAGGTAGGGTGCCAGGAAGTGTGGATGGGGCAGAGGTGGGAGGGGTGAGGGACTGTTGGAGGAGGGACACGGCTGCCGTCAGGGAGGAGTCCATGGACTTATTGCTCCTCTGTAGGGCAGACATACCCGTCGAGATGCCCTCCATGAACGACACCAGGTGTGTCAACAGAGTGGTGTGTGCATGGAGGACACTCAGCATTGCTGTCTGCCCTACATGGAGCTGCCGAAGGAGGTACACAGACTCCTCACTCAGGGCAGCAGGGGACACAGGGGCAGGGGTGCGGTGCCTGGCACGAAGGAGACACGCTCCCGAGCACGGGAGCCTCCACGGACCTCAGGAATGGGAGCCAATGGGAGGGCGGTGGTGGTGGTGGTGGTGGCGGGGCGAGACAGACTAGCTGGCCTTTGCTGGCTGCTGAGACCTGCCTCCACAAGGGAGTCATCCTCCGAGCTGCTGTGGTCCTCAGCTGAGGTGGATGGTGCTGAGGACTCCTCGGTGTGGCTCCCCTCACCCTCTGTGCCACTGGGTCCCTCTGACCACTCGGTCGGATGCTGACCCAGTCTGGCTCCGCTGCTCCTCCTGGTCCGTGGCGCTGTCCCCTCCTGTGGCTGTGGATGTATCTGCAAACAATTAGGAAACAGACAAACATCAGTCACCTGCACTGACCGCACACACCACAGTAAGTACAGCACATCACAGAGCAAGCCCTGGCATCCTTAGTTGAACATTGCCTAAAGTCCTCACACAGATTCGGGAAGCCAATTGTCAGTCTGATGGTCAACCATGGGACTCACACCCCTCCTGCCCTTGCACCCATCTGTCTGGTGCCTGTCTGATGGTAAGACCCCAGTGTGGACACATGCACCACCTACACAGTTGTTGGACATTGCAGGGAACACAGTGAAGTATGTGAACATGCACACATCACATCTCTTGCCACTGAGTCAGTGCAGGTGTCCAGAGAAAGGGATGGCCAGAGTCTAAATAGAAATGCATGTGATGCATACCAGCACCAGACACCATGATCCACCCATGTCCGGATAGTCAATGCACCAATGGGGTGCATGTTGCACATGTCACTCCCCTGCAGGATCAGTCTTAGGAAGTTTAATGCCATGACACAGGCATGCGTGCAAATTCATACATCACTGTCTCCAGTCACATGGCCATGGCAGCCAGCCAACAACAGTCTGCACTGTGTCACAGTCCTAGGACATGGGGAATGCAAGTTATGTAACTGACAAGTGCACATGTCCATCCACCAAAAACAACATCATCTGAACTACTATTTGTCCACGTCATACCAATTGGACATATGGGGGACACGAAACACAACTCTCTGAACATGAGCACCTCACAGTGTGCTGTGAATGAAAAACAGGTGCCTGAAAGTCACAGTCGCATACACCTGTGTGCACAGTCAAGTGATCAGACACCTATAAGTCACAGAAGTATCGTCTCTCATGGTCACATCTCAGATGGCATGCTGAGCCATAACCGACAAACATACCAGTAGTCCTGACAACGAAGCCACAGCACAATGACACAGAGGCAGACACCTGAGGGAACATGTCACTGATCACAACATGTCAGATGATCCACGGGAGTGGGAGTACAGAGTGTATTGCATGCCCTGGAGTAGGCATGACTGTCCAGCTCCCCCTGTAAGAGGGATGAGTCCTGGACAGTAGGCAGGTGTCTAAGCATGTGTGACACACTTGATATACATACTCCTGAGGCCCAAACATTCTTCCCACCCACAGCATGGGGGTGCCAAATACCCCAGGGACATGTGGTGAATCAGATCAGCAAGTGGACCACAAATCAAAGTTACACCCAGATTACATGTCAGGACTTGGGCATTGTGTGAGCAATTGACCCACCCATGAATCCCACAACATAGTCACCGGAACAAATGCTGTCCCCCACCTTGAGCAAAGCAAAATGCAATGACACAGTCCCCAAGTGACACAATTTCCTGACTGTAAGGGCCACACATATGCGTATCAGATGAGGAGTGGGCATGTCACAATAGAGGGACATGGGTCCTGGACCACAAGACTGATGTACTGTGGAAGTTTAACCAGGCCAGAGGAGGGCACATAGCATGTCAGACAAAGTGCACAGTGCTGTCATGGACTCACCCCTCCTTGCTGCTGTCTGGCCTTCAGCTGCCCATCCAGGTCAGGGAAGACCACCGCCAGGATCCTGAGCATGTGGGGGTCAGGGTCCGGTGTCCACCCCTCCTGCGAGGAGGCGACAGCTTCAGCTGGACCCTTGCGATCCTCCGGGTCCAGCCTCGAAGGTACTGCCACCTCTTCTGGCAGTTCCCGATCCGGCGCTTGTAGTCCCCCAAGGATCTTACTGCCCGGGCGATGGTCAGCCAGATTTTCTGTTTCTGGTGGGCATCAACCTGTGAGGATGACAAAGTGAAAATGCCATTACTACACATGCAACATGTCCGTGCATCACACAGTTGGATATACATGTCTCAATCACTGGGGCACATGATGTACACAGGCAGTGCAACGATGGCTATGAACAGTTTGCCAGCAGTTACTACATGATATCATTGCATGGAAAGTAAACCTTGTTGGAATGCACTGTTACTGCATTGTACCTGTTCAGTGCATGTAACTACACACTTTGGGGGCTCAGAACTACTCAGTGAGCATGCTAGCCAGTGGTGTGCACACTGTAAGTCCTGCTAGTCAGACAACATGCAAAATTAGAAAGGCAGTGGACAGCACACTCACCTGCTCCTCTGGTGTCCCATACAGCTTGCTGTACTATGGAAGGAGGCTGTCCAGCAGGGCCTGGTTCTCTTCAAGGCTGAAGGCTGGGGCTCTCTCCACAGTATGTGCCATTGCAGTAGCCAGAGGATGCAGAGACAGCAGCAGTGTTGGTGGCAGATGTCGCCCTGGAGCATGTAGTGCAGGCAAGTGAGCTCTCAGGGGAACAGCCAGCATTATATGTGTGCTGCAGAGGCAGATACTGTCCCATGTGTCCAAAGTGATAGGTCCAAGTCGTTTGCATCTTCTGAATCTGACCAATCCATGGAATAGCAGCACTAATACACGCCCACAGCATCCTTCAAATCTTCAACTTCATGACACCCATGATTTTGCAACATTGTTGTGGCTGGCCAACTGAATTCACTGCATCAGACTCGTTGGAGCTTCGAAACGCGTCCGTTGCCATGCCAGGCCCCAGCCAATGCGTGCGCACCGATCGGTCCATTGCTGTACAACGCGTATTTCGGGATCACAACAGATGCAATGGGCCGGCCGGGCACACCGATCGGTCCATTGCTGTACAACGCGTATTTTGGGATGCAACAGATGCAATGGGCCGGCCGGGCACACCGATCGGTCCATTGCTTTACAACGCATACCTGTACAGGTCAGTCGCATATGTCACCATGCTTGTCACTGGTGAACGTATGCCAGCCACATATACCTGCCAGAGACACAGGGGCACACCTACAACACCACACCCAGTCCACACTGTTTCCTAAGGCATGTAAGGCTGCATTACCTTTTCTGTGTATGGGGGTTGACATGTGGTTTCTGTGGTGGCACTTGTGGGCAGCCACACCCAGGCTGTGCATGTGTTAATGGGGACAGGGTCCTTTGTGTGTTGTGCACATGACCACTGTGATGTGCAACAGTTCATTTCGGAGCATGTGGCATGGTCACATTTCCAGGTTGTGTATGTGTGTGACATGTCACATACCCCCAGGGTCCCATGGGGGAAGGCATGTACGTCACAGGATGACCCATAGCCACAATAGTGATGTCCCTCCACAGTCTGTGTGCATGTTGTGTTTCCGATGTCTCTGATTCCATGTGCAAGATGGGAGACAGTCTCCACATCAACGTTGTTTGTGCATGGACTTTGATGTTGTGCGTCACTGGCGTCCATGTCTGTTCTGCGGAGGCGACCGGGGCCACTACCTGTGGGAGTCATGTTTGTTTTTCTGACGTGTACATGATACGCCATGTCATGCCAGTGTCCATGTGGCAAGACAGGGTCACTGGGAATCTACCTGTCAATGAGCTGTGATGCCTGTGGCGCATCTGTCCAGACATGTCACTGTGGTGTGTGTGTGAACGTGACAGCAGGAAATGGGTACTGTGACACAGCCTAATGGTTTCCCATAGCACAACCTGGTACCTGTTGTGCACACATGTTGTACTGAGAAGTTAGATGATGCGCATGTAGGTGTGAGTTATGTCCGAACAGAATGGCACACACATCAAGTACTTGTGTCTCGTAATGATGTATCATGTGAAATTGAGTATGGTGAATGGCACATATGTGGGGTGACTGACAATTTTTCTTTCTTCAACCTATGCACTGCAGGGCTCCAGCTGTCCATAGACCATTCCCTGACCTGGCAACGATGGTGGAACGTGACAGCATCCGACGGTACCGCTTCACCAGGCAGCTGATTGATGATTTGGCAGTCCGCATGGCACCACATTTGCAACCTGGCCGGCCGTACCCTACGGCGCTGACACCCAAGGTGAAGGTAATGGCAGCCCTACACTTCTTTGCCAATGGTACCTTTCTACACACTGTGGCGACTGCCGGTGGGATGTCACAGACTATGTTCAGCCGTGTGCTACGCGATGTTTTGGAGGCAATGTTGAGATGCCTGAACCAGTACATCTATTTCCCTACACGTCAACAACTCACTGACGTCAAGAGTGACTTCTATGCCCTGGGGAGGATGCCACATGTCATTGGCTCCATTGATGGGACACATGTGGCTTTGATACCACCACAGGCACATGAGCAGGCATACCGGAACCGTAAACATTACCATTCGATCAATGCTCTGGTGGTATGTCTTGCAGATATGAGCATCACACATGTGTGTGCCCGTTTCCTGGTTCAGCACACGATGCCTACGTGATGAGGAGTAGTCGCATCCCGAGGATGATGGCACAGATGCAGAACCAGCGTGCCTGGCTTGTCGGTGTGTACTGACTTTGTACCATTGTGTGTGTTCTGATCTGTAGTATTCCACCCACTTTTCCAACTCAGCTAATGTGCACTTGTCTGTCCGTACGTGACTCTGGATACCCCAACATGCCGTGGTTGCTGACACCCCTCAGGAACCCTGTGACACCAGCCCAGATGCGCTACAATGAGGCACATGGTCGGACCAGGAGAGTGATTGAGCGGACCTTTGGTCTCCTGAAGAGCTGCTTCCGCTGCCTGGACAAGACAGGAGGGGCCCTCCCATATGCCCCAGCTAAGGTGTGCAAGATTGTCATCGTCTGATGCATGCTACACAACCTGGCAGTGCGGAAGGAGTTGCCTCTCATCCTGGATGACGATGACCAACGTCCGCCACCTGTGGAGGATCCTGGCCTGGACCACGATGCCAGTGATGATGATGATGATGATGGTGATGTCCGCACACAGCTCATCACCAACTTCTTCAGCTGAATGTGAGTATCCAGGGAGATGTAATGTGAATGATGTGAGTTTGCATGATATGTGTGGGTGGTGCTCTGGTGCTGTTTGAGTGTGGCCATGTGCTACTTGACTGGATGCGTGCAGCAATGTGTCCTTACAGGTAGTCTGTACTCCCCAACAGTTTTGACATGCTAACTTGGTTTTGTGTAGTTGTCTTGTGACATGTATTGGGCACGAGTATTGCAGTTCTGTCCTGTTCTTCAGTGGTTTTAACTGTGTGTCATGTCTATCCTTCACAGGGTGCTTACTGAGTACTTTGGTCAACTTGGATCCCCGACACCATGATTCAGCTTTCAGGGTGGCAGCAGTAGTTTGCCTACAAGTGATGTGCCACACACCCCTGGACTTCATATCTTCTGCACTTGTTGACTGTGTGGCCACTGCCACGTGGGTAAACCTTGCATTTGTAGTGGAAACAACATGTTGCAAATGTGTAATGAACCTGTGCTTCACTTTGGGATGTGCGTTGTCTGTGGTCACACATCTGACTGACATTTGCTTACTGCACCTGTGGGCTAGTTGACACAGACTCTGAATAGGTGTGGTGTCTGTGCATTCCACTGTATTTCCTGGCAACATCACTGGTGGGCGATGAGTCCGATGGCCCTGGTGTCTCTGTGTTGTGTAGCCCTAGTGGTGTGTCTCCCTCATATGTGTCACGTCACCATGACTCACACAACGGTGTTGTACTTGCTGTAGCAGTTAGCATACACAGTGTAATTTAGCAGGTCATCATCACCATTACAGTATCCACAATTGAATAACAACAGAGGTAAGTATGGTGTACTAGTGATTTTATTTACAGAAATGTGTGTGTGATAGTGCACAGGATGGTGGATGCTGTACATTGGGATTGTGATCCAAAGTTCCCAGATGAGTTGGAAGTCTTGGTAGCAGAAATGTCCTGAGTGAAGTCCACAGTCATATGATACATTAGTCCAACTTGAACTCCCATGTCATGTGGGAGAGTAGTGTTGCATTCGACAGGGTGAAACGTTTGCACACAAAGGAGAATTTCCGGAACAGGTGTTGGCTTCCTGGGGGATGTACGTGGCCATCAACCTCTCAGTTTTCCTTCCTCGGACGACCCCTCTTCTTTGGGGGACCCTCACGTGCAGGCTGCGGCGGTGCAGGGAGTCTCCGCCAGAGTCCTCCTCCCTCCCTGTGGCGGTGTCAGTTGTTACAGCACCAGATGTTGTGGGCACACAGGGAGGTGTGGCCATGTTGGTGCTAATCTGGCGGAGGCATGTCAATATGTCCCTATGCACCGCTGTGAGTTCTTGCAATGTGTCCCACTTGGACTCCATGCGAGACATGTGTGTCTCTACACGGGACATGTGGGAGTCCAAGCGGGCATGATGGGCAGCCTGCTGCTGTTGTATGTCCTTGAGGATCCCCACGACCTGTCTGACCTCTCCGGTGCTATCCTGGTACGCATCAGCGATGCGTGCCAGTTGTGGGTCATCATGCAGTCCAGACCCCTCTGCAAGCACCGACCTATGTCTACCACCCCTCCCACCACCCCTGGCGACACGTGCAGGACCTGCGGTGGCACGCACAGGTGACCCAAGGCCCCCTTGGGGGTTGTTAGTGGTGTTGTCGTCCATTGCTCCACGCTGGGCCTGGGGCTCTGTGCTGTTGCCATCGGTGGTCCTTGGTCTGTCCGTGTCGGCGGGGGTGGTCTGTGTGTTGGCAGTTGTTGGAGGTGTGGGTGCAAGGGGTGCAGGTGTTGGTCCAGCTGGTGCTGCATGATGACTCACACCGGAGGTGCCAGGTAGGTCTTCGCCATCCGAGGAGGGCAGAGGCTGTTCCACACCAGTGAGCTCAGTGTCCCCCGGAGCCTGGGACAGGGACAGGGACTCCTCCTCACCTGCTGCTGTATTCCCATCATCATCACCTGTATTTGGAAGAGACACACATTTCTACAGGCATCAATGGTTCACACACCTGACAGTTGTGACTGTACCTCTGGATGCGGGCATGTACATTGCATTGTCCTAAGTTGTCACAGTAAGAGGTTCATATTGGTGTAGCACATTGTCATGCATACCTGGGGCATTTCAATGTGAATGTTGAGGTGTGTGCATGGCCAGCATTGGTTGTATTTGGTGGACATCCAGCCATCCTTCTCCACCTAGCCCAGTTATCCCACCATGAAGCATGCCACCCTTGCAGTGGGTTCAGGTTGACTCTCAGGATGTCATTCAGTGGTGTCTTGCTGTTGGTTGTTGCACAGTTCCCAGCAGGGCCTTGTGCTCCCACAGCAGTACCCAGTGTCAGCCATCTTGTCAGTCCTTATCCACTCCCTGTGATGGGAGCATGGTTCAGAGTGGTGTTGATGGGCCAATTGTGAGGGTGAGCAGTTTCTGTGACTACAACTCCCATCATGCTATTGCCTACACCCCCTTCCCAGCATGCCCGTACTTCCTTCCTTTGGACTCTGCTTCCCTGTGGGGTAGTGTGCCTGTGCTGACAGGAAGGCTGACAGTGTTGTCCTTGCGTTTGTTTGGCTAAAAGTCCCAAGAGTGTCCCTGTGCTTCACACAGCATTACCCAGGGTGGTGGTTCTTTGTGGGATCTTCATTTGGTATGTGAGGCATTGCATTCTCCCAGGTGGGTTATGTGGAGTTTGTGTTGAGGGTGTGTGTGAGGTGAGCTGCTTGTAACTATGGTCAGTGCTGTGAGTCCTCCTTCCCACCTAGCCAGATATCCCACCATGCAACGTGCTTGCATTGCAGGGAGTGCAAGTTGGCTTTCAGGATGTCAGGCAGTGGTGGTGTGCTGTTTGTTGGTGCACAGTTCCCAGCAGGGCCTTGTGTTCCCCACAGCAGTACCCAGTGTCAGCCATCTTGTCAGTCCTTTTCCACTCCCTGTGATGTGAGCATGGTTCAGAGTGGTGTTGATGGGTCAATTGTGAGGGTGAGCAGTTTCTGTGACTACAACTCCCATCATGCTATTGCCTACACCCCCCTTCCCAGCATGCCCGTACTTCCTTCCTTTGGACTCTGCTTCCCTGTGGCAGAGTGTGCCTGTGCTGACAGGAAGGTTGACAGTGTTGTCCTTGCGTTTGTTTGGCTACAAGTCCCAAGAGTGTCCCTGTGCTTCACACAGCATTACCCAGGGTGGTGGTTCTTTGTGGGATCTTCATTTGGTATGTGAGGCATTGCATTCTCCCAGGTGGGTTATGTGGAGTTTGTGTTGAGGGGTGTGTGAGGTGAGCTGCTTGTAACTATGGTCAGTGCTGTGAGTCCTCCTTCCCACCCAGCCAGATATCCCACCATGCAACGTGCTTGCATTGCAGGGAGTGCAAGTTGGCTTTCAGGATGTCAGGCAGTGGTGTTGTGCTGTTTGTTGGTGCACAGTTCCCAGCAGGGCCTTGTACTCCCCACAGCAGTACCCAGTGTCAGCCATCTTGTCAGTCCTTTTCCACTCCCTGTGTTGTGAGCATGGTTCTGAGTGGTGTTGATGGTCCAAATGTGAGGCTGCCCATTATCTGTTACTACGAGTCCCATCATGCTCTTGGCTATACTGACTTCACCAGCATACACAGGATTCCTTCCTTTCTGTGAGCTTCCCTGTAAGGTGGTGTTCTAGTGGTGGCTAAATATCTGACAGTGTTTGTTGGTTATATTTGTGCCACTGCCTAGCTCAATTTGGTATTGGATTTGTACATGTCATGACACAGTTACATATCACTATGAGATGGCATGTATTGTGTTTATCTGTCTGACATACACTTTTGAGATGATTATCTTTTGTTTGCTGTTGATTTGCTAGGGTGCATGGTTTGACTGTCCCTTTGACAGTGATGTGTGTGTATTGGCACACAATATTGTGTATATTAGTTGTGTACTCACCAGGCTCTGGGATGTTTGTTAGTCCATATACGCTCACTGGTGTTAGGATGGCCCGCACCTTCTCCTCCCAGGGCCTGAGGTATACTGGTTTGGCAGGAGGGCCACTGCCGGTGTGCTGGCTCAGGAGGTAATCCTTCTTCAGGAGGTCCCTGACCCTCCTGCGCACATCATACCACCTGTTCTGGATGTCTTCCTTTGTGTGCAAACATGGTGATTGTGCGTTCACCCTGTCGACGATCCTCGCCCACATCTTGGTTTTCTGCGACATGGGGGTCTGTTGGACCAATGTGCCAAACAACTGTGGCTCTACCCTCAGGATCTCGTCTACCATGACTTCCAATTCACTATCTAGGAACTTTGGATTCTTCTTTAGGGGCATGGTGATGGATGGTGGTGGTGATTGATGTGTGTGTGTGTGCAAGTGAGGGTGTGTGAGTGTAGGTTTTGCTGTGTGTGTGTGAGGGTGCTATTTGTTGAGGTGCTAATGGTGTGTGGCTTTTGTGTTGGATGAGCTGTGTGTGTGTCTGTGTTTGCTGTGTGATGGTGTTCTCTGCTGGCAGGTCAGTGGAATTTGCAAAGGATCATGGTAGGGATTTGTGGCCTTTATGTAGGTGGATTTGGGGGTGTGTCCTTGTTCAATTTTTTTCACCCCTGTATTTATTGGCTTTGTCATTGCTTGTTTGGCCCTCTTTTTTGTATTTTTTCATTTGTGATTATTGTGCATGTTGGAGTCGTTCTTCTGACCGAGTAGGACGTTGCAGTTATCTCGTGCGCGCCTCTCCGAGTCGTTCCCGCTGTGTTTCAGCTCTGTTTCATATGCGGCGTACGCGTCTGCTCGCGGTGTATTGTGTTTGTTCGGCTGGGTTTTGTATGCGTGTCGGTCGTACGGCTTGTGCTCCGTGCGAATCGGTCTGCTTTTGCACCCATTGCATCGTACTGCGCGGGTCGGAGTTCGCGGGTACGCTTCGCTCGGCTTTCTTCCTGGTGCGTGTCGGTCGGTTCGATTCGCGTGGTTTTCCGGCCGGATAGCTTGTTTCCGTCCGGGTCGGTCGTTCGCCTTGAGTTCCGTACGAGTCGGTCGTGATTCACATGCATTTCATCGTACTTCCCAGGTCGGGCAACGCCGGTACGTGTCGGTCAGACTATTATCCCATAACGAGTCGGTCGGTTTTTTTTCCGGCCCGAATCGGAATCGACCCCTATGTCTGATGCTAATTTGAGGTTCAACTGCTCAAAATAAACATTTCAACAAAATATTAGTCTTTGAGTGTCTGAGTTGTGCTGTGTGAAACAGTCAAATAAGGTAGGGTCGGGCTGAGGAGGGGCAGGATGCAGACAGCAATCAACAAACTACCTCAAGACTCTTCCTTTGTCTTGGAAGTGCAGGCTGCAGGCAGCTGCGGCAGCCAGTGCGAGGTGAGAAAAAATGCCTGGAGGTACAGCACAACAAAAGGGAAGGTCACAGGTCAAGTGCAGGGCCATTGGCACGTCAAAGCACTAGTGCTTTGATGTGCCAATGGTCCTGCGACTGACAGAAGAGAGAGGGGAAATTCTTTTGTCCCCTTGTCCCCCCACCCTTGTCCCCCATGTCTCCCCCACAACAAAATCTGGGGGGGATATATCCCCTGCATCCCCGACACTTCCTACGCCCATGGGCCATGGTGATTGGAGATGACTATAGGCCCCAGGTCCTATCCTCCCTAGGCATCCAAGGTGTTTTCTAGATATGATCCACCGCTATTGTCAGTCGATTAAACACCAATGCTTCTTACTCTCGGATCTACTCGTCTCTACCATGTAGTGGAGTTGCGAAGTCATGTGGTAGTTTCCTATAATTCGAAGACCATGACCCCCCTTTCTCTATTGGTTGGGACATATTATTTCTAACTAGTCTAGGTTGCTTCCCCATCCATACAAATCCATCAAATAGTTTCTTTATTTTCTGGAGCATATGCCTTGTGGAGGCCACATCAGCAATGTCTACGCTTAGTAAAGAAACCTAGTGCGGTCATTTTTATTGCAGGAATACTACTGAACCAGGAGAGGCTCCCCTTTGTGCAAGGATTGAATATCTTTCTGCAGATTTTTTGCCAGCTCAACAAAGTTGTCACATGCTGTTTTTGCTAGTCAAGCTGAGACTTTAATTCACAGATAGGGACTAAGGATCTGATTATGAGTTTGGCAGTGTCGGAGCAGGCATCCACGCCAGCACCCCGCTTCCACACCACCAAACTCGACCACAGTCCGCCACCAGATTACAAGTTTCCTTGTGGTCTGGTGGGCGGTGCCTTGGTGGTCCCTCTGCGATGCAGTTCTAAGGCTCATAAGTGAGCCTCTGAACTGCAGTGCCGAGGGAGCGCCAAAGCAAGTTCTTGCACGGAATGGACAGTGCAGTCCATGCCATGAAGGAACGGGGTGCATGCACACAGGAGGGCACACCATGTGCCCCCTGCATGCACCCCCATCCACAGAGGCACTAGGGGGTCCTGTAGGACCCCCTTACTTTCCTGGCTGCCACACTTTTCATGGCAGGATCACCGCCATGAAAAGTGTGGAGGTCAGGAAAGTCGTAATATGTTTGACGGTGCCACAGCAGCATTGCTAGCATCTTGTTGCCCAGACCGCCGCACCACTGCCAAGGGATAGCAGATCTCCAGCAGTTGCAGCATTCCCATGGCAGTCCGACCATCGAAGTTGTAATACGGCGGTCGGACCGCCGGTGCAGCGGTAGCCACCACGCCACTGCGGGTTTGGCGGTCCTCGTAATTAGGCCCTAAGCCCTTTGGACCCGTATAGAGGGAAGTTGGCCTTTAATAGCTCAGTTTGGTCTGCTGGTTTAGAAAGGTTAAGGATCTGCGACTTTTGAAAGTAAATTTTAAAGCCTTATGCTTAACCAAACTCCTTCATTCACCCAGCAAAGCCAGAACAGAATGGACACATTCTGTGAGGACCACCAGCACATCATGTGCATTAATGCAGAGTTTATGCATTCTTTGTCCTGTAGTCAGACCCACAATAAGTCTAGTGTCTCATATTTTAATTGAAATGGGTTTCATATATAATGCAAAAAGGATGGGTGGGACAGGGCAGCCCTGCCTCGTACCCCTTTTGATTTTGAGGACTGTGAACTAACTAACCCTATTTCTCGCACAATGATTCCTGTAACTGCTGAAGACACATGTTCTGAATCTGGTGCCAAAATCACATAATTTTAAGGCTTCTACCAGGAAAGGCCATTGAACTCAGTTGAATGTCTTTTTCTGCGCCAACAGAGAACAGTAGAGATACTTTATTTGACCTTCCTCACTTTTTCTATTACGTGTAAAATGTGCTTAGTAATGTCTGAGCAGATTCTGCCAGGTACCAAAAGCTTTCTGATCCAGGCTCTGCATCTGCATGTGCGGGCCTAGTCTAGCGGCCATAATTCTTGTAAAAAGCTAGGTACCTACATTGACCATGGGAGGTCAGCCTTGCTTGGCTTAGGTAGGACTGCAATAGAAGCCTCTGCATGGTGTCTGTGATTGGCCCCATTTTTCCGAAAGAATTGTACAGTGTAACTAGAACCAGCGCCAACATCCAGTAGAAGGGTTTGTAGAACAGAGAAAATTCATCAGGGTCCAGGGACTTCCGTATCTTCAGCTTGGAGATACCAGAAATCACCTTCTCCACAGTAATGGGCTGCACAAGGATATACATTTGCTTCAGTGTATGCTGTGGGTGTGTTTGTAGAAAAGAATTAATTATACGTGCCAGTATGCGTTCTTCTGCATAAAGATTACTATAGTAGCCTCTAAGCGTCCGTTTTATGCACTTCATATCACTTTGCCAGTCTGAAATCTAATGGATTTGACCTTATCTTGGCCCTGAGATTAAAAGTTAGCAATTTGCCAGCTTTATTCCCTCTGTTATGACATTTTTGTTTTAGCCTAAGCAGCGCATATTCAGCCCTTTCAACATCCAGGACTTTAAGCTGAGCCCTCACCGCGATTAACCTAAGTCAAATTTTCCATGACCCTGTCCTTTTAGGTACCCCCTCCATGTACCACACTTACCTCTAATTCTATGCAATTTATCGTGCCTCTCCATATTGACCTTGGCAGCAAGAGCAATAAGGGGCCATCTAGGTGCCGCCTTCAGGGTATACCATATAGTGGCCACCCGCCACTCCTCGTTATCATTTTCTTGACGAAAGAGACAGATTGAATCAGGGATCTGATATCTATTATTGTCACTATGCCAAAGGCTGCCTCTTCTTCAGTTCCCCCTAGTGACCTCTGGAGCCCAGGAATCTGATTAGATAAGTGGATCTGGGCATGGTGCTATAGTGATTTTGCCCCAAACTCCACCTCGCTCACCCGTTCCTGTAGGTGTGCAGAACCCAAGCAGTGGTCTAATCTTAGACAGGCCTTATGTGCGGCTCAATAAAATATGAAATCCTTGCTATCAGGGTGGGTGATCCTCCAAATGTCTACTAATTCCAGGCCCTGCCCTCTGGGGAGAGTTCCCCTGTCTGAAGACCCTCCCCCAGCACAGATCTGTCCTTAGCACTGATATGACCAAGTTAAGTCGGTGCATAATATTCGGACTGGCTGCCCTCAGGAGCTTTTCTTGGACTTCATTGGGGGCATAGTTCGAGGCTGTCATGAAGGTATAGCCCCTCAATGCTACTCTGATGGCTGAGACTCTCCCACTGATATCTATGAGGCCCTACTTAACTTTGAATTTGCTCACCAACAGAATGCCGACCCCACCCCCCGCTTTATTAGGTTTAGAGTAATGCAATTGAATGGGGAACCATCTTGAGCACAGCGAAGGCCAATCTTTTTTAAGGTGGTGGATTTCTTGCCCTAAGCAGATACCACTATTAACATTGGGAAGGAATGAGAGGATTGCAAGCCTTTTATCTGAAGCGTTTAGGTCTAGCACATTCAGGCTAGTTATTTTGATTGCAACAACAACAAGGTGATGGACAGAATGCTTGAATTAATCTAATTAATCTTACTCAAAGGCAATCGCTCAGGACCTCATCCCAGTCCATCATTTTTCACCCACCATGTCATGTCCGTTTGGACCCAGCCATATGCCAACCAGTCTTGAACCTGCTCCAGTTGTAACAGTGCAGCCTGAACTGCCAGGCCAGGTCCATCCTGAAGCGGAACAAAAGCAACCCGAGACAGGTTTCGTCCTGGTTAGGGCTCATCAGTCAGGTATAGCTTGGTTCTAGAGGTACAGTGAGCACTGTCACGTGAAGTGGCGCCCCTCTAATTCTAATATTCTGCTTCCTCAAGTGGTTTTCAAGGTTTTCCAGCTAAGCCTGCATATCCACAAGTTGATCCTTTAGAAAGAGGATCTTTTGCTGCAGAGACTCTATTTATTCCTTCCTCCTATCCGTTGTTTCTTCCACCAGCCAAACTTTATTTCCCAGGTTGGAGATATCATGTTTGAGGATATTCGGGTCCTTAGAGACCTCCTTTCTCATTTGTATGATGTCGTACCGCAGGCTATGAAAGAGTTCCTCTAAGAAGGTATTGCATGGCAGGGGCCTCTGGATCACATGTGCTGTCCTGACAGCGGCCTTCTTTTGGAGGTGGAGGCTGCTTGTCTGGGGTTTATGCCCTTTGCACCGCCAGCCATCTACTCAAACAAGGTGTCCTTCTAACTTTTGCTTGAGGCCGCATTTGCCAGACTGACCCATTTTGGTTGAGTTCTGGACACCCATTCTACTCCTGATCAGGAGAAAGTCAGTAGACTATATTCTTCTTTGACCACTAGGTAAAAGCTAATCTGTTGGTATACTGGAGGTGTGGAATCTGATTCACGGAACGTGGAGACACCAGGGGTCACACCCACCATGTCCTAACTGCTGTAAATGTAAATGTAGTAGTATTTGTATAGCGCCCGAATCGACCCCCGAAGGGGTATCTCAGGCGCTTGTACGCATACCGCTGTGGAACCCTTCCTGGCCTTTCCCTGTGAGATGCCCACTCCTGGGCACCCCCAAGGTGAAGCCAGGCATCCTAGCGTTGTGGGGGACGTTGTGGAGATTAAGCAAGCTATTGCCCAGAGTTGCAGAGTGGGACCCATGATCAGAATAGGCACAGAGGCGAGAATTATCAGGTCCGAGGAAATTGAGCCCAAGACCCGCCGAGGCGGGAATTGAACCCTGGTCCCGGGCTAGACCTCTGCATCAGGGTCTGCCGCTCTAACCATTGAGCCACACTTCTCCACCGTAGTCCTTGGACAGCAACTTTGTTTGACATACACTGACCCGCTTGCAACACTCTTCCTACCATATGGCCTGCTATTCATTTTTTACCTCACAGGTACTGCATCAGCCTCGCGGCTCTGCCCTCTGCACCCAGTCTGTTTGTGGCTGGCTCCACACCCAGGGCCTATCTAATTAGCACCAGCCACAGCTCAGCCTTATCCAGCTCCGATGGCTCTGCTTTGCTCCCTTGCTTCTGCATCTCCTCCCACTGCACCTTCTGTGCCTCTCCGTGGTGTGAGACCACTCAGGAAGGGCCACCACCAGCGAGCCTGACAGATGCAGGCACCCACCAATGGCAGCCTCACAGCCCAGGGAGAGCGGTCACCATCCTGCCCGACGATCCTCTGCGACTCCTTTGCCTCAGGCGAGAATCCTTGATGGCGCTGGTCCCCATTGCAATGCAAAACCCACCTCCACTTCTTGGGGGACTGATCCTGGGAACCTACGACAAGCCCTCTCAGTCAGCGGACCCTCTATTCGAGGGGCGTCCGCGCCATCTTGGATGCTGTCTTATCACCCGTCTCTCACCTCTGGCAGGCAATTTCGACACAGCCAGGGGCATAACACAGGCCCCTGCAGCCCCCGCGGTGCAGGGGGGCCCCCAAGCTCTAGGGGGCCCCCTCAGCACAGTACTCTGGCCAGAGAGCTCCTGATTGAGGCCGGAGGGGGCCCCTCCACGTACATTGCAGGGGGGCCCCCTCAAGTTTTGTTATGCCACTGGACACAGCCACAATCAGGTGCAGCCTGGGGCTCGCTCACTGTCTCCTGTGGGTTCAGTATAGCTCCACCTCTGTGTCAGCCCCTGTTTGTCATAAAGAGGAGTCTTCTTCCTTCGCACTGCCAGCACAGGAGAGCACGTGCGACCGAAACCGTTACCATCGTCTTTTCTTTTAGAAAATAACTCCCTAAAAGGCACAAGGAGGGTTAGGAATAGAATGCGGCGCTTCCTCTTGGTCCACATTGGGGACCCATCATGCAATACTGAACTTTTATACGGAGCATAGAAAAACCTGCACTGTACTTTGGCGTGTGGTGATTGTGATAAAGAACATGGAAGTTCTGTGACATGAGTTCTTTTGTTCTATTTTCTTACGTCTTGCTAGACATAGTATGTCACCACTTAAAACAGTCAGGTTTTACCTCAGTAGTTGCATGCAATAACATTTTACGTGAGTTACATCAAAAGTAGCATGTGTTAACTTATTACAGCCCAACTCAGGGCAGGGCAGCTGTGCCCTGTGCAGCTCAAGGCCTACTAAGAACACAAGAAGATGGACTGACACTGGTTAGGTATAGAAGTGTGTGAAATTCACATAATTTGCTTTATGGTAATTATGTGATATTTCAGGAAAATTATGCGAAATTGCAAATAATTGCGCTAAATGTAATTCATCATTTAATGCTATATTTTAGACCAAATTGTGTCCTTGCGCCAATTTGTGATACTAGGACACATTTCACGCAATAAACAAGCACGAAAAACACAACTGCCACAAACAACTAGCAGCTCACGCTTTGGTCGTTCACGTTGTCCTCGCACTATACTTTTGCCACAGACAGAGGCATAATTAAGTGATGTGGAATGATGGTATTATTTTGAGAATTTCGTGTAATGCGAAATTACCAAATTTACACGAATTATACTGACATAATTAAAATTTCGCCCAGGCCTATTTAGAAGGAGGGTCAAATGATCATCTAGCCCTGCTGTACACTCCGCAGAGACAGCCAAAAAGTGTTGCACACTCACAAAGATTTAGCTGGTAGGCTCCACAGACCTGCCTCCTATTCAGAACGCAACTACAGGGACAGCTCAACATCCAACACAACATAATTTGAACTAAGTATTTTGAATAGGTTGGTGGATGTGAGTTATATAAAACCCACATAATGTAACATAACCTAACATATCTCTAGGCTCACAGTGCCTTCTGTAGGAGTCGACCCTAAGGGCCTGATTCACAAAGGTAACTTACACTTTTCAGTAAGTTTACACATCTGAGTATGTTTACTTCTTTTTGGTATTCACAAACTGCACTTTTGTGGTAACTTACAATTTACTACGTTGTGGTAACTACACATGGCAAAGCACCGGTACCCATAGTTTCCCACAGAAACTAATGGAGATAGGGAATTACTACAAAAGTGTGAGTTACTACAAAAGTGTAAGTTACTAAGTGCAGTTTGTAAATAGAACTTTGTAGTAAGTTTTTTAGTACTACTGTAATACCACAAAACAAACTGCAGTTTGTGAATCAAGCCATGAGTGTTAAAAACACCTGCCATTCAGCCCCTAATGGAAGGTGACCCTCTTTTCAGGTGCCTTTAAGGTGACCTTCCAGGAAATGTCATAGTCATTCCCTGAAATAAATAAACACCTAATGGGCCCTGCCTCATTTCGAGCGCCCTGCTGCAGGAATCAGAGAGGGAAGCAACGCCGACTCTCACCTGTCCTCCTACCACCATTTTACTTCGATGACGTGACGTCTCCACATCTGTTTTCCTATAAACGTGATCTTTTATTGGCTGGCAGAGCGCCCTGATCCAACTCGCAACCATCACTTCAAAATACTAAATAAAACCGATACGTATAAATGAAACTAATTTCAACATTTGACACCATCGCTTGCATTACACAATTTGCAGGCAGCTTAGTGATTGGTGTTTTTTTTCTACAATTAATTTCACGTTATTTTACAAACATGTCCAGAATACCCTGTGCGTCACAGGGAGCTAGACACCCAGGGGTATATGTACAAGAAGTGCCTCTAACTAACACTAACACTAGTTAGCGGCAGTTTACTTAACGCGGCCTATCACCAAAAACTATCGCCCTGTTAGCGATGTATTTACAATATGTTGCTACATGGCGATAGTTGCAGGTAGCCGCGGTGAAAACTGCTGCTAACACTAGCGTGAAGGCGATACAAATTCTGATGTTAGCGGACGAAAACTGACAAAAGGCCCATTAGCAGCAAAAAAACTCACGTTAGTCAGCCCAAACGTGACATTTTCTGCCTCTAGAGGCAAAAATAGCCTATAAGTCCACCTCCAATGAATAATAGGAAACAAAACCAATGGAATGCAGAATGGAGTAGCCAGGGCCAAGTGCAGCACAGATCAACAACACCCTCAAGCCCCCCAACAGCCAGGATGACCAGCCGGAGTCCCAGGGGAAAAGGAAATTCAGGGCTACAATCATGAAAAGAGGCGCATCGCTGGACAAAACCAGTGATGCATCACTTATCATTGCGCACTCCTTGCATCACCATGGCATCCAAAACCTTGAAGGTGCGGACAGTCCCCGGGCCCCGAGGTCTCGCTGGGCCTGAGTCTGGGACCCGGAGTGGGATGCTGAGGTGCTGTGGAGTTGCTGGGCCGTGGCAGTGTTCATTGAGGCATCGGCGATCGCTCTTACCTGGTGGTGAAGTCTGCCAGGTCGCATGGAGACACATTGCTGACCTGTGTGAGAAGACCGCCTGGTGCCCCTCGGAGCTGTGAATGGTAGAGGCGCTCCTGTGCACCAACGTAGGGAGGTCTGCATCGCATACCACGCGCCACCACTACACCAGGGTGCACGGAGGAGATTACCAATGGTGGGCCCCGCCTCTCTGTATCACAGGCCGGAGGATGTTGTGCTGGCCAGACGCTGTGGAGGGTGAGGCCCCATAGCTGCGCCGAACTTGTGTGGCAGGAGCACTGCAACTTCACGCCTAAGGGGGCCGTGTTGCATCACCTGCATAGGGAGGTTCCCCGGCGGACTTGGCGGCGACTGCTGCACCCAGGCTTGTGAAATCCCACCTGGCTGAGGCTCCTGCTGGCTGAGTCACAGATTTGGAGAGAGTGCAGCGGATTGTGCCACGGTGTCAATGTACAGGTGAGGAGAATGTGGGACCAGTAGCGGCAGAGGCCCATGGGCCGAGTTGGGGCCAGGCCTTGCAACTGTGGGTGACGCACCCCCAGTGGCGGCTCATCCGCTATGGTGGAAGAGCATCGCCCCACTGCTTTCAAGCAGTGCAAGAAGAGGAAACATAACATGATGATAACTTTTTAATGTACTCATGCTATGTTTCCTTTGTGGGTGGGAGGGTGGGTGGGGCTGCTCTACTCACAGAGCAGGGCAGGGGCGGAGTGGTATGCCCACTCAAGTGCGCGATGACTGTTTGGTCAGCCCTCTTAGTCCGCCTAAAGGAGTCATGCGCACTTCCCTGTTTGCAATGCAGGCTGCATTACAGTCTGCATGGAGTACATGCCCACCCCTCCAGCCCCTGGCTGGACGCCTTGGCACCAAGAACAATCACAACGCCACATTGCAGTGTTGTGGTTGGCTTATGGGAGGATGCATGGCTGCCTGCTTCCTGTTCCTGGAAGCAGACTCAAGAGAGCAGGAGCACAAAAGACGCGGGACCCGGCCTCGAGGTAAGAATTTTTAAAAAATATATTGACAGTCCCCGCTCACCCCCGTGTCCCCGCCCCCTCCAGTGTCCTTTCCGAGTTTCCCATCTCCCAGCTGTCCAGTCACCCCCGCAGCACTACTTAATGGCAACTGCTGTGCAGCCATGTGCGGCGGGCGTACCACTGGTGCGCCAAAGGCAAGCCCATCTGCGCCCGTCTGCCCCTGGGCCACGCCCAGCACCAAGGACCCTTCCTCTCCGACACTCCACCGCTACGACGCCAGCACCCTCCTCGCCATCAATCCTGGACGCCACACCTCCTGCCATCTAGCAACACTGTGTAGACTTCTCTTGCACCCTGCGCCTGTCGAAACTGCAAACGCACCTTCTGCCACATCACACCAGCGCCTCCTGCCACCCAGCCGACCAACAGCGCAGCCGACCTGCTCCACTGCATCCTCCTCAATGTGCGCCTCCTCCATAAACACGCAACAGAAATCTGGGACCTCCTCGACGCCACCTCTTCAGAAATCGCCTTCTTCACGGAAACCTGGACCAACCTTTTCTCCGGACCGGGCATCGCCATCACCATCCACGACGGCTACAAATTCACCCGCATGGACCACCCCGAGCGCCCAGGAGGAGGCATTGCCACTGTCTAAAAAAGCACACTCCGACTGACCACACACTCTAATGACCCGACGGTGACCACGGAACACCTCCACTTCAAGATCCGGACCAACCCCAACACCACCCTCTGTGGCACCTTCATCTACAGGCCCCTCGGGCCATGAACCCCCATTCACCAATGCCATTGTAGACCTCATCACACCCTAGGCTCTCCAATCCACCGACTACATCCTACTCGGAGACCTCAAGTTCCACCTGCACAACCCCAGTGACCAGAAAACCACCCCCCTCCTGGGGAACCTCGCCAACATCGGACTCAAGCAGCTAGTCACTGCACCAACCCACATAGCCAGACACACGCTAGAGCCCGTCTTCTCCACCAGCGGGAACTTCAACTACAGCCACACCACAGGACTCTCCTCTACCGACCATCATTGTTTACATCACGCCTTCACCACGCCCACCGTACATCATCGCCATCATTGCCCCCCGACGCAGCTGGATCAAGTTCACTGAAGAAGGACCCGTCAACTCCCTCAGCGCCACCACTCCACCAACGCTTACAGATGCCAATACCGCAGCGCGCTATCTCCACCGATGGATCTCCAACTGTGCCGACACCCTGGCACCCCTCAAGAAAAGACCAGGCAAACAACACTCCAAGAAGGCCAACTGGTTCACTCCCGCCCTCCACTAGTCCAGCCCCACCTGCAGACGTCTCGAGAAGAGATGGAGCCACAACATCAATCAACTCTGCAACACAGTCACCCTTGCACCCTGGCGCAAGGGTGCCTGTGTTGGCGCATGACAGCCATTGTGTGCCAACGTAGGGGAAAAAGACAGGGGGGCTTATTCATGAGCCCCTTCTGACAGTTTCACCCCCCCGGTGCGTCATTTTCTTGACGTACTTGCAGTGTGATTCTTGCACCACGTTGCGCTGCATTTGCAAAGTGACACATCTAGGCATATGCGTGACCTTGTGAAGCCCTGTGCCACATTATACCTGCATCAGGTGTGATGTTTGCAGGGTGGGCGTTCCCACGCAACAAAGCCTCATAGGAGTGGCGCAGTGAAATCCATCAGATTTCACTACAACAATTGTAGGACGCCACTGCATCAGTATCTTACTCCTGCCTCATGGCAGGCGTAAGGGTGACGCAGTGCCACAGGGATAGGCTGGCCCTATGCATTGCTGGAGTTGCGTCATGCTTGTGACACAACTGCAGCAATGTGTGACTTTAGCGCTGACAGATACGTCAGGATTCCAGGCGGATCTGTCATTAATTGCGACATGGAGCGCCATACAGTGAATAAAGCGCATCTATGGTGTCGCAAGTAGGGCGTAGAGAAAAGTGTTGCAGCGCTGTTTTGTCGCAGCAATGCAACACTTTTCATGCATGAGGCCCAGGAATGCGCCCTCTCTTATTGATGGTGCGCATTCCTGCCCTGTAGTTTTGTCGCAGGGCAGCGCAGCAACGTTCCTTGCAGCACTGTCCAGCACCAAAACCTTCTGAAATGAGGCCCCAAGTGTTTGCACCACTTTTAAAACCAGCTATTTTCTGGTCTTAAAAACTGCCTCTGGGGTTAGAGGCAGTTTTTTTGGTTTTGCACCGTACAAGGAATTCCTCGTAAATATCGCAAAGTGGGGTTAGCGGCAGTTTTTGCACGGGAACACCTACCTTGCATCTCATTTTCGTTAAGTCCCATTAACAGAAGTGGCGATCCTAAAATTTCACTTTTACGCCGGAAAACTGCAGCTAACTGCGATTAGCGGCAACATGTAAATAGGGCAATAAAAAAAAAAAGCTGCCTTAACGTCAAAAAATTGACGCTATGGCGGCGTTAAGTTCTTGTACATATGCCCCTCCCAATATTGAAAAGTACGGAGAAGAGGGGGAGGGGCGGAGGGGCGTGTTGGCTTTAGGTTGGTCAGGTATTATGACAATGCATTGTTTTGTGTAGGTGATAAGGATATTGCTAGGTCAACTCACATTTCAGTCAGAGGCTTTGTCAAGAAACTACGGAAATAGAGCAAAACTACTTCTTGGCATTGTCCATATAACATTCATTTTGGGATTTTTCTTATTCGGCATATTATTGCCAAAATAAAAGGTAGTTCATCTTCAGTGCACTAATCCAGCCAATAATCCCCACCTGGTATAGTTTGTGGGCTTTCCGACCTGGCCTGCCCCAGGGGTGGCCTGCTCTTCCTAGCGCAGGTTCCACACCCCCGGCCCACCCCCGCAAGACTCGTTCCCCTGGGCCGTTCCCCGTAACAGAAGAATTCCATTTTCCACCTCCGCCCCCTCCTCCGACTAACAGTTTACAATATTCATGGCCCCCATTGTTCTGTTCTCTAGCACCTGAGCCAGGTAACATCTGCTTCGAAGGACGGAAAAACACGGCGCCGGAGGTCTTGTCATCCTCTGCAGCCACTCGCCTCCCACCCAGGATCCGCTCTTCCGCACCACTTCCCGTCAAAATACCAGTAACGCCCGCAGGCCTGTTTTTATTCTGCGAGCTCGCTCTGTATTGTACCACACAAAGGGTGAATTAAAAATAAAATACTTTTTAAAGCTTGCATATAAATGAAAAAAATGGCCCAAAATTCGCAAGCCGTAATTTTTTTTGACACTTGCACGAGGCAAATGTCAAATGGTCCCAACCTGGCCCTTTCTTTCCTATGTTTGCTTTGACTAAGTTTGACCAAGTGCGGGCCTTGACACAGGCTGATGCCCAGAAACTGCTAAATACCTAACCCCTGCACATATGCAGTCTTCTTTGTAACCTTCAATTAAATATGGGATGCCACCCAATAAGTCCTGATTTTGCAAACATTTGGTGAGGTGGAATGAGATAGAATTAGGAATGGTAAACATTGTATTGTTTGAAAGCACCTGTACACATTTAAAGCAGTGAGTACAAACGAGAAAATGAGAAAGCAGGGGTTTATTGTGTGAACATGTGTTGTTTTATTTATTTGTTTGATAGCAGTGGAAGGCCAACAAGGGCTTCACTGTACAATTAAAGTGACTACTTTGTCGAAATCAGTGGCAGAACAAAGGTGTTATGGGCCCTAAGGCAATAAAAGAAACTGGGACCCCATAGTTCAGTCACATCCCTCCGCCCCTGCCCCCCGCCCCCACTGAAAGAAAAACCAGTCTCCGAGCCTACTCCAAGTATAAAACATGTTTTTGTTCGAAAACTAGCAAAATAATCACTGAGAGAGAGAGTGCATTGTATCACCATGATATTGAGTATGCAATGTTAACCCATCCTGCACATAGACAAAAGGACCGTGAAAAGACACAGATAATATACAATCATTGATGCTGACCTAGTCCTTTTGTAAATCCTCGCTTGGAGGGCAGGATGAAGGGGAGACTGAACTCATCGGAAGCAGGAAGAATGAGCAGATCTAAATATAACATGGGCGTTCAACATGGCTGTGGGTTGAGTGACCTGGTGTTCTGTAATATGTAATTCAAAGAAGTATAAATCATCATAATGCAGAAATGAGTTCACAGTCCTGAGAGGAGAGGAGCTCCAACGGCAATGGGCCTCAGCGGTACATGAAGAGGAATTGCACTACTAATACGAATGTCTTTCATTAGCCCAAAAATGCCAATGGGATAATGAAAGACATCTGTATAAGGGCTCATCGTATCCGCGGGCCCAGTTGCTGCCACACAGTAGTAATGATAGAAATAATGATGCAGTAATGATAGCTACGTCACTGTGGATAGCACACACATGTAGCCGAGTTGTCTTTTTTGCGTGGTCATCCTGGTTTTCTCACCTTTTCTGGACCATATTTTTTCTAACATTAGGATGGTGTTCTACCTTGACATTGTGTCAGAAATATCACCAGTCTTTAATTTCACTCTTGTAATAACATGATGCCATGTCACGGGATATTTTATCATCTTTGTACATGTCATTTATGATATATATATGTTTATTTTTAAGTAATTTATTATATATTTTTTTTTATTATGTATGTTATTTTTATTGTAAATAATTCAGGAACGGGCTGAAGGGACAGTAGGGATATTGGGTGGAAAGTGTTTTAAGTTATTTTTTATGTTCATTAAATTTACTGATAATCTGGTAATTAGTAGTATTTATTGTAATTTGTACGCTTATTTTTAGTGTGTATGTCTATCAGGACTATCAGGATAAAATGTAATTTGTTTAATTGATTATACTTTTTTCAATGTATTTAACTTGTAATTTGTAGTTATTTTTTAGTTTGGTTATTTTTCTTATATTTTTGGAATTTGTAATGTAATATTTTTATAAAAAGATAAACATTTGTTTTAATTTAAAGTTTTAATTTTTATTTCGTTTTTTGTCATTTTTTGAAAAATAATTTAACATTTAAGGATTTACATTTTAGCATATATCATTTCTTTCTGTTGTGCTTTTGTTTTAAAATGTTAATTTATATCACAATTTCAGTATGTTTTATATTTATTTGGTAATTTATTTATTTTCATGTAACTTTTGTTATTTTTTGTTTTTATGTAACATGTTTTGCAAATATATATCTCTCAGATGTTCCTTATTATAAGAAATTGGTTCAGTTTCTAGGGTAAATAGTACATTTGAACTTCCAAAAGAAATCCATGACTTTGACAATATTGAGACAATGGAGAAAAAATGATGATCCCGCCATCAAGAGCCAATACAAGTTGGCTATTAGACAGTATCATAATGAGATGATCCAAGCCCAAGCCAAATATTTTGAGGATAAAATCCATTCAGCTTGTAACTCCTCAAGAGAACTATTTAGGGTAGTGCGCTCTCTAACATCCATTAACCAGGAAACGAACAATCACTCCTCATCCAAAGAGAGATGCGACCAGATGGCGAATTTCTTCAAAAACAAGGTGGAAATAATATATAACTCCCTTCAAGGAAACACTAGTTCAAACAATGCTGATGTTCACCCAAGTTTCAATGATAACGTGAGAATTAAAACAGGGGCAAGGCTAGATCATTTCACAGACCTTAGTGAAGAAGCTATGACTTCGTTCTTGCAGAAGATTAAATCCGCCTCCCCACAAGACCCGATTCCGCCAGATATATTGTTACAGGGAGGTAAAAAAACTAGGACCACTACTGCTGCACTTATATCGCTCTCGCTTACACAAGGGATTATCCCCAAAACCTGGAAACATGCCATAGTCCGACCTCTGCTGAAAAAGCCCCATTTAGACCCGTCGGAGGCAGGGAACTATCGACCAATCTCACTTCTGCCACTGTTAGGCAAAATAGCTGAGAAACACGTCAATCAGACCTTATCCCAATATCTAGAGGAGAACCGAGTGCTGCATCCCACACAAATGGGCTTCCGGCCCCAACACAGTACAGAGTCTGCCCTGTTGGTGGTCATGGAGGAACTAAAGGGAATCTTGGACCAGGGATGCACAGCGGCCATCCTGCTTCTGGATCTTAGCGCCGCTTTCCATACAGTGGATCACAGCACCATGATCTGCAGGTTGAAGGAAGCGGGTATCACAGGCTCTGCACTAAAGTGGATAGCCTCATTTCTTGAGGACAGATCCTTCCAATTATTGGAAGATGAGCATCTATCTGACACCCTCCAAATCTCGTGCGGAGTCCCTCAGGGATCTGCATTGAGTCCTACGCTATTTAACATATATATGCAACCACTGGCAGAGATAGTGCAAGAATTTGGGCTATCCATTGTTTCCTATGCTGACGATACCCAGCTGATACTATCAGTGACAGAGGGCCCCCAATCCATGCATACCAACTTGGCACCCTGCATGGTACAAGTAGCAGACTGGATGAATAAATGTAGCCTAAAATTGAATGGAGGAAAAACAGAGATTATGGGGCCTATTAGGAGGGCGGGCGGACTTTCGTCCGCCCGCCACCCTAGCGGTGCTGGGACCGGCCGCCAGTGGTGCGGCGGTCCCGCACCGGCGGTTAGGATGCCACCGCCACCGTGGCGGTGGCATCCTCCATTCCCAGCATTGTGGCGGGCGGTGCTCACAGCACCGCCCGCCACAATGCTGGGAATGCACTGTGTGCATTGTCATGCACAAGGTGACAGGCACCACGCGGTGCCTGCCAACTTGTCCATGACAATGTAGGAGGTACCATAGTGCCCCATGTGCACCCCCACCCCCAATACCCTGGGGCCCGCAACGGGCCCCCAACAGCAAATCTCCGCATGCCTTTCCGTGGCGGCATCACCGCCACGGAAAGGCTGCTTCCCGCACCCATGCTAATATGGATGGCGGTGTCTAGCAGACACCGCCACCATATATAGCCCCTTTTCTGCCCGGTCGACTGGTTGACCGGCGGAAAACCGGCGGAAGGTCTTTCCGTCCGCCGGGATCCCCCCCGCCATACTAATATGGCGGGGGGAAATGGGTGGCGGGCGGAGGGAAATGTAGGGCGGATCGCCACCACCATGCGGGCGGTGGCGATCCGCCCTACATCGTAATGACCCCCTATGTTCCTGGGAAATAAGGCGATCCCAAGAAACATTATCTGTTGGCCTCCAGAACTGGGACAACCTCCGGTCCCAAAGAACGCAGTAAAAAATCTGGGAATATGGCTAGACGACAGTCTCTCCATGGAGACACAAACCAGGAAATTATCAGGCGCATGCTTTGGAATACTGCGCATGCTACGGAAAATCTTACAGCTCATCCCTGAGCATACTCGCAGAACTGTGGTTCAGGCCCTGGTGGTGTCGCGGCTGGACTACGGTAATTCTCTTTATTAGGCGCACCCAAGTATGTCATAAACCGATTGCAAGTGGTTCAGAATGCCGCAGCTAGGATATTGCTGCGTATCCCCAGACAACAGTCAGTGAAAGCAGCCCTGAGGACACTACACTGGCTTCCAATCCAGGCCAGGATCAAGTTCAAGTCACTCTGTATTGCCCAAAGAGTGATGAATGACAAAGGCCCGGCCTTCATTAAAAAGCTTGTCTCACCCTATGTCCCGGGAAGATCTTCTACAGATCTACTCATGAAAAAGACAAGAATAAAGAGATCCAGATGGGGAGGTAGATCCTTCTCTCATCTGACTCCCAGTCTGTGGAACTCCCTGCCTATAGAAATGCGTTTGCTAACTGACGAATTGGCATTTAGGAAAAAACTTAAAACTTGGCTCTTCCCATAACAGCCTCTGCACCCTGACTGTACCTTCTCCTTAGCGCTGGGAAGCCTTCAGGCAGCCATGCGCTCTATAAATCCATAAACATAAACATTGTAAATCGGGTCCAGCACCTTCCTTCCCGAATGTGGTTAAGTTTGGAGCAGGAATAGTAAATCAGCTCCCCCCATCCCTGCCAAAAGTCCAACACATTTCCGAATGTGGTGAAGTTTGGAATTTGAATAGTAAGTCTAACACCCCAAAGTCCACCAGTTTCTCCAATGTTGTTTTGTTTGGAATGGGAACAGTGAATCAAAAGCTGCCCAAAGTGCAAATTCTTTTCTAACGTGGTTAAGTTTGGAGTGGCAATAATTAATTTAACCCCTCCAAAGTCGAACGCTTTCACAATAAGGTTAAGTTTGAAATGAGGATATTAAATTTACCTCCCCACAAAGTCCAACAGTTCCACTAATATTGCTAAGTTTGGAGTCAAAATACTTGATTTAACTTATAAAAATGTTTTAAATTTGGTTGAGGTGACAAGTTTGCAGTTAAAACTATTTAGGTTGTATTTAGTAAAAAAAAATAGAAACATAATTTACAACTTTTTAAAATGCTTTCCATATTTTATTTAAAAGAATATATTTTATGGCAACAATTTTTATTTGAAAAAATATTTTATTAAAACAACATTTTCAAACTGTGTGATCATAAAAAATATGTATTTGCAAATACATTTTTGTTGTTTTTTATACACTTATATGCATATAATTGTTCAAATTTTTACACAAAGTTTTAAAATGTTTAATTTTATTTTTTATATATTAGAAATTATTGTAAATAAACTTTTTCATTTATTCTTCAGATTTTTTTAATATATATTTAATTAAAAAAATTCGAACACTGTTTACATATATTTGTATATATTTTGCACATTTAAAAATATATATATATATTGTTTATTTTTTGCACTGGTTAGTCTGTTTTCAATGTTTTTGAATGACAATGACTCTGTAGGTTAGTGGTTCCTCGTTGCTGTTTTCCAGTAAAGGTATGTTTAATTTTAATCTACTTTCTATACTTCATATGTCTGGGGGCAGCTGGTAGATTGTTAGAAAGGTTAGTATTTATGTGCTAATGTGTATTTTATGCGATAGTTAGTCTGGGGCTTTGCCGTAGTTGTTTGAGGTGAGTGCAGTATGCCTGATTCCATTTTATTGTATATGTATTTTTATTGCAAGAAAGTGTAGAATGGTTTTATCTGTTTTTAGGTAATGTGACTTGTGTGTTAGGATTTTTGTAGGAAATGTTTGTTTTGAAGGTGGATTGTTTTGTTTTTGTTTCCTTTACAGAACGTCTATGTTTGGATGGTAGATGTGTTTAAAATGTTTTACAAGGAAAAATTGTTGAGATTTTTTGAAGCTACTTTTTATTTTTATTTGTTTTTTGCAGTTTTCTAAAGCAGTTTTTGTGTTTAAAAATGTTTTTAGGCTTTGGATGGCTTACCTGGATATTACTTTGTCACATTTGATAAATTACATTTTTTATTTGTATTTTTGCAGTTTTGTGGATATAATTTGCATGCAATTTTGATGGAATATGTATTTTTTGAAAGTCATTTGACTTCAGCTACAAAGGGCCTGATTTAGATCTTGACAGAACTACCATTGTCCCACCACAGTGGCAGCCTCAAGTACTCCATCAAGCTGACGGCAGTCAATCCATCCTATTTTGTGGTTTGCTGGCTGAATCTCCAGCCACGTTGACAAAGTGTTTACTGCCACGTACGCGGCTCACCACTGCCGACGCGGCGCACTCCAATGCTGGCAAATTGTACTCCGTCACCATCAGGGTGGTGGGGTTCTGCTGAACATATTTAGATTTCACAATTATGATGGCGGTGTTCTAGCGGTGGGTTGACGACGGAATAAATCCATCGGGGGACGTGGTCAGCATTGGACTATTCCTATGGCTGTAGTATGGATGCTGGCATCACATACCTGAAGTGATTTGCTTAATTGTTTACACTTGCATGCCACACTACAAAACACATTTAATTTCAGACCATGATCCTTTGCCATTCCAGCACAGCACCACATTTTGAAGCTGAACCTGTGTTAGTTAAGTCAGGGGTCTTGTTTTGTTTTCACTGTTCTCCCTTTTTCCTTCTTTCATTTATTTTCCTGGGAGTTATAACATTTATTTCAAATCTGTTAATTTAGACAGTGGCACGTTTTACAGAGGGAGAATTGTTAGTCATGGTCGATGAAATTATTAGAGTAGAGCCACAATTGTGTGGAGCCCAAGTACAAAATACAACCATTTTTAAAAAATAGTATTTATTGGTTTTTCACTTTGGTTTACACATCCTCTGAGGTAAAGGGAAGTATACATCGCGTTACATGACAACACAATGCAATATAACTGTTACTGCATTTGTCATAAATACAAAGCAGTCAGTGATGCCATTACGGACAACTACAGTACTATACAACACTAAGAACATAATTTGTAACACTTTTGCGTCCATCATGTACCAGTGAAAATTGCTGGGCGGATCAATGGGGCTTCTTATGCTATCGTATTCACTTTAGTGTAATTTATCAAGTTGTGAGCGTTGAATTCAGACCAATTATGGTTATGTGCGGGAAGGAATTAGGTGACGGTATGATCACATAGGTATGTGAGTATTACTAGGCTGCACATTCTCCCTGGATAGGGGGAGGGAGGTAGGATGGCAGGGTGGGGGGAGAGGGTTAAGCGGAATCGTGCCGCACTGGTTGATAACGACGGGTGGGAGGAGGTAACTGTAGTTAAGTGTGGGAGTAGTCCTGTGAGGAGTCGGACCCCGAGTCGAGTATGGCTCGGTGCAGTTTCGATTCTATGAATGTTAAATACTTTTGCCAGTCTGGAGCTTTAGTGACTGTGGAGTGTTTTTGAGTATTGCCTTGTGCCAACTTGTGTTCGGACACTAATGCCCTGCCAAGGTCAGCAATCCATACGTGCAAATGTGGGGGTGAGTTCGACTTCCAGAACATAGCCAGTCTGCCTTTGGCAAGACCGATTGCTAGGTTTAGAAATGTATTATTCGTTTTTCGTCATGTGTTGCGCTTAGTTATGCGCAGCAGGAAGTGGAGGCCCTGTGCTTTGACCTCTGAGAGTATAGCGGCTACCTTGTTCCAATAAACTATTATCTGAGCGCATTCCCAAACCATATGTTTGAGCGTGGCTTCGGGGTTAAGGCATCGGGGGCAGGTGTCTGGGTAGCCCTCGTACAAACTTGCCAGCGTGTGTGGAGTTAAATATGTATGGTGGAGGTAATTGATTTGAGTGTATTTAATGCTAGCATTTGTGGCTATTACCTTGGGGTAACCAATGCACTGCACCCACTGTTTATCAGTTAGTGTAGTTGATAATGTCATGTCCCAGTATTCTCTGAGTGGTGCCAGGAGCGATACCGTGGCTGGTCACAGGGAGTTATACAGCATAGTGATTGCCCTTTACCTGATCCGTGTGTTAAAAATGTTTGGAGTGGGCTGGATATTTTGGGCTTGTCTCGTGTATTGCCTCATGTGTTGAATAACTGATGTGTGAGAGGCGCATATAATAAGAATGAACATGGGGAAATGCCATAATCGTCCACAAGAATTGCAAACTCACAGAGCGTGGAGTCGACAAATAAATCTCCCCATGTCGTTAGGCCGGCTGAGTCTTGCAGCTAACCTTTATAAGGTATGTCACATCAGATCGTCAGAAGTCTGGGGGGTGACAGTAGGCCCTCCATCCATCACCGCTGCATGCTGTGAGTCCGTCAGCGATGGGGTGTCCACCGCCTGGTTCTCGATCTCCGACACGGATAATGAGGGATGGCAGGACGCTGTATATCTTTCAGCATTTCTCACTGCTTGAGCCCTTTCTCTTGCTGCTTGGTCCTTGGTGGGCCCCTGTCGTTGGCGTCTGCTCCGTTGTCCTCGGCGTCTTTGTGTTTGCCACCTTTGTTGAGGTGCTGTTGCCGGTTGTATGTTGGAACAACGAGTTCCCCAACCCCGACTTCCCTAACAACGAGGTCGCAACCACGAACTCGTCTAAACCACGATTTTTTTTACCACGCATTCCTTTACCACGATTTTTCGTGGTAAAGGAATGCGTGTTAAAAAAATGCTTTCCAACTAGTACCCTGATCCCCCCACCCCTTAAAAACTAATTCCCCCACCCTAAAAATAAACACGATCACCCACACACACTAAACTAATTCCCTCCCACCCTAAAAATATACTCTATCACTAACACATCTTTAAAACAAACATGATCACCCACACCCCTAAAAACTAACCCTAAACCCCAACCCCTAAAAACTAACCCCAAACCCCCTAACCCCTGTATACTAACCCCAATCCCCCGCCTCTTTAAACTAATTCCCCACTCTAAAAATAAACAAGATCACCCACAAACCCTAATAACTAATTCCCTCCCTAATAATAAACACGATCACCCACAGACCCTAAAAACAAACACGATCACCCACACCCCTAAAAACTAAACTCAACCCCCATAAAACTAATTCCCCTCCCTAAAAATAATCAACGATTACCCCCACTTCCTAATAACGAACTCAACACCTTTTAAACTAATTCCCCACCTTAAAATTAAGTACAAACAACCATACCCCTAAAACGAAACCCCAAACCCCAAACCCCTAAAATCTAATCCTAAACCCCTCCACCCCCTGAAAATTAACCCCTCTTACCTGTTCCTCTGCGACGCTCCTCCGAACTCCACCCTGCCCGAACACTAGACCGAATCAGCCTTAACCACGCACATGCGTGGTTAAGGCTGAGTCGTTGTTCAGGCAAGTCGTTGTTCGGCTTGCGTGACTCCGGAACTCGTTGTTCCGGAGTCGTTCTTCAGGATGTTTCCCGCTGTTGCCGTATCCTTGTTGGAGGCTAAGCCATTCTGTTCTATCCAATCCCACGCAGCCTCCGGGGTGACGCAGAAATTGGATTTACCTACATGCAGTATCGTTAGGGTGGCTAGAAATTGGAGGGCGTATTTCACACTGTGTTCTCTCAAGACTTTCTTGACCATGGGCCGTGAGGCCTTGTGGCCTGCAGTATGTGATCCTATTGCGGTAATTGAAGAGGCGTGCCACCACAGGCCTCGGCGGGGCACCCGGGCGAGTGGGGCAACCAGGTACTCTGTGGGCCCTTTCCACAGAAAAGAATTTAGATTGTTTGCCCTTGACCATGTAGACGAACCAAGTCTCTAAATGTAGTTCCATGCTTTGGCCCTCTGCGCGTTCAGGAAGGCCCACTATACGTACATTGTTCCTTCGGGATCTTCCTTCCTGGTCCTCTACCGGGTCCCGCAAGTATTCCACCTCTTTTTGCAGGTTCCTGATCTGTTCGTCCGTCTACTTTACCGTGGGTCTCAGGGCCGCCAGTGTTGACTATGTGTTCTCGAACCTGTCCTTTAGTCGCTTTTGATCTTCCTGCATGAGGTCTAGTTCAATGTATAGCGAAGCAAATTTGGGTCCCAGAGTGAATTTAATGTCCATGATCGCTTCCATGAGTTCATCAAAATGGTGTGAGTAATCGAGTTGTGCTTCCAGCATTTGTCTTTCGGTTTGGGGATTATCCGGTGGTCTGTCTGCAGAATCAGACGTGTTACCTGTTTGTGCCTGAGGCCTATCCAGTTTATTCCTGCCCATCTTGGGGTGGAGGGGGGGCGATGCGTGTTGTGTCCGCAATGGCTGGTGACTGCCAAAGGGAGTGCCCATCCCTGGCGCCGTCCGTCGCGGTGGGTATGCCTCCTATACTCTCCCCTGTTGGGTCCAGCTGGGTACGCGTTTTGGTCCTGCCGACCTGGGGAGGAGGGTGCAATTCTTCACCTCTCCCGTATGTGTGGAACCTGAAGGACCAGCTGCCTTGGTTGCGGCTCTCCACAGGGTCCCTTACCAGTAGCCGCTGGTTCGCCTTGGTATGCTGCGTTTTAAGTGGAGCCTGGTATCTGTGCGTTACTTAAGGTGAGAGAGTGATATCTCTTTAGTTGGAGTCCAAGTGCCCCGCAGAGGGGAGGGGCAGCAGAAAATGAGGTTAGGGCTGAGTGTTCCTTCCTCATTATCCTTTCAATGTTTGTGGTACTGTCTCGGTGAGCATGCAACTGCATATACTCATGCAGATTTGGGCCTCAAGAACGTGTTGTGCTGCCCTCTAGTAATGTGGCCACAGCGTCGTAGCAGGAGCACTCTGGGTCACCATGCAGGAGACAGACGTATGGAAATATGAGGAGTGTCCCCCCGGTGGTCCCCCACTTCACACACCGGCAGCACAGCCTCAGTTCAGTCCATGGGGGGCCTCTCTGCTCCAGTCTAAGGGACCTGGTTGCGGGGGGTGCAGGGGGCCGTCCGAGTCTGCCCCCCCCCGAGGAGGCCGCACTCCTGCGGTTCCGGGAGGGGGGGTGAAGAGGCAGTGCTGCTAGGTGCCGGCAAGCAGCTCCGATCGGTAGCGTCAAGCGCCGAAGGGGCCGCACCCAGGCCCATGGTCGCCGTGCCCTCCAATGCTGTTGGGTCACTTTTGGTTCCAGCGACTCCCCCTCCAGCCAGGATCCCGCTGCATTAGCGCAGTCTCAGGGGAGGCTGCAACTCAGTGCCTCCGCCACCGATGTTTCTCACTGCACCAGTCATGAGCGATCGTGGTGGCCCTCGGCGACTGGATCTCCCTGCCAGGCGCGACGTGACGCCCGGTCGACTTCCAAGGTCTTTACTTGATGGAGCAATCTAGAACGGTCGTCGTCGAAATGTCTCTGCTCGCCGTCAGGCTGCCCCGCGCGGGTTCGCAGAGCCCCCACCATAGGTATAGGGCAAATTACGGGCTTTAGGGCCGCTGTATAGTAGCAGCTATTGTAGGATTTTGAGCGGGCCGCAGCGGAGCTGTTCAATGCACGTCTGCTCCGGTCGCCATCTTGGCCACCCCCCCCCCAAGTACAAAATACAACCAGAACTCAGAGAAGGCAACTGTGGGCCAGAATAGTTGACAGAGTGAATGCTGTAGCTAACAACCTTCACACACACGAGGAAATTAGGAAGAGGTGGAACGACCTGCAGGGCAGAGTGTGTTCCCTGGCCTCCTAGTGTCACCTGGAGACCCAGATGACTGGTGGTGGTTCTCCCAGACCCCACCCTTACAACTTTATCCCTGGGAGGAGAAGGTCTTGCAGATCCTACATCCTCAAGGCTTAACTGGAATCCTTGGTGGAGTAGACACTGGTAAGTTACACTGTTGAATGGGTCACTAAACCTAAATATCCTTATTACTTTTCATTTATCTGTGTGTTTTGCACCTTTTGCAAACATAGAAACCTACATATATTTGTATCAATCTATTTTTTTTCTTATTTGTGTGTTTTAATGTATTAACTTTTATTTAAGATAACAGGTATCAGCCTCCATTACATTTCCCATGATGTAATAGTCCTTGTAAATGTTTTTACACCAAATAAGATACTTCATATATATGTCTCATATAGTAAATGTATGTCATTTTAAACTGCATTTTTCACTAGGTATGTTTAACTTGCAATGTTGCAAATGTTGTTAATATATAATTAAAATGATACACAGAAGATAGAGTGACAAAACAAAATATGGGGATTTAGTCGGGCATAATTGTATAACGCTATGATTGACTAAAGCTATTGTTACCCTGTATACACTGTATTTTTGAAAGTTTTGCCAGGCTCAATTGTACAACCTGTATTCTAAGATATGAAAGAAAATTTAATAAAATTTGTTTTCAAAAATATATATAATTGAAATGATTATAACTAGCATGATGCCTTATTTTGGTTTTGTGAAAATAAGATTGCTATGTTGTCTTGCTCATTCTCTTTTTTCTACAACATTTCCATATAAGTTAAGGTGTAATGCATTTATCAATCAATAGTCCACGCTAAGTTTAGAAGTGTTGTAAGGTAGAAATCCCTATGTTGTCCTATCCTTTTTCTGCTATAGAATTGATTTCATGTGTTTCATAAAGCAAAGTGTGTTGACTTCAAAATCGTAAGGTATGTAAATTCATATCCTGAATATAAATGGTGTTGTTTTAAATGGTATTCTGTAATATTTATATGATGACTAATGCTATATATCATTCTAGGTTGTGTAATAGTCAGTTTGTAGGCATGCTAGGACTTGGAACGGTTGATTTCACATTTCTCCTCTCTACTGTGTTCTCTGGAATGTTTGGCATATTTAATGTTGACTTATTTTTTTGTCATTTCAAGACATCTTTTGCTTGCTTCTCTAATTTACTTCTGTGTCCTTTAAACTGTTTCTGTTTGTAGATTATAATACCTCTGAAACGTACAATCATTATGTTAAATATCTTTTCCTTTTTGGTTGCTACTTTTTTAGCTTCAAACACATTTGATGTATTATCCAGACTTTTAATATTTTATTTTTTCATTCATAATAGATCCAACACTGAGGGTACGTGGGCAAACACCTGGAACAAGCCTTCGGTGAGGACTCCACACCTGCAAGTCTGGATGATGAAGAGCTGGCTGGCCCATCTGGTCTGCCTAGGCAGACAACTCCAGTGAGTCTCACTCGGCTCACATCTACACCTCTCACCCCAGCTATTACCACATCTTAGACCGTGCATACCTCCACTTCCTGTATCCAAAGCAACATCACCCCAATCTTGTGCCCCGCCCAAGTCCTGGCTGCTGGTCAGTAGACACCACCTCAAGTACAGCCAGAAACCAGTGGGATGGGGCACACAGGGGCAAGGTTACAGGGTAGTGGGGGTAGGGGTCATGGGAGGAATTTAGTAGGCCAGAAAAGTGAGACCACTGGGTTAACTGTCACCCAAGCCACCATTGACCAAGATTTGGGATCCCTCCATCAGTCCAGAGACATGATTGGCCAGACACTCACAGAGCTCCGGGACATGAAGAAGTTGCAGAAGGAACACAATGTACAGATGGAGAATCTCAACTCCAATTTGGGCTCTCTGACTGGGGTGCTACAGGACATTTATACACATATGTGATGGGCTTTCCCAGCAACATCTGCCTCTTTCTGTGGCCCTACAACATCTGGTCCAAGTACATCTGAGGCAGCCACAGAAAGGGAGGCCCTGCCACCAGAAGAAACACCAGCACCCACCCCAGTCCCTGCATCTGTGGATTCCCCCCCCCCGCCCAGGAGAGGACGTCCCTCCAAACTACCAGCAGGAGAGGATGGCAGGACCTCTACCACCGCCAGCAAGAGACGCCAAACCTAATTCTCTCCAGTGTGTGACTAGCATTCACACTGTGGACCATTTTCTGGACACATTTACCTTTCTGAGTCCAGTTATATTTTGGACATTGGACTTCAAACGATTTTGGCCCTTCAACAATGGTTTCATTCACCATGACTGACCTTTCATTTTTTGGGTTGCTTTGTCATTCTCATCATGTTTTAGTTCAATAGGTTGTGTTTACTAAGATCGAAACTCACATTTAAAGACTGGTGTTTTATTTCTCAACTTAATTAATTAGTTTCCTTCCATCATAAATGTACAATGTCAAAAAGAAGATGATTGTGTAATCATAAATGAACTGCAAGTAGGTAATGTTTCTCTCACGTTCTCAACAATGACAACAAAATACAAATACCAATAACTCATCAACTAGTAATTTATTCATTTGGCAAAGATTTGTCTTTCAACATTTTCACAAACATAACAATCCATTCATAACACAAATACTCAGTGCCATTTTCATATTGCTAATGCCAGACCTTGACACCATGGAAGAAGGGGATATAACAAAAACAATCTGATTCAATAGGCAAATTATCATTGATCGATATTATTAGCTGGAGATAGATCAGCTAGCTCGCATTAGGAATCCCACATCAATAACACCAATAGAAAAAATCATGGCGGTACTACATTTTGTAGACACTGGATCATTCCAATACGTTGTGGCAGTATCTGGTGGAATGTCACAACCAAGTTTAAGTGGTTAGCTACAATATGTTTGTTCTACAATGATGAGATACATCAACAGGTACATACACTTTACACTAAATGAGGATTTAGCCAATGTCAAGGGAGATTAGTGTGCTTTGGCTCAACTACCACATGTGATTGGAGCAATTGATGGCACACATATTGCCTTAGTGCCAACACATGACAGAGAATGAGTCCAATGCAATCTTCAAAACTTCCATTCAATCACTGTGCAAGTTGTTTTGGTACAAGATATGTACACCCAAAGTCTGTGTGTGTTTTTCCCAGGATTAACCCATGGTCTCTTTGTAACACGAAATAGCACCATTTAACTGCACATGCCACAACTTTGAAATGTCCACATGAAGATGACATGGTGAAGATACCTAAAAATATTAAAACAAAAAGAAGAAGAATGAAACATGATAAAATATACACATTACAAAGTCATCCTTTAGAGGAAACATTTTCAATAAACAATCAGAGATAAACAATGAAAATGAACACAGTAGTCAATGTGTCAATACTTTGATCAACAAAGACCTGTGGCCTGGATTTCCCTAAACTTGCACTTCCTAAAAAATGTCCAGCACAAACTTCTTACCTCATTACATCAATAGCTGGTTTAACAGTTAATGTGATGATATGTAAAGATATATTTACCCTCATGTGAAGAAGTTGTCGATGACATCCTGACGTAAGGCAACTCCTTCTTCCTCACCACTATCATGTTAATTTGACCTTTCAGGATCCTCACCGAGTGGTTGTTCATGGTCTCCATCCTATTTGATGTAAGGGATGTTCTGTTGCAGGGCTATGTTGTGCAGCATGCAGCAGGTCATGGTGATTTGGCACACCTTCTCGGGTGAATTGAGAAGGGCTCCACCAGTTTTGTCCAAAGAGCAAAATCTGCCTTTAGGAGCCCAAAAGCCTGCTCCATTGGCTTCCATGCTCTTCCATGGACCTTATTGAAGCAGACTTCCCCTGGTGTTGGATTCCTCAGTTGTGCCAACAACCATGATTGGTTAGGATAAGCTGAGCCTCCCAAATTGAAGAAAAAGAAAAGAGCCAAAATATGTAACACAATTCCATATGATTCACCTTGAAATTACCCAAACAATAATATGTCAGATTGTACTTACCAACAAGCCAGACCCTCTCAGGTCCACGTTGTGGCATTTGCAGGGGTATGCTCCTATTCCATAGTACAAAGGAATCATGGGCTGATCCGGCGAAACGCACACAGACACTTGTGATGTACAAATCAGGTAAGCAAACAACTTGCACATTGAGTGAATGGAAGTGCTTCCAATTCCGGTACACTTGTTGCCTGGCATTTGGTTGCACTTATGCAATATGTGTTCCGTCAATTGCTCCAACCACATGTGCTAGGCAACCCAAACCATAGAAATCGCCCTTCGCATTCTCAAAATCCTCATGTCATGGAAACTGGATGAAGCTGTAGATGTGTCTCTTAACTGATGAAAGAACGTCTTGTAGCACACCACTGAAAGTTGGTTGTGACATTCCACCAGAAACTGCCACAGTGTACAGGAATGATCCTGTTGCCACAAAATGAAGTACTGCCATGAGTTTGACAATTGGTGTAATAGATGTGGGATTTCTGTTGTGAGACAGAAGAACTGGCTCCATCGGATGACATAAATCCAGTATAGTTTGACTGTTCAATCTAAACAGTTTGTTAATATCCCTTTCTTCCATGGTGGCAAGGTCTGGAAATGGGCAGTACACTTGAGGCTTTCATCGCCTCAATCTCCCAGGGTTCAAATGTCTACATTGTAAAAATTGTGAACATTTTTAAACATTTTCCACATATTTATTTTTAATTACTAACACAAATGTCATGTTGTGCTAAAAATATATATGGTTTCACAACATATTTTAATCTAACATTTGTTTTTTTCATTTTTACTTCACAAGTGTCATTTTTAGGTGTCAATATTTCAAATATAAAATAATGTGTAAATAATACATTTCTAATGTCTTATTTACACATTCTTTTAAAAAAACCTATTTTCATCCAAAATACGTCAACGGAGGTGTAAACAACACCGCTCAACTATTGCATTTAACCATAGTAATGCACTACATATAAATGGTTTTTTTAAAAACATGAGTGTCCTTTGAAGTTTGAATATGTAAACAAACTAGCCATCATTTTGAGTGGTAGTGACACAATTAACAGTCACAAACACACTATTTGACCTTCTAAAATGGCAGGTGCCAGACCTCGCCATCAGGACATTTGTAATCAGGCTACCGCGGTGGAAGTTGACCGCGTAGTGGGTTTTCAACACCACGACGGACACAGCCATGGGCTAACATGTGTGAAAGCAACATACGAAGGCCAAAGGCTGTGTTCATCTCCACTGCCGATCGCATAAGTCGCGTACATGTACACGACGGTTTGAAAAAAGCTCACTTACCCCCTAACACTGCAGCCATCAAGACCTCCTCCACTTTTGCTGCTGTTTGTGACCTCTGAGAGCAACAATGCCAGGTCGAGCAGGTGGAAGGGCCCCTGCCTTCTCGGCAGAGGAGCTGGAGTTGCTGGCAAAGGAGGTCCTGTCCCTGTATAACCAGCTCTATGACTCACCAGAGGAACAGCTACATGTTTGAAATGTATATGTGAATCTGTCTTACAGTATAATTCCATTAACACAGATTATGATTGATGTGGAGAGTCATATATTTTGTTCCTTACTTAGGACATTGATGTTGGGGATTTTTAGGCAGTTTACAATTTAAAAAAACAACATTATTATGTGTTGTGTGTTTAAAGCCCTAGATAGATAATAAACAAACATTGGCGCATTCTGACGTCAAACCACCTGACATTCGAAAAACCTCTGTTTTCATTCAAACGCAACAGGAGTATAAGGGACAGATTAGTACATAGCAATACATGGAAACATCCAACTGAAAGACAGACCACTCTGTGGGATTTAGCCGCTGTTGTAGGGCATTTCCCTTGTGGTAACTGTTTAGTCTGCCCTTTAACACCACATATCAAACAGATTGATCTGGGACTCACCACATTATGGGAACAGAGATGCCATAAAACTGCAATAGCAGTAATGTGATATATATCATCACTTGCCCCTGTGATCTCCACTAGGTGCGGATGGCAATAAGAAAGGTTAAGATCTGAATAGGCAAACACAGGAGCACAATCAGAATGCAAGAAAGCATCAACCAGGTTAACGGCACACTACTTGGAAAAGGTACACACCGACTCTGACAGAAGATGGTCCGACACTGAAAAACAAAAACCAGGAACTGGGGTATCTGAAAGACTACTTGAGAAAGAACAAATATGGGTGTATAAATTGAAAACCGACAAAAGGGGACTCAACGATAACATTCCATGGAAACCTATCTAGGAACATGATAGACTTTAGTTTTTTCCTCAGAATATGAATAACTCTTAGTAACCAAGACAAATACATCTCCGCGCAACCTTAAGTACTATGGCATGACAAAAAGGTGAGTACATTGTGCCCATAATTGGAAAATATTAATCAAACTGACACCTTTGCTACACACAGTAGGCGTGCCTCGTGGTGGAGTGCTGTGAGTGGCGGGGAGGAGCAAGGTGGAGGGTAGAACTACGGCATACGGTCGAACAGTAGGTAAACAAACAAATAAATAAAACGACTCGCTGCGTGCGCTGCATCGCATAATGCAGCACGCGTAATGAAATTTGTTTTATTTATTTATTTGTTTACTTACCTCTGTTTGGCCGTATGCCGTAGTTTACTACCCCCCACCCTGCTCCTCCCCCGCCCCGCAGCACTCCCACCACGAGCCGCTACTGGCTACACAACCACATAGCAACACTAGGGGCAGTTGTGCCACCTTTAATTGATACCCCTATATATCCACAAAGAGATACTAACTGGTGCGTAGTATATAATCACGGCTAAAGATCCAATTACTGACTCAGAAAATCAAACCAATTTGATTTTGATACAATATGATTCCAAGTATAGTTTCTAACAGCACCACCTAAAATCATACCCCTATACAACTACAGAGAGAGGTTAACTAGTGCACAAAGTACGTTAATGACTAATGACTATTACTACATTTACAGAAGCAACACTTAGTCATCCTTTGTACCCTTATCAAGGGGAATCACTTTCACCTTTGTGGCATTCTGGAACTTCCCCATGTATCCTCTGAGGATGGAGGTTTGTTCCATATGCCAGTAATCTCAGGAAAACTCCTTGAGACAGAATAAACATAGTTTTTTTAAATGCAATAGTACAAGGGAGCTACATTTCCCATCAATATCCTGAAAACTGGTAGTCCTACCTTGAGGAAAAGCAACCTTACTTTTTCCAAGATAATATTGAAGGGAACTACATTTCCCATCAACACCCAGGCAACTTGTAGTCCTTTTTTCATTAGACCATGCTGTCATGACAGCGCAACTCATTCCTCACACACCCAAGGCTCTCAGAAGGGGGCGTGCTGTGAGAACACGCCACCTCCCAGCTGGCCGGCATGAGCAGAATCGCAATCAGGGAAATTGGAAAACAGCTGGCTCTGGGGGATAAAAAGATGCTCACAACCCAGTTACGATGCCACATGGCGGGGAGAGCAGGAACTGAGTAGGTGAAGGTGTGGGGAGGGACCCTTGATGAAGTAAGTTGAGCCTGTTTTTCTTGTAGGAACTGACAAAAATCCAGCATCACAGGCAGTTAGCAGCAAACAGTGATATGGTGTATTCCGCTGTTTGCCTTTATTATTATTTTTATTTATTAATACAGGGTTTGAATACAAATCCTCCTACCCCCATGGGGTCAGAAAATACCAGATTGTGGGTGAGTCAACATGAACCATGAGAACGAGTGGTGGTTGTGTTTATGACAATAAGAGTAAATGTAGCCTGCGCTTATGCCTGTATCCTTTGTATGCAATTGAGAACACTACCTCTCGCATGACTGACTGATATTTTGAACAATAAACACCTGGAGCACTAAATGTAATTAAATGAGATGAACCATAGTATGCTATCACGTATGAATGTACCTCTTGAATTTGATGAGGTGATTGACCATGCACCAGTTGGGCACGCACTGCGTCCAGTGAAATGATTGCCCACAGTGAATTTGCATTGAAAAATAAAGACACAATCACTTAATCACAATAAGAGACCATGCATGAGAAGTTGGGCATACCACAGTCTAAGTAGCCATGAATTGGTACATGATAAATGTACAGCATGAACTACGCAGCTAAGAAATATACTTGCGGTCTTGTTTTTTTCAGGTCGTATCAAGAGCGGCAAGTATTTACCTGCTGGGGCATGCGTTTGTAATTGCATGCTACACAAGAGTTTCTAACCGCATAAATAGCTGTGTCACTGTGGGAGTGCTCAACAACTGAATCCACCCTGATGAAAGCCCCAGACCTTTTTAGGCTTGTCAGAGTAGGACTGAAACATGTTGGTTAAGTAAGGGGCATAGGACCATTGAATCCTACAGTCCCCTTCCATATTTCATTTTTAATTGTCGCCATCTGCTCCGCTAATAAAGGGATACTTTGGAGTGGATGAGGCATTTTATTCTAATATTTATGCCCCTTAGTCTCCTTTTTCTCCAACGAGTTCCCTAAAACACGGTTAAGCCCACCCTGACCTTTGGGAGTCAGGGTGAACCCGATGATGAAGCATGACACTAATAGAGTGTGTGAGGGTTATATAAAAAAAGGAATTCTTTCCTTTCTCACTTCAAGTTGAGTGGAATCTGGGTGTGGCGAGCACTTCCTCTCATTGTGCTCGCTGCTGCAAAATCAGGAGGGATACTGTATAGGTATTGTTAGCTTAACTTCAGGAGGACGTATCCCCCGCTCTCCTTTCTTAGGTTAGAAAGGACCTCTCCACCCTCTAGGACAAACGAGTAGTCTTCTTAGTCCCAGATCCTTGTTTTTCTTATATTTTGGAGCCTACACATATCTCAATTGTGTTTTGCATCAGATATACTGTTTCGTACATGCTAAAAGAGACAGATTTGCATGATGTCTTACTCCTTCACAAATGTGTATGTAAGCCAGTGTGTTTTTGTACAAATACATGTGATAGGCATACAATCTTTGTAGAAACACACACAGGAATGTGTACACAATGAACCTTTTCAGGAAGGCACTCAAGACCTGGCTCTTCGACTGAGCGGAGCTGCCCCCCCCCCCTTCCCAGCGCCTTGAGACCCTCACGGGTGAGTAGCGCGCTTATAATCCCTCTGATTGATTGATTCATTGATAGTAACACATACCCCAAACCCTTTTTCACTGTCCTTTGTTATGACCAGATGAGAAGTCAATGATGGAGAAAAATTGGATACTTGAAGGGATTTTGACAGATTGCAGGTTGCATCACATATGTATTGGAGTATCCAATCATGAAGACTTAAAATCAGGCCCAACTCATGACTCATTTGGAAAATGGTGAAATGCATCAAGGTGTGATCTGTTTCATATTGTAAATTGCATTTGATTCTTTGATGTAGGTATCATATGTGAATCAAAGTATGTCATATTTCCTTTGATGTGGTACCACCTTTTGCCTAAGGTGAAAGTCACCCTATCTTGTTCGCCAATTTCACAATGGTCAAACAACCTTGAAATGATTTGAGATATTTTGGAGTTAAATGGGAGTAAGTAGTTGCTGTGTACTAAAGAGGATTAGAAATGTATCAAGCCCTATGAATTCACTTATGCTATTAACAGCATAGGTAAATGTATAGTGCATGATACATTGATAAGCTACTTCAGTACTGAAACCATATAATATGTTGTACACGCTTTTACTATACTTGATTTACTTGAGTTAAGTGTTACCATTATGAAATGGCCAAACAAAGGAGACAGGCTTTCAGTTTCTACAAGTATTGGTCCAACAGTGCAGTATTTGTTGACACGCATTGATTCATATTTTACTTTTAGTGTATGTCATTAATGCAGCTTTTTGGATCTTGTACACACAGTGTCCAAAGGTATTTTTGATGTATATCCTTATTGGTCACATCAGTTCACTATTCTGGAGAACAAAGGCCAACCTTTCAGATGTGTTCAAAAGTTCCTTTAGAGAAATGAATATGGTTAAGAGACAAGATCATATATGATGCAGGAACTAACTAGGGGCAGGCAGTGAACTCTGCTCTGCTGGCGGAGTTTGAAGAGTTTTGCCCACTCCATGCTCAGCTTGGAGTGTGGAGTTTGGCAACACTCAGCTGGCCACTGGTGGAGCGACGTTTACCGGCGCTCAGTCTTCACACCAATAAAACGCGCATGATGACGTTATATATAAAGAGCGATAGCCAATCAGAGTGCAACGTTGCATAGAGCAAGTTACAGGGAGTCCAGAGCTGCCGTACTTGCTACAGGGAGGCCGAGGAGGAGAGCGGCAGGGAGCTCATGAAAGAACCGGGCCAGAGCACTTCCAGTGGGTGACGGTACTGCTGGTGCCTGCACACACAGTATATATGTATGTTGTCGCAGTCACAGGCCATCTGTCTTATACAGGGGATGTGATACAAGCCGGTTCACCCGGCAGCAGGATTTATCTGATGCCTGCTTCCATAATGCATTGCAACAGGAAACATAGCCATGTTTGAGGAGTGCCAAAGTTTTGGCCCGAGGTCAGTGGTGCCTCTAAGAAGAGGAAGCTCTACAACAACAGTGACAAGGTCGAGTGCGATCCCATCTCATCTCCGCGACACACAGGATCATCCAGGCCCCAGGCCAACCACATCACGAAGCTGCTACGCTTTGAGGATTCACTGGACTTCATTGGACTCGATGTGAGATGGCAGAAGAGCCTTCTGTCGCCTTCTCATCATCATGCGCCGCCCAGCAGCTGAAGAGTAAGAGTCTTCTCCTCTCCCTGGAGGGCACCATTCCAATGGTCTCACCAAGTCTGCAACGGTCTCCTGCTTTGCCAGCAGCAAGCCTGAATCTGCCAAGAAAAGTAAGACTGCTCTCAAACAGGCAGACCTCTACATTGGGGGGCAGGACCATGACATTGCAGCACTCTGCAAAGAGTGTGTACACATATGTGTGCATCCAAGCAATTATCTCAGCTTACATTGTGTTGGTTTGTAAAAAATAACTGTTAGAGGACAAATTGCAAACAGGTCACAGCAAAATAAAATGCTCTAGGCATGTGCTCGAATTGTTCAGTGAAAATAAGTGTAATTTGAATGTCCCGCTTTGGTTTCCCACAGTTCCATAACCCGCTTATTGTAAACATTTTTTGCATTTCAAATATGACGTACATGCCTTCTAGTCTAGACTGAGATTCAGCTTCTGTTTGTTCTTTCGGGGTGATGCCATTCTGCTTGTTCAAGATAATGGTACTTCAGGTGCTGCTGCCCTGTTTGTCCAGCACTCGATGCCCACAGTGTGACGGGTGCTGCTGGTCTGTTTGTGAGCGTGAAGCCCGTTACAAGTCGGCTGTTATATGCATCACTGCTCTGTGTTTGCACTAGAAGGCGGTTAATCTGGAGAGGGATGGGTGTGCTGCTGTTTTGTACGGGAAACCCACTAAAAGTGGACTGTGGTGGGTGATGGTTTTCTGTGCACTGAAGTCAATTAAAGGTGGACTGTGGTTGCTCCTGCTACTCTGTACGTGAAGTCCATTAAAAGTGGACTATGGCGCTGCTCTGTGCACGTGAGTAAAGTGGACTGTGGTTGGTCCTGCTAATCTGTGCACGAAAGGTCCATTATATACATGAACACAACGGTGAATGCTGCTGCTGTGTTTGTGCGCATGAGTCCCATTAAAAGTGCACTGTGATGAGCGATGCTGCTTTTTTTGTGCACATAGCGCCTGTTAAAGGTGGGCAGTGGAGTGTGCAGCTGATATGTTCATGTGAAGCCTCTTAAACAGTAGTACAGCAGAGGATGTTGCTGCTATGTTTGTGCACGGGTTGCCCCTTAAGTGTAAACAGCTTGGTGCTTTCCTCCTCACAGTTGTCGAGCGCTGTGCTGGAATTTGCCCGGTGCACCGGGGGTCCCCATTAGGAGCCTGGCCCCTGCTCCTAGGACATGCACCCTAAGTGAAAGACTTAAACTAGGCTTCGGTTTAAAGCCTCCTGGGACCCTGGCTGACTTTTGAACTAAAAGATGGAAGTTTTTAAATAAACATTCCAAGGACAGAGGGGGTGCCGAGACTGAGAATAGCAGATTTCTGTTTTGCGAAGTCACAGAGGAAGGAGCCTGGACCCCTGTACACAGCCGCACAAGAGCAAATGATAAATAGGGGTGGCCGAGCAATACTCTGCCCACCCACGGAACTCAGCGGAATTTGGCAGAGTTGTTCGGTGAATCTGTGAAACTTTGCGAGCTCCGCCCACCCCTAGAGCTAACATGGAGAATTACAAAACTGTGTCCAAATTGTTTCAGAAGATGTTCCCTACATGCTTGAATTGATGATGTAAAGAACCAAAGTTTGTGAGTCTTGTAGCAGGTGCAATATGGAAACTAAGAAAATGTTTTGTGCTCAAAGTTATTGATCAGTTCTATTCACACACCTACAATAAAACGTTGGCCACATAGGCAGGAGAGCAGCTGGCCACCGTGTCTTATCTGGTGAGACCACCAACACCGAGGGACACAGTGCCACGGAGGGCGAGGGGACTGGCATGGAGGCCACCAGCTTGACATCTTCTTTGGAGGTCTCCCCAAGCGACCAGTCTCTAGTGGTGGCGGACCCTACTGCTCCAGTTACACCTGCAACCTTGTCCACCACCCAGATATCCATCTCCACCCTCCCTCTTTCTCCCCCCTCAGTTGGCCAACCATGCCCCTCTAAAAGGGCTGGTGTCTCCTTTGCTGCAAGCACCTCACCCCCTGCCCCTGTCCCTCAAGCTGTGCTGAGTCAGGGGGCTATAGACCTCCTCCTCCACATCGCTGTAGGCCAGACTGCACTCCTGAATGCCCTCCAGGGGCTTAGCTGCCATATGCAACAAATGGCAGCTAAACTGGAAGGCATTCATAGTGGTATATCTGGCCTACAGTGGTTTTTTCAAGGTCTGGCCTCCTCACTGACCACAGCCTTCCAACCATCCCAACCTTGTACCTCACCTCCCGCCCCTTCCCCATCCCAATTCCCTATTGCCAGCCCTGTTCAAGCACACTCATACCTTTGCACGCGGCCACTCCAATGCACACAAGCAGTACATGCACACACATAAACACAGACAGCAAAAAACACAGACACACACCCAAACATATAGACACCACACCCACATTCGCCACCACCAGCACACCCACAGACATCGCACCCACCACCACACCCACATGCACCACCACCAGCACAGACACCGCACCCAAAACCACACATTCATGTACCACCCTCACCACCAGCACACCCACAGACACCGCACCCACCATCAGATACACATGCATCACCCCATCACCAGCACACCCACAGACACCACACCCACCACTACACACACATGCACCACTGCCAGCACACCCACAGACACCACACCCACAACCACACACACCACCCCCACCACCAGCACACCAATAGACACAACACCCACCACCACACACACATATGCACCACCACATCCACATGCACCACAACCACACCCAGCACATCAACAGCACACCCATCCAAACACACGCATTCATTAGAAAGCACACCCACAAAACACAAATGCCCACACTCATCCTAACAATAGACACTTACGAAGTAACACACCGCCAAACGTACACAACATACAACAGACCCACAGGCACCTGCACCCTCAACAGACACATGCACATCTGCCACTGCCACTCCCTCTACATCCAAAACCCAACTCGATGCCGAACATCCTACCCATTTTCCCATTGAGAGTTTGTTGTTTGTCCTTGCCTTAAGCCTTTACAAACCAGAAACCACCTCTCCCAAAATCAAAACTACCCCTCCCAAACACAAAACCCCCTCCCAAACCCAAGACTTCCCCTTCCAAATCCAGACCATCCTCCCAAGTAAGAGTTTGAGGGGCCTGATCTGCCCACCAGATACCCCTTCCTGAGGAGGTTCCCTTTGGCACTGAATTAGGAGGCAAGCTTTTTGCCCCAGCACAACAGTGCACAGGACGTTTTTAGTATCATGGACTCCCATTTATTTCCTTATTATTTTGAGAGACGTGTCTCATTGTTTTTAATAAATGTCTAGTGTTCTTTTCACCAAGTTTGTCCGGGCATTAATTTTTCTTTGCAATTGTTTGATTCCTAGAAATGTTTCTGATTAAATGTGAAGTACATATTTATCTTTACCATGATGGCAGGAAATGCAACATTTTCTTTTGTATGTTTACTTTGTTAAGTGTATTCACAGGTTAACATAGTATATGATGGTCATTTAAATTTAGGGGTAGGCATTCATCATGATAATGGACACTTGCACCAAAACATAGATGTTTAAAAGTATTTTTGGATGTATTACTACAGGTGTGTTTGTTTCACCTTGATTACTGATAAGTATGAACACATATGCCTTACACCTTATTACATATTGTGACAATTGAAAGTGGATATAATACAGGACTTACACAAGACAAGGAGAAGTGTTACATGGATTAATATGTTGGATGATTCAAATTTTGGACTGACATTGATTTACAGGTAATTAATAAGGTAAAGGTTACACCTTGTGTAGTGACATTTCTACATCACGTTACATTGCACTTATCCCAATGATGTGTAATGCATATGTTTTTAATGTGACAATTTTTTTAAATGTATTTAAACACGTCTGTATGTTGACTTTTTGATTTTTGAACTGATATCCTTTTGCGTTCAAGTGTCCATTTTTTAAGGCAGCTTGCACCAAATTTATACATGCAATGTGATCATTTAGGTCTGTTTCTTTAAATGTCTTAAACGTCCAAATTACAGACATATGCATTGCACATTATGCTATTGCTTGTAAGAGAGATTTAAAAATACACGAGTCCAGTGCAAATGTTAACAGACAAGTGATGTCCCCCCATCAAATGGTCCCCAAGGGCAGCCCAGATATTTGCACTAACCTTAAATTTTGATTTAAGAGTCACAAATGACTGGACTCCATCTGACGCCTAAGGTAAATTTGCCTTCAACAGGCCAGGGAACACCAGCCTTACTGATTATTTTTTAATTGGTCTGAAGAACTGGACGTATGTTCAAGACATGGTGGTTGTGGGAAGGGTCAATAGTGATCACAACGCCCTTAGTTTGACTTTACTAGGCTCCCTTGCAAGTACTCCGTTTGCCCAGGGACGTGCTCTAGTAGGAGGCATAGAACTCTACAATAATGGGAAGACTATCAAATGGAGTTGGGTTGAAAAGCACCCAGAAGCTGGGAGGTAGTGAACAGCATGGCTAAAGAACAAGTAGAGATGTTGGAAAACCTTGCCCAGGAGGAGAGTATAGTTTCTATCAATAACAAGTGTGAGAGCGAGGAGTGAAAGGGGTCACGTCCTTCTCCCCAGAATGTAGCCAATAAACAATGTGGACGTACCCAGTACCTGAGTAGATAACACTGGGGACTCACAGTGCGAAAGAACCGTTAGGTTCTTTTAAAAGACCCCTCACACACCAACCTAGTTGGTGTCATGCTTCATCATCGGGGTCCCAACCAGGCCGCCCGGTTGTGCCGCCCGGTTGTGCTACGACGCCTGATTACAGCGGAGCTGGTGTGGTGTGAAGAGTGTGATGAAGTGTGATGATAGATTAAGAATACCTCCGGGAATCCTTGCCTAGATTTTGAAAAAAATTGTTTCATTATGGCGGCCCGGGTATGAATAAAACAGGAGGTAGACAACCAAAAGAGTATAATTGATCTCTGTTGTCAGAAGGAATGGTCTACATGTTTCAGCCCCAGTGACAGATGTAGAGGGGGCTTTCTTCAGGACCAGGGGTGGAAGCAGTGAATAAAAAGTGAGTGGCAAAAATCAGGCCACGTGTCAACAAATGATCACAACCCACGCGCTAAGGTGGGGAGGAATGAAACGATGGTCGCAAATTGCGGCTGAAATGTAGAAACCTGTAAATAAGGAAAGAGACAGACAAACCATATATGATAAAAAACACAAGCAATCATAAAATGCAATCTTTTTATGTGAATGTGCCTGTCAGAATTCGGTTAAAAGTCACTGTGGTGAGTCCATTTACTTACCGCGTGTCTAGAAAGTGCCTATGAAACAAGCACATGTAGCAAATTACACGGTATTATGAGAAATGCAGGTACTTGGAGGGTTAAAATGTAGCGTGCTCATACTACATGCTGAGAATAATCAAAGAGGAGCCCCAATGGCCCCTCGTGTGTGCAAATAACGAGGATTCACCGTTATATTGAATGTATAGCTGGACTGGCTATAGGACTAGACCTATGAAAATGCCCTGTGCTTTAGAAGATACCAAGTGCAACTGTGTGAGAGATTCGCGCTAACCTCCCTGTGGTGGTTTGCCCTGGCGCGGTTATTTTGTGTGACATATGTAGTGCTTCTTAACTTCTTAGCTGCTTTTATTCATTTCTGCTGTTACCATGTTTTTAAAAATTCACGCTGATAGTAGCTTTTAAACAATTTGGGTCTAATTGCTTTACCTCCTGTTTGAAGTGCCCGACCTGCGTAGGTCGGTCTCCTTGCTTCCTCACTTCCTTCGTGGCACTTCCGCCGCAGTTGGCGGTCTAGTGGGTAGGGGACGATCAGCTGCTGCACAGCAGGGCTGATCGGTGGGGGGAGGAGCTAACCCCATATCAGGCAGGCTGGAGCAAGCGCGCAAGGTGAGAGATACGCGCTAACCTCCCTGTGGTGGTTTGCCCTGGCGCGGTTATTTTGTGTGACATATGTAGTGCTTCTTAACTTCTTAGCTGCTTTTATTCATTTCTGCTGTTACCATGTTTTTAAAAATTCACGCTGATAGTAGCTTTTAAACAATTTGGGTCTAATTGCTTTACCTCCTGTTTGAAGTGCCCGACCTGCGTAGGTCGGTCTCCTTGCTTCCTCACTTCCTTCGTGGCACTTCCGCCGCAGTTGGCGGTCTAGTGGGTAGGGGGACGATCAGCTGCTGCACAGCAGGGCTGATCGGTGGGGGGAGGAGCTAACCCCATATCAGGCAGGCTGGAGCAAGCGCGCAAGGTGAGAGATACGCGCTAACCTCCCTGTGGTGGTTTGCTCCTGGCGCGGTTATTTTGTGTGACATATGTAGTGCTTCTTAACTTTTTAGCTGCTTTTATTCATTTCTGCTGTTACCATGTTTTTAAAAATTCACGCTGATAGTAGCTTTTAAACAATTTGGGTCTAATTGCTTTACCTCCTGTTTGAAGTGCCCGACCTGCGTAGGTCGGTCTCCTTGCTTCCTCACTTCCTTCGTGGCACTTCCGCCGCAGTTGGCGGTCTAGTGGGTAGGGGGACGATCAGCTGCTGCACAGCAGGGCTGATCGGTGGGGGGAGGAGCTAATCCCATATCAGGCAGGCTGGAGCAAGCGCGCAGCGCGCGCGCAGGCGCGCCACTGGCGCGCGGTCGCGCCTAAGGCAAGCCCGTCTGCGCCCGTCCGAGCCCGGCCGGGACCAGGGGCCAGAACCCCTGGCCCGCACATCATATATACAGCTGACCAAATATTGGCCTTAGCCCCCAGATCCGCCTTTCTAAACAACAATGTAGCAGACATTTTAAGAGCGGAAGGCTTATTGTCCAGTCCACATGTAGTGGGGAAAGCTGGTGTTATATACCACCCCCAGGGAAAGTTTGTTAGCCCATATGAATTACGGGTAGCAGTTTTAAATACCCGCTCTCTGCAAAAACACAACTTGGAGGTTCTTTCTCTCCTCCAAGACAACTCTATAGACATCTTGGGGATCACGGAAACATGGCTTAAAGATTCCTCAATATCAGACATGACAGCAGCCCTGCCTCCAGACTATACAGCCCTATGGCATAACAGATTGGGAGACACAAGAGGTGGGGGGTTGCTTTGTTATATAACAAACAACTCACGCTGAACACAATAGTCACCGAAAACATTGAGGGCGCAGACATTTTGGGAGCTAAGATTCTTTTCAAGACATCCTGCCTAGTCCTAGTGGTGGTCTATCGCCCCCTCAAACCTCTACTAAATTCCTTGAGCGCTTTATAGAGTTAGTGAGTGACCTTCGTTCTCGGTACCAAAATGTTATGGTGATAGGAGACTTTAACCTACATTGGAACCTTGTACCTAGAGATACTCATGCCATACAATTGGAAGAGGCTTTGACCACCTTGGAACTTAGACAACTTATCAAGGCCCCCACCCATGAGAAAGGCCACACTCTTGATCTAGTTTGGACCACTGACCCCTCTACCAGTTTAGTAGACATTAGTCCCTGTGTCTGGTCCGATCACTTTTTGATCAGGTGCGTAATTCCCCTTGCCGGTAGGACTCTTTCACCCCCCCCAGAATGGAAAGTCTTACGTGGGTGGAAGAAAATAAAAAAAGATGTCCTAGTTACAATCCTGCGTAAGTCCGCTTCAGGAAATTTAGTGCAGGGCACCCTCGACCAGGAAAGTGAGTCTCTCGCATCTAGGATGAGGAATGCCATTGACAGAGTTGCTCCTGCTCGTAGAGAGAGAGTGAGGCACAAGGGCAAAGGGGCGCCCTGGTTTAATGCGGCACTCAGGGAGGAAAAACAAATGCTACGTCGGTTTGAGAGAGCCTGGCGAAAAACATACGATCCAGGCGCACTCGCCGAATACAAAGCTAAGTTTGCCACCTATAAAAAAGCCATCATAGCCACGAAGGCGGAATTCTATGAATCCAGGATCTTGGCCGCCGAGAATAAACAGAAGGAGACCTTTCGGATTATAACTGAGCTAAGACAGCCACCTGAACAGAGCCCTTTAGGCTGCCTTACAGATTGCAATAAATTTCAGACTTATTTTTTGCAAAAAGTTAATGACCTCTTGGCAGTCATCCATCAAACCCCTACTGTCCAGATTCCTTCTATGGCGGCTCCTATGCTTCCTGCCTATGCTACACCTCTGTTAACCTTCCCTGAATTAGATCATGACTCTCTGTGCCCTCTCATGGCTCGGACTAAGTCAGGTTCACCTGCGGACCCTTGTCCACCTATGGTGTTTCGCTTGGCACTTCCTGCTGTGGAAAAGGAGGTCCTCAATTTATTAAACCGATCACTTAAAACCGGCCTTGTCCCAACCAGTTTTAAAGAGGCTAGAGTTAGACCTCTACTGAAAAAACCTGGGGCTGATGCAGCAAATCTTAAAAACTTTAGGCCTATCTCTCAGCTCCCTTTCTTGGCAAAGGTGCTGGAGCAACATGTGCTGAAAACCCTCACTCACCATCTAGAGAGCAATCGGCTACTTCATACAAAACAGGCTGGTTTTAGGGCCCACCACAGTACAGAGCTAGTGATGTTGGCAGTCCTGGATGAACTTAGGCTGATGGCAGATACAAAAAAACCATGTGCCTTGGTTCTGCTGGACCTGTCCGCGGCATTTGATACGGTCAATCATGGCCTACTCTTGTCGCGGATGGGGAACTAGGAGTTCAGGGGGTAGCACTCCAATGGCTCACTTCTTATTTATCAGACCGATCGCAAAGGATCCAACTTGTCGATCAGGTTTCCGATCTTGGTGAGCTGACGTGCGGCGTCCCCCAGGGATCGGCACTGTCTCCCCTCCTCTTTAATGCCTACCTCTGCCCCCTAGTGGCAGCTCTATCTGGCATGGAGTGCCAAATCTTTAACTATGCAGATGATACCCAAATTATCATCCAGATTGCTAACTCCTCCTCGGCCCAGGTTCGAATACAGAACATTTTGAAGTTTATAACAAACTGGATGACAGCCAATTCCCTCAAAATAAACCCCGATAAAACTGAGGTTTTGGCTGTCACCACAGATACTAACCCCTGGAGTGACCAATTCTGGCCTCAAGAGTTGGGCCCTACTCCAAAGCCAGCCTCAGTTGTAAAGAGCCTAGGGATAAAACTGGATGCCAAACTTTCCATGTCCCACCAAGTTTCTGCTGTGGTGGGAACATGTGTGGGGCTGTTAAGACTGTTACGCAAACTTGCCCCCCTTTTGTCGTTTACCGCACTTCGCATGGCAGTGACTGCACTGATTATCTCTCGTTTAGATTACGGGAATTCACTGTATGTTGGCCTTCCAGAGAAGGAGCTAACAAGACTCCAGGTAGTCATGAACGATGCTGCCAGACTGATTTTTAGGCTTCCTAGGAGGGCCCACGCTACCGGGTTACTACAGCAGCTACACTGGCTCCCAGTGAAGCAGAGATCTAGATTCAAGGGGCTATGTATAGCCCATAAAGCAATCTATGGACAGGCCCCAGCATATATTAAAGAACGCTTGGTAACTTATGTACCAGGGCGTTCTCTGCAATCTTCAGATGCTGGGTTATTATCCTGTGCTCGCTTCTCGAGCTCCTCCAAGGGGGGTAGAGCTTTCTCTACATTGATCCCCCAGCTCTGGAATAAGTTGCCAGAAGGTCTCCGCAAAGAACCAGCACTTCTCCCTTTTAGGAAAAAATTAAAAACCATCCTCTTTATAGAAGCCTGGGGTACAAATTTGGCTTAAGCTAGGGCGCACTACTCAGCAGAGTCGCTATGGTGCCTTCTCTCACAGCGCTTAGAGACCAGTCGGTGATATGCGCTTTAGAAGCTCCAATTAACATTAACATTAACATTAACATTAACTGTACATGCATTAAATTGAGCAGAAGCATATTTACGCTTGGTTTCAGTGATGGCAGTTGCTCGGGCCCAGGAGGGGGACCGGTTGTCCCAACACCTGGGAATATGACGAAAAAGAGAACTATGAGAAAGGGGAGGGGGGCATAAAATGAGAAAGGATCCGATGCAAAGATAGCGGCAGGCTTGAGTAACGAGCGTGGGAGGCCGAGGGTACTAGACAGCGCAGCAAGATCTGACTTACTAGTGGGAGGCGGTGTGCCCTCGGTACACCTAAATTAGGCTCCGTGGGTCCCGGCTGCTCAAGTGTGGAGCCGCTGCAATCGCGGATATGTAGAACCGGAAATGCATGAATGTCGGGTCGCTTGGACGACTAGAGCGTGGAATGTGGCGTCCAGCGCGCATGCGCGGGCGCCATCTTAAGTATGAAGAAATTCCACGTATAAAGACTAAATAAAGTATAAAGGGGCTAAAAGGGGGAGGTGCCAGTTACGATGGGTGGCGGGCAAACATGAGGCTGGAGCTAACTGCAGGTGAAGGAGATGGGCACAAAATAGTGCTGATGGTTAGAGCTGATCTCAACTGAGAGCGGGAAAGCATGTGCATTAAACTTATGTCCATGGAGCAAGAACTGCCAAAATGCCTAATAAGTCCTCGATGTGAGGAAATGGCGGGATACATTGGATGTGGGTACCTAGTGACGGGGAAGCGGGGTGAAGGGAAAGAAAAAGGCGAAATACAAAAGGGGGGGAGGAGGGCGGGAAGGGGAGGGAGGGGAAGGGGTTTTTCAGGGGAAGGGAGGAGGGGAAAAGAAAGGAAAGGAAAAGTGGGAAAAAAAGGGGGTCTCGGAGTGTCTGATTAAGACAGACCAGCAGTCTATGCAGAGGCTCACAGGAATTGAGATGTACTAAGAGAGTTCCACAGAATATTATCATTCAGGCCCCGAAGGTGACTAGACAGACGGTAAATCCACCGTTGTTCTTTTTCAAGGAGGCGGCTTTCGATGTTAGGGGTGGTAGGGTCCAAGGTTTCAATAATGACCCATCGCATGTCATTGGGCGTGTGGCCAACCTCCAGGAAGTGGTTGGTCAATCTGGTAGTATTCTTTTTGCAGCGAATTGTGCTGCGATGTTCGCAAATCCGGGTTTTGACCTTTCGGTTTGTCATGCCAATGTATACAAGTCGCTCCTCTTTGATTATTCTCAGCATGTAGTATGAGCACGCTACATTTTAACCCTCCAAGTACCTGCATTTCTCATAATACCGTGTAATTTGCTACATGTGCTTGTTTCATAGGCACTTTCTAGACACGCGGTAAGTAAATGGACTCACCACAGTGACTTTTAACCGAATTCTGACAGGCACATTCACATAAAAAGATTGCATTTTATGATTGCTTGTGTTTTTTATCATACATGGTTTGTCTGTCTCTTTCCTTATTTACAGGTTTCTACATTTCAGCCGCAATTTGCGACCATCGTTTCATTCCTCCCCACCTTAGCGCGTGGGTTGTGATCATTTGTTGACACGTGGCCTGATTTTTGCCACTCACTTTTTATTCACTGCTTCCACCCCTGGTCCTGAAGAAAGCCCCCTCTACATCTGTCACTGGGGCTGAAACATGTAGACCATTCCTTCTGACAACAGAGATCAATTATACTCTTTTGGTTGTCTACCTCCTGTTTTATTCATACCCCGGCCGCCATAATTAAACAATTTTTTTCAAAATCTAGGCAAGGATTCCCGGAGGTATTCTTAATCTATCACCACACTTCATCACACTCTTCACACCACACCAGCTCCGCTGTAATCAGGCGTCAGTAGCACAACCGGGCGGCACTCGGCCGCCTGGTTGGGACCCCGATGATGAAGCATGACACCAACTAGGTTGGTGTGTGAGGGGTCTTTTAAAAGAACCTAACGGTTCTTTCGCACTGTGGGTCCCCAGTGTTATCTACTCAGGTACTGGGTACGTCCACATTGTTTATTGAGTATAGTTTCTAGCCAAATCACATTTTGATAATATACGGGAGACCTTGGCACATGACTTTAAGCATCCGCGCAAGAGCCAGAAGGAAACACCATGGTATACAAAGGCATATAGTGTAGCCAAAACTCACCAACTGTTAGCTGCCAAGACCAGAAATAAGTTACAACTTGTGTTATGCATTGCAAACTACAAGAGTGAAGCAGAAAAGGCAAAATAGGAGTGGGAGAACTCCTTGGGGGATGAACTGTCCCACATGCTGTTGTCCAAAGACAATGTCACATTCTGGGCCAACTTGGCATTGAGATCCAATGGTGGCAAAAGATATGTGGAATACTTTGTACAACCCCAGGACTGGATATCCCACTTTGGCAATCTATACTCCTGTATGGATGCTGTGGCATGGGTCAGTGTTTACCCTGGGCTGGCGGCAAAACTTAAGGACATAAATACTCTAGAAGTAACCCTTTGGGACACCGAGGAAGCAATTAACTCCACGGACCCGATCCAATACCCAATTAACTTTTTAGATTGCATTTAGGTGTCTGGGGCCCCTATATGAAGCATCTCACAAATTCTGTCCTAAAGAGTATGCAGATTCCTGCGTCATGGTGTTTGGCAAAATCTATCCCCATAACTGCGTCTGGTGGCTTAGTGGACTAAGGCGTCCACTATAGGGGTGTGTGTTTGACCTCATGGTCACAGGTTTAAATCCTGGCGGGTCCACTCAATCTTTCATTCTTCTGAGGTCGATAAAATGAGTACCGTTTGGTAACAATAAATATCTGTTATTCAGCACCAATATACCCTTCTGGGTGAATGTGTGCTTTACAAATACACATGTTGTGTGATTTAAAAGAAGGGCCAGCATAGTGCCCCTAGTGATTATGGATCAATCAGACTAATTGACGCAGCACAGAAAATATTCTGCATTCAAATCCTGAAGCACCTTGCAGAATGGATTAGGGATAATAACATGCTATCAGAGTTCCAGGCAGGATTTAGAGGAGGAATTAGTACTGTACACCAGGTATTTCATTTTAATTGCCTCTTTTGGAAGGCTGTGATGGTCAATAAGGGACGCCTTTTTGTTGCCTTTGTTAACCTACGTGCATCCTTTGATTTGGTGCCAAGGGCCCTGCTATGGACAACATTAGATAGGATCGAAGTTCCACCGAATCTATTGCCAATTTTGGTATGGCTGCATGAAGAGAATTATACTAGGGTTAGATTGGGGGAAAACGGGGGGCTTACCAAACCAGTAAGCATCAGACAGGAAGTTAGACAGGGATGTGTATTGGCACCCACCCAGTTTTCTCTCTTTATTAATGATGCTGTGAAAAAGCAAGATTGGAATGGATGTGTTGCCCTATGGGTGGGGGACAGAAGAGTGACTGCTCTGCTTTTTACGGACAACACTCTCCTGATCCCCAAATCATTAAAGGGTCTACAGCAGCTGTTAGACAATTTTAATACTTTTTGCAACAAGTGGGGACTAGAACTTAATAGTGCAAAAACAAAATTTATGGTTTTTAAACCTGCTAGAGCTAAAAACTATAAGTGTAAACTAGTTGTCAATGCGGAACAAATCGAGCAGGTATCCAATTTTGATTATTTAGGGTTAAGGCTTGCACCTAGCTTAGATTGGTCCATGCAGGTCTATAAACCTGACTGCACATTAATACATCACTCTTCTTGATTGTTAAAGCTTTTTAACAAAACCTTTTCCAAAAAAGTTGCCCCAGCGATTGAGATCTACAATATAAGGGCTCTGGGGTTGAGAAAGGTCTCAGTGAGGAAAAAGACGTTGGGTGTGAGGGCGGAGATGAGGTCCTAAATCTCTGAGGTGTGTTTGCATAGTGAGCATGTGTTGAAAAGGGGGCATGCAAGTTGGTGTTTTTGTTCAGGTCGCGCCTGTGGTGTGTTCGGGGTGGGGCTGGTTGGTGGGCTGGTGTGTGTGCTGTGGCAGGTGAAGTGGCAGTGGGTGCAGGTGAAAGGTCCTACCATGGAGCATGAGTCGGCGCAGTGGCAGTGTTTGTTGAGGCGTCGAGAGTGTAAAGCTCGGCGATGGAGTATCTGCAGGGGGTGGTAGGGCCAAGGGTCATGGCGCTGGGCATAGTCCAGACACGGATGGAGACTGATCGGCTTGCCTTTGGCATGCCTTAGGTGATTGTGCTGCTGCCTGCATTAAGTAGGTCCTGGGATGGGTGGACCTTCTGCTGGCAGAAAGAAGGCTGAGCGGGAAAACCCAATTTGGAAAACGCAGGTGGGAAAACCCGGGCAGCGGCGGTATCACTGGATCGGGCTGAAGCGAGCAGGAACTGGAGGCCACATGCAAGTGCCCAAGTACCTACAGTATAGATTTACTAAATAGGATTACTATTCCTAACTCCACAACTACATACCTTGAAGATATCTGTACCATTTAGGTACACATATACGTGGAGTTAGGTATAGAAAATCAAGGCTTTCTTATCTGTTGATATTTTTTTCAATATTTTGTCCTCGCTATTTCGTACCATTGATATTCTAACGCCCATATTTGGTATGCACAGCATTGTGAATGGTATCTTCATACAGGGATAGTGTGTGCTTATATGTGTAAACATGTCATTTCTTGGCTTCTGTAAAATCCAGACTTTTAAGTTTATTTTTTTATAGGTGCACTTAAGTCCTATGATAAAAGGCAACCCATTGAGTGACATTGTTCTGCATTCTGACAGCTGGGTTAGAGTGGTTAAAAATGCGCATGTCTGGCTGGCTGTCGCAAGACAGCCGGCCAAAAAGTGCACAGCTCGCTGCTGGCACTCAGCAGCAATGGTCCCGCCCCATCCTGACCCTCGGTTCAGGACAGGTTGCGGAAAAATGGAATGGTAATAAATAAACTCTATTACCATTTTATTTTTCAGCTCTTGGCCATTTCTGGGGGCATTTTTGTAGAGGGGCAACGCTCCTCTGCTCTAATGGAAGAGCAGCTCTTGGAAGAGAATCTCTGCTAAAAACAACTGCCAAGAACTGAACGCTGTCTATCCACCATGCTGAACTGTGATCATCAAGTGCTCTGGCTTCTCTTTCCATCCATGTTTCCTGTGGGGGAAAGTGTCATGCTAAGTGCACACTTCTGTTGGAGCCCTCCAAGAACGTTGCACCTTTTCCCAACACCTGTCCCTGGTCTGTGGAACCACACCAGCAAGAGGAGTTTGGGGAAAATTGGGTAGGGAGGGAGAAACAGAACACCAGAGTCAGAGGATCTGTTTCGGATCTCACATCCTGCATTAAGATGTATTGTGCAATGGGCTAGTATTTAAAAGAAGACAATTGCATAAATCACATTGCAACAATAGCTAGAGCACAATCACTCTAGTAGAAGTGTCACTTACCATCTTCACCAGAGGGAGTGCTGTAACGAAGACCAGGAAGTGATCTGACATCTAGCAAGACTGTACAAACCAAGGAGACCAGGGGCCATATTATGGAAAGTGCATTGGGGCACAACGGGCATGTGCACCCACTTTAAACGCCGCCAGGGCGTTTTGGTATTACAGAAAAGGCTGCAGATGCTTCTGTGGCCCTTTCTGTAATATAGATAGCGCTGGCGCACATATAGCACCAGCGCTGTCACCAGAGGGTGTTCCCTCATTTGCATGGGGCATGGCCCCATGCAAATGAGGGAATCCTTTTGCCTCTGCGCCCGCGCTGTATTATAGATGCAGGCGCAGAGGCAAAGAAGCTGTCAGGAGGCGAGCCATCTAGAAGGTGGAGCACTGTCAGTGTGCCCCTGATAGCAGCCCTCTGGAGGGAAGAAAGGTGGTCCTATGGACCGCCCTGGACATCCCCTTGCAGGCAGGTGCAGTCACTCACTGCACCTGCCTGCAAGGGGATCTCTCTCCTCTCTTAACGGAGCGGCTGCTTCAAAGCCGCTCCATTTTTCACTTGAATGCTCTGCCCAGAGGGCAGCGCATTCAACATAGTAGGGCGCACATTCCGTGTTTGTGCCTGACGCACCTGTTTTAAAGTGAGCCTTGGCACAAGCAGGGAAAATGCGACCTATGTGTATTAGGGCCCCAGGTGTGAACTGAAGCAAACGTAGACAAGTCACAACACCTACTTGAGTTACCAGACAAGGATTGACTAGGTTAACCACTACTTGTATTTTTTTGTCCTACGCTGACCCAAAAGTATCCCTCCATCACCCGGAAGAGTATACAGTCTTGCTAGATGTCAGGTCAGCTCTTCCAGGTGTTTGTTACAGCACTCCCTCTGCTGAAGGCTGGCAAGTGACACTTCTAGTAGATCGACGGTGGTCTATGAGATGTTGCTTATTAGTTGTGAATGCTGACCAAGATCCTATCTACCATATGTCAAAGTATGCAAACTCATCTCTATTGTAACCCTGGGCGTAGTTCGCGAAGTAGCGCTACGCGAAGCTACGCAAAGTGCAGTTCGCACTACGCGAGCTACGCGTAGCACTACGCGAACTGCGTAGTGCGCTGTTCGCAATGATTGCACAGTGCCGGATGCTTGTCCGCACTGTGCAGTCATTGAAAACGGCATCTTGCACAGTGCGAGCTGTCTCTTACTGCCGCTCGAGTAGATTTTACTCGAGCGGCAGCTTCTCAACGCAGACTGGTAGTTTCTCATCGCGAGCATACGCGACCACTCGCAATGAGAAACCTGACCTCCCGCGTTGAGAATCTCGCCGGGAGGTTTATTTTCCACGCTCGCGATCGGCAACTTGATGTTGCTGATCGCGAACGAGGAAAAAGTCTCGCCGGGATGTCATTTTGCTGGCTCGCGGTCGCCAACTTGACGTTGAGGACCGCGAGCAAGCAAAAAATGACCGCTGCACTACGCTACGCTATGCGTGTTTGCACTGTGCTACGTGCAATTCGCGTTGTGCGAAGTAGCGCAAACTTCGCAAACTACGCGAGCGTAGCGTAGTGCTTTGCCCAGGGTTACTCTATTGTCACAATGTACACGAAAGGCTGAAGGATTGCGAAACATGGGTGCACAGCCTGGTATGCATGTATTTGTTGACTCGTATGCCTGAAAGAAAGGCCAAATGTAATGATTTGATCCTGTTCAAAATTCAGGTGTGGAACAACTTCTGATTGAACAGCAGAGGCCACATCTTTCTCTGCGCAGGGCCAGTGACAAGAGGGTCTGGGAGATTTGTATAGGCGTCTTCAGCCCATGCATTAACTCGAAATATCTCCGAGTTAGTGTATATTTTGCTTTCACCATAGCTCGCAAATACAGGGCAGAGCCCTTTGTGTTTCGGAGCTCTACTGTCAACAAGACACGCATGACAGTAAGAGTTCAGCTAGTGGAGGTTAGTTGACTGAAGTAAGAAATACTAAATTTGACAAAGACATTGAGCATAACATTCAGCCAAGGATTGCAGACTAGCAAATACCCTAGAAGAATGACAAATACACGGAAGAATGACTTTAGTACTAAGTCAGGTGAAGCATAAATTGCCTGGGGTCACACCCCCACCCCAGGAGGTGCTGAGCACTTCGGTTTTTTGTTGTGTTTTATTTTTGTCACTGTTCTCCCTTTTTAGGTCTGTCTTGATGGCACAGTATTCAGCAAGATATATAGGGGCAGATTTACAAGCCCCTTGTGCTGCCAGTACGTCACTTTTTGTGACGCACTGGCAGCGCATTTCACTGCCCCATATTTACAAGGACAGGAAAAGCCACACTTTACACGCAGCACTTTGTGTGAAAGGGGCGTTCCATGGGTGTTGCTGTGGGTGTTCCCACGCAACACCCATGGAACCAGACACATTTCCAGATTTACGAGGCTTCGTAAACCTGGAAATGCGTCAGTATGCTATGCCACCAGTGTAGCGAGGCGCAACGAGGAGAAATGTTTTAATTTCTCCTCGTTTTTTCCTCTTTCAATGCGTGCTGCATTCTACAGCATGCATTGAAAGAGGAAAATGCCTGAAGTGATTGTATTTGTGCAGGAAGGTGCCCCTTCCTGCACAAAAACAATCTCCCCATGATGCAGGCATCCTTGCACCATGGTGCAAGGGTGCCTGCGCCGGAGCATGGCAGCTGTTTGTGTGCCAGCGCAGGGGACAGCACAGGAATGCGACATATCATTGTAAATATGTCGCATTCCTGTGCTCTGAAGGTGCCGCAGCGTGGCGCAGCCAAAGGGCTTGCGGTGCCATGCTGCAGCACCTTCTTGTAAATCTGCCCCATAGTTTCTAATTCTTTAAAATGTACATAGAATAGGCTTTGGCTCCACCCAGAGAAGTATATCTCTCTTATGTTATGCTATTGGCTGTTTGGTGTACCATTCCATCTCCACTCTAGTGCTTGCATTGCAATGCATGAGGGACTTTTTGGCAGCTCAAAAGTGCATTGAATCATCATACATCATGGGCAGGGCCACTGGAATTATGCGGCAGGAGAGGGCCAAATTATACAACAGGGTTGAGTAAATTATGTGGCAAGAAAAGGCAAACTATGAGACTCAATGTTGCATAATTTGAAATAGTTTTACTTGATTATTTTGTCATTTTTACACTTGTTAGCACTATCTGGGCATTGGTTCACATCATTCGTACCAGTTTAACCTCCAAACATAGCAATAAGCAACAGAAAGGTGACAAGTAAACCTTTGCAAACGGTCTTCTGCTACGTGGCAACATGTGTCTGTGCATTTTTAGTAACTTTTGAACTGTTTGAGCTAGAGCAAATTTTTTTTTAAGTTAAAATCTGGAGATTATGCAGTATATAATGGATTATGTGGCACATGCATCAACTCTACAATTATGTGAAACATGCCGTGGCCACACAATCATATAATTCCAGTGGCTCAGAATTATGGATCCGGCGTACTAGCAGACAGGTCACAAATAATGGGTAGAAATTATGCCCTGACTTTTGCAATCTGTACGTTTATGGTGCAATCTATGTACTATTAATTCATGTTGCAAAATGGCCAGTTGTAGGGGGTTGCAGGGGTCCCGTATAAAGAATATTAATTAGGCAGGTCGATATTTGTAACTCTACTCCCCCCCACCCCCCTCCAAGTTATTGTCTACGAACACAGGTGGGGACAACAGACCACCATCCCTGCATTCTCATTTTCAAATGGGAAATGTGTTTTTTAAGCAGCCTAAGTTCTAAATAGTGCTTCTTTTTTTTTTTTTTTTAAATGGTCCCCGTAGGTGAAGACGAATACATCAGGAAGAGAAGGAAGGAGTCCCCACTGCCTGCTCTCCCAGAGGCCATGCGACAATTCTCAAAGAGGAAGCTGTTGGACAGGAACAACTTCCCTGTTGTGAATAAGCTACCACCTCCTTTGAGGTGTCAGTAACCTTTCAATGATTTGCAACTGCAGTTGCGAACCATTTTGTTTTTCAGTTTTATATAGCACGAACTCGACCCGAAGGTATCAGAGCACTTTACATGAGCACCAGTTACATTACAGATGCACACATTCATTTTTAGGCACGGGGAGATTAAGTGATGTGCTCAGAATCACAGGCTGGTTGAGCCTCCCCGCCAGGCTCGAACTTGGGTCCCCAGCTTCAAAGTTGACCGCTCTAGCCGTTTAGTCACATCCATTGATGCATCTCAGTGTAAATCGCAAATAGGATCGGAGGGGGCCTCCTCACAATTGCAATTTGGAATGAGTCGCAAAACCCTTCTGTTATTCAGTAAGGCTTTTTGAACGGCAAAATGGGCTGAGTACATTTGAATATATGGTTTTGCAGCCCAATCATTGCAAATTTGCTAACAACAGGGTTTGCGATCCCAAAATCCTTTCTGACTTCTGTTCGTAAATTCTTTAGCTCATAGATACTTTGCATACAGAAACAACTATGTTTTAGTTTTCTCACTGTACCAGGGTTTTTATATTTTCTAGTCAGTACTCAAAAGGGGATACAGACTTGTTGGTTTGCTAATGCTTGTTTACTGGTCTATTAATCCCTGCTGTAAATAAAGAGTTATTCTTTTACAATAAAAGGCTCTGACAGGATGGATACCTTTAATGTGCCTTATTCACAACTCTTTAATTTAGAGTATGGTGGGTGGTCCGCAGTATCCCAGGTTAGGGGGGGCTAGGACCACCACTCTCATGCAGAGGACTGACTGCCCTATTTAGAGATCCCCTCCAGACAGACAGGGATCTCTATAGTTTCAGTGAAGACATGGCTGGCTTTGCTTCATTGAAGGCATGGAAGGTTTGCCGGGTGAGTTCCACATTTAATGCACCCGCTTTATTAAGTATTTCGTTTTCAAGAAACAAATTCCTGAAATGGCTGTTTGTTTCTTGAAAACAAATAAATGGCCCTAATGTGAAGGGAGCTCTCCTCCTGCATGCAGGTGCCTCTGTGCACTTTCCCTACTCCGGATGGCCATGTCTGGCATGGCAGTCTCAGGAAGGGAAAAAGAGTGATTGTCACTGACCCTAAGTAAGGTGTGGTGACCATCACTGGCAGGCTCACTAGCGTTTGGGCCATCAGGTCAAATGTTAGCGCCTGCAAGGCATTTGAAGGTACCACTGGTGTAAAAGCATCTCTTCCCCTGGCTCTAAATAGAATGGGAGAACTTTTAGTTTGGTGGGGAGGAAGCACAACCAAATTATGATGGTGTTCCCAAAATGCCAAACTCATAATGACCACATATGTTTCTTAACCTTACGGCGTCTTTAAGTCTAAGGGGCCAATTACGATGGCGGTCGGACGAGCGTCCGACCACCATTGTTGTGGGAACGGGACCAATCGACAGGTAGTCGGCAGTCCTGCCTGCCAAATTACGATCAAACCGCCATGGAGGTGTCAGAAACATGCCTCTTTGCATTGAGCCTTGTGATGCGGCCCAGAAAAGGGCCACAGCACAAGTCCCAATGCCAAAAGGCATGTTTGTAAGCATCCCTGCACCCTGTGGCAACACCATGGGTTGCCTGCCACACGATGCAGGGATGTTTAGGGGGGCACCACAGGTGCTCCCCAGGGCCCATAGCGGAAGGACACTGGGAACAGGGGTCCTGCTAGGGGCCCCAAAAAAGTCTTTCCGCCAGCCTTTTCACATCGGAAGAACCGGCGTGAAATGGCTGGCGGAAAGGTGGATCGTAATCCCCACGGTGGTGCCTGAGAAGGCACCGCCTCCATTGTGGGGAATGCGATCTGATCGACCGCCCGACGGACTCTCTGAGCCCGTCGGAAGCTGACGGTCGGTCCCTAGGGCAATGCAGTCCTACTGATCGCATTGTAATGTGGTGGTCTGACTGCGGTTATAGATGGCACATCGGTGTCGGTCCTGCCGACATTGTAATCGGCCCCATAGACTCAGTGCCTGCTTACCTTTGCCCTCTGGACATTAAAGGCCCCAAAATGGGGTATGACAATTAGGTCCGCATTTAGAGATTCTGTGTAAATTTGCAGTAAAACTGCAAACTGATAATTGTCTTACCACACAGGCTATGTGTGGAAATACTGCAAATGTTCCTTTCAAGTGGAGAAGTTTGGAGAAGCAGTGTTTCCAGAAACTTTTCCACATTTATTCATGTAGAAAGCTGGTGTGAACAGGAATGTTTTTTCCAGGCAGTAGTGTGCTACTATGGAACACTCATAATGTGGTTATTGCTTTAAATTAAAAAACGTATTATATCTGTGGTAATCCATTTGCTGCACATTTAATATGGACCCAGCTATATCTAAATGAGGACGTGAGCTGTCCTCTGTTACCCAGACCCCTGGGGTCCAGAGAAAACAAGTAATTCTTGTTACAAGGAGTTCCCAGTAATTTACCTTTGCCTGGATCTGTGGAAAAATCCTGCCAAACTGCACTCTAGGCCACACCCTGCTATATCTCAGGTTCTCCTCCAGACCTCCAGGCTCTGCCTTGGCTCATGCTGCTAATCCCTGCTCTGAAAGTATTTGAAGATCACAAACACATCCATGAAGCTGCAGGGTTTTCGCCTCAAATTTCCTTCTTGCTTTTCACACTCAGATATCACAAAGCTGCAGTTCCCGCAAAGCCAAGTAGTTTTCCATCCAACAGACATTTAGCTGCTGGGAATGTTGAATAATATACATTTGCCCTTATTCAAAGTATTAATCATTAAATACATTTCGGGACAGCAATTTTTGTGGAGTAATGATCAGAACTGTGAATTTTTTTGTGGACGCTGAAGATTTTCAGCTTCTCAGAGAAACAACACTAATTGAGCCGCTCTTGGGTGTGTATTTAGAAATATTTTAAGGTGGTATTTGAGTGGAGACATGTTGACCAAGAACAGCTTGTTCCAAGATAGAGGCCTTTGAAGTCCCTGATATCCTAGCAGGCCTGAAAATGCCACCAGCAAGTGTCCAGCCTCAGGCTACTGACCACTGTTGTCCATCCTGAGGGGCAACGCAAGACTGATGAACGCCTGACAAACACTTGAAAGGTCTTGCAAAAAACAACCCCTCTAGCTGTGAAACCCAGAGGCTTGCATTGTGATGTATTTTGGTTCTGTGTGATAATTTAGCACGGTTTCTGCCCTCACTGCTCTTCAACTGTTATATTAAAGGTTTATGGTTGTTCAAAGATCTGGCTGGATATTGATCTTCATGAGATGTGATAACGATTATATTTCGTGGCACTTTAGCCCAAACTCCTAGTTACCTCCTAGCCGCCTCGTAGAGTAGACCTTAGCTGCTTGATCACAGCTGTCACTGGAGAGCCCAGAACATGAAAGCTCACCAGCAACCAGTGTCCCGAGACAGTAAGTGGAAAAAAGCACCAAAATCCAGGAGTTGAAGACGGTGGTATTTATTTCCCACACATTGGTCCTTTCAACAACTTTCTGACCTCTTTAGCCGTCATCATTGAAGATTACAGCCTTGGCATCACATGCATGTCTGTAAAAGATACCCAACATTCCCTTAACCTACAGAGTGCATTTATGGACAAACATCAGGCAGTGATTTGCCAAAAGGGATGTATAACAGAGATCCTGCCCCTGACACTAATGGATCCAACACCGTCTCTATTCCATTGGTCAGCAATGCTGTGTTTCTGTACTGAAACAGAAGGTGTGCAACCTCAGGGTACTTTCAACTTTCTACTGGAACTTCTTTTTTACTAATCAAGCAAGCACATTCACCAAAATGTATTCTGCATCTCTTTGCCTGGTGCAGAGATTTGGGAGGAGGTGATACTGTCCTATTTGGACTGGGTCTCTGCACTACATTCAACAGCTTTGGAAGTAGATCCCATGCTCTCCAAGACTACAACAGATTAAACTTCTTTGAGCAGTACATAGGACTTGAAAATGTCCGAAGCTTCCGTCAAGCATTAGATACCCACCTCTTCTGTGTCATGTACCAAACTGCAGTCAGTGTAATCTGTCAGGGACTGTCCAGGACTGTCTGGGACACAGTCAGGGACTTAAGCAAGGACTGGGAACTGGATAGAAAATGTAGAAAGAGGAGTACAGCGCTGCCCAGGATCACACAGGGAGTCAGAGGAGAAAAAAGGATCCAAAGGGGAAGCCTGGGATCCAAAGGATGGGCACTCAAGAGGCAATTTAGCATTCAGAATAACTACACCCAGGATGGACGTGCAGGCATATATACATATATATATATATACACACACAACAACATTAATAATAAAGGAAATGTCGGGTAAAGCACTCAGGAGCTCCACACGGTAAGACTGATGCTCAGTAAGTTCCTCACCCACAATTGCTGTTACAGATACTGACAGCAAATACCCACATTTAGGATATGCATTCAAAAGCAGGGTCTGTGGAGCTGATTTCTATGGTGATGTTATAAATGTAACTCAAAGACAATACTCACAGTGAACAAGAAACACCACCTAGGTTGTCAGCTGTGCCCACGGATCCTGGCGATCAAACAGGAACATGCAAGGCAGTAACAGCAAGGGGGTAGAACTAAATAGAAGCACAATAGACAAGGAGCTAGCAAGGAGGAGTGCTTAATAGGAAAGGAATGAAATCACAGGGCACACTTGGCTGAAAGCAAGTAGCAAACATACAAGGTAATAGAAGCAAGACAGCAGGAATAGAAAGACAGTAAACTAGGAACTGGAACCAAGGAATTGGGAAGAAAAGCAGGGACTGGAAAAGGATATACAGAAGGGGAGGCTACAAGGGTATACAAGAATAGTATTGAATCAGAAGACAAGAAAACACAGTAGCACTGAAGGCTGTGCAGGAGCAGAAACAAGAATTGAGCAAAAGCTCAAGAGCCAAGGTAGCACTGCAGGCCGTGCTAGTTCAGGAACAGGAATTTACTATACCTCAGGAGTCAAGGTAGCACTGCAGGCAGTGCTAGTTCAAGGAAACAGGAAATAGCTACAGTTCAGGAAACAAGGAGTCAAGAGAGCACTGCAAGCAGTGCAAATCAGGAACAAGAAATAGCTGAAGCTCAGGAACAAAGAATAACTATAGCTAAGTGTGAGAAGTTGGCCTGGTATATGCTGTTCACTAGTTAAAGTGGACACCTTGCACCAGTACAATTCGACTCTTATGGTAGGTAGGTTTAAGACAACCTTTATAGAAAGCTATCCTAGTGGTAGCTGTGGAGAGCAGCCTTCAGGCTAAGTCTTGGAGGAATGTAAAGCAGCTTGTTTTACCACACAATCTCTTGAATCACCAAATGAAAAGACACCACACAGGTATATATATCAAATATATATGTATTTATTACTAAACAACTCTCTACTAATCTCTTTATGAGATTAGAAGTCAAAAACATATGCACAAATCAACGTTTCACAATAAATTAAGCACAAATATGGCTGGGGCCCTAGGGGCGTACCAGACCATATACTAAAAAAGAGACTTAGGAACAACGACTTGCAGGAGACAAGGCCCAGGGCCTTCAGAAGTGCTGGGGCCTCACGAAACCACCCAAGGCAGGTAAGTAAAGGACCCACGGGGGACGCGTGCAGTGAGTGAACACAGGCGCGGGTCGCCGTTGACTTCAATGGGGCAAGTCGCGGTTGGAAATTAAGAGTTTAAGGGCACTTTGGGAGTAGCTACAAGCAAGTCACTTACAGGGTAAGTAGTTCTAGGGCCAACACCCACAGGAGCACCGTAGTGCTGGAGTTACCTCACCCAGGGAAGCCGGGTGCATAGGTGTCCTTTGGTGTCGGGTCGCGGCGTCGTTTTCAATGGGAGCCAATGAAGACTTGCTGCTTGTGAAGTCCGAAGAAGTGTCCGGTGGAATCCAAGCCTGGATTCGGAAGAAGGAAGACCTGAAAGCAGAGGGGACAGTGTTCAAAGTCACTGGGCAGTGACCCGGGGCAAGGAAGATGAATGCCCACCGTCGTCGACAGATTCAGGTCATTCACAGGTGTCTTGACTCTTCGGCCACGAGGTCCAGGAGGCGTCGACGACAACCAGGAGCTGGATTCGGTGTGTCCCACAAAGTCTGCAGCTGACTGCGGTGTTGGCAACCCGATTGGAGCCAACAAGCCTTGGTAGCAGCAAGTCTCGTGGAAAGCGTAAAAAGTCAATGGTGCAGACCAGCAAGGTTTGGGGAACTCACCCAGCAAGGGTAAGTCAGGGCAGGCCTGGAGCAACCAGGGGAGCCCTTTAGTTCTTTAGAAAAGTCTTCAGGGGACCCACAAGCTGGCTGGCAAGGGATCGCAAAGATGCCTCAGGAGGATTCCTTCAACAGGGGCCCACGGTCACTCGGGACGGGGTAGGCCTCTGATCTTCGGAGAGATTCCTGCTAGAGGCTGGGACCACACGTGGTCCAAAGCACAGGTTCGTACAATGTCGTGAAAGGGTTGCACTCGACAATAGTGCACGGTACCCAGGGACTGCGGTTCCTCATCACTCGTGGGGTCCACTGGCCTCAGCTTCGCTGGGGACTCACGATGGCCTTGGAGAAGTCAGGAAATCCTTGTTATGGGCTGCAGGGACCTCGGGCTCTAGCAGGAGCGGCGTAGTTTGTGACCATCGTTTCAGTTTTTGGTGCCTGCCAAGCAGGGGAGTCACTCCTTGACTCCAAGGGAGTTTCTTCAGTCTTCCAGAGGTAGTGGAACGTCGAAGGTCCAGGATTCTTCTTTAGAGCGTCGTCCAGGGAGATCTAGTTTGCAATGCACAGGTTCCCCCTCTTATACTAAAAGGAAGGGAGGGACTAGCTCTATGACCCCACCTATGGGAGGGTCAGGGGAGTGGGTGGCTACACCCACTTCCCTTTGTCCAGTTTCACGCCAGAGCAGGGGCATGTAGCCCCTGAGCTGGTTTGAACTGGCATATGCACAGAGGAGCCTTCTGCTCCCGCAGTGCAGGACTTCAAAGCACTCTAGGAGTGCACCCACCCAGCCCCAATACACTAAACCCTGTCTGGAAGGTGGTCACACCCTCCTGTGACAGGATACCTATTGTTGGGCTTCCTCCACTGCGAGTTTCGGTCATCAGCAGGAGGGCAGCCCAGTGTCTGTAACTGGTGGCATCCATTTTGTGATGCCAGGGCTCTTCAGGATTCCACCGCGTTTCCCCAGTAGGTACATGTCTATCCCTCTAGAAGGGTGGAATGCTACCCCCGCTGCCAGAACTGGCGGGGAGGGGGTAGTATTCCAAGATGTTTGACACCAAACACGACATGTTTCCGTGCAGCCATCCCAAAGTTAGCATTTAACGCGAGGTTATAATGCGCTTAAGAGTATATGGTCAGGCTGCACTACAAACAGCATCAGAGAAGGGTCTCCAAATGCTGCAGAGGGGCTCTGCTCATGCAGGGGCACCCTCTCACATAGGAACCAAGCACTCTGCCTTCAGGATTGATAAGGCCTGCCATAGGAGTGACTTATAGGTTTATATGTGTGTATCTATGTAGGGATATAGGTAGCATATATCACAGTAAGGGGTGCATGCACCACCTTACCCAGGCTGCAGTAGCAGACCTGTGGTGTCAGATTTAGTCTGCTTCCCAGGGGTGGCATAATACATGCTTCAGCCCCTGGTAGGCCTGTGAAGTACCTATGCCCTTGGCACCTAAGGTACCATATACTAGGGACTCATAAGGTACCACAGTATCCAATCACTAGTGCACCTAGAGTGAACTCCAAGTCGTTTAGAGAGAACAGAGAGTTTGGGGCCCTGATTGGCAGGGTCCCAGCCTGACTATAGCCAGAAACCAGTGTAAACATCAGAAAAAAAGTGGGGGCAACATAAGAGGCAGATCCTACTCTCCTACACTAAGGAACTCAGGAAACAAGGTAGCACTGCAAGCAGTGCTAATTCAGGCACAAGGAATAGCTATAGCTCAGGAACTCAGGAAACAAGGTAGCACTGCAGGCAGTGCTAATTCAGGCACAAGGAATAGCTATAGCTCAGGAATCAAAGAACAAGGATTAACTATAGCTCAGGAATCAAGGAATTTCAAAAGCTCAGGAAACAAGGATCGGTCTCACCAGAACACAGCTACAATGACCAACGCTGGACTGAGGAGAGCTGGAGCTTAAAAGAGCTCACAGTAATCACATGCATCAGGTGAGAGCAGGCTAGCAGCAGCCAGCCACAGGTGAGCTGAATTCCTCCACCCATTCTTGACCTGCAGGGGTGGAGATGAAGCAGTGAGCAGGGAGTTCTAGGTAATGGAGTTTCAGGCATGAGCAGGCTGGCTTCCACAAAACCCGGCATGGATTGGGAATGGATGTCAATTCCCAAATAGTGTCCAAATGGCTGGAAGTCAGTATATGCATGAACGGGAGTGTCCAGTAGCTTATTATAACACTGTAGAGTCCCACAGTTCAGCCCCCTGGTGGTGGACACGAGAACGCAGGGAGCAAGTTGTGACATAATCTCTGGTATCTACGTAGAAAGAAAGGGTTCAGCTATTGCATCCAAACTGGCACAAACAGCCAGATTCTGAGGGCCGATGGTGCCTGCACCGAACCATGCAATACACACAGCCAAGGAAGGAAGAGCTCTTTACACAAGGCTTTTCCAACATTAACTTTCCTAAAGAAGCAGCCGGTCAAGTGGTCATACCCTGAGGTCGAGATGTTGAGGTCGAGTTTATCGAGATGAAGCCAAAGGAAGGATCCCTCCTTTGTCTCCATCTCGATAAACTCCGCTGTGCCACTATTCATATGTCTGTCCATGAGCCGCCTTAAGAGCATAGGAGGTGCTCAAAAGTGGCGACGAGCACTTAGCAATAACCAATAATGAAATAAACGATTCACTCAAAATGTGTGGAAATAAAATGGGGGATGATGCAGTGGTCAAGAGTATCGATAGGGGCTTCTGAGGCTATATAAGATCAACAGGCCTTTTCAACTTCTGATTTCTTTAGAGAATTCTGTAAAGTGCTACAATGCTGCCCTTAAGTCAATGCAGAGCCCTAGGACAACATTATTAATAGAAGCTGAGTAGAGAGAGTCTAGCGAGATGAGAGAAAGAACACCTATCCTGTATTCTTGAAATGCTGACCGCTTGTGAAATTTCTTAGTAAAATGCCAGGCTGCAAATCTCCATCCAAGCTCTCTTGTGAGAGTGAAGTGAGAGACCATATTTTGGAAGTACTTCTAGGACATATTCTTAGACGTTAAGAATTGCAATTTCAGTGCACTGACTGAGACAGACAGTAAAAACCTGAGGAGATGCAAGGTACTGAGGTGTGCTTGAAGCTGAGAGATGGCAGCCTTCTTCAGGGCCCTTTCCTTCTGTGAGAGGCATATGTATGAAGTCCTGGTTGCGTGAGGAGAGAATATCCATGAATTTCCTAAGGTGTATGATGGGAATGATGGAGTTTGCGGGGGCTGTGTTGCAGAATGTGTATACTATTGTGGTAATGTTGTAGTGCTTGTTGGTGAGTAGGAGCATTCTTCAATGGATCTGTGCTCCTCAGTTGTGTAGAGTGCTACTCAAGGAAGTTTTACCGGTCAATGCACAGGTTCTGGAAGGTTGATGTGACAGGATTTAGACAATCGTTGTTCATCGTGCTGACGTCAATGTGGTTGGATTCAATCAGAATCATTTGTCAGTGCCATTTCTGGCTTGGACCGGCTTATTCTGAGAGTGGTTTGTTCTTTGCGAAGAAATTTGTCTTATTGTAGGTTACCAAGCAGTATTTGGAAGCCACAGGTTAAATGAACTTCTTGCATCACTGTTGAGTGTGAGGAAGCTTTCGCCAAAGTAGGTCATCCTTTGGTGCTGCTTGGTGAAGTTGGTGTTGTGTTGCTTGGTGAAACTAGTGCTTGGTGTTGCTTTCTTTTGAGATTATTAAGATGGTTGAGTTTTAATGCTGTAGCACAGAATGTGATTTTGAATTAAAATTTCTAAAGAGGAGATTGTGGAATTTGGGGCAGACGAGGGGATTTCATTGATAGCGAGCAGATGGAGATTCAGTTCGCTATCTGATCAGGATGTGGAGTTGATTGAGATGCTGAACCAGAAATATTTGGGATTAATTCAGCCAAGGAGTGGGAAAGCGTTCTGCATTAAAATGTCTGTGTTTCTTTGAAGAATTCAACTTGGAAGGCTGATTTGAGGCTTAGGAGCCTGCAACTTACTAACTATTGCACACATTTGTGCAGTTTGTTTGAAGCTGTGCATTGAGGAGTTCCAGGAGTACGGCATCAGCCAAGGCCTTTTGATTTTACTAAAATTGTATCTATAATATACTTATTTATATGGGCTTTCAAACAGTCTTCTTCAACCATTGGTCTGCTGTTGTGCTATTCACATTTTTCTTCTACTGCCCAATACAGCAAACATCATGGGACGATGGGTCAGTCCACCCCAGTAATAGGCTAATTTCACAGTGAGTGACAGCATACGGCTCTTTCAGAAGGAGCACGTCCACACTCTTTAGTGGCAGGGTCAGCTATGGGAATGTGTGCTCTCTGAGAGAAAAAAATATTTTTGCGTTTAGACAATATTTTAATAGATTGACGAGAGCCTGGCAGATATCCCAACAATACAAAACAAGCACTGACAATGTCAAAAGGCTGGCAGCCATTGTCAGAACCTGTTGACTTTGCCAATGCTTGTTCTAGATGTCTTTAAAATAGCTGTCATATCACCTCTATGTTTGTGAGAAAGATGAACTACTATTTCTCATCTTAATGAATGTTTGAATTTCAGAGTGGTATTTATTGGCTGGTCTTGTAGTTGAAGATGGGTAACATAGTGTGAAGGTTTCAGCCCTGAATTTTGCGCTTTTGGATGTGGTTTAGTGTCGAACTTTGCATTTTGCTCTCATGAATGTGGTTTAATGTGGTCAGTAGTTTTGGTTATTATTGCATGGGGTAAGACTGTTCTGGTGCATTATAATCTGAGTGGGCAAGAACAGTGGAGGATGGGCATCTGAGTCTACCAGGTGGGTGAATGGCTGTATTTCCGCGCGGTTGCCAGATATAGGGGGATATTCACAAGGACTTATCGCCGAGTTATCGCCACCTTAACGCAACAAAAGTGGAGACAGATTTAACGCCCCATTCACAAGCGGTTGCATACTGCAGACAACGCAAGTATTCCTGCGATAACTGCCTCAAAATTTACCTCCACGGGTGACACCACCAACTAACCCTAATGAGATGCAGAGTAGGCGTTCCCGTGCAAAAACACGGGAAAACACCACTACACCACTTTCACAACGAACGGCCAGATCTGCGTTGCGAACCAAAAACAGGCGATAAGCCGCGGTAGCAGCAGGGATTTAACACCTGCCTTCTGCTGGTGTTAAACAGGACGACAACCTGCTGCATGAAAGGGAGCCCAGCCAAGAGCCACATCTGAAGACCCACAGATGCCATGGAGACAATGATCATGCAGCTCGGAGACCCATGAGGGTCACAACTCCCACAGCCACTACCCCCAGGCCCGCCACCACCCCCAGGACCCGTCCCGCCCCCCCCGGACCACCACAGAGGCAGCGTACACAAAGACAGCGGACCCACCGTAAACGCACCAGCCGCACAGACCGAACGCCAGAGGAGGACATTTCCCACTACAGGCCCAAAAGGACAACCATCCCCCGCATCCTGACCCACATCGCCCACCTGCTGATGGTACCAACACAGCGCACAACGAACATCCCTCCACAGACAAAGCTGCCGGCTGTGCTGCACATGTTGGCCTCTGGTACCTTCCAACCCACAACTGCCAGAGTCGGAGGAGTCTCACAGCCAGCCCCATCCAAGTTCATTACACCTGTCCTGGATGCCATCATCAGCCTGGTACCCCAGCACCCCTACTCCACCCACACTGCGCAGGAGCAGCTGGAGACCGAGCAAGGCTCCCACGCCATAGCTGGATTCCCTCACGTGTCGGGGGCAATCAACTGCACACATGTACCCCTCGTGCCCCCTGCCGACACTGCACACCACTACCTCAACAGAAAGCACACGCATCCCATGAATGTGCAGGCAATAGTGGACCACCCGGGACTCCTCAACAATGTCGTGGCCAACTCCCCAGGCAGAGTGCATGATTCCTACATCTCCCGACAGTCCATCATCAACCAGCGCTCCCAGGATGGCACCTATGGAAATGAAGTGCTCGTTGGTAAGTCCAAAATGAACACACCACACACCTCCACCCCACAGTCATGCAACTCACGACACTGGCAATGGGCACGCAGCACAACTACATTCAACATGCCACACAACATGCCAACCGACCAGACACAACAACACGACTCCATTGGGAACCTGGGCTTGCGAGGCCCACAACCTAGCCACGACATGGCACCACAGCCACACAATAGCAGGATGTGAGGAGAGGCTTGGAGCAGGCATGTGCGAGAGCGCCAAGTGACTAATGAATGAGAACCTACCCAATGCCAGGTGTGGTGTGGAGGTGGCGGACAGACTTCAGTGTGCAAACCACGGAAATGACCATGTGGACATTAACTGCTGGTGCATGGAGTGTAGTGGCCAGTGGATGCTACCATGTCCCCACAGGCTGTGGGGCAGAACGCGGAAATGTCACACGTTACGCCCCCCCTGTATGCGCGGGCGGAGTGGGTTGGCCCTGCGTACGCCAGGCCTGCGTAGGGGTGTGAATAAAAAGCCCGTTGCACTGGGCGTGGTCCTCTTTCGGAATGGCCAACGCATCTGCAATGGCGGCGCCTCCGAGCCCGCCATGAGGCCGGCGCCGTGCGCGGCAGGGCCTGCGTCCCTGTGCGCCTGCTGCACCCCGGGCCGCTGGTCCCCAGACCCGTCATGCCTGGCCCAGCGCACCAAGGAGGCTCCGCTCCCCTGCTGACACCGGCGTGTGTCAAAGAGGGCCCACCACGTGCCGGTGCAAGCTCCAGGACCCAGTCCCGCGACCTCTGCAGCCTCCACAGACCATCGCTGGCCTCCACGACGCTGGCCCACAGTACTCCTTTCTCATTGACATACTCCACCGGCGTACTCTTCGGCCCAGCTGTTGGCACAAGTTGAACTGAGTCGTGAGTTCTGAATGGCAGTGACCACAGGTCTGTGGCAGCGTCCACATCACTATACTCCCTCCGATCAGTGAAGCAAAGGTCTGCATCGCAGGCCTCCGACACGTGGTGCCACTAACCCTGTTCAACGCAAGCCGGCGACACGTGGTGCCACTAACCCTGTTCAACGCAAGCCGGCGACACGTGGTGCCACTAACCCTGTTCAACGCAAGCCGGCGACAGGTGGTGCCACCAACCCTGTTCAACGCAAGCCGGCGACACTTGGATGAGGGCTCAGGCCTACACTGCGCTCCAGTAGGTCCCACATGTGGAACTGTGTCCTGAGTCTTGAATGGCAGTGACCCAAGTCCGTGGCAGCGTCCACATCACCAAACTCCCTCCGATCAGTGAAGCAAAAGTCTGCATCGCAAGCCTGCGACACGTGGTGCCACCAACCATGTTCAACGCAAGCCGGCGACACATGGTGCCACTGACCCTGTTCAACGCAAGCCGGCGACACGTGGTGCCACTAACCCTGTTCAACGCAAGCCGGCGACACTAGGATGAGGGCTCAGGCCTACACTGCGCTCCAGTAGGTCCCACATGTGGAACTGTGTCCTGAGTCTTGAATGGCAGTGACCCCAAGTCCGTGGCAGCGTCCACATCACTGAACTCCCTCCGATCAATGAGGCCAAAGTCTGCATCGCAAGCACACGACACGTGTCTGTGGGCCCGTGCTGACAGCTGCCCCCGGCCTACACTGTGGTCCAGTAGGTCCCACATCCAGCACTTAGTCGTGATTCATGAATGGCAGAGTCCATACCAGTGAACGCACGGAGAGGAGTAAGAGGAAGATGCGGTTCAGTCCGGATGAAAGCCGGATCCTTGTTAAGGAGGTGACCGAACATTAGCAACAACTGACCTGGTGCCACTAACCCTGTTCACCGCAAGTCCGCGTCCCGTGGTGCCACTGAACCTGAACTACGCAGGCCGGTGGGACCATCCAACGTAAGCCGGCGACACTCGGTGAATGGCCCCTGCTGACCGCTGCCTCAGGCCTACACTGCGGTCCAGTAGGTCACACATGTGGAACTGTGTCCTGGGTAAGATATGGAGGAGTCCACACCATTGGACACTCCTCATCGCAGGGGGCATCCCCTATCAGCACTGGTGCCACTGACTCTGTGCGCAATGAGTCATGGGCACTTTCTGGTTGGACTTTGGTGGTGTCTGAGTCCATGGCCTGGGGGTTGTCTGCATCATCATCTGGCTGGGCCGGACATGGTGTCCGACATGTGTCTGTTCCATTCATCTCCACCATAGTGACTGTTTCTGCGTGGTTCTGCCCTCTGCATTATGCCCTGGGGGTTCACCTTCCACTGTCCACCGAGACACTCCGCGACAACCCCCTTTGTCATCTACGAGAACCTGCTCTGCTCTCGTGACCCTGCCCCAGTGCACCGCAAGTCAGCGGCCCGTGGCGGTAGGCCCGTGCAGGACGCTGTGCATCCGGGGCCACTAACTCTGTGCAGCTCAAGTCATGGGGCCTTTATGGTTGAATGGGTGTGTCCTTAACGATGTACACTGTTGTCGTTTTTGACTGCACCAGGCACTCCATGACGGCTGGTGTGCACACACCCCACACACATCCAACACAGGTGTCACTCGACATGTGAGCCTGCTAATAAAAGTGGCCGGGCGCACGTGCCCGTAGCCATTTCCACCATCTAAGCAAGTGTGTCCGTGTGGTCATTATGTCAGCATGATGGGCCGGAGCCCTGCAACATCACAGTGTGCTGTCTTCAGCGGAGGATACCATGTCACCTCAGCAGTGGCTGAGACCTTGGACATGTAGCTTCGCCCGCCCCCCCGCATGCACAAGTGGCGTGTGCTGGTCTGGCGTACGTCAGGTCAGCGCAGGTGTGTCCTGATTCGGCAGGGGGATCAGGGCTTGGCTCTGGTCTGGCCTTGAGCATTAAGTGCGGTAAGTGTGTCTTTGTGTTGGGGTATTGTCGCCATCAGGGCCACAGTAGTCGATGTTGCAATGTAGCATGCACCCGGAGGGTGGGCCCGCACGTACGGGGAAATATAGGAGCACAAGACCGCTCGGGTCTTGGCACATGCATGCCAAGTGTTATGTGTATCCGTCCTGCGGCTGCATGAGTCAGGTGCCTAGCCTCAATCGCAGCACGATCACAGCCAGCCATGGACTGTACACCTGTGTCCGCCCTGTCCGGACCATTGGCCTACACTCACGTGGCCGCACACCCTCAACGGCCAGCTTCAATGTGTTGTTGGCATGCCACTGGACATGCGCGGACAGGCATGACAATGGTGTGCCGTAGGAGTGCACGTGATACAACCGTGCAGTACACACATGTGTGGGGGCTCGTGGGAGGGAGGAGCAGCTGTGAGGCAACGTAACACACAGTGAGGCCGCTCATGTACCACGTGCTAGGCATATCATCCATGATTCCCTGGGTCGCAGACATCCCACCCCACCCACGACAGGCCTCTGTACATCTCCTGTATGCATGCAGATGGTGAAGTTACTGTAGGGATGAAAGGTCCTTTGTCTGAACTATCAGGAGGTAGCACATCTGCAGCTCCGAGATGGGACTTGCATGTGCCCAGCACCCACTGACAGATACGATAGCATTTGCTGGCGACTCCCACACTACGCACTGCCCGACGTGAGACCAACGTGTACACATCCCACACGCAGAAGTCCTTGGTCGTAGTTAGCGTGCGTGAAATGGCCTTCACACGTACTCCCACCACACCCCAGGCCTGCACCCGTTGCACACAGACACTGCTCATTGCTCCGAGCTGTGGCATTTCATCCACAGGACTGGCGCAGGTCAGCACAGTGCCGCTTCAAGCAGAGCCACTGACGCAATGGCAGACCATCCCGGTCACGTGGACGTGTACCGTGTACCGTGTACCGCGGTCAGTCACGTGGACGTGTACCGTGCATGTCTGCTGCATGTACTGGGGGCACTGCCATTGGCAGTGCTGTGGATCAGTTACCGGCTGAGCTTCCGCCTTGCCAACGTCACCTGCGTTCAGCCTGTGTTGCATTGTCGCTCGTGCATATTCGAGTGGTCCATATATAAAAATGTAAGTCCGTTTTTATATAGCGCAGCTACTCACCCTTACGGGTCTCGAGGCGCTGGGGGCCATCGTGGAAATTAAGTGAGCTATTGCCCAGAGTCACATGGTGCTGAGCTGCCGCCGGAGCCGGGGATCGAACCGTGAACCCTGTGCTCCGAAGTCAGCTGCCCTGGCCGCTGCACCACACCTCTCCACCATGGATGTCTGCCTCTCCAACGTTACGGTAGCTGACCTGGATTTCGACGTGTGTGTGCGCCCCCTGTTGACCCACGACCAGGAGTGTCACCGTTATGCCCGTTTATGGCATGCCTGGATATTTGGCATGCATGCTGGCAACTGGACCTGGGAGATTGCACGAGTCGTCGTGTGCAGTGACCACATTGAGCTGCTCCCCGATTGGGCTTTCGTGCACATTGGGGCCAGGGGTTGAAGTCAGCACATCTGTCCGGGACAGCTGATGGGTTACGTCGCCGACATGTTAGATGTGGTGGACAACAATCTCTCATTGGAAATGTTGGCCTACGCTGCTGCACTCGCGTTCATGGACGAGTGACAAGGTACCTGCAGCCAGAACTGTATGTGACCCATTGCACGTGTCCCGATGCCTGGTTGCATGTTGGGGATCTGGCCACATGTCCCAAGACGACAGTGGACATGGCTGCATTGGCCTGGACTCCTGATCCATGCGCGGACAACCAACGCGGGTTGGCACTGACTTGTGTTGGTGATGGACTCCCCCGGGGTGGACATGGGCGCTTTCCGAAGTTCCTCATTCAGACATGCTGCTGCATTGGTCTGCATGTCGTGGCACTTCTCTTGGCCGTACTGACACGCAATTGTTGATAAAGTTTCCACACGTTCACTTGTCTCCAACTGTGTTGAGTGTTTATTTGTATGGCAATGTGTGTGTCACGGCCTATCTGGGTCCCTGCCTTACATGCATTGCTACCCCATCAGGGCTGTGGGTTGGTACTTGTGCATTATCATGTCCCTGTTTCGTGCTTTGCCAGATGCGTATGGCCATTTACCGGCCACAAGCGGGTGCACTTGTGTTCTGTGTTCGGTTGTGCAAATGTTGGTGTTTGTACCACATTGTGTTCGATGTTGGGGTGCTCTGCTTCCTATGTGTGTGTGCTGCATTGTGTGTGAGATGGCCCTTCAGCTCTGATTTGGCTCACCCTTCTCCCATTCAGGCAGTGTGGTTTTCACTTCTGTGCTTGTTCAGTGGTGTGGTATTGCCGACTTGTGTGACTTGTGCTCTTGGTTGGTGTTGTTACTCTTGGGCATGGTTTGTCTGCAGTTGTGCTGTGCTTAATTGTGCATGTGTGCCATTGTGCCCATCTCCCCCCGTCCCCCTAGTCCCTGGTCGTTCCTCTCCTTCTTGCTGTTGTGTCTGTTGATTTTGAGCAGTTTCCGGTCCTTGACTCCAGCCACCATCTCCAGACTGATGTGGTGGACACCATTTCCTCCATGTCATCCAGCTCCTGGTGTGGCGCTGGACTCCCACCTCCGGTGTGCATTGCTGCCTTCTGGTTGTTGGCGTGTTTCTGCTTGTTTGTGCGTTTCGCATCATTCCAGCTGTTCTGGTTTTCTTCCATTGTCCTCCTCCGCTCTCTGGCTGCATTCACCTTGTCCACGATGGCCTGCCACGTAGAATGTTTTGTTGCCAATGGGGCTTGTGGGGTTGTGTACTGGCTCCGGTTGCCTCCATTGTGCTTCGCTGTTGTTTTCTGTTTGGTTTGTCTTTCTTTTTCCTGCTTTTGTTGTGCTTATTCCCGCCTGCCGTATGTGTGTCGCGGGCCTGGCGCTGCTTATCGCTGCTTTCCTCATCGCGAATGGGCTCATCGCACGTTTTTTGGTGTTGGGGTTTGTGTTTTTATCTCTGTCGCGGTGGTTGTATCGCAGACATTGGCCGCGTTTTCGGCAAACTATCACATGGTACCGCCGTGTTGTGAATTCCACGTTAACACAGGGTTATTTTCCTGCATTAGACTGCGATGTGTAAAGTTGCGTTAACATTTTTTTGAGATGTTTAGCGCACGTTCTTGTGAATATCCCCCATAGTGAGCAGATACTTCCTAGGTTAGTTGGCGTCCTAGTGCATGCACATTGGCCAATACTCATCAAATAGCGAGCTGGAATCAGTATGAGGCCAATGAGATGGAGCCGGCTGTATGATGCAGCACTGGTTCTACGCTACCTTGTCTCCTTGTTGCAAGCACCAGAAGCAGGAGCCTGTGTGGCCTTTAGCGTGCGGCACCATCTCTGTACTAACTTTTCCTCTTCCTTCTCGCTTGCCTTGTCTTCCTGACATTTCTCCTGGTTTTTGACATATTACTGTCTCACTACACACTGGAGGATGTTGGTGCCTGCTTATTTTATCTTGTCACTATTTTCCCATGCCACAATCTCTTTTCCTGCCTCAGCACCGTTCGCCTGAACTGTCGTTCGTGCTTACCATTACGTTGCACTGTGCCGTTTCGTACAGCCCGCCCTTTACCTTTTTCATTATCATATCTCGATTATTTAATTAGACTGTGTTTGGCTTGTCTTATCCTTAATGTGTTTTTTTTTTTTTTTTTTTTTTTTAAATCTAGTTACTTTTAGTTTTCATCGCCATTTCTGGCTGATGAGTTGTTCTCTATCTGTTTCTGTTTCATGTATAACTTAGGTATTCACGCATATCTTGACATTTCTATTGTAAGGCACTTTAACGTTGGGGGTAATGACCGCGCTACATAAAATTGCACAAATGAATGTATATAATCTCGCTTGGGGGTGGGCTGGTGTGCTTGGCTCCTGCTGCGGTTTATGTTGTCTGTGAGCAGCTTTCGAGGGACAAAGGAAAGACAAGCAGCATCTTCTGTGCCTGTGTGTGTTCGACTCTGAGACGTCCCAGCCTCCAGATCCGAGAGGAGCCGGTCTTTAAACAGGCATTTATCTCAAGAGTCAGGAGGGAGAGAGGTAACATTTATTCTTTTTGTGCATTTATGGTAATTATGCTGAAGCATTTAAATTTGAGGAGAGGCATGTTATTGCACGGTGAATTATTTGATTGCTCCGATGGTTCTGCAATACTTTTACTACGTGGCGGTTGGCATTGAGCCCAAATTATCCTTAATTAAAAAACTTACCGCAACACTATAGGCTCAGTGGTGTGAAAGCATGACAATTACTGAAACAAAAAATCCATTCATTTCAAACACCAGCTTGAAACGTTTATAAAGATGGTTCTCACACTTCTAATATCATTTTGAACTGGTAGAATGTGAAGCCAGTAGCCCGGAGGGTCCACATGTTTGAACCGTGGCAGGGCCCACTCAGTCTTTCATCCTTCCATGATCGATATAATAAGAAACATTTAATTGGTGATTAATAGTACCTATCATTTTCCAGCGGAGAGCAATCCAATAAGCTGTGTGCTGCATGTTTGAATAAGTTAGAAGCAGAAATGGCTGTCTTCTGGTGCCCAAGATAGGTTCTTTGTCTGCTAGTTTTTTACTCTCCCCTGGTAGATGACGGTGGCAGGGATCAAAGGGTGGTGGCATCACAGAACCGTATGTGGAGATACCTGATCATATAGCTTTGGATTGGGGCCGTCTGCATCTAGCAGAAATCAAACATTCTAGGAGTGAATACTGTCTGTCATCACTAACGTATCATCTCCAACCACCTCGAGGAAAGGGAAGACCTCGGGTGCAATCATGTACTCGATCTCTTGCTTCAATACTCCACAGCAGTCGGCTGTGCATGTAAGCGCGGTGGGGTGGTGCGGGGGCGGTGCGGTGGGGGGAGTGACAAACGACGCAATAGGGAAAATAAATAAATCAATAAACCACTTACCTTGCACTCGCCACATCGCCGAGTCGGCGAAGCGGCGAGCGCAAGATAAGTGGTTTTATTTATTTATTTTCCCTATTCTGTCGTTTGCCAGTTCCACCCCCGCACCCAAGTCCCGGCACACCGTGCTTACCTGACCAAGCCGCCACTGCTCCACAGTATCCTTCCGCCATAAGATACCCTCCTTAAGGCATAGGGAAAGTGGGCAACTGCCACCCAGATCCCCCCCACCTTCTAAAGGACCCGCTTGGGGAAAATGTACTTTTTATCTGATCTTTGTCCCAATCTTAACCTCTATACTCACAGCTTCTCTCTGTTTCTAGTCATCTTAGGGATGTTTTTGGCCTCTCAGAAAGACCTATTTCAACTCTGTTTGTGTGACTTCCTCCATAAGATTCCACCACACTATGAGAGTATTAAGCAGCATCCTTCCACCGTAAGATTCCTCCACACTGTATTGTTTCCATGAGAATACTACGCAGTATCCTTCCTCTGTAAGATTCCCCCATATTTTTTCCGTGAGAATACTACGCAGTATCCTTCCTCCATAAGATTCCCCAGCATGAGAATACTACGCAGTATCCTTCCTCTGTAAGATTCCCACACAGTGTCTTTATTCTATGGCAATACTCCACAGTATCCTTCCCCCATAAGATTGCACTGCAGGATCTTTACACTATGAGTATACTACGCAGCATCCTTCCTCCATAAGATTCCCCAGCATGAGAATACTACGCAGTATCCTTCCTCTGTAAGATTCCACCACAGTGTCTTTAATCCATGAGAATACTAAGAAGGATTCTTCCTCTGTAAGATTCCCCCACTGGGTGTTTATTCCATGGAAATACTCCACAGTATCCTTCCACAGTAAGATTCCCTCACAGTGTCTTTATTCCACTGGAATGCTACGCAGCATCCTTCCTCTGTAAGATTCCACCATGAGAATCACATACAGTATCCTTCGTCCGAAAGATTCCCCCACGGGGTCTTTACACTATGAGAATACTATGCAGTATCCTTTTTTCTGTAAGATTCCCACCCAGTGTCTTTATTCTATGGCAATACTCCACAGTATCCTTCCCCCATAAGATTGCACTGCAGGATCTTTACACTATGAGTATACTACGCAGCATCCTTCCTCCATAAGATTCCCCAGCATGAGAATACTACGAAGTATCCTTCGTCCGAAAGATTCCCCCACGGGGTCTTTACACTATGAGAATACTGCGCAGTATCCTTCCTCCATAAGATTACCCAGCATGAGAATACTACGCAGCATCCTTCCTCCATAAGATTCCCCAGCATGAGAATACTACGCAGTATCCTTCGTCCGAAAGATTCCCCCACGGGGTCTTTACACTATGAGTATACTACGCAGCATCCTTCCTCCATAAGATTGCACTGCAGGATCTTTACACCATGAGAATACTAAGAAGTATTCTTCCTCTGTAAGATTCCTTCACAGTGTCTTTATTCTATGGCAATACTCCACAGTATCCTTCCCCCATAAGATAGCACTGCAGGATCTTTACACTATGAGTATACTACGCAGCATCCTTCCTCCATAAGATTCCCCAGCATGAGAATACTACGAAGTATCCTTCGTCCGAAAGATTCCCCACGGGGTCTTTACACTATGAGAATACTGCGCAGTATCCTTCCTCCATAAGATTACCCAGCATGAGAATACTACGCAGCATCCTTCCTCCATAAGATTCCCCAGCATGAGAATACTACGCAGTATCCTTCGTCCGAAAGATTCCCCACGGGGTCTTTACACTATGAGTATACTACGCAGCATCCTTCCTCCATAAGATTGCACTGCAGGATCTTTACACCATGAGAATACTAAGAAGTATTCTTCCTCTGTAAGATTCCTTCACAGTGTCTTTATTCCACAGGAATGCTACGCAGCATCCTTCCTCCATAAGTAGGGCTCCCGGTTTTATGGTATTTATATTTTTGTCATTTCCGTCTGTATTTATCCATATTTATTTTTGCTAATTTAACCTGTATTTATCCATATTTATTTTAGGTTTTTTGAACAAATGAAGCTGAAATGTGTATATTTCTGCATTTATTTAACCAATTAATGTGCACTCTGGCCTGAACGCCTGACAGGTTTCAATGATATATACACACTTAGATAGTAAAATATGCACTTGTAAGAAAATATGTCAATTTTAGTATCAAGGTTGTGCAAATCTACTGCTGTTGAAGGCTCTTTACTAAAATTCCTATATTTTTTAATCCACTTGCCTGTCAATCCGCACAGCTATTGTCCTGGCAGTCATGATTGACAGCATATAGAATCACTCAAAAACAACCCAATTTCCGATTTTATCCACGTTTAAAAATAAATACAGACTGGAAAATAAATGTTTTTCTCTCTGTATTTATCTGTAAAAATCAGTAAAAACGGAAAACAGGGAGCCTTATCCAAAGATTCCCCAGCAGGGTCTTTATGCCATGAGAATACTACGCAGTATCCTTCCTCCATAAGATTGCACCGCAGCATCTTTACACAATGAGAATACTACGCAGTATCCTTCGTCCGAAAGATTCCCCCCCGGGTCATTACACTATGAGAATACTACGCAGTATCCTTCCTCCATAAGATTTCACCGCAGGATCTTTACACAATGAGTATACCACACAGTATCCTTCCTCCATAAGATTGTACCGCAGGATCTTTACACCATGAGAGTACTACGCAGTATCCTTCCTCCATAAGATTGCACCGCAGGATCTTTACACAAGGAGAATACTACGCAGTATCCTTCGTCCGAAAGATTCCCCCCCGGTTCATTACACTATGAGAATACTACGCAGTATCCTTCCTCCATAAGATTTCACCGCAGGATCTTTACACAATGAGTATACTACACAGTATCCTTCCTCCATAAGATTGCACTGCAGGATCTTTACACCATGAGAATACTACGCAGTATCCTTCCTCCATAAGATTGCATCGCAGGATCTTTACACCATGAGAATACTACGCAGTATCCTTCCTCCATAAGATTGCACCGCAGGATCTTTACACCATGAGAATACTACGCAGTATACTTCCTCCATAAGATTCCCCAGCAGGGTCTTTATGCCATGAGAATACTACGCAGTATCCTTCGTCCAAAAGATTCCCCCCCGGGTCTTTACACTATGAGAATACTATGCAGTATCCTTTCTCCATAAGATTGCACCGCAGGATATTTACACCATGAGAATTCTACGCAGTATCCTTCCTCCATAAGATTGTACCGCAGGATATTTACACCATGAGAATACTACGCAGTATCCTTCCTCCATAAGATTCCCTAGCAGGGTCTTTATGCCATGAGAGTACTACGCAGCATCCTTCATCCGAATGATTCCCCCCAGGTCTTTACACTATGAGAATACTATGCAGTATCCTTCCTCCATAAGATTGCACCGCAGGATCTTTACACCATAAGAATACTATGCAATATCCTTCCTCCATAAGATTGCACCACATGATCTTTACACCATGAGAATACTATGCAGTATCCTTCCTCCATAAGATTGCACCGCATGATCTTTACACCATGAAAATACTACGCAGTATCCTTCCTCCATAAGATTCCCCAGCAGGGTCTTTATGCCATGAGAATACTCCGCAGTATTCTTCGTCCGAAAGATTCCCCCCGGGTCTTTACACTATGAGAATACTACGCAGTATCCTTCCTCCATAAGATTGCACTGCAGGAGGGGGGGCGTGGCCAGCAACATGGCCGGGTAGCTGCGTTTGTCGCGAGCTCCGCTGGCCCCGACTCAAATCCTGTAATTATCCTGTTCCTCCTTGCTTCTCGATACCAGTGCTGACAAACGGAAGGCGTGAGAGAGCTGTGGTCTACCCGGTGGGGAGTCCGGCGGTGTCTTTCTGCCCGATAATGAGACTTTTCCGGCGCGGCGGTCGGCGCGCAGTCTCTCAAGATGGCGGCCGGGGGCGGACTGCTCGAAGCTGAGGGCTGGAGCTGCGGAGCCTTCACCTGACGTGCCGGTGGTGGGTCTGGGCAAATGCACATTGCGGTGAGGAAGAGCAGCGCCGAGATCGGACTGGGCCCGCCGCTGTGCCGGTGTTATCAGAGGTTTGTGGCTGCCCTGTGAGACCTGGCGGCTGACACGGCGGCGCCGAGAGGGACGGGCGGGAAGCTGCTGACGGAGTGGGAGACTCCCCCTACCGAGGAGAGATGGAGGCCTGAGCCGCGGCACCCAATAATGTGATCTGCGGGTGCCAATCGCGGAGAAGAGGGAGTCCTGCGGAGCCCTCCTTTGGCGTGCCGGTGGGGGTCCGAGTGAGTGTCGATTGCGGAGATAGCGATTCACGCTGCAATCTGACTGGGCCCTCCGCTGCAGCGGTGTATGCGGAGACTTGCGGCTACCCTGGGGGATTTGGCGGCTGGCGCGGCGGCGCGGCGGCGGCAGGGAGGCAGTTGTCGACGGAGTGGGAGGCTCCCCCCATCGCGGGGGGGGTGGAGGTCTACAGCTGCGGCGCCCGCTATTGTGATCTGCGGTTGCTGATTGTGGAGTGGAGGGAGCCTGCAGGGTGTGACACATAACTCCCTGTGCCTCCCGCTTCAATATAGAACGGCACGACGGTGCTGGACTACATCCCTGCAGCTCGCATTGCCCTGGTTGTGCAGAAGAGGATTGCTGGTAGGCGCGGTCCTGCTCTTTGGCCGTGGTGGCAGAACGGACGACTGGCAGTTGCACTGCAGGATCCTGCGGGTGGTGAGTGAAGAGCGGTGGGCTATTGCAGGGTGTGACACTCAGATTCCTGTGCCTCCTGCTGTCACCCGGGCCGACGCGGCGGTGCCGACACACATTTGTATAACACGCACTGTCTTGGGGGTGCTGAGGGAGACTACCGCTGCGAGTTGCCTTGTTCCCTCCCTGCGATACGATAGCCAGAGGCTGGCAGCTGTATTGTGGACCCCCTCTCCTGGCGCGGCGGCACTGTGGCTCTGGACACCCGACTCCCTATGCCTCCTGCGGTGCTAAAGAGCTGAACGACAGGGGCTTGCCCATAGACTTACCTTGCACGGTGCGACACATAACTCCCTGTGCCTCCCGCTTCAATATAGAACGGCACGACGGTGCTGGAATACATCCCTGCAGCTCGCATGGCCTTGGCTATACAGAAGAGGTTTGCTGGTAGGCGCGGTCCTGATCCTTAGCCGTGGTGGCAGAACGAACGACTGGCAGTTGCACTGCAGGATCCTGCGGGTGGTGAGTGAAGAGCGGTGGGCTCCTGCAGGGTGTGACACTCAGATTCCTGTGCCTCCTGCTGTCACCCGGGCCGACGCGGCGGTGCCGCCACACATTTGTATAAACACGCACTGTCTTGGGGGTGCTGAGGGAGACACCCGCTGCGAGTAGCCTTGTTCCCTCCCTGCGATGTGCTAGCCAGAGGCTGGCAGCTGTATTGTGGAACCCCTCTCCTGGCGCAGTGACGCTGTGGCTCTGGACACTCGACTCCCTGTGCCTCCTGCGGTGCTAAAGAGCTGAATGACAGGGGCTTGCCCATAGACTTACCTTGCACGGTGATCGGCTCAAGACACCAGCGTGAGTAGACACTTGACTCTGGGTTCCTGTTGGAGACTCCCTGTGGCCTGGTTGGTGTACTAGTCGCGGTGCGACAAGCCTCGTGGGGGTTCGAGGGGACCGGTGTTGGACCTTCCCTTCCCCCCGGAGCAGTGGTGGGTGCCCAACTTAAGCGGGAAACACGGCGGCGGCGGTGATTCGCCAACAGTTCAACTACAATGGCAAAAGATAAGGAGCCCAAACCATCTAAGCAGGGGAAGCTGGATCGATTTGCGAAGGTCCTCTCTGCGCCTGTAGGGGCGGAGGGAGGTGTACCCCCTCGACCGGACACAGATGCGATATTACAGGCGATTCATGCGTTGAGAGAAAGCCTAGAGGGCAAGTTGGCGGAGGTGCGGACGGAGGTTTCCTTTCTACGCCAGGACCTGCGCAAAGTCTCTGAGAGAGTGACTGAAGTTGAGCAGCGTACCTCGGAACTTGAGGATACCTCGCGGACCACAAGTAAAGAAGTAGCAGGACTTATGGCGACAGTGAAGGATGTGGCCTGGAGAGTTGACGATGCCGAAAACAGAGGCCGCAGGAATAACCTGCGTTTTATAGGTTTTCCGGAGAACGCAGAACGCTCTGACCCGGGGCATTTCCTACTGACCTTTCTCAAAGACGCCCTTCCAGAGACACAATTCTCATCGTGCTTTGTTATAGAAAGAGCACACAGGATGCCTGGGGTCCGGCCGCCGACGGGGGCTCCCCCTCGGCCACTGATAGCTCGATTCTTGAATTTTCAGGATAGAGATTTAATACTCAGGGAGTTGCGGAAGAAAGGTGAGATCAAATATGAAAACTCAAAAGTGATGGTGTTCCCTGATTATTCCCGGGATGTCCAGAAACAGCGGCGCACCTTTGACTCTGTAAAAGTGAAGCTTCGTGCTCTTGGGATCCAGTATATGCTGCTGTTTCCTGCCAAACTCAAAGTTATCTTCCAGGATAATACGTATTTTTTCCAGACCCCTGAAGATGCTTGGTCCTGGATTGAAGAACGGCCTCGATTGAGGTGTGGGCCGCCTTCCGCTGCTCTCTTGCCTGCTGACAAGCTGCCGGGTCCCAGTTGGGAACAGTCGAAGGAAAAGCGGCGTTGACGAATACCCAAGCGCCGGGCCCCCATCAAGGCTACACCGGGGAGATCCGTGAGGCCCAGGGACCGGAAAAATACCATATCGGACTCGGACGATGACACAGCCTTGGAGTATATGTCGAGAACCTCACAGAGATCAAGTGGTAACGTAGACTCTGATCAGTCGGAGATGCCGGAGTCATTGGCGGTGGAAGATGCACATCCACTTTTGGAACACATTCAGCACCTGGAGGCTTTGGGCTTGACCCCTCCAGGCGAGAACTCTCAATCACGGCAGCCTTTAAATAATAGCGAGGAGGAATGATGATGTGGGGCCAGACGCCCTCCTAGAGACGCTGTACGATTCCCGTGGCTTGGTAGACATTCGGAATCTTTGCCACGAGAGAGGGAAGAATACAGTGGGCTGTTATTTTTGTTTTGAGTTGAGTGAATAAGGGAAGGGGGGAGGGTTACAGACCTCTGGGTGGTTTGCCTGCACCAGTGTTGTCATGTTGACGAATTTGGGGGTGGTGGGGGTGCCCGCAGAGTGTGGGGAGGGGGACACAATGGCTATTCTTCCTTGTTCTGTTTTTTCCTTTTTGAGTAGAGGGGAGGGTAGTTTTGTTCGGATGCTTTTTGTTCAGTCAGTATGCATGAATGTCGACACTGCGATGCAATGGCATTGTTTACTCGATAGATGGGGACCTGAGGGGCGTGGAGAGTTTTAGCCTTTCCTTTGCAATGGCCATGGGCGGGTACACTGTGATGACGTGGGAACGTAAATGGGTTAGGGAATAAAATCAAAAGAGGTTTAGTTTCTCACTATCTTAAAAGGCTTAAACCAGATATCATACTACTGCAGGAAACACATTTGGTGGGCCCACACTGCTCCTTCCTGGGTAGGGGGCAATACACCGCCCTAGCACATGCAGGTTTCACTCAAGGTTCGAGGGGAGTGGCAATCCTTATCAAAAAATCTCCCCCCTTCCGAGTCACCCGACGATGGGAAGACCCAGACGGTACATATGTAGCAGTCCAGGGTACCTGGAATCACACACCTTGGTTCATTTGTAGTGTTTATGCGCCCCCGCGCCTCCAGCAGCGCACGTTGGACAAACTGGCGGACCTTCTTTTACAGTCTGGCCCGGCTACACATATTATTGGGGGAGACTTTAATGACATGATTGATCCCTCCCTAGATCGCACGGTGACGAGACCAGGGCAACATGAAATTACTGCATTGGCGAGGTTTCAGGATATCCTAGGCCTTACCGATCTCTGGAGGCGCCATCACCCGTCTACTCGTACATACTCATACTTTTCCGGGGCCCACAGGGTGTTTTCAAGGTTGGACTATCTCTTTGCCCCAGCTGGTGAGGTCGGCCGGGTGGAGGAGGTGGAGTACTTAGCTAGGGGTATCTCAGACCACTCGCCACTTTATCTACGGATGGGGGGGAGACGGGGAGGTCAAGGCATGACGTGGAGACTAAATGCTTGGGCACTAAAAGATGAATCAGTGTCCGAGGAAATTAGGGTGGACACCGAGCTCTATTTTAAAGAAAATGATGGTTCAGTGCAATCGGCTGTCACCCTATGGGAGGCTTTCAAGACAGTGATACGCGATAGAGCCCAAAACATTATTGCCCATAAAAAGCGGCAGGAACTTCAGGAGATCGTGGCGTTGGAACGTAGACTGGTGGATCTTGAAAGTAGAGAAGCTTTTCCTCCTAATGCGCATACCCTCCGCCAAATTGACATTACTAAACGAGAATATCAGGCTCTGGTCACTAAAGAGGCGCGGGCTCATCAACTCGCAATACAGCATAGGTTATATGAGATGGGAGATCGAACGGGTAAACTGTTGGCATGGTTGGGTAGGAAGGAACAAGAGTCGAGGTGGGTTGTATCCATTAAGGAACAGGGCCAGATTTATACCACGTCACAGGATATAGTGGGGGCTTTTGCCCGATACTATTCAACACTCTATGCGAACCAGACACAAGCAAGTGAGGCACAAATAGCTCAGTACCTTGCCATGGTTGACCTCCCCTGCCTCGCCCAAGATGAGAGAGATAGGCTGGAGGAAGATATCACTCTGGCGGAAGTGACAGAGGCTATTGGTAAACTGAAAGCGAGGAAAACCCCAGGCCCTAATGGCCTCCCAGGGGAATTTTTTAAAGCATACAAGGCCTTGCTGGCCCCGTATATACTTCAGATGTTTGCGGCCGCTAAAAGTGAGGGGGTACTCCCTGCAGACCTTAGAATGGCAATGGTGGTGGTGATTCCTAAAGCAGGGAAAGCCCCGGACGACTGTGGGTCTTACCGCCCCATCTCTTTATTAAATATTGAAACCAAACTTTTGGCCACTGTCCTTGCGACACGTCTTGTAACTGTCATCACCTCCTTGATCCATGGGGACCAAGCCGGCTTTATGCCAAAACGGGCCACACGCTATAACTTACGGAGGGTGGCCAACTGGATGGATGTTGTTCGCGACAGGAAAGAGGCTCATCTGCTCCTCTCGCTAGACGCTGAAAAAGCATTCAACACCGTCCATTGGCCCTTTATGAGGCATACTTTGGAGAAATTTGGATTCGGTCCGGGGTTTAGAGCGTGGGTAGAGCTACTCTACAAAGGACCTGTGGCGAGGGTTAGGGTCAATGGAACACTCTCGGAGCCATGGCCGATCCAAAGGGGGACTAGACAGGGATGTCCCCTTTCCCCCTTGTTGTTCGCCCTTATTCTGGAGCCCTTGGCCTGTGTAATTAGAGACCTCCCGGGGCTGGGTGGCTTTGTGGATGACTCCCAGCGGTTGGATGAAGAACGCATATCTCTATATGCAGATGATATTCTGTTATATGTAACGAACCCGGTGGAGACGCTTCCCGAATCCTACAAGTCGTTGAGGAATATGGGCGTCATGCGGGATATAGAATCAACTGGACCAAATCTACCATATACCCGGTGGGAGGGGTGGTAGAGCCCCAGAGATATCCTAGTTGTCTGCGCTGGTCGACAGAGGGCTTTACATATCTTGGTCTCTATATTACTGCGGACGTGGCAACTAGCCTAGCCCGTAATATTAGGCGGGTGTTCCTTAATTTTCAGACAGACGTTAAGAGGTGGAGGAGACTCCCCCTAACAATTATGGGAAGAGCTGCCATGTATAAAATGATTACTCTCCCTCAGTTACTCTATGTGTTACAGAACACCTACACTAAGATACCGGACGTAATGTTCAAAAATATTGACAATGAATTGCGTTTACTCATATGGGATGGGGCTCATCCACGTATTGCACTCCAAACATTACAGAGAAATCCATACAATGGGGGCTTGGCCCTTCCGGATATTAGGGCATATTATAGAGCTTCCCACTTAATTGCTATTAATGAATGGATTCATGCGCCGGGGGATCACCCGGCATATAGATTGGAAAGGTTACAATTTCGAGACCGTACTTATCTTCACTACATTTATGGTGGCAAGGGATGTAGCCGACTGCTCCAGGCAACTCAGAGGACGCTTGAGGCATGGAAAAGTGCGGAGAGACAGATGAGGTGGGATCACAAGTGCACCAGAGAGACCCCACTGTGGGAGGGGACAAGGCTACCTGAGATAGGGAAGCTGAGAGGCTTTAGGCAATGGGATTTAATTGGTGTATCTAAACTGGGGGATGTCCTGGAACACGGTGTGCTGGCACCCTTTGGTACACTCCAAGCTCGATATCAACTCCACGACACACAGGCATATGCATATCTCTGCTTGAAACACGCCTGGGCTGCTGAGGGTTTGGACAAGGAGACGCTACCGGAGTATGCCCCCCTAGAGGGCCGACTCCTCCAAGAGGAGATCCCAACCAAAGCCATTTCGTTTACTTATAAAACCCTACTTAATAATATGCCTGATAAATTGGGTCCACTCCGAGCAAAATGGGAGAAGACCACTGGTGTACTAGAGGACATAGATTGGGAAGCCGCTCTTATGCACCCGCGCGAAGTGGCAATCAAATTAAGGCTGTGTCTTATCCAATACAAAATCCTACACCGAGCTTACTTTGATAGAGTAAAATTGCATACAATAGGGAGAGCTGCAAGCCCAGAGTGTCTTAAGTGTCACACAGAATGTGGAACATTCATACACACCCTTTGGGAATGTAATAAGATCCAGAATTACTGGGGCCAGATTGTGAGAGAGTTAAATGCTATATTAGAGGTCCACTTAGAGCTAGAGCCGAGGTTTCTGCTTTTGGGTATTCCGTCTGATGTGGATATCCCATGACGCAAACTTGTACTGGCCAATTTGGGGCTAGTAGTGGCAAAAAGGGATATAGCAAAATATTGGGGGGCCCCTCAAGTACCAACACTGAAAGAGTGGAGGGCGTGTCTTGATTTATACATGGTGGCGGAACAGGTGACATACAAGGCCAGGGGTTGCCCTCGGAAGTTTCGGAAGATATGGGCACCATGGATCAAGTACTATGGCCTGGAAGTGGTGGGGGAGGAAGAGGGAGGGGGATTACAGTCTGGAGAAGTGAGAGAAGAGCCTTGACAGATACATTGCTAGTTCCTATTGTTTGTACTCATGCGCAGTGTAACCATGACCCTTTATTTTTATACGCTCAGGTGGCTCAGACCCCTCCGTGGATTCAACTGAGACAGACATTTTGTTTATACGATTGCCATATACGTCATTGTGATTTGTCATTAATGGTGCATCATGTATACATGCTTTGTTGGAAGTTTGTTTTATTTTTCAAAAACGAAATAAAAATATTTCAAAAAAAAAAAAAAGATTGCACTGCAGGATCTTTACACTATGAGTATACTACGCAGTATCCTTCCTTCATAAGATTGCACCGCAGGATCTTTACACCATGAGAATACTACGCAGTATCCTTCCTCCACAAGATTGCACTGCAGGGTCTTTATGCCATGAGAATACTATGCAGTATCCTTCGTCCGAAAGATTCCCCCACGGGGTCTTTGCACTATGAGAATACTACGCAGTATCCTTCCTCCATAAGATTGCAACACAGGATCGTTACACTGTCAGAATACTATGCAGCCCTCCATAGGTTTCCACCTCACCCTGAGAATACTACGCAGTATCCCTCCTCCATAAGATTCCCCCTCAGGGTCTTTACAGCAAGGGATTATTACGCATCATTGCCCCGTCCCCCATGCCGTATACCATGTTATGTTAGCATTCATGTAGCTATTTCATATTGATCGCTATTGCAAATGTGTCTGACCAGCTTTTCTTAATGTTGTGCAGGCTAAAGTTAGCATCTGAGACGCCATTTTCCCTCTGAGTAGCCGCCATGTTACACTATAAGCAAGGCCCGGTCTCTGTGCCCCCGCTCTCTGGTTGCCTCAGCAGAAAGCTGCTTTTCAGTTGTTCCCTCTTATGGTGTTCAAGGTTGAAAACCAGATGTACTAAATGAATAGTTTATTCTGCTTTTGCATGCCTATCCCTGGTTGTAGTTATGCTCCCACACTGGAGAAAGCTGAGACCGAGCAAGATGACCTTGGGAGCCTGATAACGTGTACCCATTCTGCAGGTGGTAGCTCATCCTTCTGTGCCTTCTTTGTTCAGCCTTTGCCCAAGCTGTATTTTTCCACCAGGGGCGGGACTTGGGAGGTGTCGGAAAGCTTATTTTGTGTTACCAGGGGTCCTGAAGTCAGTCCCCTCGACAGCTATCCCATGAGGCTGGTCAGACTGGGCTCCGCTGCAGTGTATTTACTAATAAAGGTGTTAGATTGCATTCTACACTGACGTCCCAACTCTTCGTTTTTGGGAAGGCCGAGAGGTGGTCGCGAGTGACCTGAGTGGCCCATTTCGGGTCACTTCCTTCACCGGTAGCAAGCCAAATCTGTAACAGTGCACTCCATCTCTTACCTGGTGATCCATGAGACAGGAGCAATATTTCACCAACCCAGCCCTGTTCCTGGTCATACCGTCACTAGAACAACCTGCATTGGCAGGAACTCTCTCTGTACAAACATCTAAACTCGACCACTCTCCCGCCATCAATACGAATAATCAGCAATCACATAGAATTCAGAAAAGCAACAATGACCTGGCTGTTCCCTAAGACAGAATACATCAGGTTGAGGTCACAAGAAAACTGTGAATGTCTCTTTCACACAGTTTCACTTTGGACTTGAATGCATAAACGCTGCTACAAGCCTGCAGAAGAGCAACTGGAGCACACCTCTGAGAATCACACACGGATCACGCATGACACCAAATATACCTCAGTACCCCACACCAGCACTCGAACACATCTTAACTCCTTACTTGGGAGTGAGGGTCCTTATGTTAGCTCGCTCTGCCTCTGCCTCTTTGGGATGCCTGTGCACATTGTCTCCTCCTCAGAATCTTCTGTTACCAGGTTACACTCAGCAGCAGCCTCCTACTTGCCCCTGTTGTTGTTATTCTTTGCCATTTGGTTGCTTATAAAGCACGTAATGCTACCCTGGGACCATCGTAAAACTCTGAGGAGCAGGACAGAGGGAAAGAGGTAGGCGCTTTGTGAATGGAATGAGTGAAAAGACATCAGCTGGCAGAGGGTAATGCATAATGTGAAGCAGTCAAAGAGAGAGCTATGCTGTTTCTGCCTTCCCAGGAACTGACTGCGGTCTTGTATGGTGCCTGGCTTTTGTTCGTATTTGCTGTGCTTGTTGCAACGCCTCCTGTCCTCTGGGGAATCCATGAGCTATGGTGGCAGTGGGTCTGACGACCCTTGCACAGGTCAATATAGAGGCTAAAAGCATGAGTGAGGATATGGTAACACCCTGAAGATGGATGCATTGCAGTGAATGTGTAAACGCTCGATAAAGCACTGATCCAAGCCTTCTGTTTGGTCTCAGCACTTCTGTTTCGGTTCGTGGGTTTTGGCAACAGTGAACTGCACATTCTTTCTGTCCTCACCCAGGAATGCATCCTTTCACCAGTAAAAATGGGCACCTCTGTTGCCAACATTTCTTCAGCGGTGTCGCTGAGCCATGCCTCCCACGTCTGTTATTGCTGGCACCCTCTTTTAGACTGTGCAAAGCTGGGCCCAAACAATGGGCTCCGAGGACTAGTTTGTCCACGAACACAGGCTGCCTGCCAGCATGTCCTGTGCATCAACCACAGCTGCTGTGGCTATGGAGAGGCATAATACTGTTAATGCAGACGCTGTGGTGGACTGTCAGCCACTGTGGAGGGGGCATAGGCTAGCAAGTCAGGGTGGGCTTCAACTGCGAGTCGCCATCTTTGGGGTATATTCACAAGAACGTGTGCTAAACATCTCCAAAAAATGATAACGCAACTTCACACATCGCAGTCCATCACGGGAAAATAACCCTGTGTTAACGTGGAATTCACAACACGGTGGTACCATGCGATAGTCTCCTGAAACCGCGGACTATGTCCGCGATACAACCACCGCGAAGGCGATAAAAACACAAACCCCAACACCAAAAAATGTGCGATGAGCCCATTCGCGATGAGAAAATCAGCGATAAGCAGCGCCAGGCCTGCCATACTCACACGGCAGGTGGGAAAATCACTACAAAAGGAGAAAAAACACACAAACACAAAATGACCAACACCGAAGCACCATGGAGGCAGCCGGAGCAGGCGCAGAGGACGAGCGCAACCCCACAAGTACCCCGGACGACCAGCCCGGGACCACGGTGACAGGGAAGGGCAAGGACAAGAAGAAGAGGAAGACGAAGTACAGTCCGCAGGAGAATCGGATCCTGGTCACGGAGGTGATAGAACACCATCAACAACTGTTCGTCACCTCCAATGTGTCATTGGGCACCAGAAATGGATTATGGCGGGCCATCGTGGACAAGGTGAACGCCGTCGGAGAGCACAAGAGGTCAATGGATGAGGTCAAGAGGCGATGGAATGACAACAAGCGCAAGACCAAGGAGAAACTCGCAGGCAACCAGAAGGCAGCAATGCAGACTGGAGGTGGGAGCCCAGCGCCACAGCTGGAGCTGGATGACATGGAGGAGCTGGTGTCGACAGTCATCAGTGTGGAGACCGTGGCAGGAGTCGGGCGACAGGACACTGCTCGACATGACACAACACCAAAGCAACAGGGTGAGTAACCACCAGGTCCTGGGGGGACGGGGGGAGATGGCCACAATGGCACACATGCACAATCAAGCAGAGCACAGTGCACACTCACAATGACTCTGGATCATGGCCCTGATCTACACACTGTCACAATGTGCATTGCCATGCTGTCTGAATGTCAACATGTACCATGCGGCCACATACATGAGGACACATTGTAACACAGCATCTCCCCTTCACATTGCCGGGGCACCGTCAACGCCACCTGCAGAGCAGTCCCAGCCACTCTTCACTGATGGCGAGGAGGACACCACCAGCATCGACACCCAAGCCCTCCAAGACATCATGGAACTCATCCGCCACTCACCTCCAGGACCAGGGCAGCCCAGCTGCATCGAGGAGACCCCACCCACTCCACAAACCACCCAGCAGGAGGCACCCACAACCCCGGCTGTCTCCCAAGACCCCCCCGAACAACACATGGCCTTCCAACGCCGTGTGTTGGAGGTCCAGAGGGAGATGGCTGAGCAGGTGCGCCATCCATGGGTGTCTGAGTCCCATCAGGGACCACCTCCAGTCCCTAACGGACACCCACACACTGCTCCATGATCTCCAACGAGCCCTGGCTGACAGCACTGGAGTCATGACTCGGAGACAAGAACACCTGTCCGCTCAGAGTGGCTCCAGCGATCTCAGCCGTGAGATGGCACACATGCGGAGGCTCATGGAGGACATGGTGCGGATGGAGGTGGAAAGGATGGTAGCCACCGCTGCACATCAGCGAAATGTAGCTGGGATCTACCATGCCCTGCATGTCCTCATCATGGCATTGCTGCCACAAGGCGTGGCGCGGATGAATGCTGCTGCCCCTACACCATCCACATCTCCGCCCCCTGGTGTGTCCGTGCCTCACAGTGCGGCAGACGTTTCCACTCCGGCACCTGATGTGTCACTGCCACACAGTGCGGCCGACAATCCACCTACGGCCCCTGATGTGTCAGTGGCACACAGTGCTGCAGCCGGAACAGCACCACCCACAGGTGGAGCAGGGCACACATCCGAGGACGAGGACGTGGCTGGCTTTGGGATCAGAAGGAGGCACTAGCATTCATTTCCGCCACCTGGCCTCTTGCTCCTTGGTGCCGCACATGGCCCCATGACCTTCCACTGACCCCCGATACACTCTGCGGCACTCACCTTGGACCGCGACATGGACTTCCATATCCTGTTTGGTGACCAATGACACGGCGACCAGACTGCGGACTGTACTCTTCCTCATCCTCTGTACTTGTCATTCCCCGATGGACTCTGGCTGGCCCTCCAATGGCCAATGTTGTGAAGTGGGCTTGGCATGGCCCTGTACTGCTCCAGCTGTTAAACTCCACTGGATGTGCAATAAACATGCAGTAACGCACTGCTGTGTCATGTCTTTCATCATTCAAGTATGAATGTGTGGATGAATGTAGGGTCAGTGATTACCCCTAACGTCAATGATGCTCATCTAGTGGGATACCAGTCACAGTGTGCTACGTTGCCGATTGCGTTGCGGGTGCCGTAGACACCACAACAGGGACACACGCATTAGTCACTTTCTTGTCCGGACATGGACTGCACCACGCCCAGAGCCCCCGAGTCATCGTTGCAAGCCCTGCGCTGGTCCGGCGTACGCCAGGACAGTCCACTCCGCTTACGCTCCAAGGGGGGGGGCCACATAACCACATGTCACAGGTTTACACGCTAGTGGTCTGCAGGTCACTGGTCTAGTTGTCAGCATGTCACGGCCACTCCCTGAGGGCAGGTTTGCACACACACCACACCCATCCGGCGCAGGTGTCACAGGCCATGTGACCCGGGTATATAAGGGGCCGGCAACGTCACATTCCCCACTGCCGGAGGTGACTGGATGACAGACGTACCACGGGGCTCAATCATAAAGGGCCCATGAGTTGTTGCGCACAGGGTTGGTGGCACCCGAGGCCTTGCGCCCGTCACGGGCCTACCACCACGTGGCGCTGACTGGGGTTGCACAGGGTTAGTGGTACCCGAGGCCTTGCGGCCATCACGGGCCTACCACCACGTGGCGCTGACTGGGTTTGCACAGGGTTAGTGGCACTGAAATTGCTGAGCGGGTGTGCAGCCTGCGATGATGTGTGCAGTGATGTGGTCTCTGCCATTGATGCCTCAGGACTCAGCGTCATGTGTGGGACCTGCTGGTCAGCGGTGCGGGTCCGCATGATGTGGAGCATGCCATGGTGGCGGGACCGGGGCCTGGAGCTTGCACGGGCACGTGGTGTGCCCACTGGTGGACACACCGTTGGCGAAAGGTGAGCAATGGGGCCTGGGTGCGCAAGGGCGGACAGCCAGCGCTGGCTGGCGGGAGGGGGTAGGGTGCGGCTGCATGTGTGCGCAGGGGCGGACTTGCGTTGTTGCCGTGTGCAGTGGGATGGACTCTGACATGATTGACTCTTGCCTCAGTTACAGGTTGCAGACCTGGTGGCTTGCAGTGTATCCTGGCACTTGTTTGGAGACACACCGGTGGCAGCAGGTGAGCAGTGGTGCCTGGGTGCGCGGGGCGGCAGTGTCCTTCCTTCTCTCTCTCTCTCTCTCTCTTTCTATATCTTCATTTCACTTTCACTCTCCCTTCCTTTCCTTCTCTCTCCCTCTCCCTCTCTCCCTTCCTTTCCTTCTCCCTCTCCCTCTCCCTCTCCCTTCCTTTCCTTCTCTCCCTTTCTTTCTTTCTCTCTCTCTTTCTCTCTCTGCCTTTCTTTCATTCTCTGTTTCTCTGTGTCTCGCTCCTTTGATGTGCGCATGACACACGTTCTTATTTTGGGCTTTATTTTCCAGGCCGTGACATCAGGATTGTCCCGGACGGACCCGGCAGGAGTCTTCCGCATTGGTGTTTTGTGTTGTATTTCAATAAAGTTTTTGGTTGTTACTTCAATGATGAGTGACTGTTTCTCGTTCTTCTGTCTCAACATGTGTGTTTCTGTTTGTCATTGTGCGACGTCATGTGCTTTTTGTGGCTCTTGTGTCATGCACGGTATGTGTTTGTCCGGTGGGGGTGGGGGGCCTGGGGGTTGTGGCGGTGGGTGTTGTGGCCCTCATGGGTCTCCGAGCTGCATGATCATTGTCTCCACGGCATCTGTGGGTCTTCAGATGTGGCTCTGGCCTGGGCTCCCTTTCATGCTGCAGGTAGTCGTCCTGTCAACACCAGCAAAAGGCAGGTGTTAATTCCCTGCTGCTACCGCGGCTTATCGCCTGTTTTTGGTTCGCATCGCAGATCTGGCAGTTCGTTGTGAAAGTGGTGTTGTGGTGTTTTCGTGTGTTTTTGCACGGGAACGCCTACTCTGCATCTCATTAGGGTTAGTTGGTGGTGTCACCCGTGGAGGTAAATGTTGAGGCGGTTATCGCGGGAATACTTGCGTTGTCTGCAGTTTGCAACAGCTTGTGAATGGGGTGTTAAATCTGTCACCACTTTTGTTGCGTTAAGTTGGCGATAACTCGGAGATACGTCCTTGTGAATATCCCCCACAGTTTTTCCACCAAAAATGGCATAGAACAAAGATACCAATCACAGACATGACATGACTCCTGTTTAAAAAAAGTAAATATTACCTGGGATAAAGTGGCCTTTACCGTGTACCTTAAGGATATGGCAAGGAGTCCTGGGAACACATAGACAAACGAGACACAAAGGCTGAGGAGGTCATTAGAACCTGGAGAATGGTTGCCAATTCGGTGGATGGCGGGGGCCTCGCCACCCTAGTTAGAGAGCCTCGCCTGGCTTGTCAGGATCCCTGTCCTGTGAAGGGAGCTGCCGAGGATCCATTTGCAGCACTGAAGTTTGTCAGCTGGGTGCCATGTGTAAAGTGTTTGCTCAGCAAACTTTTTTTGTTTAGAAAGAAAATAAACTCCCAAAGCAGGATTTAGTTTTCTCCATACAAAAAACAAAAGGCCCAAATGCGCAGGGGGTTTTCTCACTGCACGTGGGGAATATTCTGCTGTTTCCCTACCATGTCATGGCAGACACAGGCAGGGAAAATGCGAATAATCGCCCTGCCCTTGGTATGGCTTGATGACTGTCACCGCACCTCGTGGCTCCTTGGGGGATGGGCAGCCAGATCACGCCAATTTGCAGTATTCAAGTTTGGTTGAATGGCACTATTTATAACTTTTAACTGGTTATTCTGTTCTCACAGTTATATGTCCGTAAAACCATTTGGACAGGCTGTTTCTCATACTGGTGGCTTTGATTTGGGGCACTTATAAGATGGCTGCCCGTTTGTACTAGTGTTGCATTCCAAAACGTTCACCATCAGCCCACTGGTACGCCCCGACGCAGGTGTACTGTATAATCAATCAAGACGGGGTCTTTAAAACCCAAGCGTTTTGTTCTTTCTGGTTTGTCTTAGCTCACTGCCTTGTGAGGGCACCAGAGAAGAGCAGGCTGTATATCGGCACGTATTATGGTGAAACACTCAACTGCTTAATAATTTTAAAACCCTTAGAAGGATTGGGATTTTCCTCCTTGGTCGGTATATTTAAACACTCTTAAATATTCTCTCTTTACGAGGACTGAACTCCCCCCTCCTTGTTGGCGCATTATAAACGACTTGTATATACGCCCACTCACACAGTAATGTTTATAGCCATATTGTTTACACTGGGATTTAAAAATTCGAATTTTTCCTTTCTTTTTTTCTTTATATATTTTTTTCCATGTTATGCGTATCACACACGGTTTCCAGTGTCCCGACTAGATGTAGCAGTGTGATTGGGTTGAAACAACACGCTCAAAGAGCACTCCCACTCGACCTGTATCTCTTCGACAGCGGCTATATTACGCTCCCTGGGCAATCCCTTCACTATGTCAATACATCATCAAACAGCAGGGCTTTTGTTTATACAATTACTGTTTTTTATTTATAAAATTCATTTCTTTTAAATTCTATCCAAGAGTAAAAGTCATTTTCAAAATACATTAACATTTCTTTTTCTTTTTCTTATTTTTTTATACAAAAGAAAAAAATAATTTTTGTAAATCAGTGATTCATAATGTAAAATATCATAAAACATTTAACATTTTTTTGTATGCAAAACACCCCTATACTGTGATTAAACTCACACCACAACCAACTCACAAAACATCACACCCTTGTCACACTCTCACATTCATACTTCACACAAATGTTTTTCACCCAGTTTGAAAGGGCATACAAGATTCAACTCATGGAGAAAACATCTCATTTAATATCCATGGTTATGTTGCCTCCTGGGGATCCAGTAAATCAGGTTGGCGTACGTTTCGGTGGGTAAGGTTTATTTACCACCACCTTCTTCACTACCTTATGTTACGAGTGAAAACTATTTCAAAATGATAGGGGTATCATGAGCAATTACACTGTTTATAGAAACTCAACCTGAAGTTGGTTTGATAATGCTTGTCCAAGCATTCTGACCGCAGCCGTTTGTTTTTCTTTCTCAGATACTTATTTTCAGTTTAAATGGCAATTAACATAACCAGGTGGTCCTCTCGGCATCCAAGTTCCACAATGAAAAATATTTTTTATGTGATGCTCTTGGCCAAAACCGTATTTTTCGTGTCTCACTGTTTATTATTGGACATTGGTTTTTGTCAGTATCCTTATTTCGGGTGCTTGTACTCCTGCGGCATTTCTGATGCTTCCTGTCTCGCTACGCGGCAGTGTGATTGGGTCACAGGACACGGATTCCACCTAATCTCTGGGCCTTTGATATCGTCTGTGTCTTATTTTACATGCTGACTCTGGAGACTTTATGCTGTGTATGCCCATCTATTTTGGATATTAACCATTTGTTTAAGGTAACCTCATAATTCAACTTATAGAGTTCAGCATAGGAATTAGTTACATAAACTCCTAGATATCGAATCGGATTGTTCAAGATTGAGCAATGAAAGCTACCAGGGAGATTATCACCTGAGGTGTTGAACATCAGGGTTTCTGTTTTATTATGATTAATTGTGTACCATCCAATGGATTGAAACTGCTTAAACTCACCCCAAACTGTACTTAAATTTAATTCATCAGGCCTGAGATACAAAATTATATCGTCGGCAAATAATTTGAGCTTGGCCATACCTTCCATTGGGGCTTTAATTCCCGATTAGCCCTTATCCTGGCTGCCAATAGTTCGGTGAAGAAGGTAAAAAGTACAGCCCTGATGAGTTCCACAATTTATGTCTATAGTTCTGAGCATGCTGGAGTTCAAGAAAATTCGAGCCTGTGCGCCCTGGCATATATTATACAGCATAGTGATGATAATACTGGGAAATCTTATGTTGTTTGCTATAGGTGCTGACTCAAGGGTTGATATGCCCTTGGTCTCCTTAAATTGGACAAACCAAGAAACTTACCTCACTGGATGGGTTTTATTAAAGTAATACATCTTGTTGGATTACTCTTTTCCATTTTTCGTATCAATAGGCTTCATCTTTGAGTATGCACACACCCTTGTGCATATGCCAGAGTTAATGGTATGTCTTCTCTTATTATTCTTCCATTTGGACTGGGATCTATTATACGCAAAAACGTTACAAGTTACCCCCTTATTTGGATGGGTGAATTGGTGGCATATTCATCATTTCCATATTATTAAGCGCCTGGTGGGTATTGTTTAGCCTTGCATTTCATGAGTTTTATTTATTTTTCTTGTGACATATCTTTTATTGCACTGGGATATCCTATTTCATACTCCTGCCTCGCCACCTTTCCCTCTTTTCTTCTCTCTCTGTTTTTCTTAGGGCAAAAAATGTATTATGTTTTTTTACAATTTCTCATATTTTTTATAGTTTCCCTGATTTGTTGGGGTCAATTTCTTTGCTTTACTTTGTTTTTAATCGGTTCCCCGACATGATTTCCCATGTCCCGTTTAGTGTTTGACGCATTATCAATTTTTAATAAGACTATCTCGCACCTTTGCACTCCTGTATGCACACATTGCACCATGTTGTCTGTGCCTAATGTATGTGGTACAGTGCTTTTTCACTATTGCATAGTGATATCAATGTTTGTTAACACATACAAAAATATGTTTAAATGTATTGTGTTCCAAATTGTTTTTTGTGTCTCTTCTTGTCTTGATGGTTTGTCTGTGTTCAGAGTGGAACAGATTTGCCACTATATTTAAAAATGATTGTAGTCTAATTGTGTATAAATATGCACCGTGATGTTACATGACGGTATGTTATGTTTTTAGTCATGTTTTATATATACGTAATTATAAAAGAGGCCCAAATGGTTCAATGAGTTGAGACATTTATTAAGAATCATGTGGTACCGGAAATCTCAGGTGATTTGACAATTACAAGAGCCCAGAGGGTTCCGACTCATCCATTTCTAAACTCGAACTTGCCCAGGATGATTTTGGTCAATTTTGCCGACTATCACATCAAGGAACAGATACTCTCCAGAGCCATCCAAAGAAAACGGTTTTCCACTAATGAAGTACCACGTTGTCAAATCTTTTCTGATATGTCCGCTGCAGCTGCACGGCGTCAAAGGGAATTTGTGAAACTCCTCTATTTATTTAAGGCCCATGGTGTGCAGGCAGCAATAGTCCACCAGTCTAAACTTAGGGTCTATGTAAAGGGCAAATTTCATATGTTTACAAATTTAGAAGAAGCTCAAGAAATGCTGAAATCTATCTCTACCCCGCAAGTTTAAGAAAGAGAGAAAGCGGAAAAAGGGAGGGGCAGAGAGGGAAAAAGAGAAAAAAGGCTGAATTAAAGCCGGAGAGATCCACTATTATGTTTTTGCATGGGAGGTGGGGTGGGTTTCTCACTCAGGGTGCTCCAACATGGCATCCAGCAGGAGTGTCCATTCAGGCGCTCTGATAGGGGGGATTGAGACGGGTATGTGGGCTATTCCTCTCCATCCAGGGGTGGGGGATCAGTGTGGCGTTGGTGGTGGGGGGCACAGATATTAGAAAAGAGCAGAATCATAGATAGGACAGCATTGTTGGAAAGAAAAAACGGAACAGAAAACAAATATATTTTTGGTCTTTTTGAAATGGGGCTTGAAGTGCGTATAATTTCGGTCAATGTAAATGGGATATCGAATAGCAAAAAGTATGGGGCTTTACTTAGGTGGCTTACTTCTTTTGCACCTCAAATATTATTCCTTCAAGAGACTCACTTAAAGTCCAATTTTCCAAAATTATACATTCCCAAGAACTATGTAAAGGCATGCTTTGCTTCTGCTGGGCTGGCCATGAGGGGTGTTGCAATTTATCTTGGTCGAGGGTTAGACTGGGACATTATACAGGTCAAAAGGGACCCTTTTGGTAGGTGGATATGGATCACAGCCGGGGTTAATGGCTATGTTTGTAATCTCGTCAATTATTATGCCCCGACAGTAGACGACCCTAAATTTATTATAAAAATGAATGGCCTGATGAGAGGGAAGTGGTAGGTCAAATAATACTAGGGAGGATTTTAATTATATCCAGGATTTAGATAGGGATACCTCGAATAAAACAAAAAAACAATTGAAGGTAAAAAGGTATTGGATATTATGATTCAAGATGGCGTAGAGTCCATTCGGAAATGTCACAGTATACCTACTATTCCAAGCAATTCCAGTCGGCCTCACGTATTGACTACTTTCTAGGCAAGGGGAAAGATCCAGGTAGCAGATGGATCGTCTCCTTCTTTCCAACCAGGAATGGCTGATAAATATGAAAATATAGAATAAATATTTTTTTCAGATTAATAAGGAGACCGCAACACTTTTTTCTGTTTCAGGTGCCTTTAAGGTGGCTACCCGTGGAAAGATGATGGCTTTGACAGCTGCTCAATATAAGAGGCGGAGGGCACGTATTCTGGAACTGCAACTTGCAGTTGATGCCGCAGCTGTTACCGCAGCTCAGTCAAGGGCTAACTCTTTGTCCGAGCGAACCGTTAAGGAGCAGCAGCAGTCTAGCGCTAAACCAGAACTGAAGGAATTCTTTGTCCTGGAAGAGGTAAACAATTATCGGTCGTATCAACAATGAATTTATGAAGAAAGCCAAATGGTGGGAAGATTCTTGGCATGGTCATCCAAGGTGAAGCAGGAAGCTGCTCTGGTTACTAAATTACAGCAACCCAGGTCGGGGGTTCCGACATCTGATAAGGAGGTTGCAAAAATATTCCTTGCCCACTATAAAAAACTTTATGCCACTAAATATACGGTTTTACAAGATGCCATACATCAGTATTTTTCAGATATCAATTTACCGGAAATGTCAAGTAGTCAGGCTGAGGAATTAGTGGCCGATATCACAGCACTACAAATTCATCAAGTGATTGCTGCAATGCCTTAGGGAAAGGCCTGCGGGAATTATGGTTTTCCAATTGAGTTTTATCAAGTCTTTCAGGAAGAATTAATATTGCTTCTAGTGGAGCTCTTTAATGCAGTGTAATATTGGTAGAGAGGTCCCCCAAATATTTAAGGAATTAATTATTGATAGTGTTTTTTAAAAAATGGGAAGAATCCCGTGACGTCAACTCATATAGACCTATCGGTGTCTTATATTCCGATTATAAAATCTTAATGAAAGTCTGGGCCAACAGAATCACGCCTGTCACCCAGAAAATTATTCATAAAGACCAGACTGGCTTTTTGCCAGGACGGCAAATGTCTGCTAATACCACTTTTTTCAATACATGCTATTGATTTTTTTAATACTAATCAGATGCCTGCATTTAAAATGATGGTCGATTCGAAAAAAGCATGTGACCCTGTTAGTGGGGATACCCTTTTTTTGCCCTTAAAGGAGTTGGATTTCCCAGTATAATCATCAATATGCTTTATAATATATACCAGGGCGCACAGGTTCGAATTTTCTTGAACTCCAGCACGTTCGTAACTATAGACATAAATCGCAGAACTCGCCAGGGCTGTCCCCTATCGCCTGTACTTTTTACCTTCTTCATCGAACCATTGGCAGCCAGGATAAGGGCTAATCGGGGAATTAAAACCCCAATGGAAGGTATTTCCAAGCTCAAATTATTTGCCGATGATGTAATTTTGTATCTCAGGCCTGATGAATTACATTTTAGTATAGTTTTGGGTGAGTTTAAGCAGTTTCAATCCATTGGAGGGTACAAAATTAATCCTAATAAAACAGAAACCCTGATGTTCAACACCTCAGGTGATAATCTCCCTGGTAGCTTTCATTGCTCAGTCTCGACCAATCCGATTCGATATCTAGGAGTTTATGTAACTAATTCCTATGCTGAACTCTATAAGTTGAATTATGAGGTTACCTTAAAAAAAATCAGGGATCTACTTGATGGATGGTCTCTTCTCCCTTTTACTCTTCTTGGTTGGGTCACCCTCATCAAAATGTCAATTTTGTCTTTATTAGTTTTTTTATTCATGACTGTTCCAATAAAAATTAAGTCGGCCTATTTCAAAGAGCTGGATTTTCTTTTTCAACAGTTTGTCTGGAACAAAAAGGCACCCAGAGTTAAATATCCAGTCCTACAATTGGGAATAAGTCAGGGCGGGTTGACATTGCCCCTGATACGTGTATTCTGCGAAGCTTCCCTCCTTGACTTCTTGGTTCGTATAACGTATTCCAGCGCATTGTTAGATGATTTTTTCATTGACAGAACGGCAAAGGAAGTGGGATCACAGTGGTCTTTATAAAACGGCCAAACTCCAAAAAAGAACGAGGTATAAGACATTACAAGACCTGCGTACTAGACTCCAGTCTTTTTATACTACTGATGGAGCAAGGACTCACAAATGAGACTTGCTCGAATGCAATCTCCTCACAGTATTAATTTATTAAATTTGTATTGTCTTTGCTAATCCTTGCATACACTACACGAATAGTAAGAATGCTTGCCTATGTGTTTTATTAATGAATAACGCTTGTCCGTAATCCAAAATGGCCGCTAAAGCGCGGAACTTTACTGCGCATGTCTCATCCATATCACATGGTGTGACGTCTTTCTTTGCTTGGTGGGAAATTTCTGCTTCTGCGCAGTGTGCATTAAAATGGCTGCTTGATGTTTTCACATGCTTCAGCTTGCTCTCATGTCATTATTAAACTGTCGTTTCTCTAACGCTACTAATGCGGGATAGAATTTATAATTAAATGGGAATAGAGTAGAAAGAGTGGGCATACAGTGAAACATTTTATTTGTGATTTTAATGTTTTCTTCTTGTACTTTTATTAGATCGTAAACTTGGGCCTGGGTTTTGGTGAACTGAAAGCTCGTGTGACAGAGATTTCGCACATGCGCCCTGCAGTGGCAGACCAGAAAGAAAAAGATGAAGTCAACTTGGACATCACCCAAGGCCATGACCTGCTGGCCGACACCACTACATACCAAGATGTTCTCGTCGAAAAGAAACATTTTATATGAATAAATTGTAAATTTTGCCATGAGACGGGTGGGAAATAAAGCAAATGTATTAAATTGAAGGGGCGGTAGTTTAAAAACAATAGGCTTCAGAATTCAAGACAAATCAATATGGTGTGAGAATCCACCCCTGTCCCTGTCCAATAAGAAGTAGTGGTCCCATATTTTAGCAACATTAAGGGAGGTACATGGGCGTAGAGGGGTATAATAGATATAGAATTAGCTAATTAGCTAGCTTCTAGCTCCAGACTGCCAAGCTGATCGATTGCAGACTGAACCGCTGTCCAGAGAGGTCCTGAGGAGGGGCGGCGGAGTCCATTAGAAGGAAGACACGGGCGAATCGAGGAGAAGTCGAGTATCAGAGAGGGGAACGACGCAGGCGTCGTTGTAGAGAGGTCACCGGTCCTGTCCTGAACCTGGAGGAGGTCTTTGCTCTTCATCCTTCCTGGGTCCTATTCTTTCCAACTCCTTGGCCAAGGGGTTTGGTTCTCGCACTTAGGTAAATATAAATGCAACCTTTAGTTGCGCTGCTGTCTCTATCCTCGCCTTTCTGAGGGACCGTCATTGATTAGTATTAATTATTCTATGCTTCATCTTGGGTATGCGATTAAGTACCGTGTGATTCTGTATTTTACTCTGCTAAATCTTTAGATAAACATTTATAAAACTTCCTGATTCAGTGGTTATTTCAGGATTATGTACTATAACGAATGTCACTCATTTTAAACTTCCTAATTAGCAAAGGATTCATTGGTAAGTCATTACTCTTCAATCAGAAGGTAATTGGTAACAGGGATATTTTGATAAAGAGTATAACTGACACCCCTGCGTAAGTATTAGCGTAGTATGAATGTATGGGCCCAAGTGAGTGTTTTGTGTATGATTGCTGTTTGCTAATATCGCGCTGGATCAGTTTTCTGGTAATCAGAGGATGGTTACTCTTTGTTAATTGGGTAATGAGAATTTTATTTTTATGAACTAACAACCGTGTATTCAAAGTTTGTTTTATGTTGTCCAGAATTCCCCGGGGAAAATTGAATAGCGGTTGGTAAGTGGAAGCCATACTGCAGTGAGGTTATCTGTCAGGCAGAAATAGTACTGAAAAGTTAAGCAGGACTATCAGTACTGGTTAGGGAATCTATGCGTGTGAGTAATAGCAAAAGAGTACGCTGGTGAAAATTTGATGTTATATCACCTAGAAAGGGTAACATTGAAGAAGTAACAGGTACTTCTGGAGCTTGTGTGAAGAGTAAACGGAAGGGTTTTACTCGTAGTGTATGTTTAGTAAACGGAAAGGTTTTACTAAGTGTGACAGAAACTATCTTTTTCGAATTTAGAGAAACTGGCACGATAGCGAATGTTTTATGTTGTTATTGAAATTCAATTAAGAATTATAGAGAAAATAAAGTTTGCGTAAGATTTTGTAAAGGGAGGGTCGGTTGCCGGAGAGGGAGCTGACGTCACAAACGACGCGCTGGGATTGGTTGATACAGCGGGTGTGGAACGACTCTTGTAAAGGAGGGGTCAGTAGTCAGGAGTAGTACTGACGTCACAGGTACCGCGCTGGGATTGGTTGAAACAGCGAGGGACAGTGAAGAGCAGATTGTAAAGGAGGGGTTGACAGACAAATGTCACCAAAAGGCCGCGCAAGGATTGGCTCAGGAATAAAAGATAGCAGACACTTGATTGGTTGATATTCTAGAAGCTAAATTCTTAGTGGATAGAGATTGCATGTTAAAACGCGATCCGACTTTAACAGGAACTCGTCCGGATAGGAGATTCCTAGGGTTTGCAGAATATAACTTTATACACAGAAGATTAGATAGAATGTACGGAGAAAAGAGAAAATGTCCTTTCTGCAAAAGATTAAGAACTATTTTAAAAAGGACAAACCAATCAAAACTAGAGAAGGAATTATCATTCCACCAGCTAAAACGCCTGCTTCATTTATGATGATGGAGAGAGGTTATCATACTTGTGTATGGATAGAGAATTGGATAGAATATACCAAAAATGATGGAATACTAGCATTTCCCGAGAATGGCACGTTCAATGGACGAATTCTGCAAAACTTGAGATTAAGGATGAATGACTTAGAACCCAGACCTAGATTAACTCAATATGAAGCTTTAGAGGAATGGGAAACCGAAGCATTTGAGCGTGACCGATTCAGAAGTAACAGGGGTTATCGAGGATTCTTTCCCAGGAACCAACATGAGTCTAGGGACAGTCAGATGAAACAATGGAGAAGGGCAATGATTACAGAAGGACTATATCCATTGTTAACAGCAGAGGAAAAATTAGGAAGTAAATGCACAGAAAAGACAAAACATTTAATGAGAAGTGACGATTCTGAAGATGAATTTATGGAAGAAATGTTAAGGAACCCCCACCATATCAGGAAGGGACAAGTGGATGCACCCCAAGTGCACCACCGTTAAAAACTCCATTAGTACCACAGGTAATGCATGAATTCACCCCTAGTAGAATACTTCATGACAAAGAAAGGGAAGCCCTAGAGAAGACCAGAGCAGAATTAATACAGAAAATAACACAGATAAAAGTACATCCTGATTCATTGACCATACATGTAACAATTGGTCCAGTAGTTCCATTATATGGTACTCAGGGAAACTGTCCTCCACCGATACTTGCACCTACACCTGTAAACGCTACAAAACCTGAAGCAGTAGTAATGGTTGAAGATCACTTTAGTGACAGCGAATCCACAGTATCATTGATGGATTTACCCATTCGAGATTCTGTCAATATTACTCCCAAGAGAACTACACCTGGGTGTTCAAAAGATATAAGTCTAGTAACTTCATCAGGAGCAAAAAGTGCCACAATAGTCACCCCTGAAGATTTAGAAAGGTGGGCACAAGAATCAGATAAACAATGCACACCTCCAAAAATAATAGACATTCATAAATTGAAAGTCGTATTAGAAGAAATAATAGCAGGAAATATAGGACTAGATTGCTTAAATACCTATGATGATGAAGAATTATTATTTATGTGCAGGAGTATCACAAGAAATGTAAGATTATTCCATGAAAAATTATCCAATTTAGCACTACAGATGGGAATAGAAATAGGGAGATCAAAGGTGTTGCAGAAACCCTATAGAGCAGAATTTTCAGAAAAAGATTTAGAAAATATGAATGCCTCTGGAAGAAAATTACAAGTAAGAGAATTAATGATAGTTCTACAAAAATGGGGAGACCTAGATAAATGGAGAACTAGATGGGCCAAGAAAAAGGAAGAAGCACGATCAAGTAGATCAGCATCGGGATATGTGATGAAAGAGACAGGGAAAGCTGACCAAATGTACCCAATGCGAGAAGTTGCGGGAGGAGGATATGTACATGTCCCATGGAGCAGACAGGATATTTTGTCATTTACGAATGATTTTCCAAAGTTTAGAGAAAAACCAATTGAATGGTACAAGCAGGTTGAAAGGTTTGTGAAGGTGTCAAAGGTATTGTTGAAGGACTTAGATGGTTTGTTTGTTTGACATAGTGGTACCTGCCGATTTGTGGACAGATTGTAAAATTACAGTTGATTGGCCAAGTGACGAGTATCCTAGAGATCCGAAAACAGGTGCCCCGTCAAATGATGTGATGAAAAAGTATCAGCTGGTGATAACTTACCTGAAAGGGAAAATACAACCAAAAGAAACCGATTGGGTGAAAATAGACCGAACCACACAAGAAGCTAATGTACATTCCTACTATGAGCGTTTATTGCAGGTATTTAAACAGTATAGTGGATTTGAGGAGATTGGAGACAAAAACATGAGTCAGTTTGTGTATCGATTTGTTTATGGTCTGAAGCCAGAAATTTGTCAGATGATTAAACAACACATGCTGTGTTGGCAAGGGAAACCTATCGACGAGATTTTTAAATATGCAAAATATTGTGGAGATGATATTGAGGATAGGCATAAGAAATTACAGGAGAAGGTAATGTGGGCACAGGTGAAAATGGCCGAGAAACAGGGAATTAATTTGGAAAATCCGAGTGAAAATCAAGGAAAGGATTCTGGAACGAGTAGTGATACTGGGAATGGTGGAAAAATGAGAGGACGAATGAGTAGAGAAGAAGCTAAAAAGAAATTTCATTGTCATGGATGCGGAAAATTGGGGCATTGGAAGGATGAATGTAAAAAGATCCGGAATAATAATGGCCCAAATCAAAATTTAAATCCACAGACGCATAATGACTCACAGCAGGGTGTAAATCCTCAGAGTCAGTTGCCACCTGCACCTATTCAGGGTAATGTAAGCAGAGCAAAGCACGGTACAGACATCGGATATCAAGGAGGAAGTGGTAAGAATGATTATATAACCTCACAGTTTCTTTTACAGGACGATTTCTGTCAATACAGTTCATGACGGTGCCTAAGAGAGGGGGAGAAAGAGTGCGTACTTGGCGCATCCTTACCCGTAGATCAGTCAGGTCCATATGTTGAAGGAAATGTAAAAGGTAATGATATTACTTTTCTTTTGGATACTGGTGCTACCCGGTCTACTGTAAGAACAGCAGACATTCCAGACCTTCCTCTCTCTGGTGAAGATATCCAAGTAGTGGGGGTAGCTAATCAAAGGATTAGAACACCTCTTACTGAACCAATGGAAGTTAAAATCGGAAACTTCAGAGAAATGCATCAATTTGTAGTATGCGATTCTAGCCTAGTAAACTTATTAGGCAGGGATTTATTGTGCAAAATGAACTGCACAATATTTTGCACACCGGATGGTGTGGCAGTTCAGACACCAGATGAAGACCATGTATATAAAATTATGATTGCAAAACAGGGTACAGAAGTAGATGAGATGTTTTCGATATTAACAAAAGACGAGTTGCCAGAAGAATTAAAAGGTACAGTAAACCCCATAGTATGGGATTTCACAGGAAAAGAAGTAGGACTTATGGCTAAAATAGACCCAGTTAAAATTACTGTAAAAGAAGGTGCGATTTTCCCAAATACCAGACAGTACAAAATGAGTGCAGAAGTAAAGGCAGGAGTCATTGAAGAAATTAATCGAATGGTTGAGCAAAACATACTAAAAGAAGTAATGAGTAGCCCATGTAACTCACCAATCATGGGACTAAAGAAACCTAGTGGAAAGTATAGGATTGTTCAGGACCTGCGAAAAATAAATAAAATAGTGGAACCATGTTGTCCTATAGTGCCAAATCCTGCAGTAATTCTATACCAAATTCCTTGGAGTGCAGGATGGTTCACAGTAATTGATTTATGTCAAGCGTTCTTTTCAATACCATTGCATCCAGATAGCCAGTATCTTTTCTCATTTAAATTTGAGAACAAAATTTATGTGTGGAATCGTGTTCCTCAGGGGTACACGGAAAGTCCTTCTATTTTCAATCAGATATTGAAAAAGTGCCTTGAGAAACTGGTGATGCCAGGAAACTCAGTCCTAGTGCAATATATCGATGACCTATTGGTGGCATCGAACACCAGAGAGGACTGTGTTGTTGATTCCATAGCACTATTAAATCTTTTGGCCGGAGAAGGGCATAAAGTCTCACCTGAAAAATTGCAGTTTTGTACAACAGCTGTTAAATATCTGGGACACCAAATTGAGAGGGAAAAAAGAAGAGTAACCTCTGAAAGAGTAAAATTAATAAAGAAAATGCAAATGCCTGTAACCCAAAGACAAGTAAGAATGTTCCTAGGAGTAGTAGGTTACTGTCGGCAATGGATACCAGGATTTTCTATACTAGCTAAATCCTTAATTAACATGACGAAAAAGAAAGCAAAGGATCCTGTTGAGTGGGATGATGAAAGTGTAGGAGCTTTTGTAAAATTGAGGAATGCACTATGTTCAGCACCTGCCTTAGGCATGCCTGATTATAAAAGAGAATTCGCATTATTCTGTCATGAAAGAGAAAATTGTGCACTTTCTGTCCTAACCCAAAGACACGGTTTAGACAGACGTCCTATAGCATATTTTTCTGCTACATTGGACCCAGTGGCAGCCGCGTTGCCAGGATGCTTAAAAGCAGTGGCAGCTACTTGTTTGAGCATTGAACAAAGTGAGTCAATTGTGATGGGACATCCTGTAAAGGTGTTTGTTCCACATGCTGTTGTGATTCTATTGACAAGAACCAGAACGCAACATCTTACTCCTAGTCGGCTGACTAAATATGAAAGAATAATAATGGGTGCTGAAAATGTGACCATGGTAAGGTGTACTATAATAAATCCAGCAACCTTACTACCAGACCCATATCATGAGAGAATTAAAGATGACGAAGAAAATGAACATGATTGTTTACAGATTACAGAGTTATGTACGAAACCTCGCCCTGATATTGAAGAACAGCCCCTCGGAAAGCCAGACAGGGAGCTATTTGTTGATGGTTCATGTCAAAAACACGAAGATGGTAAATTAACTGCTGCCTATGCAGTATGTGAATTAACTGGAATAGTCGAAGCATCTTATTTACCAGGAGTCAAATCTGCACAAGTAGCTGAATTGATTGCATTGATAAAAGCCTGCAAAATTGGGAGGAATCAAAAAGTAACTATATTTACAGATAGTCAATATGGTTATGGGGTTGTGCATGATTTTGGCCAACTATGGATGCAGAGGGATTTCCTGACTTCTTCAGGATCCCCCATTAAAAATGGACAGTTTGTAAGGGAATTGCTGGAAGCAATACAATCACCAAAAGAATTGGCTGTGGTGAAGTGTGCCGCACACCAGTCAGGAGATGACTGGGTGGTAGTCGGCAACAGATATGCAGATCTGGTGGCTCAACATTGTGCCAAAAATAGATTGTCAGTCAATAAGAGGGTGGAAAGAATGGGAATCAGCTGCCAACGTATGCTGTATATGCCACCTGAAACTTGGAATGATGTAAAGAGATTACAAGATGATGTTGATGAAAATGAAAAGAATTTGTGGATCAAAGTGGGTTGTTCCCAAAGAGGAGATGATGAAGTGTGGATCAGTGCTGATGGCAGACCAGTCATGCCAGACTGTTTACTCTCACAAATGGCCAGAATGTATCATGGAGACACACACATAGGGAGAGATGCAATGATTAGGCTTTTTAGACAAAACTGGTACAATCCGAAGTTCAGGGCTGTTGCAGAGAGTCTTTGCCAGAGGTGTTTAACTTGCCAGATGCACAATCCAGGGAGGAAGACAATAATTGGGTTTGGAAAAATTGGAAAGGCAGAGGGTCCTTTTATAAGACTCCAGATCGACTTTATACAGTTACCACCATGTAGAGGGTTGAAATATGTACTAGTCATAGTGTGTCTGTTTTCAAAGTGGGTGGAGGCTTACCCTACCAGGAGATGTGACAGCATTACAGTCGCAAAACTGTTGCTACGAGAGCTCATTCCTAGGTTTGGTTTCCCAGTAACTTTGGAATCAGATAGAGGAAAACATTTTAACAGTGAAGTGATCCAAATAATCAGTGAAGCATTCCAAATTAAACAGAAACTGCACTGTGCATATCGTCCAGAGGCTTCTGGAGTGGTTGAACAATTGAATGGCACTATAAAGTCAAGATTGGGAAAAATGTGTGCATCAACATCATTAGAATGGCCAGATGCATTGCCACTTGTTTTAATGGGACTCAGAAGCATACCTGACAGAAATACAGGATTGAGCCCACACAAGATAATGATGGGAAGAGCAATGAGACAAACACATGTTCCCACAAACAAACTGCTGAATATATCTGATGATATGGTTCTGGACTATTGTAAAGGACTGGCTGACCTAGTGCGTTCTGTCTCTCACCAGGTTGGAGAAGACGCAGTTTCCAGGCAGCCTGAACAGGAACATGATCTGAATCCTGGTGACTGGGTGGTAGTGAAGAATCACACCAGAGAAACGTGTCTATCACCTAGATGGGGCAGTCCTTGTCAAGTAATACTGACCACAAATACAGCAGTGAAGTGTGCAGGATTTCCTAATTGGATTCACGTAAGCCACACCAAAAGAGTACCAGATCCTGAAGAAGAAAATCCTCAGACAGCATCAATCACTGAGGAAGCTGAAGGTTGCCTAGCTGAGGAATCTCAGGCTCGAGATTCAAGAGTAGCTGAAGAAGAACAACCGAGCACAAGTCAGGACTGGATACCGGTGGTAGAAATTCCTGAAGTTTACCACAGAACAAGAAGTCAAACAAGATTGGAGGAAATCGAAGAAGATCAGATAGGTGAAGAAGAAGCAGCTCAGGAAAACGAAGAACATACAATAAAAGAACCTGAGCAGGACCAGATAGGGAAAGGAAACTGGGCTCAAAATAACGAAGAACCAACAAGTTTTGAGCAGGAACAGACAGGTTTAGAAGAATCCGGTCAGGCTGCAGAATTACAAAGTGCAATAAGCCCTGATCAGAACCAGTTAGATCAGGAAATCACACAGAAGAAAAAGATCTCGAGAAAAATGAACATGAAGAAATAAATCAAGCACAGGGTCAATTATTGGAAACTCACAGTGGAGCTGCTGAAAAAAAACAAATCAGACCTGCAAAAGAGCAAGAAAGAAAAACAGTAATTGCAGAAAACGAAAAAGGGTCAGAAAGTGAAAATAAAGAGATTTCTGAAGACGAAGATAAAGAAACAGTGCAAACAAAGAAAACAAGAAAAGGAGATCATTGGCCGAGTGTCATTAAAAGAGTAAAATACCACATAAAAACCAGAAGTGACGATCCTGATCAAGTAACTGAAGTAACAAGCCAAACTGAACAACAGAATAAAACTGAGAAAAGAAGAAGTAAAAGACTGAAACTTGTGAATAACAAATTCAAGGGTCCTGATTGGACTTACATCATTCTTGAAGATTACGAAAGTTCAGAGTCAAGTGAAAGTGGTGACGAAGGAACAAGTGCAGAACTAACGTACGAGAAAGAAACAAGACCACCTTGACTAAGCAAAAGAGTCATATAAAGAAAAGAGGAAATAGATAAGAAGAGCGATCTTCCTTGTCGAAAATGCCTGGCGATAGAGTTGCTGGGAGACCAAAACAGAGATGTTGTAGAAGATGCTGTGCAATATGCATATGTAGTCTAGTAATGGTGCTTATAGTATGGTTAGTCCTGATTGTAGCAGTTCCTTACCTTATAATAATGGATAAAAGAATTAATAATGAAACTAAGGAGAGGACAGCAAACATGAAGGGCAATAGAGTAGAACTAATGGCAGAAAATGAACCAGAATTTCATCATGAAATAACTGATAACGACACTAGTTTAAATGTTTTCACAAAATTATTATTTCAGTATGTAGATACCATGGAAGTTAGTAATTGTTATGTCTGTATGAAGTTACCCGAATCAGTAGCAGAAGGATTAACATATCATCACTTACCATTGACATATGCCATATCATGTAGTGTTTTATCTAGTTTATTTTATAGAACAGGGAGACTTCAATATTATTATTCAAACATAGATGTGATATTTTCTGAGGTTCCGATTCGAAAGAGTATGAACCCAGTGCTTAGTAGTCAAGACGCACAGTTTATGGGAGAATTTTTCTTAACAATGAAATCAATAGACATAACACATGCACATAGACACAATCTAACATGTTCTCTACATGAAGAAGAAAAGATATTTTTGAATTTAGTAGAAGATAGAAAACAAGATTTTCAAAAGAAAGCTTCTGAGCATAAGGCTCATTTGCCACCTTGGGCTGAGAAAGAGGGTAGTTACACACCTGGCAAGGCTCAAGCTGCTATGGCTCTGGATTTTGTAAAGACAGGAAAAATTTGTCTGCATAGGTTAAAAACCGATTATAACAATGTTTTCATCGGTACCAGTGAATGTGAACACAATTTCTTAATTCTTGGAGGTTGGGGACTCAAAGGAGGAACAGATTCAGTTTTTCCTGGAATCTATTATGTGTGTGGGAATAAGGCTTACTTTAGGCTTCCTGCACGGTGGTATGGAAGTTGTTATTTTGGAATAATATTTCCAAAGATATACCACGTAAAAAGAAACACTGGGAGCAATGAAAATACTAGTGAATTAACACGTAGAAAAAGAGCTAGTTTTTCAGAAATTGTAGGTGATATATTTGGTGCATTGATACCTTCAGTGGGAATAATTCTGAACTCAAGGAAAATATGTAAATTGTCTACGGTGGTTGATCGTTTATCAACGGATACTGCTGGAGGATTTCTAATGATTAATGCGGAAATGGTTGCGATTAGGTCTATGGTTTTGCAAAATCGACTTGCTCTTGATATTATATTGGCAAAAGAGGGCGGAGTCTGTAAATTATTGAAGACAAAACACTGTTGCACTTATATTCCTGATAAGAGTGCAGAAATTGGAACGTATATACAGAATATAACTAAACTTGAGAAGGAACTAAAACCACTGGAAGTTGATAGTGTATGGGAAAGATTGACAAGTAGTATTGCGTCAATTGGTACCTGGTTTGCTAATGTAGGAAAGGGACTTATAGGTCAAATATTAGTTACCTTAGCAGGAATAGCAATAATAGTACTGTCAATAATAATATGGTGCAAATGTTGTAGAAAGAATGGAACATATAATGTAACAGGAAAAGGAAAGAAGAGAAAATTAGATGAAATAGAACTTGAAGAATGGAGAAGTGAATTATACAAGAAATTGAAAGGGGATGGTAAAAATAGAAAATGTAAAAATGAGAATGAAACTATTTGCTAGAAGTTGGCATCTGATTGTGGGTAGTATTTTGATGGCTCAGAAACGCCATCAGAGAGGGGATTGATGAAGCAAGGACTCACAAATGAGACTTGCTCGAATGCAATCTCCTCACAGTATTAATTTATTAAATTTGTATTGTCTTTGCTAATCCTTGCATACACTACACGAATAGTAAGGATGCTTGCCTATGTGTTTTATTAATGAATAACGCTTGTCCGTAATCCAAAATGGCCGCTAAAGCGCGGGAACTTTACTGCGCATGTCTCATCCATATCACATGGTGTGACGTCTTTCTTTGCTTGGTGGGAAATTTCTGCTTCTGCGCAGTGTGCATTAAAATGGTTGCTTGATGTTTTCACATGCTTCAGCTTGCTCTCATGTCATTATTAAACTGTCGTTTCTCTAACGCTACTAATGCGGGATAGAATTTATAATTAAATGGGAATAGAGTAGAAAGAGTGGGCATACAGTGAAACATTTTATTTGTGATTTTAATGTTTTCTTCTTGTACTTTTATTAGTTCGTAAACTTGGGCCTGGGTTTTGGTGAACTGAAAGCTCGTGTGACAGAGATTTCGCACATGCGCCCTGCAGTGGCAGACCAGAAAGAAAAAGATGAAGTCAACTTGGACATCACCCAAGGCCATGACCTGCTGGCCGACACCACTATATACCAAGATGTTCTCGTCGAAAAGAAACATTTTATATGAATAAATTGTAAATTTTGCCATGAGACGGGTGGGAAATAAAGCAAATGTATTAAATTGAAGGGGCGGTAGTTTAAAAACAATAGGCTTCAGAATTCAAGACAAATCAATATGGTGTGAGAATCCACCCCCTGTTCCTGTCCAATCAGAAGTAGTGGTCCCATATTTTAGCAACATTAAGGGGAGGTACATGGACGTAGAGGGGTATAATAGATAGAGAATTAGCTAATTAGCTAGCTTCTAGCTCCAGACTGCCAAGCTGATCGATTGCAGACTGAACCGCTGTCCAGAGAGGTCCTGAGGAGGGGGCGGCGGAGTCCATTAGAAGGAAGACACGGGCGAATCGAGGAGAAGTCAAGTATCAGAGAGGGGAACGACGCAGGCGTCGTTGTAGAGAGGTCACCGGTCCTGTCCTGAACCTGGAGGAGGTCTTTGCTCTTCATCCTTCCTGGGTCCTATTCTTTCCAACTCCTTGGCCAAGGGGTTTGGTTCTCGCACTTAGGTAAATATAAATGCATCCTTTAGTTGCGCTGCTGTCTCTATCCTCTCCTTTCTGAGGGACCGTCATTGATTAGTAATAATTATTCTATGCTTCATCTTGGGTATGCGATTAAGTACCGTGTGATTCTGTATTTTACTCTGCTAAATCTTTAGATAAACATTTATAAAACTTCGTGACTCAGTGGTTATTTCAGGATTATGTATTATAACGAATGTCACTCATTTTAAACTTCCTAATTAGCAAAGGATTCATTGGTAAGTCATTACTCTTCAATCAGAAGGTAATTGGTAGCAGGGATATTTTGATAAAGAGTATAACTGACACCCCAGCGTAAGTATTAGCGTAGTATGAATGTATGGGCCCAAGTGAGTGTTTTGTGTATGATTGCTGTTTGCTAATATCGCGCTGGATCACTACCAACGCATCAGAGGCTAGGTATGAATATCTGCAGTTAAAGGAATGTAAAGCTTTAGGTTTACATATCCAGTCCAGTCATTTAAGGTTTTGGAACGTAAATGGATTCAGAGAGCTGGGCCATTTTCTTCTGGGAGGCAGGTGTTTCACCTGGCAGGAAATTCGAGCTAGGTGTGGGGATCGTAGTAAGCCTTTTTTTCGGATTCATACAAATTATCCACCTAGTGAAAAAATATTGTCTTGTTGCTCGTTCCGGTCCATCACCACTATTGGCCACTCTTTTTAAAGTTAGGCTGAGTGGGGTGGATAATTGGTATAGATTTCTGCAGAGTCAAGGGGAAAACCATCTAATAAAGAATTTTTGAGCAAAGATTTCTGAGCCAACGCAATGCTTTTTTTCCAAGATCGAGTGGCAGACAATCTCGCAACTTGGTAGTAAAGCTTTAAGGGTTACAAATTTCAAGTGTATGTCTTTCCTTTCACAATGGATGGTGTATTACACTCTTAAAGCCCTCCACAGAATGTACCCAGAATTGGAAGATAGATGTTTTAAGTGCCAGCAACCAGGTGGTGGAGATAGGCTTCATACTTTCTTCACCTGTCCACTGTTGGCTCATTTTTGCGAAAAAATATTTGGCGCCCTTAGTAAAGCCCTACAGAGCCAAGTTGACCCGGAGCCAGCAGTGGCACTTTTTGGTTTGTCAAAACAGAAGTTAACTGCTCCAAATATTAAAGCCAAGCAAGCTTTTATTTCGATCACCTCTTTGGTGGCACAATCCCTGATTCTGCAGAATTGGAGGACAAGTAGAGTTCCCACATATTTAGAATGGCATAAGAAAATGATCCACACAAGTAATTTTGAAGAGGCCTTTGCAAAAAGGGTTGGTGTGATCAAAAGGTTTACGAGGGTTTGGAAATTTATGCAACAACTAGAGGAGGAAAGAGCTATTTAGAGCTGCTTGGATAGAGCTTTTCTCCGTTTGTTTTAAAAATTCTTGATGATTGATAGAGGAGGAAAGGAAGGGAAGCACTATTGTGATTTCAGTCGGCATAAAAAAGATATCATAAATTTGCACATGCCAAAGGTTTTAACAATACCCTACTTTTATTAAGGATAGGGTGGGGCATAGTCGATCAATGTCATCTGTCTTTTCTGTAATGTTTTAAAGTGTTAACTAAATGTACTGTTATTGCACTGCACTTTATCCTTTCATAATTGATCCTCGTCATTTATCCCTTTATAGTTTTACCATGAAGTTTATTGTTTTTAGCACGTAAATAATATGTTTAGATCCTTATTTATGATGCAATGAAATATAATACCATTTTATGTTGAAAGGTAGGGTTGTGCATAGCCAATTGATGTTTTTAACATGATCAAAATGTACTGCTGTTATACTGTACTTTATCCTCTTTTTTGGTAGGCCGGAGATGGTTTGACCGCCGTTATTGATCCATTTGTAATTTATCTACAAATTTGTTTTTCTCTAGTGTCTAAGTAATATTAGGACTTATTGTGTATTTACTGTGATATAATGAATTTTTCTCTATTTTTCTGCTCAATAAAAATAAAAAATAAAAATAAAAAGTTTCGAACTAGAGGTTTGCTAATAATTGGCGTGCTGGTGCTTGGAGAGGAATACTGCAGTCCGGAAACTTGACACTTGTACTTTTTGTCTCTGTATGGAAAGTTTCTAAAACCCTTTGTTCTTTTTTTTTTAAAAACCCCAAAAAAACCGGTTGCACTACATCAGATGCCTGTGAATTATTGTATAGACTTCATTCTGTGAATGTCTGCGTTTTTAATAATTTGAACCGTTCATATTTCTGCCACATGGTGTGGCAACCGTAGAAGATGCTATGCTGTTAATGCAGCAAAAAGGTGTTGTTATACATACCTTAATGTAACTCCATTTATCAAACTCGAGAGGGGGTGGATGAAGGGTGTAGTCGGTCATCACAGGAATTAATAACTTTCGACCTTTAGGTCATGACAGATAGCAGCACACGCTTAACTCACGGAGTCCAAGGAGTCACCGTTCTGGCACAGAGTGGACGTTAGAGGGTCTCCTCCCTGAGAACTGTCGGGTCCCCTTAGCTGTGATCTTTATCAATCTAGGGAGAAAGAAATCCATCTTCAGTTGGGTCATTTTGTATATTATCCTGTTAAAGGGGCAATCGAGGGAGTGATGCTACAGTGCATCTGAAAACCTAAGCAGACCTTATCATTCAAAATAGCATTCTGGAATGTCTATTAAGGGTTTGTTCGCAAATTCGGGTTGGGTAAATTTAACATTTCTCTTTATTTTTCTTTACATTGGACTGTCCTTTTAAAAGCTTGAAGAAGAGCTTGTATGGCTCGGGTTGCCTTGCTCGGAGAGTTGACCAGCCTCTTTCTCTCCCATCAGGAATCTTCCTCCTATGGAATGTGCAAAGCTGCATCTCCGTTTTCTGGTCTTTGGGGTGGTGGTCATTCCTTCCTGCAGGGTTTCAACTCACACATGGTTGCGGGAGACATTCAAAACCATAACACCTTTTATGAAGAAGCCAATGTCTTGTAGGAACAGATTTGTAAATTGTTCCCTTCATTTTGGGTATTACCAAAATCTCCCTTCTTGCATATTTTACTTAGAATAGTTCTGATAGCACCGCGGTATTTGAGCCGAGGAGAAATGGCTGTAGGGGAGGGACTGTAAGGCAGGGGAGAGAGAAAGCCATCATGGTCATGGCGGTGATCTGATCTTAAACGTTTGCTAAGGATCTGCCCGACTCCAAGCAAAATTCAAACAATGATGAGCTTTTTCGAAGACCTTAACGAGGAGAAAATGTGTTAAAAAATGTGCAACTGATTCTATCCTATCTCTGCTGACATTTGTTTCAAATACTCGTTAAGCATGCGTATGCCACACCATTGTTTCTTATTGGCACCCAGGTCGTAGCATGGTATGGGCCCTACATGTATGCTTCTGGAGTGCCTGTGTTCAGTGGTGGCATGATTGGTTTGTGATGTAGACTTGGGAGAAGAGTCATGGGGTTCATGGATTTGTGAATACAACATGTAGGCTCTGTCTCCTATTATACAGGTCTGCGTTTTTGTGGCCAGGCAATACGTTTTGGGGGAAGAAATTATGCTCGGGTCAGTAAAGGCTTCCATACTTAACAGAGTATGTCTTAAAACTCAGCTTGGATGGGAGGGAGATGTGTGAGCTGGAAGACAGAAAAGTGTACACAAAGCAGAGATGACATTGCCTCTGTACCTAAGAGATGTTTAGTATCTGGATGCAGCATCCAGCTCTTTCGACATCTACATCGTCTGGTAACTGGGAATACACAAATGGGCATCTTTCACAAAATCCAACTGAAAGAGCTGGATAACGGAGTAAGGCCGCCTTAATGCGAGGTATGAAAACAGATTGCACAGCGTGCAAAGATGAAAAAAACTGGTGACAGCTGTTGTCTATGGACCATCATTGAGTCTTGGCCAGTGTTTGTCCCTCTGGGATTATTATTATTATTATTATTATTATTATTATTAATATTAAAGAATTTATAGAGCACAACAGCTACTCCAAAGAGTGTCCCGGCACTAGAAGAGAAATCTAGACCCAAAGAAGAAACGCTTAGAAAGCAGACCCCCAAAAAAAAACGTTTTTAGGCGTTTTTTAAAAAGTGCAATGTCCTCAGTGGCCTGTAGTTGAGGGGGAAGAGCAATCCACTCCTTGGCGGCCGGATAGGAAAAAAAGCTGCCTCCCCATTTCTTTTTTTTTTTTTTATAAATCTTTTTATTGAAAACAACAACGTAATTGTATGGGTACAAATTATTGAGCCATTCGTACATACAATGTTATCGTAAGCGGGTTCTAAATAACATATTATTCACTTGCATTTCTCTATATATGAGTTTCACATTATTCAGTTAGCACAGGTTCGTCGGGTACGGGAAGGGCAGGGAGACAAGGGGGAGTACATATATCTCTACGAGACATATTCCATTTAGACCACACCTGAGACCATTTCTTTGGGCACCATCTGGAAACATATACTGTTTTTTCTCTAAACATGCACTAATCCATGTCCCGCTTCCATGATGGCAAATCAGGGGCCTCTATCGCCCCCCACATTCTGGCAATGTTACGCTTAGCTATCATGTGCCCCAAGGCTGCCCACACTCTCTTTGCTACTCAAGTCTGTTGGCCCCCACACATTAAGCAGACACGTCCTGGCCTCAAGGCTTAGCTCTTGACCCAGCACCTCCGTCATACATCTCAGCACACTCGTCCAGTATTTACGAATGATATCACATTCCCACAGAGTATGCAGGAACGTGCCCTCCTTCCCACAGTTTTGCCTACAACTTGAGTCCTCTCCATACCCCATTCGGACCAGAGCTGTCCTTGAATAGTATATTCTGTGCAAAACCTTTTAGTTGTACAAGCTTAAGTCGCGATGAGATTGCAACTTCCCTTGGAGAGGCGAGTGCCTCAGTCCAATCCTCATCATCTAACTCTAACAGGTCATCCGTCCATTTCTCCCGAAGCTGTATAAGGGGATCCGCTACGTGGTTAATTAATTAGCGATAGGTGAGGGATATTGATTTGCTAGGCATGTAGCCGCCAAGGAGTCTATCCTCCAGTGGTGTTGCTTCTGGGAGGGTCTCCCCTATCGGGATACATGCATTCAGGGCGTGTCTCACTTGATAATATCTGAATATCTCTGAGTCTACCAAGTCATATTCTCAATGCAGCACGGAAAACTCTATCACCTTACCCTCCTGCCATATATCGCCTACCCTAGATATCCCAATAAGGTCCCATCTATCGAAGCCCCTGGAGTTTCTGAGGGTACCCAACAAATACGAATCTCACAGGGGGGTTGATTGCGTAATTTTCTTATCCCAGCCAAGACTTCTGTGTGTTGTGTGCCAAATTTGGACCGAATGTGCCGTAGGCCCCGTAAGTCTTAACTTGGCAGGTCTGGAGTAGAGCGCCCTAGTGTAAGAGCCTCCCGGTAGGAGCAATCTATCCATCAAACATCCTGGGTCGTTATGTGGACGATATATACCCTGGTTAATTGCCGCCAGTTGCGCCGCCCAGTAGTATCTTTTAATATCCGGAAGTCCGATTCCCCCATCGTACCAACCCCTTACCAATTTGGTAAATGAGATCCGGGGCGTTCCCCCTACCCAAAGAAGGGCTCTTTGCTCGCTTTCTATTTCCACAAAATAGGTTGCGGGAACGGGAGCAGGCGAGTTTTGCAGAGCATACAAAAAGCGGGGCAAGGACATCATTTTAAAAAGAGCTGCCCTGCCCAACAGGCACAGTGGGAGAGTCTTCCAGTGTTCCACATCACTTCGAAGTCTCCGCAGAGGCGGCAAAATGTTGAGTTCATAATACAACCTGGGGTTTTCAGTGATGTAGATGCCAAGATATTAGAAACCATCTACTGCCTCCGCCACTCTGGGCAGGGACGGAACACCCCCCCCCCAAGCACATAAATCACCGACTTGGTCCAGTTGATGGCATATCCCGCGTATCTGCCAAAGGTGGTAAATATATCCAGGACTCTGTTTATCGAGGCCCGTGGTGACGCCAAGTATAATAGGATATCGTCTGCATATAGGGAGATACAATCCTCCCACTCCTCTGCCCATTTCAGACCCCTAACGATCGGGTCCCTATGAATCCAGCTCGCCAGGGGCTCAAGTGCCAGGGCAAAGAGAAGCGGGGACAGAGGGCATCCCTGCCTCGTCCCCCTTCCGGGGGTGAATATTCCCGATATTCTGTTATTCACTATCACCTGCGCCAATGGTTCCAAGTACAGTAGTTTCACCCATCCAATAAATCCCGGGCCAAACCCCATCTTCTCCAGCACCGCGAAGAGATAGGGCCATTCAATCGTGTCGAATGCCATAGCGGCATCCAATGACATCACCACCACGTCCTCCCTGAGCGTAGCCACTCTCCCAAGTGCGCCATGGAGTCGACGAAGATTTAGGGAAATATTTCTGGATGGCATGAACCCAGATTGGTCCGGATGGACCAGGTCAGAAATCACTCCGACCAACCGAGTAGCCAACAGTTTGGCTAAGATCTTCGCCTCGGCGTTCAACAGTGAGATAGGTCTGTATGACGAGCAGTGGTCCCTAGGTTTACCTTCCTTGTGTATGACTACCACTGTGGCGATCCGTTGACCCTGGGGGAGCAGGCTGGCCTCTCGGCTTACATCGTACATAGCTTTATGGTATGGGGCTATTTTGTCGGGCTTTAATTTATAGAGTTCTATCGGAAGACCATTGGGGCCCATGGCTTTCCCGGATTGCAGGTCCCTGATGGCCCGCACTATTTCATCATTCGTGAGTTTGCTGTCAAGGAATTCACAGACTATCTCCGATAGCGTCGGTAGCCGAATGTCTGTTAGTAGGGCCCTTGACTCATCCATAGGGTAAACAGATTGAGATTTATATATCCGAGTGTAATATTCGGCGAACTCATCTGCAATCAATTGCGTATCTGAAAGTGTCACTCCCGCTTCAGTTGTTAGCTCCGTGACCAGGCGATTGGCGTGCTCACACCGGTCTAGCCACGCAAGTTATTTGGCTGCTCTGTCCCCAAGCTCGTACACCCTACCGAGTTTGTCCCGTTGTAGTGTTTTGGCTCTATCTGTGACTACACTTTTGTATTCTTCCTTTTTGAGGTTAAGTTTGTGTGTCGTGTTTGGGTTCCCGACCACCAGCAATTCCCCTTCTAGCACTAGGATCTCTTCTTCCAACTGTGTTAGTTCCACGGTCTTCTCCTTTTTGGCCCCCGCTATCTGTGAGATTGCCTGTCCTCGAACCACTGTTTTGAATGCCTCCCAGAGTGTTCGCGCCGAGCCCAAGGATCCCTCATTTTCTTGAAAATAGTGCTCAATCGACAAGGCGATATTCTGTCTTATTTTGGGATAAAGCAGGTGCCACGGATTTATGGGAGCTATTCTATCCACCTGACCCTCGCCCCTACCCATCTGCACTCATATTGGCGAGTGGTCGGATATGCCCTGTGCCATGTGTCTAATTTCTGTGATATGCCCCACCTGGTCTGCTGGCATGAGGATGTAGTCGATACGGGAGAGACTATTGTGTGCCCCGGAGTGAAATGTGTATTGGGAGTCTCCGGGGTGACGGATTCGCCATGCGTCCGCCAGTCCGACGGCTTCCTGAAAGGTGGGTAGAACCAGTTGCGCAGGTCCCAGGTCTCTGGGGGGACAGCGATCACGCCTGCCACATACCACGGAATTGAAATCACCCCCTTGCTCCCCAAATCTCAAAATGCTATTGCCTGTAATCCCGGGGGAACATAAACGGACACCAGGGTCAATGACTTTCCTTCCCATTTACCCGACACTGCTGCATATCTACCCATTTCATCAGTCCAGGTGTGGTCTGTGGACAACAGGAAGGATTTACGCATCATAATACCAACTCCCCGTGAGCCTGTGGTGAATCCAGAGTGTACGACCAGACACTAGCCCCATCTGTCCAGTGCTTTGCATGTATTTCCTACCAGATGTGTCTCTTGGAGCAGGACTACATGCGGGGCATGTCTTTTAATGTACTGTAAGACTATTCCCCTCTTTAGTTTATCCCCCAAACCGTTTACAATCCAAGATAGGAGTTTGAGTTTTTTCTCACCCATTGAATCCAGTTTCATCTCCCCCTCTCCCTCTCCCGACCACCGCCCCACCCCCGACCACCGCCCCCCTGTGCATGCGAGTGTTTACATCGCTGATCATTAGCGTGCTGCGGTCTTGTGGTATTGCCACGCATGCGTCATTTCTCTCAAACCCCGCTTTGAACTTTACCTGCTTGTCCCATACTTGAACTGGCTTAACACTAAATTCCCAACATCCCCCAACCCAACAACCCCTCCCCCTGCTCCCCCGCACTCTGGGCATAAAACTGCCCATGTCCCCAACTGTGCAGAGTGCCTGTCGCCCTAACATTAAACTAAGTAGAAATTGGGGGGGTGGAACATGTTCCCCAGTGCCCTCTGCCCACTCTTGTGAATACATCACCAATCAATCCTAGACGTCGATCAGTGTTAGTGCAGTCACTTAAATTTTCCATCTTCAGAGTCCAGCAACGGTGCAACCGGCGATGTCCTCCGATCTACCATGTCAGTCTCCAACGTTGTCTTCCCTGCCCAGCCTCATCGATCGACCATTTGGAGACGCGTGTCTCGTGGAGGGATACTCTTTACCTCGTCGGGGGTTGTGGTCCCTTGCAGGCCTCCAACCGTCCAGCCACTCCATTGCCGCCTCTGGTGTTTCAAAGAACCAAGTGTTTCCCTCCGCCTCGACACTGAGTTTTGCAGGAAACAGCATGGAGTAGCGTAAACCTTTCTCCCTAAGTTGTTTCTTGGCATTCAAAAAGGATCTCCTCTGGCGCTGCACACTTATCGTGAAGTCAGGAAAGAAAGACAGTTCACTATTTTCGTATTTGATGGGAGGAACCGTACGGGCAGTTTGTAGTATAATATCCCGATCCCTGAAGTTTAGGAGGCGCGCCAGCAGTGATCCTGGGGGAGCTCCGGGTCTTGTCGGGCCACCTGGAACTCTGTGCGCCCTTTCTACAGTGAAGAATTTGGACAGATTCTTTGGTCGCAAGTGGTTAGTGATAAGGTCTTTGACAAAGAGGTCCGCTGCCAGGCCTTCCGCCTTCTCCAGGTCTCCTATTATTCGGACGTTGTTACATCGTGATCGCCCTTCGTAGTCTTCGAGTTTGTGTTCTGTCAGTCTGCGCGCGGCTTAGAGTTCTCTGATTTCCTGACGCATTTGCTTAGTTTCTCCGCCCAGCTCTGTAGTAGTCGACTCCAAGACTTTGACTTTCTCCCCCATTTTCTGAAGGTCCGCTCTCATCAGTGTCACTTCAATAGTGACGGAGTCCATTCTCTGTTCCAGCAACGTACGCATGCCTGCGATTGCATCCATTATTTCTTTCAGGGTTGGATCACCGCTGTCCGACCCCACCTCCGCAGACACTTTTCCCTTATTTGATGTCTCCGAGTCAGTTGGTTTCTGGGTTGCAAATTTGTCCAATTTTGTCTGGAGCGTACTTTTCGATCCTTTGTTACCAGACATCATCAAGTTGGACCCTTCACGGGTACCGCCTGCCGCCTACTTCTGAGGTGAACCACCTCTTACGGCCTGTCGGGATTCCCCTCTGAAAGTTCTTATGATCCACCTGCAATGCGTACCGTCGCTCCCTGTGCTGTCACTTCCTTCTATTTACGTCTGCAGCCCTCACTCTTCTTTCCTGGCTTTCCCGGGTAGACCTGCTCTCTCGATCAATGCTGGGATCAATTCAAGCATTAAACTCAATCTCCGCACTCTCTGCGCAAGGCACTTGCCTGTGGCTATGTTAAACTGGGAGGTTAGGGGCATGAGAAAGCACTCTAGGCACTGAACGTTACCAGGGGTCGCTCAATTTGTGTTACGTGACGTTGTGGAGGGCCCCTTTATAGTCAACTGGACAGTTTGGTCACCACTTGCTCCAAGCCTGTTTTATGTAGTTCTTTATTCCACCCACGGGGAGGCATACGGCCGTTGTTCTCTGCTGCCTCGGTCCCTTATTGGGCCAGTGTGTTTACCACCGATGTGCAGTGCATTTTTAGCCACTGCGAAGCTACACTGGGCCCCGATCTGTGGCCCCCGTGACCGCTCCTCAGCGATGCATTGCCAGTCCGCATCAGCCGCGTTCTCACCGCTACTTCCACTGCTGAGGTATTTCAGGCCGCCGCCCTTCCCGCGTCTATCCCGGCTCAGTCACGCGCCCACACTGACGTCGCTGCTGCCACGACCTTCCCCCACTGGAGGATCTTTTTCTATCTCCCACTTGGCCAAATTTACAGTGCTTATGGCTCTCCGAGGCTCACCTCACCCCGCGCCGTGCTGTCTCGCTTTCACCTCCGAGCTGTACAAGGTCAGGGGTCCCGGCTCGGCATACGCAGTCACTCGAGTCCGCGGCTTTCAGGACTCGCTGGGCCGCGGCTCGATCTTCCCGTTTGGACCCTGTTTGGGCTGTTACCTCTCTCCGGACTCTTCACCGCTGTGAGCACCAGTACTGGTTCCTTGTTAGTGGCGATTTTCGGATCAATTTGACGGATAGTGCGTAGGCGAAGACTGGGGAATCACAGAGCTCAACAATGAGCAGCCATTCCGCTCGGCGCTCAAGCCACGCCACCCCTGCCTCCTCATTTCTTCCTTTTGAACTGTGGAGTGACCACCAACAAAGAATTGGAGGACCGAAAAGATCTGGTTGGATGACATGGAGTGAATCTGTTGGACAGATATGGAGGGCCCTTACGATAGAAAGCTATGCTCTGCTGGTCTTCACATGAGTTGTGTCAGTGGACACTGCCCTAGAGCAGCCATTCCAAAGAATGATTCTGGAAAAGACTTGACTTCTGCTGTGGCTCTCCCTTTCAGATAGATGTGATTTAAGGGAGTTGATGCCCATAGATGGCCTCGCTGCCATCATACAGGGTGAAACTTTCGATGAATTTGGAGAGGATGTTGAGGCGTATGGATACAACACACAACAGTACTAAAAGATACAGTTACTCTTTGAATGTTTGTAGGGGCCAAACGCAGGCCTTGGATTTTGCCACACTATAGCAAACTAAAATGATACCCCATGAGCGGCATTGTACACTGTGCTCTGCCTACCACCTGGCCCAAGAGCATCACACAGTGTCATCCTGTGACTCTTTCTTCCCCCTCTGCTCATCCCAAACCTGCTCCTAGGATCTCCAAATAAACACTTTCTAGACCCTTCCATCTTCTATCTCTCCACTATCCTTTTCAATCCAACTAACAAGCTCACATGTCCACCGCTCAAATTAATTTGATATTTCCCTATACTAATTCACCACTAATCCTGTTTGGGTTCTGGGGTAGCGCGCTTCTTCTCGAAAAGTGCTTTGATGGCCTCATCAGGGGTACCAAGTGCTATATAAATGCAAACCTCTCCCTCTTCTATGTCTCTACTATCCTTTTCATCCCATATAACAGACTCACATGTCCACCGCTCAAATAAATTTCAGATTTCCCCATACTAACTCACCATTAATCCTTTTTGGGTTCCGGAGTAGCGTGCACCTCGGCGAAAAGTGCTTTGACGCCTCGTCAGGGGTAGTAAGCGCTATATAAATGCAATTACAATTACAATAAAGTTGTGCTGCCGCCACCGGCTAGTACTCCGTACTATACAGGGAAGTAATTGAGCCCTTTCATCGACCGCTTTAAAAATAACAATGCCTTTTAGTTATGTGTTAGTTTTCAAAACAGGTGAATAAAATTTGCAATGCCAATAGCTTAAACTCTCGCAAATGCGAGACCTATTGCATTACAAATGCTTGTTTTTCTATGTTAGTATAGACTTTCTGGTCAGGTTGACATTATGTAGAGAGACTATATGCACAAAAAATGTTCGCAACACTGTCAGCATATGCTTTTAAACACACGGTCACACAACCATCAAAATCCTTTTTGTCAGGTTGGAAGTAACAATATAGAATGTGACGGATGACGTTCTACAAGTCTATTCTAATAAACTCTGTGACATGTGTGCTCTTTACATTGAACTCTCATGGTCACTACAGCTTCTAGGACAGCTGATGCATCCATTAAGGTGTCAAACTATCAGTACTCTAGTGTTCTAGGGAGACCAGAGCTTTAAGTGGGCCGGGTCCTGCCGTGCTCAGCACCAGCAGTTTTTAAAAGCAGGCGCTGAGACGGGTCCCTATCGGGCTCTCCATTTTTACCCTCAGGGTGAAAATAAAAACCCTTCACTCTGCAATAGTACAACCTGTCACTGCCTTTGATGTAACTTCAAAGAGACTCGTTTTTCAGTTTTATATTGCGCAAACTTGGAGTGCTTTACAGGAGCACCAGTTACATTACACTAGGGCATATTCATTTTTCGAATCACAGGACGTGAGGCTCGAAACTGTTTTCTCAGCTCGAAGGTCGGCTGCTCTAGCCTTACGCCACAACTTCACTCACAAGAGCTAGTAGCATTTTCAATATTATACACAATGAAGTGATAGTTATTGTTTATTTATCTTATGCAACTAACAACTATTGACAAAGCCAATAGTCCTGGCTCGTTGTAGGTGTAATGTTACTTGTTGTGTTATATATCTGGATGAATGGACAGAAGCAGCAAAATACCAGTGGGGCAGCACACTATGCTAAACAGATTTTTAGCTGAAGTGTTTTAAGCCACGCCCTTAATTACAGCGGCCACGTCCCTATGAGAGACCCCCTCCCAGTTTTTTCATTCCACTTAAAGCCCTGAGGGAGACTGAGGAAAGCAGCTATGCTGCAGAAACTATGAATGCCATTGGTTTGTGGACGGGCTTGGCCAATTTTCCGCCTTGTAACAGATGATGCGTTAGCGTGCAAACAGAATTTTGCACACGCATCAGGATTCCTGTGTAATGCTGCAAGCACTGTACATCCAATATTTTGCTCTGATGCTTTTCACTAGGAATAACCTGGGAGAAATTGTCCATAAAAACAGGCTCAGGGAGAGAGAGAGAGAGAAAAAAAAATAAGCCGAAATCAGTGCCCGCAGCACCAGTACTCTGTGTTATACCTGATTCTGAGCCAAAAAAAACTGAATTGGGTGGAAGCACTGCACCGCGTACTTGCCACCCAAGAGGTATCCGTAACTACCAGGTGCATTCTTACTAAGTGGGTTAGGGGGGCAGCCGACTTTTGGGAGGGGCGGGGGCAGTCCCCCGTGCATCCATTTTAAAGATTGGGCTATATATTTGGAGCCCAAGTATAAACGCATTGGGCGGGCGCTCCCAGCCACCATTTTAGGTTTGGTGACCTGGTGGCTGTGAGCGCTTAGTAGTTAGGATAGAATTTTTTCAGGGAGCTTTACAATTTAGTGATAAGTTCGAGTCATTAGAGAGCGATACATTACCTGTTGCGTCATGGATGATTACAGGGTCCTCGAAGCTTTACGGCTTTTAAGTGAGGCCGGGCGTATGGACCTGGTCATTCCTGAGGCCGTGGAGACGGTGCGCCCGACGCAGCAGGCGTCGGCGGGTGTGGCTGCTGCTGTTGCGGCATGTTTATTGCCGAAGCGGCGTAGGACTGCGGTGGTAAGTGGGCGGGGCCGCTCCTATATGCGGAGAGCGGCCCCGGGGATGTCCGAGCAGCGTGGGGCTGGTGAGGGTAATGGATCCCTGGGGAAGGATTCGGGGGCAGGGCCAAGGCGAAGCATTGTGGGGATGCTTTGCCACACAGCGGGAGACAGCAGAATAAGATAGTGACAGCCCCGGAGCCTAAGAAAACAAAGCCGGCTACCAGGGCCGTCAAGAAGGAGCATCTCGCTCCTGTAGGCAGCCAAAAAGGGAGCGGGTGGGGCCTGGACAATAGGCCCATGATAGTGAATGCTGCCGAGGCACCAGGAACCTGGCCTTCCTCACAAGCAGCAGGGGGCCTGGGGGAGGCAGGGGACAGGTCCAGGGTGAAGCATAGGGGAGGGGAAGGCTGGGAGGGCATGTTTGAGGAGGAGGTGGAGGCCCCAATTTTTGTGGAGGAGGGTGGGGAGGGAGGCCTGGAGGCAAGTTTCTATCAGGAGGGTACAGGGGCTGGGGCAGTGGAGTGGGCAGGTCTGGACCCCGGGCCAGCAGCTTGGGGGGAAGAGGAGGGCCACGGGAGGGAGGGGAGTGGGGCCAGTGAGGACGACGAGTTGCCTGGGGAGTTAGAGCCGGTTGGGGTAGTCAGGCATGGGAGGGATTGGATATTTTTGCATCCTGGAATGATGAGGTGCGGGGCTTGAACAGAGTGGGTCAGTTAGATGCTTATTTATCAAAAGGGGGTTCCCTGCGGAAGGAAGTATGGGCCACAGGACAGGGTAGGGGGGATACTGAGGGTCCAGGTATAAAAAGGTCCCTGGGGGAAGAGATCCCAGGGGGAGCAGGACAAGGGTTGGTACAGGGTCCGGCGTCAGCATTTGTCGCGGCTATGTTAGTGCAAAGTGGGGAGGATGTCAAGGAAGGGCCAATGGAGTGCGGGGAGAGAGGGGGTTGGTCAGGTGTAGGGCATAGTCAGGGTAAGGACAGGAGTGTAGGCCAGGCAACAGATTGGCAGGGAACCAGCACATCAGATCAGACATTTTTGTTGCAGGGCAAGGAGAGGCGCAGCATGGCAGACTCGGCAGAGCTGGGGGCGGACTGTTGGCACCGAGGAGATGCGAGGGTGGAGCCCAGAACGGCGCGCCCGTTAACGGCGGGGAGCCCGTCGCGGCCAGCAGACGAAGGCCCAGAACGACCTCGCTGGCCCCAACGCCCAGTGGGTCCCGGTGGACCGCTGGGGCATCAAGGAGCGATATCAAATGGGCAAAGGTGCCCGTGGAGTACCGGCGAGTACAGTCGACTCCACCGCAGGCAGGGAATAGAGGGTCCGGTAGGGCCCTTAGGTCAGAGTTGACTCAGGAGTGGCCCCAGGTGGTGGGGCACGAAGAACTAGATTATGATGAGGAAAGCCTCGAGGAAGGTGAATTGCGGGAAGAGGAAGAGAGGAAGGGGGGGCAATCTAACGTTTCGGGTAGTATGTTGCAGGCACCGACAGAGAAGCCGCGGAAGGCATCGGGGCCCACTGCGAGGGCACTGAGGACATCAGAAAATAAGGGGCGACTGGCGAGGTGGACTGCAACTGTACGGGCACCCTCCTTGGAGCCAGGTAAGGCGCAAAAAGTACGGGCAATACCGTAATGGTGTCAGTGGGGATAGGGGGGGAGGAGGGGGACGTTTAAGGAAATGGAAGTACGTAGTGGACATTGGGGTAGGGACTAAAGAAGCAGGAGACGCAAAGGGAACTAAAATTGAGAGTGGAATCAATACAGAGAAGTTGACTGAGAACGGGGAAAAGAAAAGGGACAAAAAAGATGGCCCAGAGAGTAAGGAGCTAAAGATTAAGAAACTTCCTTATATGGGGGGTCATGAAACCTCTAGGGGCCCATTTTACGCTGACAATGAAAGAGCGTATATAGAAAGGGGAATATGTTGAAATGCTTAACTCCTGCATAGAGCGGTGAGATCCAAGGAGGGATCTAAAGAAGAGGAATACAAGTTGGCCAAGCGGACGAAAGTCCCGTTGACAATAGAAAATTGGACAGCAGCGTTTTTGATTTATGTAAGCGTATATTGTGAAAGATACCCGGAGCAATGTGTAGCGTTATTTAAGTACATGGACGTCATTAGAAAGGCACAGATCACTGGAGGGGGATACGCATGGGCACAATATGATGAGGAGTTTAGAGCACGAATGGCTGGGAACCCGAAGCGAAATGGGGGGAGCTGGACACGGATTTGTGGCAACATACGATGGGAGCGGCCAAAGGGGGGAAGACGATATTTACGGGCCATCGGTTTGCCTATCGTCTACCGGCCCTTTCAGGGGAGACCCACCCGGGGAGGGGTGGGGGGCCAAGGAAGATTCAGTCTGGAGCAGGGGGGGCATGCTGGGACTTTAATAAAGGCCTGTGCACACGGGAGTTCTGCAAGTTTCGTCACGAGTGCTCGAAATGCGGAGGCCGACATGCACTGGTCAACTGCTTTGGGGGCGGATACCAACAGGGAGGTCAGCAATGGCATCAGACAGGGAGTAACTCAGGAGGGAACCAGCAGCAGTTTTCAGGCACTAGGGGAGGTAAGGGGCCCCAAGGGCCTAGGCCAAAAGGCTCGTACTCCGGTTAGATTCAAGAGAGTTGAAGTGGGGCTACAGGGATATGAAGATCACAGGGCAGCACAGGTTTTGAGAGATGGGTTTAGATGGGGGTTTCATCTGGGGTACAGGGGACCAAGGCATAGAAGATGGACGGACAATCTAAAGTCAGCTACAGAACATAAACAGTTAGTAAAAGAGAAATTGAATAAAGAGGTTAAAGAAGGGAGAATGGCAGGGCCTTTCGAAGACTGGCCCACGGAGAACTTGATTGTCTCTCCAATAGGAGTGGTGCCAAAAAAGGAAGTGGGGCAATACAGACTGCTACACTTGTCCTGGCCAGAAGGGACTTCGGTCAATGATTTAATTGATGAGGAGGCACCCTCAGTATCTTATTCATCAGTTGACGTGGCCATGTCGCTTGTAGTGACGGCGGGCGCAACTGCACCAATGGCAAAATGCGACATACAATCGGCTTTTCGGTTGCTTCCAGTCCATCCAGATGATTGGGATCTTCTGGGTATCCATTGTGAAGGAAAATGGTACGTGGACAAAGCTCTGCCGATGGGATGCTCTATTTCATGTGTATTGTTTGAGTGCTTCAGCACTTTTTTGCAGTGGCTATTTACACTGCACACAGGTCACCAACTAGTAACCCACTATTTAGATGATTTCTTCTTTTTGGTTCTCGGGGCTCCGCGGAATTCCTACAGCACTGGACAATTTCCATGAGCTGATGGAGGAACTTGGGGTGCCGCTGGCACCGGAAAAGACGATGGGCCTCAGTGCGGCTCTGTCTTTCTTAGATATTGAAATTGATTCTAGGTCAATGCGGGCGCGCTTGCCAGATGACAAAAAAGTGAAAATGTTGGAATTGTTCAGGAACATGTTATCTAAGGACGAAGTAAAGGTCAAAGACATACAGGTACTGTTGGGACATCTCAACTTTGCGTGCAGAGTAGAGAGGGCAGGAAGGACTTTCTGTAGAAGATTGGGGTGTGCGTTGTCAGGGCAACATCTACCTCACCATCACATGCGCTTTTCTGCCGGGGTGAAGGAAGATTTGAGAAGGTGGACTGTTTTTCTACAGTCGTTTAATGGCCTTCCGGAGGAAGACATGACATGGGATGTACAAATATTTTCTGATGCAAGGGCTTTGACTTGTTCTGGCAAGGGAGGTGGTCCGCAGAGCAATGGCCAGCACTTTGGTAAGACGGTGGCAGAAGCATAGCATTCTTGGAATTTTTTCCCCTAGTGGTAGCAATAACACTTTGGGGGGAGGAATTAGCTCACAAGAAAGTTCTCTTTAGAGTAGACAACATGGCAGTAGTCGAAATTGTAAATCGACAGTCCGCAAGGGACGAGCAAGTTTTGAAATTGCTAAGAGTATTTGTGTTGGGCTGTCTGAGACATGATATTGCTTTCAGCGCTTTACTCGTGCCTGGTGTGGACTATGACATAGCTGACGCTTTGTCTCGTTCACAGTGGGGGAGATTCCGTGTACTGGCCAAGGATGCCGACAGGACGTTGACGCCAATGCCGCTACATTTGTGGTACGTAGGCAGCGTAGGATGCTACAATTGTGGTAGGTTCTTTGTCAAAATCCACCTGGGCAGCATACAGTCTAGCATGGAAGGAGTTTCTGGAGTCAGGGGCCCAGTGGCGCTCTGAGGTCTGGCAGCAGTTAGAGAATGTCATCCAGTTTATATTGGATCTCAAGGTTTGTCTAGGGTCACAATCGCTGGGAAGCTGGCAGGTATCGCCTTCATGGGCAAGCTGCTATGGGGCTACCATCAGGCGGCAGGGGAACTATGAAATAGAATCTTAGAAGGATGGGCCAGGGAGAAAGGCGCAGGGCGGAATCTCAGGAAGCCGCTTTCATGGCGGATGTTGTGTCAAGTAGTTGAAATACTGCCCGAGGGATGCAGGTACGACCTAGAGACTTGTCTGTTTTTGACGCTGATGCTGTAGATGTTCTTCAGGGCTTTTAGAGTATCAGAGCTACTGGGTAACAGGAGGGGGGGGGGATAGTGTTGCAGGACGTCATCCCACAAGAGGAAGGGCTGCAGATATGGTTGAGTCGGTCCAAAACGGACCAGAAGGGGATGGGGAAATGGGTCAGGTTGCAAGCAACGGACACCCCTGCTACATGCCCGCTCAGGTGGGCATATCGATGGTTCTGTTTAGCGGGAGGGTCAGGAGGGGCGGTTTTCAAACACGCGAATGGAAACAGAGTAACGGATTGCCAGTTGCGTGCGTTGCTGCGGAAGGCTTTATACCTTATTGGGGTTGATGGGGCAGGCTTTGGGACACACTCTTTTAGGATTGGGGCAGCAACAGAGGCAAGCAACAGGGGCTGGGCACAGGAGGATATCATGCATTTGGGTCGCTGGTCTTCCGATTGTTTTAAGCGCTATGTAAGAAGGGGAGGCGCATGCGTCATTTTCCAATGTCTGAGATTCATGTTAATTTTTCTCGTTGCAGGTTCTGTGCCTGGCCCCTGGGCGGAGGAACTGACCATTTGGGTCGTGGGGCAGTCCTTTGTAAAATGGGGGCAAGTTCAAGCGCGTCTGAGTTATTTTGGTGTCAACCTAGGTTTTAATGAGCGTTTGTTTAAGGTGGATGGAAAGGGAAAGGGGGCATGTGCTGGAAAGAACTAATCCCCTGTCTTAACAAGTGGTTGGTGGGCAGCAGGTGCTCGATATTTTGTTGTTACACCTTGGAGAGAACGATTTGTGCAAGGAGAAGGGTGTGGTGTTGATGAGGGCTATGAAGTAGTATTTTGCCTTGATTAAAGAGCAGTGGGCAGGCTGCTTTGTTCTGTGGACTGAGTTTGTGCCTCACAGGGTTTGGCGGAGAGCCGTCAATCCGGGCGCTATTGATAAGTGAATACAGAAATGGCTCATTTTTGCAGGAGTTTGGGTTTTGGAAGGATTAGTCACGCGGAGATACGTTTTGAGACAGTGGAATTTTTCAGGGACGATGGCGTGTATCTTTCTAGGATTGGCATGGACTTATACCTTTTGGAAATAAGGGAGGTGTTGCCCAGGTCTTTGAACGTGCAGAAGCATTCAAGTATAAGACCCAGTGACTAGTTCAGGCAGGGGAGGCAGAAAATAGGGTAGAGTCTCTCCTCCCATTTTCTGGGTGGCGTTTTTTTTTTTAAGTTTGCCATGGTTGGCAGAAGTTTTTGGGTTACCGTTGAAGTTGGGTTCATGGACAGGGAAAGGGTAGGCAGGTTATTTTAAGTTCAGTTATAGAAGTTTGGTGATTTACTGTTTTAGAGAGGCAGGCATAGGATGTTGGTTAATTAAAGTGTATAATTTTAATGCAATGCATTGTACTGTTGTTTATATGGTAATGTCAGGGTGGGGGCATGTTCAGGTGATCGTAGGGGCGGGGTCAGGTAATCGGATGTATTAGCGAGGTTTTAAGTTTTGTAAGGCAGTTGCCAGGGATGTTCATTGTAATGTGCACCTGTTTCAATAAAGCGGCCTTTTTCACACAACAAAATGGTCTCGTCTGGTCTAGCCCCCCTCCCTCCCAGTGGAGGCTTGGGGAGGGGGGCACCCGACCTCCGGATGGCCCCCCCCGGGTGGTTTGGGAGGGGCGTGGGTAGTCCCCCTTACATCCATTTTGAAGATTGGGCTATATATTTGTAGCCCAATGGTAGCCCAAGTATAAGGGCATTGGGCGGGCGCTCCCAGCCACCATTTTAGGTTTGGTGACCTGGTGGCTGGGAGCGCTTAGTAGTTAGGATAGAATTTTTTACCCACCCACCCTCCCCTCAGTTTAAGGGGGTTTTTGGTCTTTGCATTTCGGAATCTTTCTTGTTTGGGTTACAGGCTTTTTTCTTGGGTCAGGTGCATAAGGGGTAGTTTGTATTGTCGCTTGGAACAGGTGCAGTGCGGGTTTCTTTTAAAACGTTGCCAGGGTTGGCAGACGTTTTTTGGTTACCGTTGAAGTTGGGTTCATGGACAGGGAAAGGGTAGGCAGGTTATTTTAAGTTCAGTTATAGAAGTTTGGTGATTTACTGTTTTAGAGAGGCAGGCAAAGGGTGTTGGTTAATTAAAGTGTATAATTTTAATGCAATGCATTGTAATGTTGTTTATATGGTAATGTCAGGGTGGGGGCATGTTCAGGGGATCGTAGGGGCGGGGGCGGGGGCAGTGTCAGGTAATCAGATGTATTAGCGAGGTGTTAAGTTTTGTAAGGCAGTTGCCAGGGATGTTCATTGTAATGTGCACCTGTTTCAATAAAGCGGCCTTTTTCACACGACAAAATAGTCTCGTCTGGTCTGCCCCCCCCCCTCCCTCCCAAACCCACCCATTACAGCAGTAAGCACTGTAGAAGGGTGAAGAAGGAGACAGGGGCAGCACACCTAGCAGTTTCCTGGTGAGCAGTCGGTTAGGGTTACCCTCTAAGTTGGGCCCTTGGCCTCTGGCATCCTTTCCTCCACGAGGGGTTCAGTCGCGAGAATGTGAAATACTCGGGTGATCAGCCGTGGTAACAAGCACGTCGGCGCACAGCCTGCGGTGATTTGTTGCTAACATATTATAAGAAGTTCAAGTCTTAAGCCAGCTTTGTGGTTGAAAATGCGCAGTAACATGCAGGTAAATTCCTGAACGCCTGCTGAGCAATAAATGAACATAACACCGTAAATATTCGGTGACTGTGAGTTTTCCAGGAATGATACAGATCTAAAAACTCATTCACCTTTCTAATTGCCTTAGTGTGGTTCAAGTTCGACTCAGGAACTGCTTTTCTCACTGCTAGTAGTAAACACTGTGATGACACACAACCCACACGAAATACATTATTACAGCAGAGTCGTGATGTCATTGACTTTTTATAAATGACCATTACGTCACAGTCAGACTGGAATAAGGAACTTAGTTGCATGTTTTCTACAGCAATTGCAGTTTCCATGCATTAGCATACAATCCATCTGTATTGAGGAGAGCAGCAGCCTTCCTCCAGCCTGTCTGTAATGACAAGTGTAGTAAACACTGTTCTTAAGTTTCTTTTCTTTTTCTCCTTTCTCTTGTCCCCACTTACCTTCCACAAACCCCTTCCATTTTCCCAAAACACTGTCTTGCATTTATGAGAGTTTGGGCTATTGGCATTGTAAATGACAATGCCTTTTATTTATCTGTTGTTTTTAAAGCAGATAAATAAAAGGCATTGTCATTTACAATGCCAATAGCCTAAACTCTCGCAAATGCGAGACCTATTGCATTATAAATGCATTTGGCACCCGTGCTATAAAGATTTTTTTTTAAAGCATTAGGAGAGAGCGTGTCAGCAGGCAGGACAAAGCTATTTGACAATATGTTTGAGAAAATAGTGCTCGGAGGTTGTAATTAAATCCTATCGAGTAACAACCAATGTAACAGGGGATGTCCTCATGGGAGGTTACAGAATGAGACAAGGTTGTACTAAGGAGGGACTACTAAGCCTATTGACCAATGAAAAGCCACAGTTTACAGTGGACAATGACACAAGCCAATGATAAATATGGCCAGAGAGTGTGCGGAGCTTCTAATCCATACCTGAATACAGCATGCCTTGCAGAGCAGCACATGTGCTGCCCAGGTTCGACCTAAAAATGACAAGTGGGATGGGGCCTCCATACTTTGTTTCGCGCCAGGCATTATCTGAGCAAAGACCAGATTTGACTGTGGTGGAAGAAATAAAGACTGAGGCACCCAGCTGGGATTTGAACAGGTTACACAGAGGTCTTTGAAGCAAGTGCCAACCCACTAAGCTATCTGAGAGGCTCAATGAGCTCCCTCTCTTCGATGTATTAGTAAATGTATCCAAAAAGTATGATATGCAGCTGTGGACTATTATCATTAAATGCTGATTCCAAGTATCTTGGTTAACCAAATTAGAGGAGTTGTATTTGCGACGCCTGGTAGGCCTTCATGCTTGCCATGCTCATCCTGGGATGCAAAATTACCGCACCATTCCAGGCTTTCTCCTATAGAATGGGGAATTACTGTGGAAATAGGTGTTTCAGCACCAATTTTCACAGGTTATTTCTAAATTCTAGAAAGTTTTCTGCAGAGATATTCTGTCAGGTTTTACCTGGAGAATGTGTTCTCAGAAAACCTGGATTTAACTCGAAAGTCCGAGTTAGCCTGTATGAGTGCCTTGGTGTTGTATTCCCAGCTTTAGTCATTTATATATACATCGAAGACAAAAAGCTTGCTTGCATATGCTTTCGATATATATAAAAACACGGAGACCACAGAAAGCTTCCAGGTCTTCTTCTCCCAGTCCACTACAGGTCACGCCTCATGCTCAGCATCGGCAGAAGCCCACTTGTGCTGCCCAGTTTTCCTGTCCTGCTGAACCTCCTGCAAAGTTCTCGGCCTCCCTGGTAACATGGTTGTGGAATAGCTGCAGGCGTGGCTGGATGGATACCCCGAGAAATGCAGTTACACATTGGTGCTCTCCTGAAGCCGCTGCTGCATTGACCTTTCCTATTCCAGAGTCTGGTGCCGCTGTTTTGGAGGTAAACAAGGATGACATTGAGGTGGAATCTACTGGGAAATACCTCATAAAAAAGGTGATTGGTGAAGTTTCTGCTCACATTTTGGAAGATGTTGACTTCCATGAGGATTTTTCCACATTTTCTGACCCTGCTCAGAGGTGCCCTGTCAGGGAAATCACGAAGTAGGCAGTATAGTTGCAATTGTTGTAGGGTCTTCCAACCATCAATCCAACTGAGCCTGACTATGCTGGTGTCCGATTTGTCCCCACTCCTCTAGTCCATAATTTGCTCTGCGAATGGGAGGAAGACGGAAGAGAGGTCTCAGGGCTGCACATATAGTAGTCCCATTTACCATCAGAATCTGCTGAGAGCACCACTCCCTTGCCCAAGTGTTGGTTCAAGAAGACGACTCTGCATGGGGCGGGAGGTTATAGGTAGTGCCGGAGAAGGACAAACTCATCTTGGTCCCAGAGAGGAACAAGGTCAAAGTGGTGCTCTCCATTTCTGGTTCCCAATCCATCAGGTGACCTTTGCACCATTATCTACCTCAGGTAAGTGAAACATTTTGGGAACTCTTCAGGATGAAAACAATCTAAGTGACTATTCTTACGGTACACCGAGGGGAGTTCCTCACATACGTGGACATGGACGACGCTTTGTTTCACATACCAATCCAGCATTCTCAACCAGAATTCTTGCAATTCTCCTTGTCCAACAGTTTGTTTTCTATTCCAGACTCTCCCTCCCATCCTGAAATCAGTACTCAGTGTATTTGCCACGGTCCCAGGCCCCGGTGGATCTCCACCAATCGTTGAAAGCCAGGCACTATGAACTGGGAGAAGCCAATAGCTATTTTTTTGTTTCATTGAAAAAGTAGAAAAGTGCAATCATAATTAAATATCACAGGCACAATTCATAACAATTCCTACCAATGATTTCAAGAGAAATAGAAGTACAGGAGGGACTACCCTCGACAATAATCACCACAGGAAAAAATATACATGATTAAGTTAACAGTGGTTAATTTAGTACTCCGTTCTGTTTTCTTTTTGTTTTTTTAAAACACGAGCCATGTCATGTCTGTGATTGCTATCTTTGCTCTATGCCATTTGTTAGTGGAAAAACAAAGATGGCTGCTCGCGGGTGACGCCCGCTCTGAAGTATTGCCAGCCTATGTCCCCTCTGCACTAGCTCACACTCCACCACAGCATCTGCATTACCAATATATTTGTCTGCATAGTCACAGAAACCGTGGTTGATGCAGAGAAGGGTAGTGCTGGCAGTCAGCCTCTGTTCGTGGACAAACGAGTATTCAAAGCCCATTATTTGGGTCGCAGCTTTGTGGAGCCCAAATATATCATAAAACCTTTTCAGTTGACCCCATTGTTTGTAGTACAGCCCTTCACAATACATGGCCGACTTCAGCTTTTCTAACCAGGCAGCGAAAGTTGTTACCTTTAAAGACCCCCTCCAGTATTCCTCAATCAGCAATTGCGCAACGAGTGTGCAAAAACATCTAAATTCTGAGGGACTCATTAACAATATTTTGACGCATGACAGCATAGTAAGCCTTCCTGCTGTGCTGCCGTACATCAAAATAAAAGGGCAAGAATGCACCGAATTAACAAGATACGGCGCATTCCTGTCCTTCCCTGCGCCGGCGCACACTCAGCAGCTGTGCACCATCAGACATACCCTTGTGTCATTTTGAAAGGGTGCCTGAGCTGAGGGGATGATTGTTTATGTGCAGGAAGGGACACCTTCCTGAACAAAAACAATCATTAAAGGCATTTTCCTCTTTCAATGCGAGCTGCATTCTGCAGCACACATAGAAAGAGGAAAAAAACAAGGAGAAATAAAAGTATTTCTCCTCGCTGCGCCTCCTTACGCCTCCCCTGGGGAGGTGTAGGATTCTGACGCTTTCCCAGGTTTACAAAATGTTGTAAATCTGGGAATGCGTCAAGTTAAATGGATGGTGCGTGGGAACACTCACAGAAACACCCATGGAACGCCCCTTTCATGCAGAGTTATGCGTGAAAGGGAAACATATTTACAAGGCCATGCAAAATCACGCATGGTGACTTTACATGGTCTTGTAAAGATGGGGAAGCCCATTGCGCTGCTGGTGCGTCAATGAAAGTGATGCAGTGGCGGTGTAATGGGCTTGTAACTAAGCCCCTAAGTGTGTACTCAGGACAACACATCAATGCCCTAGCAGGGCAGCACCTAGCTCAGAAGGGATGTTGACTTCAGTGAGTGTAATCATCTTTTGCAAAACAGACTGCAAAACATTTCTCAAAGCAGGACACAGCTAATGTGTATGAGGCCACGTGCCCAAAGCAATATGACTGCAGACTCCCTTCTGATTTATTTCCAAAAATGTATTCAGTCGCTCTGGGGTATAAGTGGATAGTATTGAACCCGCCTTAGATTTGAGCGGATAGACAGCTCATGCATCATTTGATATAGCTTGCTCATATAATTATCTTGTAATTAAACTCCACTCTATGTATCCAGCAGGTAGAATTATTTTTCATTCTTTGAGCTTGGAACTTCGGCTTTCATAAGCCCGTGCTATATGTCCACAGTCGAAATGCAAGGCTAGGTGCACCACCCCGGGAGCGCCCATTTCATTAGAATTTGACAACTACGTAACGTGAATTACTTAAAGAAATGTGCTCCAAATTACATCCCATATGTTGTCGCAATATGGAAAGGGATGCAAACCACCAGGCCCAAAGAGCTAGGCCAGCTCTACAACTGCGCCTGCCCGCCACACCCGGGCCACTGTTCTAAGCTAAGCAATGAAGGGTGGATAGTGCCGCTGACAAACCCTATTGCTCCTGCAATGATCAAAATCGGATTTATTTGAAGTATTACCAATCCTTAAATGTGTGGTCAAATCCATATACACTGAATTCTTTAGTCATTTCCTGTAAAATGGCGCTATAAAATTGGCGGCTCATTTTTGAGAATTATCAGTACTGATACAATTGCCACCATGTAGTAATTCTCAAAGTTTGGTAGTGGCCAGTCACCATCCTCCAATTTAACACATCATTTCTGCCAAGCTACCACTGACAACATCTTTGCCAAAATAAATTATGTTACCATTCTATTCAATTTAACAAAAATGTTTACTCCAATCTTATGGTAATATCTCAAATAAAAAAACACTCGGTTAATATTATCATCTTTAGTAATTTACATGCTCAACAGGGACAAGCGCATGCAAAACCAGAAGGTAAGATACTGCTTAATTTAGCTGATGATAGTCCCTCTATTCTCCCTGGAAAGTTATTGCTAAGTATCCACTTGGTTGGTCAAGATTCTACTTTACAGGTAAACATTACTTATCTCCACCACAGGCAATCACCTTGATTTAGCCCCTGTTAACACAATGTAGAGAAATTCTAGAAAAGCCTTCAATCAAATCAAGCACCTGTATGATGTCACTAGACTTAAGTGTGAAAATGGGAGTGATACAATTGACGTAAAGCCGGATTTTAGCAACGCCTGGGATATTTAGGTTAACTTTCATACATCAATATCTTGTCACATGCAAGTAGACAAAGTTTCTGAAAAAGGAGCCAAACAAAATAAGGAAAGGCAGGGCACTCTTGCAGGTACCACACTTGACCTTCATTGAACCAATACTGTATCCATTGAATCCACCTAGTAGAAGTCCAGCTATGTGATCAGGCTCTCTCTTCGGGGTTGGACATCCAACATCATGAAAGGGGTGGCACTGAATCTCCGCTGTCTTTAATTCTTACCACGCACAGCAATCTGTTGGTTTGGGTGTGACACTGCGAGATGCTTGCAACCAAGTTTGCTGGCACGAACTGCAGCTTTCCACATCCTCCAATGGGCAGAAATTCTCGGTGATCCTGATTACCCTCCAGTGATTTGTGTGGCAACTGTGGGGGTCACACTTTTCTAGTCAGGACCTAAGACTTTGTGGCAAAGACTTATGTAAACTTCTAGGGTACCCCAAGATTTAGGACTCTTCCTGAAGTGGCCCGCTTGATGTTCTTCTGCATGGAGGAACATCTCCCCTCTCTCCTGGCCAGTTAAGGTGACACATTCTCTTGTTTCCATCTCCCCACTCCCTTCTAGCAACGGTCATCTTGGGTATTTTTCGCTGGTACAGGAGATTGCTGCTTCTTCTCCTACAAATGCTGATTTTCCAGGAAAAGGAGACACCCCACGGCCGTCTCCACTGAAGTGGCTGACACTCTGTAACTGAAGAGTTTAGATCTCCCACTTGGCTACTGAGGAGAACGGACTTCTGATGTGCAGGGTGTGGGAAGAAGTACTGATGGACACACCACAAAGTGGTGCTCCCAGTGGTGTGGTTGATTTATCCCAGGTGTCCCTGCCAAGCTCTCTATCTTGCTTCTGTCTTGAGAGCCACTCAAAACACTTGATTAATGAGGGATGGCTTTGTTTTGGGTCTCTGTGTTCATATATTTAGGTGTCACCTAGATGCATTTAGGATTTTTTATATCCATGACCTGGGGTCACAGATATTGCATGCTCTGCTTGTCTTTGGTGCTCTTCTGAGCACTCATACTGGATATGCACTTGTTCCCTTGCTGGAATCTCCCCTTGTTTTTAGGGGTCCTGAAGTCTCTTTCCTCTGATCCTCTGAATGGGGTTTACTTGAAATTGTTTCTTCACAAGCTATTGCCCTTCTGGATGCTACTTTAGGGAGGCAGATTATTTGTTTATTTATCTAGTTAGTGTCTTTGTACATACAACTGGCAGGTGCTTCAGAATGCCTTGAGTGGTAGCACATGGAGATTGCATTCACAAGAACAATACTTAGAGACAAAACAAACTGTTGAGCTTCACTAAATTGTCAATATCCCCAAGTGGCCCCTGCATGTGCAATGGTAAACCCTCAGAAAAGATCAAGGCATGAGTGGACTGGACTAGAACTGATTACTTAGGGCCTGGGTTAATGTGGCTGAGTAGACTGGGTTGGACTGCAAGCCAAAGACTGAACAGAAGATGTAAGGCTTCAATCCACTTTTGAATTTCAGAGTCTTTTTTCAAATCTTAACTGTATAGGTAGGTTATTCTACATCAAGCAACATTGTCACCATGTGTTTGTAAGAGATTTTATAGGTTTATATTTTTATGCAAAACAATGTACAATATGCATTTTCACACTTGACATCATATGAATACATTGATACAGTGCCATTGCATTTGGAACACATTTTCTATGCTATGTAGAAGTGTGTTTTTCTGATGTATGATAAATAGGGCACATTATTAGTGCAAACGCCATCTTGTTCAAGATGGAAGACAACCTTTGTCACTCATGTTTGTTCCCCCTCCCCCCACCACTTCTCGCAAGCTCCTCAGCTCACAGTCAAGTTGAGGTGTATTGGTTTATTTCCACTGTTATTGTTATTCTGCTCTCAATAACCTTTCCCCTATTCCACGATAATTTGAAACATTTACAAGTGTTTCTGCTTGTTCACTGTGCTCCATTTATTCACATAACACATTATTGTCAATGTAGTCAGTTATGTTCTAGCATCTCCAAATGACATTAGCATAGAGGGTGCTACATAATTATCCACGTAGTGGGTTAATGTTTAGCTGTTAATGCAATGTGATATTTATTTTTCACGTGCTCTGATTTGGTGTTGACATGCTACATTTGCTCACACCACAGTGAGTCTGTGTTTTTTGTAATTTCATATGCAAAAATAATGTGTAAAAACATGTTGGCTTTGGGGGTGAGTCTGAACATCTTCATAATGATCCAAATGCTGCTAGGGATTCTGTCCTTTTCTTTCTTGATTTTGCTGCCCACTTGGGACTTAGAATAATCTGATTTTTGCATTCTATTTATATGCATTCAGAGCATTCTTGACATTGATTCTATACTGCTTATTTCTGAGTTCTGTAATAAACTCCTTTAACTTTTCATTGATCTAAAACTCAGTTATTGAGTGGGTCCATTTAATCTCAACTATTTTACTTAAATTTGTATTCCTGATTTTTTAGGCTTTTGGAGGTGCCTTAACGCAGGGACACATTGCCTCATGAAACTTAGGTATAACACCGTCTCTGATTAAGTGAAATGTGGGAAGTCTGATTGAGGGAAATTTTGGGGTATCCAGAATTTAGGGTACACAATTTTGGTCCCATATGTTATGTCACCAAATTATTTACATTTAGAAGATGTATGGGTCCATAGGTTGTGATTAGATGAGCTCAGACTCTTTGTAGACTGGGATTACTGAAAGGTATTTTGAGAGGTATCCCAGTGCTCAGTCATGCATCACTTCATTTACGGGGTTCAAACATTCTATCTGAGACCTTTATTGTATTGCAAGCCAGTGTACGGTTTTGAGAGAAGGTGAGGTGATCATGGCACCTTAAATTGGTGCAAAAACAACACTTGATGGACAGAATGCAGAACAATGTCATACATTCACCCCAGTACAGAGATCTGGGCCTAAATCCATCGTTTTTTTGCTCACCATGCCATTCCAGTTTGAACCCAGCCATATGCAAATCAGTCTTGACCCTGTGCCTCATGGGAACAGTCCAGCCCGAACTGCCAAGCCAGGTCCTCCCTGGACTGGAAACAAGCATCCTAGGACAGGTTTCGGGGTTTCACCCCTCTTCAGCCAGGATAGCTTGATTCCAGTGGCATGGAGAGCACGGGACCCACGTCTGGGCATACCCGTCCCACTCGGGGTGACAAATGCAAAAAACAACACTTGATGGACAGAATGCAGAACAATGTCATACATTCACCCCAGTACAGAGATCTGGGCCTAAATCCATCGTTTTTTTGCTCACCATGCCATTCCAGTTTGAACCCAGCCATATGCAAATCAGTCTTGACCCTGTGCCTCATGGGAACAGTCCAGCCCGAACTGCCAAGCCAGGTCCTCCCTGGACTGGAAACAAGCATCCTAGGACCGGTTTCGGGGTTTCACCCCTCTTCAGCCAGGATAGCTTGATTCCAGTGGCATGGAGAGCACGGGACCCACGTCTGGGCATACCCGTCCCACTCGGGGTGACAAATGCAAAAAACAACACTTGATGGACAGAATGCAGAACAATGTCATACATTCACCGCAGTACAGAGATCTGGGCCTAAATCCATCGTTTTTTTGCTCACCATGCCATTCCAGTTTGAACCCAGCCATATGCAAATCAGTCTTGACCCTGTGCCTCATGGGAACAGTCCAGCCCGAACTGCCAAGCCAGGTCCTCCCTGGACTGGAAACAAGCATCCTAGGACCGGTTTCGGGGTTTCACCCTCTTCAGCCAGGATAGCTTGATTCCAGTGGCATGGAGAGCACGGGACCCACGTCTGGGCATACCCGTCCCACTCGGGGTGACAAATGTAAAAACAACACTTGATGGACAGAATGCAGAACAATGTCATACATTCACCCCAGTACAGAGATCTGGGCCTAAATCCATCGTTTTTTTGCTCACCATGCCATTCCAGTTTAAACCCAGCCATATGCAAATCAGTCTTGACCCTGTGCCTCATGGGAACAGTCCAGCCCGAACTGCCAAGCCAGGTCCTCCCTGGACTGGAAACAAGCATCCTAGGACCGGTTTCGGGTTTCACCCTCTTCAGCCAGGATAGCTTGATTCCAGTGGCATGGAGAGCACGGGACCCACGTCTGGGCATACCCGTCCCACTCGGGGTGACAAATGCAAAAACAACACTTGATGGACAGAATGCAGAACAATGTCATACATTCACCCCAGTACAGAGATCTGGGCCTAAATCCATCGTTTTTTTGCTCACCATGCCATTCCAGTTTGAACCCAGCCATATGCAAATCAGTCTTGACCCTGTGCCTCATGGGAACAGTCCAGCCCGAACTGCCAAGCCAGGTCCTCCCTGGACTGGAAACAAGCATCCTAGGACCGGTTTCGGGTTTCACCCTCTTCAGCCAGGATAGCTTGATTCCAGTGGCATGGAGAGCACGGGACCCACGTCTGGGCATACCCGTCCCACTCGGGGTGACAAATGCAAAAAACAACACTTGATGGACAGAATGCAGAACAATGTCATACATTCACCGCAGTACAGAGATCTGGGCCTAAATCCATCGTTTTTTTGCTCACCATGCCATTCCAGTTTGAACCCAGCCATATGCAAATCAGTCTTGACCCTGTGCCTCATGGGAACAGTCCAGCCCGAACTGCCAAGCCAGGTCCTCCCTGGACTGGAAACAAGCATCCTAGGACCGGTTTCAGGGTTTCACCCCTCTTCAGCCAGGATAGCTTGATTCCAGTGGCATGGAGAGCACGGGACCCACGTCTGGGCATACCCGTCCCACTCGGGGTGACAAATGCAAAAACAACACTTGATGGACAGAATGCAGAACAATGTCATACATTCACCCCAGTACAGAGATCTGGGCCTAAATCCATCGTTTTTTGCTCACCATGCCATTCCAGTTTGAACCCAGCCATATGCAAATCAGTCTTGACCCTGTGCCTCATGGGAACAGTCCAGCCTGAACTGCCAAGCCAGGTCCTCCCTGGACTGGAAACAAGCATCCTAGGACCGGTTTCGGGGTTTCACCCCTCTTCAGCCAGGATAGCTTGATTCCAGTGGCATGGAGAGCACGGGACCCACGTCTGGGCATACCCGTCACTTTGCCACTGGATTCAAGCAAGCCTGGCTGATGACGGCTGGAATGCCAGAAACCGGTCCTAGGATGCTTGTTTCCGGTCCAGGGAAGACATGGCTTGGCAGTTCGGGCTGGACTGTTCCCATGAGGCACAGGGTCAGACTGATTTGCATATGGCCATGTCTGAACTGGGGTGGTGGAGTGAGCTAAAGAATGATGATGGATTAAACCCAGATCAGTTGACTGGGGGTGAGTGTTTGATTGGCTCAAACGTTCCGTCCATCATCCCCTTTTGTATCGCTTTGTTCGCCCTAAGTTGGCGGGGGTATGCCCAGACGTGGGTCCCTTGCTCACTTTGCCACTGGATTCAAGCAAGCCTGGCTGATGACGGCTGGAATGCCAGAAACCGGTCCTAGGATGCTTGTTTCCGGTCCAGGGAAGACATGGCTTGGCAGTTCGGGCTGGACTGTTCCCATGAGGCACAGGGTCAGACTGATTGGCATATGGCCATGTCTGAACTGGGGTGGTGGAGTGAGCTAAAGAATGATGATGGATTAAACCCAGATCAGTTGACTGGGGGTGAGTGTTTGATTGGCTCAAACGTTCCGTCCATCATCCCCTTTTGTATCGCTTTGTTCGCCCTAAGTTGGCGGGGGTATGCCCAGACGTGGGTCCCTTGCTCACTTTGCCACTGGATTCAAGCAAGCCTGGCTGATGACGGCTGGAATGCCAGAAACCGGTCCTAGGATGCTTGTTTCCGGTCCAGGGAAGACATGGCTTGGCAGTTCGGGCTGGACTGTTCCCATGAGGCACAGGGTCAGACTGATTTGCATATGGCCATGTCTGAACTGGGGTGGTGGAGTGAGCTAAAGAATGATGATGGATTAAACCCAGATCAGTTGACTGGGGGTGAGTGTTTGATTGGCTCAAACGTTCCGTCCATCATCCCCTTTGTATCGCTTTGTTCGCCCTAAGTTGGCGGGGGTATGCCCAGACGTGGGTCCCTTGCTCACTTTGCCACTGGATTCAAGCAAGCCTGGCTGATGACGGCTGGAATGCCAGAAACCGGTCCTAGGATGCTTGTTTCCGGTCCAGGGAAGACATGGCTTGGCAGTTCGGGCTGGACTGTTCCCATGAGGCACAGGGTCAGACTGATTTGCATATGGCCATGTCTGAACTGGGGTGGTGGAGTGAGCTACAGAATGATGATGGATTAAACCCAGATCAGTTGACTGGGGGTGAGTGTTTGATTGGCTCAAACGTTCCGTCTATCATCCCCTTTGTATCGCTTTGTTCGCCCTAAGTTGGCGGGGGTATGCCCAGACGTGGGTCCCTTGCTCACTTTGCCACTGGATTCAAGCAAGCCTGGCTGATGACGGCTGGAATGCCAGAAACCGGTCCTAGGATGCTTGTTTCCGGTCCAGGGAAGACATGGCTTGGCAGTTCGGGCTGGACTGTTCCCATGAGGCACAGGGTCAGACTGATTTGCATATGGCCATGTCTGAACTGGGGTGGTGGAGTGAGCTAAAGAATGATGATGGATTAAACCCAGATCAGTTGACTGGGGGTGAGTGTTTGATTGGCTCAAACGTTCCGTCCATCATCCCCTTTTGTATCGCTTTGTTCGCCCTAAGTTGGCGGGGGTATGCCCAGACGTGGGTCCCTTGCTCACTTTGCCACTGGATTCAAGCAAGCCTGGCTGATGACGGCTGGAATGCCAGAAACCGGTCCTAGGATGCTTGTTTCCGGTCCAGGGAAGACATGGCTTGGCAGTTCGGGCTGGACTGTTCCCATGAGGCACAGGGTCAGACTGATTTGCATATGGCCATGTCTGAACTGGGGTGGTGGAGTGAGCTACAGAATGATGATGGATTAAACCCAGATCAGTTGACTGGGGGTGAGTGTTTGATTGGCTCAAACGTTCCGTCCATCATCCCCTTTTGTATCGCTTTGTTCGCCCTAAGTTGGCGGGGGTATGCCCAGACGTGGGTCCCTTGCTCACTTTGCCACTGGATTCAAGCAAGCCTGGCTGATGACGGCTGGAATGCCAGAAACCGGTCCTAGGATGCTTGTTTCCGGTCCAGGGAAGACATGGCTTGGCAGTTCGGGCTGGACTGTTCCCATGAGGCACAGGGTCAGACTGATTTGCATATGGCCATGTCTGAACTGGGGTGGTGGAGTGAGCTAAAGAATGATGATGGATTAAACCCAGATCAGTTGACTGGGGGTGAGTGTTTGATTGGCTCAAACGTTCCGTCCATCATCCCCTTTTGTATCGCTTTGTTCGCCCTAAGTTGGCGGGGGTATGCCCAGACGTGGGTCCCTTGCTCACTTTGCCACTGGATTCAAGCAAGCCTGGCTGATGACGGCTGGAATGCCAGAAACCGGTCCTAGGATGCTTGTTTCCGGTCCAGGGAAGACATGGCTTGGCAGTTCGGGCTGGACTGTTCCCATGAGGCACAGGGTCAGACTGATTTGCATATGGCCATGTCTGAACTGGGGTGGTGGAGTGAGCTAAAGAATGATGATGGATTAAACCCAGATCAGTTGACTGGGGGTGAGTGTTTGATTGGCTCAAACGTTCCGTCCATCATCCCCTTTTGTATCACCTTAAATTGGTGGGCAGTCAGATTCTTCCGGAGATAGGTCAGATATTTTTTGGGAAGTCCATCATGTATAATGTTGCATTAACTCAGGTGGACAGAGACTACAAGAGGAACAAAGGAAATGTCAACAGAGGGAAAATTCCATGCAACTGCCATGAATTAAAGAATGCATTTTTCATAATAGAATTGAACAGGGAGTAAAGGAAAAGTCACTGTTGAACAATACTTTTAGGTTACATGTCTTTTGTCCTGATGTTGTGGGGTACTCCATAGAGTCACGCCAAGTGAAAGGAAGAGGTGCATTATCCACTGGTCCCACAAGTAGGACCTCTGCCTTTTCGCCACTGTGGCAGAGCCAGTTGAGTTTCTTTCAGTGTGGGATGTCTCCCAGGCTGTTAGGAACACTCAGAGACTCCCTAGATCCCTGATCTATTTTAAGGAACATCTGTGTATCATCTGGCTATATTTGGTAGACAATTTCATGTTCTTCATAGATGTGACTCAACCGGATCACATGGATTTTGAACATGATCATTGAGCAGTTCAATTCCCGAGCTACCCCACAGTTGGGGAATGTGATATTAGACAGACAAGAGCCAATCCTTACTCTCTGGGAGATATTGCTTAAGAAGGAGGTGAACCAGGCAAGAGAAGCTCCACTAACACCTATGCGGGCAGATGAACGATTTAGCAGCATGTTGTGAAGCATCGTATCAACTGCTGCTGAATGACACAGAGGATTATGGCACACGTCACTATCTGGTCCTAGGAGGTGAGGGATTCTTCTTTGACATTTAGGAGAGTTGTTCCTGTTCCTTGCTGAGGGTGGAAACCTGACTGCCAATCATTGGTTAGGAGGTGCATGGCAGCCGTTAATTTACCATTGGTAAGGCATTGGTGCTTTTCTGAGTAGGGATGTTTATCTACGGTTTCTCCATGAGGGGCCAGTGGTCCAGCCAGCCCCAGTGCTTCACTCCAAAATCTGCTCCATTTTCCATGTTAATCCAGTGGCATAACAAAACTTGAGTGGGGCCCCCTGCAAAGTGCATAACGGGGGGCCCCCACGCTCCCAAACCAGTCAGGAGCTCTCAGGCCTGACTGTGCACTGTCCCAGAGTGGCCCCCCTGGAGCTCTGATGCCCCCCGCACCGCAGGGGCTATTGTTACGCCACTGTGTTAACCCCAACGACGTTCTTCCTTCCCTTTCCCCTGATTAATTCTTTTAATTAGGTAGGATTTTATGTTTTTGTGATTTCAACAGCAACAAGATGCCAGTTTTGGGGTGAGTCACGCGCACTGATGATAGGACTGTGACGAGGAAGAGCAGGACTAATGGTAGTGAAGATTATACCAGTAAGGAATCTGACCACCCGCCTTCAGGCTGATCCTGATCTTCACTTCAGGCCCTGGTTCACCTCAACCTGGCAGTGGAAAGTCTTCCTCTGTCACCTCCAGCCTGAGGACAGAACAACCACCTTGCTTGGTTCCTCCACTGTCTGTCTGACTATGGAACTTCCTCATTACTGTGCTTATTGAAAGTAGTTGGCAGCTCTGGCCCGGATCCCCAGTATGCTTTGTGCTAAAGCAAATACTCTAATTAATTAAATGGATAGTATTAATAATGCTAATATACTGGCTCACAGAGTTGAGTTATCCTTTACACCAGATACTTTATTTGTGCCTATGAGGTAAGCTTGCACCCATACAACCCCACACAACAAACATAAACGTTGTTACCCATGTTGCAGCTTTGCACTGTATTTCATTATTAGAGGTTGGTCTTCTTCCAAGGACTTGGGCAGTGATATGAAACTTTCTTCCTGACACAGCGGAAGTTCCAAGTCGGGCTACAGCCTGATGAATGTGTGGTATAAAAACTGCGACTAGTTACCTTCTCCTGATTCTGTCATTTGCGAAGAGACTAGAAACCGGCTGGGGCCTGGAACCTGGGATATTTCCAGACAGGACTGTGCCTCTAAGGGGTGTGCCTCTAATGGGCTCATTCAGAGTGCCCTGCGAATCCTTCCTGATTCAAGCAGGTCATCCATTTGTGCTTGAATGAGGGTGCAAGTAATAAAGAAATACCACAATTTTTCCGACCACAATTTCACCAGGTAAAAAAATGGCAGAATTTGTGGGGTAAAACACTGCAACATTCTGAGTTGTTTATTTGCAGTATACGATGCTATCCACCAATCCATGGTGTGATACTGAGAAAGGGGATGTAATACTTCTGCTACACATGCTACCAGTATTTACCGGGTGCTGTAGTACTGCACCAAACAACAGATTTGTCAGAATGAGGGTTTGAAAGGCCAGGGAGGATGGGGCTATGTGGTGGCCAAGTGGGCCATGATGGCGGACGTGTTCGTCTAGGGCTCCGTGCAACGGCCCACACATTGACATCCATCCGTGCCGGTGGAGCCCCAAAACAAGATGAGGAAATGAGCTCCCACCAGTGACTTCCCGGACAGACACCAGGCACCCGGTATCGGAGAGCAGGAGGGGCGCTCCACAACAAAGAGGCACCCGATAGGCCGGGAACCACGCCAAACATGGCGGCGCCCAGAACTTGATGACGGCCCCAAAGAGGGAAAGGATAGCGAGCCGAAGTGCACACGGCCGCGTCGCCTCCGTCCCAGTGACAGAACCCGCCACCAGCAAGTGACGACAACCGAGGGCCAAGTGAAAGTGGAGCCTGTTGGCCCCGTGAAGAAGCTGAGCCATCCGCTGTCGGCAGCAATAAGGAGAGCGCCACACCGTCGGCGGCGGAGAGGCCTGGCGGACGCGGGGGTCTTGAGCAGTGGAACCGGTGTGGAAGCACTGCCCCCTGCCAGGAGCCCAGATGAAACTCTGTCCGGGGGTGGGCACTGGTATGGCAAAGACATGGCCCGGACGCTGCGCACCGAGTGAAGAGCAGCGGCAGGCAGGAAGCGGCCGCCCCAAACCTTGCAGCGACTGGATAGCCGAGGGAGACTGCAGGTGAGCCGCTTACCCCCAGCCCATAATCCGGGCGGTCGGCGCCAGGCCTCGAGGCACGGGGAGGGTGCCGGGACCACAGGGAGGTGCTGCAGAGGGAAGAGACCACACATATGGCAGACCGCTAGGGGGGCGGGTGACCGCTCAACCCCCCCAAGGAGAATACAATGCATGGCACAGCCCGAACAGAGGCGATAACAGGAATAAGAGACACAGTATGAGGTGTGGCCCTCCTCACACCCCTGAAATACCATAGAAGGGATCACAGGGGACGGGACAACAGGGCAAACAAGCATCAGACACTCCAGAGAATAAAGATACTAAGCGGAGCAAGGCAGGCTAATATACCACAACCTAGCAAGGGAAAGCCACGCCCAGAGGTCGATACTGCAGGCAGCTGTTCCCAGGGCCCTGATGCCAGAGGGCCGACGGTTGGACCGGGGAGCGGACTCTCACCCCGCGCAAATGCAGCCAGAGTTGGCCCCAGAAGAAACAGCCTAGCATACCCGATGAGGGGCGCCGCACTCACCAGGAGTCCGAATCGATGTGCAGAGCTGAGCTCCCAAGGTAACCGGAGGGGCGGTAGGACGACATCCCGCACATCACGGAGGAGCACCTCAGAGGCGTCGGCCCAGACGAAAACTCAGCAGCACGTCCAAGTGGAGGGGACCTAGAGGTGAGCCACGCCTGCTCCCCGGGTCTGCCCGGGAAACTCTGCCCCGTGCTGCAGGGTAAGGGAGGCAGCCACAGGCATGGGAGCCGACCCTGCACACACAGGCCCACGAGACAAGCGGGAACCTGATCCCGGGACAAACGGACTGGCCCCCCACTGCCACAGAACAAGCCAGAACCAGCCCTGTAACACACCCAGTAATACCCCCAGCAATCAACAAGAACAGACATACCTGACCTGAGATGGACAAGAGCAGCAAAGGGATGGAGAAAACCACTGTATACTCCAGATCGAAAAGAGAGCGACAGCTCATGCAAAGATCACCCACCTAGTCGGACAGGCGAACGTGACAAAGATGTGCCAAACTCATGAACCACAGGGCACCACCTAGGAGACAAAACACCTCCAACCCACCAGAGGAATCACGCCGGCTTGAAAACAAGCCCTCCCCACAAAATCCCCTGGACCAAACATGGGGAGACTGAGATCCAACGGGGGACCACAAACGCCGGCTCCCACGAGACATCCATCCCCGACAGCTAAAGGTTCCCACGCTGATGGGGGACCGGCAACAGCGGCATCAATGTCGGACAAGCTGGATAAAGTGCTGGCTGCCATAGAACACTCTAGAGTCAGTATGGAGGACAGGTTCAGAGCCCTGGCCACGGATCTCAATCTACTCGGAGACAACCACCGTAAACTAGCCGACAAGGTGGGAAACGGAGAGAAAACCCTCTCAGCTCTTGAACCCCGGGTCAAGTCACAACAAGAAACCTTGAAAGATCTCTGGACCCAGGTGCAGCTCCTGGAAGAAAGAACAGATTATTTGGAGGGACGCTCGAGAAGGAGCAATATTCGAGTGCTGAACCTACCGGAAGGAACGGAAGGGTCAGATCCCATAGGATATGTAGACACATGGTTCAAATCATTTACCCCGACATCGGAGCTGACTCCCTTCTTCTCGGTGGAGAGGGCGCACCGGGTCCCTTCACGACGACCACCTCCGTGATCCCCACCTAGACCACTACTGTTAAAGCTCCTCCACTACCGAGACAGGGACGCAGTGCTGAGGGCGGCCAGGCAGAGTGGACCCGTCTGCATGGAGGACAAACATGCCATGTTATTCCCGGATTACACCTCCGGGCGGTACAACAACTACGTACCTCATTCCTGGAGGTCAAACGCCAAAAAGCAATTCAATACTCCCTACTCTTCCCAGCTCGCCTCAAAATTATCCATGAAGGCAGCACTACTTTCTTCACAGACCCGAAGGAAGCATATGACTGGGCGGAACAACACCTACAAGGCAAAGGAACCCGAGAGACCCCATGAAGCGAACGTGGCAAGCGGCGGCAAAAAAGAAAATACCCAAAACAACCAGGAACATGATCCGGGACATCGACGAGCGCCCCCCCAATCTTGAGCAAATAATCACGGAACGTCGGAAAGCACTGCAGGCGGTAGTGGAGCTGGGCCCAACTGCAGGGAGCTCGGATGGAGAAAGAGGCCCACACATCTTCACGTCAGAGGAGGACTTAAGCGATAACCCCCGGGAAGGCTCGATGACCCCACTGTTTGTGACCCCGCAGACTGTGGACACACTCATCTGAAAGACATTAGTAACTGCTTGAATGTTCTTAAGGATCTTATATCTCTCTCCATATGCAGGGCCATTGACTTGGTTTCAATCTCACCGCTAGACAATTCCATAGCATCTTCACAATAAGTAGGTGCCCGATGGCACAATACTGGGGTACCTGGGGCACCTGGGGCCCCACCGGACACTCATATCCATTAGTCAAAGCGGGCCACACCCGCCGCACACCCCGGGCGCACTGGACCGTGACCCCCTACAAAACACTAGGGTACTCACATAATGCTCAGTTTGGACGTACCACCAGGCTTGGTAGGCCCACAGAGTTGGGACCAAGTCCCCTTACAGTTTTTACCCCTTCCCTCAGCTGATCCTCATTCCTACTACCAGACACTCACTACAGGCGGGCAACACGACTACACAACACTAGCCTATCTCAAGGTGGGGGGAAGATGTGCGCCACTGGGCCCCCAGGACGCCCCACTCAGGGCCCCACAGATACTCCGGCATGACCATAGACACAGACGTTAGTCTCATCACACTAAACGTTAGGGGTATGCACACAGCGAGCAAGCGATATGTAAGCCTGGGCGGTGAACTCCGCTCCGCTCGCGGAGTTTGCAGAGTTTTCCGCGTTACGCGGAGGACGCGGAGTTCCGAAAAACTCCGCGTAGTGGAGTTTTTTTCCTCACTCGCGTTTGTCAACGTCATGTTGGCGAGCGCAAGCAAGGAAAATCCACCGCCCGGCGAGATTTTTCCTCATTCACGATCGTCAACATCAAGTTGGCGAGCGCGAGCGTGGAAAATAAACCTCCCGGCAAGATTTCTCAACGCGGGGGGGTCAGGTTTCTCATTACGAGTGGTCGCGTATGCTCGTGACCGCTCGCGTTGAGAAACTGCCCGTTCGCGTTGAGAAAGCTGCCGCTCGATTAAAAATCTACTTGAGCGGCAGAAAGGAAAGCAGCGCCCGCTTGCGCTGTGCATGGTGCCATTCGCGATGATTTGCACTGTGCGGACAAGCATCCGGCACTGAAAATCACTGTGAACTGCATTTTTCTATCGCACTCCGCCGCTTGCGGAGCTCCGCGTAGCGGAGTTTTTTTTTCCACTTCGCGGAGCTTCGCGTAGCGCAACTCCGCGAACTCCGCCCAGGGTTAGCGATATGCCAACTACTCCTACATCAAGCGGCAACAAGCGCAGATAGCCATGTTTCAAGAAACGCACCTAACAGCACAAGAGCTAGATCGCCTGCACAAACGGTGGCGGGGTACCCTCTGTGCTACGATATACTCAGCTTATGCGAGAGGAGATCTGGCTCAGACCGGGGTTCCCTTTTCAGGGACTTCGGAGGACGGTAGACAAAGAAGGGAGATACATTCTCCTAGAGGGGCTCCTAGAGGGCCAACCGGTGCTGCTCGGCAGCATATAGGCCCCAAACACGGAGCAAGACAAATTCTGGGACCACCTCTCAGGGATCTTAGCCCAATACACGTCAATACCATGGATATTAGGGGGCAACTACAATTGTGTGCTGGACCTCACCCTAGACAGATCCCACCTCCTTACCCCATGCTCCCCGGCCTACAAACAGACGGAACGCTATCGGTCATGGGTGTCTCACTGGGCACTTGTGGAGATTGGAGAAATCGACATCCAACCACCAAACTCTACTCCTTCCACTCCATTCCTCACAATCTACAGGTAAGACTAGATTGCTTCCTATGCACCCCAACAATAGTTCCCACGATCCAGCAGTCAGACTACCTGGGTCGGGTTCTCTCTGATCATGATGCACACATCCTAACTCTCAGGTGGCGACCTCCCCACCCCCCGGTACCCACCTGGAAACTACCACGAGAATGCCTGGCAGACCACGTATTCAGGCACGACCAAGGGAATAGCATACGGGACTACTTCACAACGAACACTGGCACAGCATCGTCTAGGATATTAGAATGGGACGCATTCAAAGTGGTCACCAGGGGAACATGCATTAGACAGACCGCGGGAGTTAGGAGGACCCTGGAACACACACTAACAAAAATAGAGACTAACCTAGCAACCATGGCCAATGCAGCAGACGCAGCATCCCCGGCCCAGGTTGCGGAAGCCAAAACGGCATACGCAGCAGCCCTGTTAGACTTACACAGATACAATTTCAAAGCATACACAGCAAAGACGCACAGAGAGGGGGACCGATCCAGGGCACTCCTGGCCTGGCTGGCCCAGCAGGACGCAGATATAAAGCCAATCACAGGAATCATAGGCCCTACTGGGAATTTAGTTCATTCACAAGCAGAAATAGTACAACTCTTCCATGACTACTACACGGGTATATACACGAGCCCAACGCAGAACAGCCATAGATTAGTGGAACGATTCCTGAACCCTCTAACCATTCCCCAAATTTCAACAACGAGCAAATCTTCCTTAGACATAGTGATCTCGTCTGCAGACATAGCCCATGCAATCCAAGCCCTGGCACGTAACAAAGCTCTGGGAATGGGCGGCTTACCAATAGAATATTATAGCACCTTCTCCTCACTACTGGTGCCCCGTCTAGCAGACATGTATGGAGAGGCACTAGAGAGAGGTGAACTCCCAGGTTCACTCAGGGAATCTCTCCTGGTGTCATTTCTGAAGCCGATTCGTGACTCAACACCACTAACCTCCTATAGACCTCTAACACTACTGACAGCGGACTGCAAAATCCTGGGGAAAATACTAGCAGACCGGTATGCCCAAATTCTCCCGACACTAATTCATCCAGACCAATGCAGGTTCATCCCAGGTAGACATACGTAACAGAACATACGCAGGCTATTCCATGTTCAGGACAGAGCACGCACCACACATCCTAGAGCCGTCTGCCTGATCCTGGACCTGGAGAAGGCCTTCGATACCCTCACATGGCCATACCTTTTTTGCAGTGCTCCACCGGGTGGGAATAGGCCCTACCCTATTAGCATACACACAATTACTATACACTAAACTCACGTCCAGAGTGCGCATAGGACGGTATGTCTCTCCCCCTTCCGGGTGGAGAGGGGCACGAGACAGGGGTGTCCTCTCTCTCCCCTTCTGTTCGCCATGGCGGTAGAGCCTCTGGCAATCCGCCTACGCCAGGAGGGGGAGACCTGGGGTATCCCATAGCAGGTACCACCCATAGCGTATCGCTGTATGTAGATGACCTATTATTATATGTGCGAGATATCACGACAGACCTGGCCCCGATCTGAACCACGCTTACAGAATTTGCTGATGCATTGGGACTAAGGGTCAATTGGGCCAAATCTGTGATTTTTCCATTGAACCCAGATCTTACCCCTAAGAGGATCAGCATGGGCGGCTGGCATCTCACCTTAAGCCACACGCCCTTGATACCTAGGAGTCAAATTGTACCACTCCCCCACCGATCTATACGAGAGCAACCATCGTAAGGCACTGGCAGGGATAAGGGCGGCTGTAGGTTTCTGGAAGACCCTCCCCCTGGCTCCATTTGGAAGAGTGGCCCTGGCTAAAATGATAATAGTGCCCCGACTACTATATCACTTCACTAACATCCCGGTCATTCCCCACCGTTTCTTTTTCCGGGAATTGGACTCGCTACTCGGCTCCCTTATCTGATGCAATGGCCGACACAGGGTTGCCTTGGCCAAATTGCAACTTCCGATCGACCATGGGGGACTGGGGGCCCCATCCTTCGAAGCATACTTCCTAGCCACACAACTTCAGTGGCTATCCCACTGGACAGCGGAGCATCACCTGGGAGAAACCATTACAGAGACTGGGCCTATACCACTGCCGGCAATCCGCTGATTGCTCCTACCCGGCACCCGACCCATGCGGACATACCCACTGCAAGTGACTATGGCCCGAACATGCATGCAAAGGGTACACTGCATGTCCTCAGGAACACCTCTCTACTCCCCATTGTTGCCCTTGTACGGATTACCCAGAAACGAGGGATACTATAAGACACGAATGTTACAGGTATGGACAGACCACTCACTTCTTGAGATGGAATCCCTATTCGCGGATGGACAGTTACGTCTGTTCGATCAATTAGCAGAGGACAGCGACCTACCCCCCAGGCAATTCCTTCTCCATAGACAAATCATTTCCAGTTGCCGTCTGCACTGGGACCTGACCGAAGGGAAACCTGCAACACACCCGGTACTACATTCCATTCTCCATATGGGTGCAGGCCGGCATCCGGTTACCTGGCTTTACAAAGCCATACGAGAACTCACGGCCAAACCGCTAGACTCATTACGACAGGCTTGGGAAGAGGAGCTAGGGCAACCACTACACGATAAAGAATGGGAACACGCAATAGAGTACCCCAAAAAAGTATCCCAAAATGTGCGCTTTAAAAACATACAATTTTATATCCTACACCGCGCATACTTAACACCAGGGCGCCTCCGCGACTTCTATCCAGACATGCAGTTTTCATGCCCCCGATGTCAGGCTCCCAACGCAGCATTCGAACAGGTGTTTTGGAGCTGCCCCACAATACAAGCTTACTGGAGTTCAATACATGAGACATTACAGGAAGTCACAGGATTAACAGACGTGAATACATGGGAGGGCAGCGCACTAGGAGTGTTTCGGCGTCGAAAACACCACAAAGTTCAGACACGCTTTGCATCGCTGGCTATATTGATGGCAAAAAGAAGAATAGCCATGCACTGACGGGACCCGATGGGTCCCCACTGGCAGCCTGGGTGGGAGCGGTTATTAAATGGGGAGCAGCAGAAGAGGATGCGATCAGAAATGAAAAGGTGAGGGGGCTACGTAAGCGCCACATATCCACAGACTGGGCCTTGCTCCAACACCAATTCAAACAACAGACAGCACACAGCCGACCACCCACGGCACCCCCGACCCCGGCAACACAATTGGATAGGAACTCACCTGCCAGGCTTCACACAAACCCCCAGCTATCACTGGACCCCCAAGACCCCACACAGACATCGGAAACCACGGATATTCTCGCAGAGACCGCCACATCTTCCCACACACCGAATTTCATAACACCAACGGCAGAACAGCCCACACGCAAAATGCACCCGCCTGGACACAACCCAACCCCTCCTACCCGACCTCAGTTTGACCCATAGTTAAAAGTTAAGAAATCACACTGGTAGTTTACATACCGGAACTCACAGGAAGGACGTAAATCCTAGAGACACATTAGAGCACACAACAATATCATCAGATACGCCTATAAGGTCACACTCCACACATGACATGTATTGTCTCTCTCTTCTTGCTGTCAACATACCCATTTTGAAAAGGAATGTATAAAATACATGTGAATGTAGACAATATTGTTATACAACTCATGTAAGATGCAAAATACCAATAAAAAGTTTTTTTTTTTAAAGGATGGGACTATGTGTCACAGATGTAAGACTTTACACTTCCTGTAAAATGCCCATTTCAATGATTTCTGGTAATCCTTCATTTTTGTCCTTCATTCCTCATTTAAATGGCCTGGGTACATCAGATCTTTGTGACAGGTGTCTTGAGGATGTGTAAATCCATCTCAGGTGGGACACCTGCTCTCTAGAATCCTCCTTGCGCTTCCTCGACCCTGTGTAATCCTCGCCTACTAGGTGAGTACTACCTTATATTATGGAATTGGCCAATCAGTTGTGGAACACCAAGAATTGCCATGATTAGAACAGTGCAAGGAATCCAAAAGCTAAGTCTGTGTAGAATCTAGCCATCATCGTTGTCAACCACCAACTCTGTCTCGCCCACATGAGGCTAAATACCAGCTGCCAACATCCGCTTAGTAAAAAAACTGCCATTCAACTCAAGATGATATCTGGGCTCCAAGGTCACTCTTTTCTCCATCATCAGACATTGCCCCAGAAGGTTCCCAGCTCTGCTTTTCAGGTGTTGCCTTCAACTGATTTTTCACAACAACTATCAACTAGGTATTCCTCGCCCTTATGTGCCTGTGTTTCTCTTTGTGTATGTGAGTATGGCTATGGTTTCCGAAGTGTGGCTTTTGGAACACTGTGCGTTTGGGAAGATGTGATGCAGTGGTTAAGTCCAACCATGGCCTATTGTTTAATTTGGTGTGTGGCCTACACTTTAAGTTACTATGCTGCCTAGACAGACGAGTCAGCTGGATTTTCCCTATGTGGCTTATAGAGCGTTCCAGTCTGCAGTGATATTCTTCAGGCACAGGCCATTTCCTTCAATGTGGCAGAAATGTGGGGGAGGTATGGCAGCAAGCGAATGTGACACTAACTAGAAAAAGAGCTAAACGTTAGGAACAAAGAGAAATAGAGGTAGATGGGAGGCATATCCCAAGACAAAAGAGGCAAAAGGTAGCATCAAGATATGGGAGACCGTAAAGAGTCACAGGGGCAGATTTACAAGCCCCTTGCGTCATTTTTGCGCCGCCATTGCGTCACTTTTTGTGACGCAGCAGCAGCGTAAAAATGCGGCCCATTTACAACGTGACGCATCTAGGGAGATGCGTCATGTTGTAAAGCCCTGCGTCACATTATACCTGCGTCAGGTATAATGTATGCAGGGTGGGCGTTCCAATGCAAAAAAGCCTCGTAGAAGTGACGCAGTGAAATCTACAAGATTTCACTGCGCCACTTCTAGGACGCCACTGCGTCAAATTCTTACGCCTGCTTGAAGCAGGCGTAAGGAGTGACGCAGCACAATGAGGATAGGCCTCCCCCTGCATTGCTGGAGTTGCGTCGTGCTTGCGACACGACTCCAGCAATGCGTGACATTTGCGTCAACAGATGCGTCAGAATTTCTGACGCATCTGTCAATCCTTGCGCCATGGTGGGCCGTATTGTAAATATGGCGCATCCATAGTGGTGCAAGGGTTTCTTGGGGTGGCGCAGGGAAAGTGACGCATCTTTATAGATGCGTCACTTTCTTGTAAATCTGCCCCACAGTTTGCAAATAATGAGAAGAGATAGGTGGAATTTTGCATAGGAAGATGTAATTAGCAGAAAAAATGAAGTTTTGTTTGCCTTGAATAAAACTTTGATTATTCGGAATACAGAGTACTGTCTCCAATACTAGAAAGGTCACCTAAAATGTGTTTTGGCGCTGCCCCACAATACAAGCTTACTGGAGTTCAATACATGAGACATTACAGGAAGTCACAGTATAGCTTCACAATTGCATCAAGTTATAGAACCCTCATCTGAAGTGTTATATTTAGCTTTGAATGTCACTCTGAAGAATTGTTTCTGGTTTTAAATACACTCCCTGGATTATTGTGCTAATTTCTGAGCCACATAGTTAGTACTGTGACCAGTTGTAGAAGAAGAATCTGGAGAATAGTGTTTAAGTCTGGAAGTTAAGTCTGGAGAATTGTTTGGAGGTCAATAGGCATTACTGTGCTTATTACATCTGGCTCTACATGGGTCTGGTGGCTCAGTAGACTAATTCACCCATTACAGAAGACTGTGTATTACTTCATTACCATAGGTTTACATTGTGGGGGTCCACTCAGTCTTTCATCCTTCAGTTGTCAATAAAGTGAATACCATTGAGCTGGGTGGTTTTATTGGTCTCATCGATATTAATGTGCCCAGTTCTAGGTGCCGTTTTTTCAGTATTATGACATGCATAGTGGGCTATCTCTGGATATTGTGTTGAAGAAACCTTGGAATTATCATGGACTCCAAGCTATCGATGAATGCCCAAGTGGATAAATAAAGCAAACACAAGGAGATGATGGACGGAGCGCTGACACTTTTCAGACACTCACCCCCAGTCACAGATCTGGGTTGAATCCATCATCGTTCTTTAGCTCACTTCCCCACCCCAGTTCAGACACCGCTATATGCAAATCAGTCTTGACCCTGTGCCTCATGGGAACAGTCCAGCCCGAACTGCCAAGCCATGTCTTCCCTGGACCGGAAACAAGCATCCTGGGACCGGTTTCGGGCTAACAGCCCTCATCAGCCAGGCTAGCTTGAATCCAGTGGCAAAGTGAGCCAGGGACCCATGTCTGGGCATACCCTGCCAACGTAGGGCGAACAAAGCAAACACAAGGAGATGATGGACGGAGTGCTGAAACTTTTCAGACACTCACCCCCAGTCACAGATCTGGGTTGAATCCATCATCGTTCTTTAGCTCACTTCGCCACCCCAATTCAGACACAGCTATATGCAAATCAGTCTTGACCCTGTGCCTCATGGGAACAGTCCAGCCCGAACTGCCAAGCCATGTCTTCCCTGGACCGGAAACAAGCATCCTGGGACCGGTTTCGGGCTAACAGCCCTCATCAGCCAGGCTAGCTTGAATCCAGTGGCAAAGTGAGCAAGGGACCCATGTCTGGGCATACCCTGCCAACTTAGGGCGAACAAAGCAAACACAAGGAGATGATGGACGGAGCGCTGAAACTTTTCAGACACTCACCCCCAGTCACAGATGTGGGTTGAATCCATCATCGTTCTTTAGCTCACTTCGCCACCCCAGTTCAGACACAGCCATATGCAAATCAGTCTTGATCCTGTGCCTCATGGGAACATAAGCAAGACCAAGCTTCATTTCTATGAAAAGTCTGCAACTCATCTTTCCCCACCTAGGATTTCCACACAAGGTCCAGGCTACAATCTCTAATCTTCTGTCTAAACTTCATTACACCAATGGCCTCTACCACGGATCATTTTTATCAACTACGAAAAGACTACAATGGATTCAGAACTCTGCTGCCACATGTAAAGCCACAAGCACACGTCCCCCATGCCTTGAGGACCCTACATTGGTTACTGGTTGCCAGAAGATCCACCTTTAAGCTGCTTTGTATCAGTCAAAGAGCAATACATGGAACAGGACCACTTTTCATCAGGAATAAAATACATACCACAAAGGAACCTTTGCTCCAGTTTGGCACCTCGCCTCAAAATCCCACCATACAAGAAAAAGACCATGGGTGGTACATCTTTCTCTGTTCAAGCAGCCAAATGATGGAATTCATTACCCCCCAAATATAAGATCCACGGATAACTACCTTATCTTCAGAAGACTACCCAAGAGTTGGCTCTTTCCTACATGATCACCATACTCAAAACACAAATGTACAGCATATGCCTGGTATGTAAACATGTATAATGTGATTATATGTATGTAGTTAGATATGTGCATTTCTTTGCACAAATAGATATACTGCTTATGGTTTAAACATATAAATATTCTTATAGATCTGCTTAACAAATGTATATATTACTTATGGTTAAAATATATATATCATTTTATGCTTAACAAGAATATAGGTCACTGCATAGGCTCGATATAAGTTATTTGATTATATGCTTATGGGTCTCTTTTATTTTATTTTATCTATCACAATGTGTGATAAGTTATATAAGTTATTTGATTAAATGCTTATGGGTCTCTGTCTTATTTTTATTTTATCTATCACAATGTGTATATATGATCATAACAATTTTATATATAAATGCTTCACTATTAAAATATTGAGAAAATATAAAATGAAAATAAATAAATATAAATATATAAACACATTTTTAAAAACTCATAAAATTTCCCCCAAGAAATATTTGTATATTTAAAATTGGCTTTATGTACTGCAACACTTTAAAGTCAGAGTTTCTAACTATTTATCCATACATGTACATATGGGACTTTATATAATACAACTTTATATATTTTTACTATTTTTCATATACGTGTATACCTTTCTAAGTAGTTATGTATCTATATATTTGTTACTCTACTCCAACTGTAGAAAAATATATGAAAAATAAAATACAAAATAAACCCTTCAACTCTCTCCAATTCACTACTCTATGTCTCATCTGAAACCTGTTTCATTATATCCTCTACCTCCACTCTCTGACTTATCCCAAACCTCATTGTACCACTATGACCTCCCAAATAACCCTTTTTACTCTTCCCTCTTCTACCCCTCCTTTGACTGATCTTAAACCTCTTTTTACTACTATGATCTCCCAAATAACACTTTCTAGACTCTTCCTTCCTCTATCCCACCTTTATCCTATTCAATCCAACTAACAGACTCACATGTCCACTGCTCAAATTAACAATTTAGATTTCCCTATACTAATCCATCTTAAATCCACTTTGGGTTCTGGAGTAGTGTGCTACTCGCCAAAAAGAGCTTCAACACCTCGTTGGGGTAGTAAGCACTAATGACCAGGATTCATCACACTACTGTGTCCATTTCTGGAGATCACATTTAGAGTACTTTATTCAGTTCTAAATATAACACCAGAGCAAAACGACAAAGATGATGCAAATTCTGCATCAGAAACATTACAATACGAAAAGAGGTGCAAAGGTTTAAATCTGTCCATTCAGGAAGAGAGAGGGGGTTTAGGAGATAAGATGTAAATACTTCAGCAATACAGACACAGTAGATATAGGAACATGAAGAGGTGTAATAAAGGTATTTGAATTTCCCTGGCTTACAAATTTAGTAGGGTTTGAAAACAGTACATGAGCTTTAGGCAGTTTAATATTTCCTTGGTGCAAATGGAGTAAAATATCAGTAAGAATATAGGATGTATTATGATAAAAATCTATACAGAACACCTCACCATGGGACTCCAACTGGTGTCCGGCTGAACTCGGACCCACACCAACACACCGCACCCACACCAAAATTCTTGGAATAATCATTGACAGCAAATTGGAAATGACTGCACAAGTCAATGCCGCCACTACATCCTGCTTCCATAACCTGAATGCTGAGGAAGATCTTCAAATGGCTCCCAAGTAATACTAGAAGAACTGTTACTCACGCCCTAGTCACCAGCAAGTTGGACTACGAAATCACCCTCTACGCCGGAATCACCAAGCAACTCACTAGAAGACTACAAAGAATCAAGAACTCGGCAGCCAAACTCATACTCAACCTCCCATACAGAACTCACATCACACTACACCTCAGGGAGCTCCACTGGCTCCCGATACACAAATGCGCTCATTTCAAACACCTTACACACGCATACATTCAAGCACTACACAACTACCTGAACAGTCACATTTCCTTCCACAACTACTACCCAGACCCTTCCGCTCCGCAGGACTCCTACTCGCACACATACCACACATATGCAGAACCAGATCAGGAAGATAGGCATTATCTAACATTTCTCCTAATGGTCTCCTCTTCTCTTCTTGAATTCTGCAAGAAGCTGAAGACCTGGTTTTTCAATTTACCAACCCGCCACAGCCAGGACTAAGCAAACACACCTGCTAAGAGCCAAGATACCCCTGCGTGTGATTGTGTGCTTCACAAATACACATTAGAAGGTACGTGTGGGCATAAATATCTGAGGACCATAAAACGAGAAGAGAGGTGAGGAGATGTGATGGGGGCAATTAAATAGATCAGTTATTTAAATAGAGGACCAAAACCTGGAAACACATTGCACTCCACTATTAGAAATAGCCTTTTTTCGGAATCCGTTTGGACGGAGTATAGCAGTGAAAAAGATGGTTGCCAGCTGAGAGGCTGAAGGGGCCTTGATTAGTGGAGAAAAGTGAGCCATTTTAGAAAAAGAATCAAAAGTCATCATTATGACAGTATATTCTTCAGATTTTGGGCAATCCAATATGAATTCTATAGAAAGTAACTCCCACATTTGTTGAGGTAGCTCTAATGATTGTTGATAGCCAAATTGTCTTGTGTACTCTCTTTTGCTTGCGCACAGATGCTACATGATATGACATATTCAGTTATATCTTTATGCACAAAACGCATCTAAAATCTTTAAGATCTCATATGATCAGATCGTCAGTCATCTTTAACCCTCTATGACCAGCTATCAAAGAATTGTGACTTGTTTGTAGACATTTTTTCTGTAGACTCGATAGGAACAAATAATCTTTCATTAACAAAAATTAATCCGATCTTTACTTGAATCATCTTTTCAGCAGAATTCCACTTATATTATTTCAATTCCTTAGATTGAGATTGGACCAAGTCAAGGAAGAATTCAGTTGCATATATATAACTTATAAGTTTTTTCAAGGCTGGATAATTTTTTCTCCAGGAAGAGGAGTGGCAATTTCAGGATGCATTCTAGATAAACAGTCTGTTACTGCATTATGAGATCCAGGAAGGTAAGTTATAATAAAACCATATTGTTGGAATTCCAACACTCGGGTTGTTGTAACACTTGTAGGTTCTGATGGTCATTTCTTTCTATAACAGAGTGAGGAGCTTCTAGTAGAAAATTATGTAATTCGTTGTAGGCTGCCTTTATTGCTAGCATTTCCTTCTAGAGCGAGAAATAATGTATTTCAGATGGAATACATTTACAGAAGAATAAAGCAATTGGATGTTCTTCTGTTTAATATTCTATTGGAAGAAGAATTGCCCCAACTGCTCTTTCTCTGACTTATATTTCCACATGAACGATTTGGTAGTGTCAGTGATTCAGTTAGTTTCTTTTGGGTTTATCAAGAGCAGCAGAAGCTTCCTCAGACCATTTTAAAACTCTTCCGTGTTTCAAAAGATCACTAATTGAGCTTCGAATCTTGAAAAATCTTCAATAATTTGTTAGTAATAATTGGCCAGACCAATCAAACTCTGTGTTTCCTTGACTTTTTAGGATCTTTCCAATTCAAAATCGTATTGCCTTTTGTGTCATTCCTGACCAGTCAATCTGCAGATATTACAAAGCCTAAATATACTACAGATCTCAAAAATGTATTTCTCTACTTGGCAAACAATTTGTTCTTTTTTGATCTCCATAGGGCTTCCCTAAAACGAGTTTCTTGGGATTTCATACCCTTAGGAAAAATTAAGATACCATCTGAATAGACCACCAAGGAGGAAAGAAGAAAATGTGAAAATAGGGAATCCATAAACCTAAGAAAGATTGCTGGTCCATTTCACAAGTCAAATGCCATTATTTTATATTCTGAATATAATTGAGTTCTATGTGTCGCTTTCTATTTGTCTCCTTTTCTAATTCTCCAAAGATGGCATGCTCGTTTTAAAGAACGCTTGGTAAATGTTTTGGCTTTGCTGACAGCTTCCAAAATGTCAGAAGTCAAAAGAAGAGGATAGCATTTAGCCCACGATAATCCATAGATGGGTGTAACTCAATCACATTTTTCTGTAGTACAACAAAAAATGATGCTCCTACAGGCGATTAGAATGGTACAAGGAGGCCATTCTGTAAGTTCTTATCTAAATAATCTTGAAGTGCTTGATATTCCTTCAGCGACACAGAGTAAATTCTCCCAAACAATACTATGGATCTAGGTACTTATTCAAGAGAGCAGTCATAGTTTTTATGTGGAGGTAAAATTCTCTTTTCCAATTCTATGAATATTTCAAGTTATTGGTGATATTTTTTAGAACAATAGACACTTGGGCTACCATTTCTTATGAATCTTTTGGCTGGATTCGTGTTAGAGCCTGAGCAGGTTCTTTGTCAACCAATCATTATTGAGTGCAATATTCAGAACATAAGAATAACGCTCTCGCTGACCATTAATAAATGGATTGTACAAAGATAACCACTTCATGCCAAATATATCTCAAAAAAGACCGTTACATAAAGTGCATAAATCACTAAAGGAGGGGAAAAAAGGGTATAGGGAGACCAAAAGTTGAGAATAAAGGTTGTTATTTGCAGGTAGTTATAAAGCACTACATTACAATTAGATTGAAGTAACCATAACAACCAAATGTGCACTGAACGTGCTTATGTGAGTGACCAGTGCAGTGACACAAGTGATAAAGGACAGAGTGATACGGCGAAAAACAATAAAGACAAACAGTTATTCGGAAGTCAAAAATATAACTTAGATAAATGCAGAAATAGTTTGTTTTGGTTAATTTTGAATGACCCCGTAGAGGCCGTGGATGACGCTGCGAAGTCGACGGTGTTTCGACCTATTCAAATTAAGGTCATCCTCAGGACGATGGTTACAAATTCCTTAGGTAGTGCTGTGTAAGAAGGAGGGGAAAGAGAAATGAGGTAACCTAAGGAATTTCTTAAAAGAACTATTTCTGCATTTATCTAAGTTATATTTTTGACTCCTGAATAACTGTTTGTCTTTATTGTTTTTCGCCGTATCACGCTGTCCTTTATCACTTGTGTCACTGCACTGGTCACTCACATAAGCACGTTCAGTGCACATTTGGTTGTTATGGTTACTTCAATTTAATTGTAATGTAGTGCCGTTATAACTACCTGCAAATAACAACCTTTATTCTCAACTTTTGGTCTCCCTGTTCCCTTTTTTTCCCTCCTTTAGTGATATATGCACTTTATGTAACGGTCTTTTTCAATGATTACCGGTTGAGACATTGTTGTTCTTGGTACATAACTTACCCAGTCTCAGCTGGGTCAATGGGTTTACTCCTGTTTCACGTTCCTTAAGTATATCTCGAAGCATCAATGAGATCAAGACATATCCTTTCATACTGTCTCGCAATCTGCAAATGAATGAACTGTGTTTGTTTTTTAACTGGTTCGGAAAATACAGAAGCATCATCAACAGCTTCGAATATTAAAGAAATCCCCTTTGTACAGAGGGGAACCATATTATTATTTGCCAAATTAATAGCCATGTAGGTTCCTGAGGTTCTGCAGTCAATTAGAACAGAAAAAATACCTCTTCTTGATAGAACCTGAATTTGTCTTGAAGAATAATGAAACCTGGGCTCGAAGTTAGTTGATTTACTTGAGGCAGGGATTTGAAAGAATTACTGGCTCTACCTCCCTTTGCCTTATTGATGAGTCTTTTCTTTTCCTGAAGCCTTCTGTGGTGTGACCGAGAGGTTTAATAAAAGATACCTTTCTTGGCCACAATATAAATAAAGATCCAATCATCTTATTTTCTTGCTTTCTTGTTCAGAGAATGGTGGCCTAACAAGACCCAGTTGCATAGGTTCTTCATCTGAAATAGGTGAAGGTTGAGGCATTGGGGAGAAAGGACAATCATTTGTCCGAAAACATGTGCAAGCGACTTGAAGCCTTTTCTTCTCTTGTTTCCTTTCACTAATGTGACTCTCTGTCTGTAGGGTTAATGAAAATGATTCAGCCAAAGATAATGGTCTTGCTACAAGAGCTAGCTTCTATTTGTGCTCATCATCGAAGTATCTTCTAAAAATGAAGAACAAAGTTGAATTGGTCCACCCAGTATCTCTAGTAATGTTTTAAGCCAGTTAATATAGGTTATAAGATCCATTTCACCCTAATGGGTTTCAAATAACTCACCTTATACTGGGTATTGCTGGTCATTTCATCAAGCTTAGCTTTAAATGCATTTAAAAAGTTATCATATTTGTCCAATAACGGTCTCCCATGAATGACCAAGGGAGTGACCCAGGTAAGATTATTGTTTGTTAAATTGCTCATTAAAAATGCAGCTTTGGAACAATCAGGGGCATAAATGTATAGCTTCAAGGTAAAAGGCACAGTACATGAATCCAAAAACACTTTGTATTTGTGCGGATTGCTTTCAAACAAAAGCTAGGCTAATCCAGCCAATGGTTGATCCAAGGTACCCTGTTCTACAATTGCCAAAGAAGAACAGGGAGAAGCTTTCTCAGTATTTTGGGCCTGGACTTGAGTTGTCAATGTATTGACCACAGTCAATAATTCCTGAACTTGGTCCAAATTGACAACAGGATTGAGATGGTTGTGGTTTCACAATCTGCCAAGTCTTTCAAGTGATGGCCTTTCGTTGATGGAAGGTTACATCCTCGCTAAGCTCCAAAATAAGGCCTGTGGCTCAGGTTAGCCTGGTCAGACTCCAGGTTGTCTGTAAAACACACGGTCAGAATCAGCGGTTAAACAAACTGGTAACAACCAGTTTCCAGGGGAAAAATGTAGATACAAAAAACTCTTGAATTTCAGGCAGAAAGTAGGCTATCAAATAAATCGGGAACTGAAGCTGGAGGAATTCAGCAGCACCGGAATTGTTCTGAGAAAGCAACAAGAATACAACTTTGAGACACACTGAAACTGTCTTCTGAGTAGCTTGTTTATCCTTAATTACAGCAAAAAAAAATGAATTCCACCAGAATCACGTAATCACATATACTGGAAACGACCATGAAAAGAGCATTCAAATATTTTCCTTATCCTCATTGAAAAATGGGGAATGGATTCTGACTTTTGTAAAAGAAAAAAAAATACTTGGAATCGAAGTTATCGCCAGTAAGTTGAGCTTATGAGCACATTGGCACAGTGTTCAGAACAGGAGGAGCGTTTCCAACCTCCGGCCTCGAGAATGCGCTCCAGTCAGCCGCGTGCTCTTCCTTTCCGCTGACGGAAGAACCACAGCAAACTCACGCGCTGACTCCCAGCTGCAGGTGGGGCCTTCGCCCGACTCTAGAAAGAAGGTAAACGCCAGACGAGCCACAGGTAACAGCTCCAGAATTGGTGACCTTGTTGCTTCGAATATCTACCTGCTGGCAAATTTGAGGGGGGCGAATAAAATTCCCGGTAACTGGCTTACCACACATTTTCAGCTAATCATACTGACATCCAGTAATTGCTGGGAGATGCAATGTGATACTAGTAGATGGTCCGGCAATCCTGCACATCTCATTGTAATTTACAGAGATGTTTTCAGCATCTTTTTTCTGCCACAGAAAGGTTGTGGAAACACCAGTGGTGACAATGTTGCAGGTGGTTATTCCCCACTTTTGTCACACAGATAGGTAGATACGGTGGAAAGGGCTGCCAGTGATTGCATCCATGGCTTAACCCCAGCTACGAGTGTGCCTATTCAGTTCGGGCGACTAACAGGAGTTTGCAACAGGAGTTTGTGCCTTAAATGGGATTAGCATTAAGGTAAGAACTGGAGAAAATCGTACAGTCAAATAGTCCCAATTTCCAGTTTGTGCATCTTGGAAACGGGTAACATAGGCTCAATATGTATGATATGTCCCATATCTGAGTCCCAGTCTCAGAAATGGTGTTAATTGCAGAAACGCAAATACTGAAGACTGCACAAATGGTGTGTACCAGCTCCACAATTTACACTCAAGATGTAATTAGGGTCCAAGCTTTTTCGATCCGATTTTACTGTCGTAGAACATAATCGGGACCTACGAAGATTCTAGACTCCTATAGAAAATATAGATTTGGGTACACTGGATTAGCTTGGCAGATGCTTAGGACTCTCATTAGTTACATGATACCAAACGACACAAGGGGCCCAAAGTCACTTGTCCTTTTTCTGGATGTTGTGTACACTAGACCAGTGATGTCCATGATGGTGGACAGGCTTTCGTGGATGTTATCCCTAACCTGCTATGAACTGTGCCCCAGCCCTACAGACGTTGAGGCACCAGCCACTGGAATTTTATTTACTTTCCTTGTAGACTAATCAACCCCTGCACCATTGGGTTTCAGAAATACACATAACGTGTTTTTATAGTCTGTCATATTGCACTTCTAAGGGCTATTTATAAAAAGTGTTACTAACTACACAGCTGAAAGGTATCCAATTTACTAACCTCGGAAAGATGGAAGGCTGAGTTTGCCCTGCTGAGATTCAAATCCGCGACCTGTGGATCACTCATATCTCAGAAGCAAACATTCCCCTGGCTGATCCATCCTCCAGGCTGGTTGCTGAGATGCAATGAGTTCTGATTGGTTTCTGGCCTGCAGTGAATGTTGTGTCTTTTCAACTCTGCTCTCCTGGATTAAGTTACCGATTTACGAAGCTTAGACGCTCAACTTCTGAGAAGGCCTGGAATGAGACCGAAAACTGGCTGCGCGAATTATTTCGGCACCACAAGGTCTGTGTTGAATTTGAGGTTTTTCCATAAAAATTTAAGCAACGTAAAAGTGATAAGATCAGCACGGCTGGGAAGGCGTATTGTTGCCAGAGCAATTTATTATCACATTTTTTCTTAGGGTCGCAGAGGTCAGCATGGCCCCAATATTATGACATAAACCTTTAAATCAGTGGTTTTCAAACTGTGGGGCGTGAACTCATCTGAAGGGGGGGGGGCAGGCCAACTCCCCCCAGTGGCGTGCAAGAGCGCTAGCCTAGAATGCACTAACTTGCAACGCCCTATATTTTAGCCTGTTCCCGTCACTGTGCGTTGTTGGCCCTATTTTTAGAGGAAGTTGGCTTGACCTGCAAATGGCTCAGCAGCATGAGGATTGAAGTGATTTAGCAGAGCTGTGGCATGTTCATACTCTGAGGAACATGGCAGGAGCAGCATTTTCTCACTTCGGTGCCTTATGACACATTGCTGCTTAATCTCTTAAAAAGAGTTTTGTGTTAACTTTTCATTCTCAAACTGAAAAGTTGGAGGATGCAATCAATAATCGTGCTGGGTACAGTGAGTGGGAATGGGAGGATGCAAAATGCCACTTTTTCCTAACACACAACAACATTTTAATACATGTGAAATAACTGTACATTAAAAAAAAAAAAAATATATATATATATATATATATATATTGTATTGTAATTGCATTTGTATAGCGCTTACTACCCCTGACGAGGCGTCGAAGCGCTTTTTCGGCGAGTAGCACGCTACTCATCAATCAGAAAAGCACACTGAAGCACATTTGTTTTGTATTTCTCAAGTGCAATAGAAACAAACATTTTAATAGGCTCAAACCAAATCACTACACTTCTTGAAGCGCAAATGAAAAATATTCAATGAAACCCAATTTCCACAAAATATTGTTTGCAAGCTACATTGGTTTATCAGTAAAACGGTTTGTGCAAATGTAGTGGCCATTCGAATAGAAAATGTGCTGTCTGTAACTCACAGTGCGCTACCACACAAAACTTTAACAAAACTTTTGAGACTTTCTTGACTTCAGTGTTTGGTTTTTACACATGAGAAATTGTCACACTGTGTCACTCATTTGACAATAGAATGTCACTCATAAGAATCTTGAAACTATGGAAATGTCACACATAAGCAATCTGTGAATTTGGCAGCTGTGTACGTTCTGTGCCATTTCCTTCATGTACTTGTGGGTGTGCTATGCAATACTAATGACTCAAGGTGCTCTATAAGGGTCTCTAATAGCAACTGGTCAAACTTAATCCCATTAAAAATGAGGGCATTAAGTTTAATATTGGTTTCATAAGTATGGCCTTTGTCTCTGTGGCCGCCTGTACAAAGCCTTAATGATTCATTGACAAAAAAGATTGCTTCTATTCTCAATTCCCTGCTATCACCAGCGCATCAGTTTGCTGTGGTGGTAATATCTCTTTTTACTAAATACATTGACTCTTTCTGGATTTTAAGTTCAGCAGTGCCTGGTGTTACTTTGTTTAACCTTGATTATTTACAATAATCTTATCTGTGGTTTGTGTATAGCCTTCTGGCAGCTTTTCCACTTCTTCAGAGCAGCGAGTAGGTATGATTGAAAGTAGGGGTAAGTTAGTTAGAGCAGGAGTTTGGCACTGCCTATGGCTTGCAATGGGAGGATTGAATATGAATTTTTAAGAGGGGGTTAGTGGGATTTCAAGAGGGCATACAAAATGGGATTTTATGACTGGGTGGGAATTTTTAGCCAATAGGAGATAGATTGAACTTTGTAAATGGTTGGGGCTTTCCAGAAGGGATGATGGATTGAAATTTCAAGGACAGAGACTGAAGCTACCCTTTAAGAAAAGGGAGTGATTAGGATTTGAAAGGTAATGTGGTTTTCTAATAGGGTACACAATCTGTTTTGAAGGTTATCTGGGTGGGTTTTTACAGAGGTTATATCAGTCTTTAGAGAGGTTGCCTGAGGCTATGCTGAGTGGGGCAGAGAGGTTTTCTAGATAGAAACGTGTAGGTGGACCTGGATAGATCTTTGCAGACAAGATATAGATGGGGCTCTGGAGGGGATCGTCATGGGGCTCTGGATGAGTTGTCAGGATGGGGCTTTGAAGATAGGGCATGGAGGAACTTTTGTATAGAATGTTTGAATTGGACTTCAGAAATGGTGTGTGGTGAGAGATTTGTAGAGTTGTGGCAATATAGCTTTCTGCAATGGTTTTACATAGGAGTCTGGATGGGAGTCTGAAGATGGGTGCTGGTTGTGGCTTTAAAGAAGCCACCACAATAGTACTTTGCAGAAATGTTTTGGATGGGCATTTGAAGTGGTTTGAAGTTTTTTTGCATGGTGGATAGTGCTTTGAAAATGGGTTCTGAATGGGGTATAAAGGTGGGCCAAAATGATGTCTTTCAGAATGGTGTCTGTTTGAGGATGTCTGAATTATAATTTGTCGTATGGGGCCTCAGTACTTCTTTTGTAGGTGGGATCTGTGGGGCACTTTCCAGAAAAAGTAGGTAAGGCTTTGCAGAGGGGGTTAGTACTGGGCTTTACAGAGGAGTCTATTTGAGAGCTCTATAAAGTCAGGATGCGAATTTTAAGTGCTTCAGGATAGGATGTTGTAAGAATGGGTCAGAATGGTGCTTTGCCGAGGAGGTGTGGATGGGTCTTTGATAAAGGACCAGTATGAGGCTCCATCAAAGTGTGCAGACAGTTTAGTGGGGCTTCTTGCCCTTGTCTCGGTTTGACCTTACGAAGATTTGAGGGGGGGCCTGACCCCCAAACATTTTGTTCATGGGGGGCTTCCCATTACAAAGTTTGAAGACCACTGCTTTAAATGCTGATATGCAGGGAGGGGGCGTGGGGATTTTCCAGTGAGGCAAGTGCCTCCGTCAGAAGGGCTGGTTGAGGTTGTGGCGCAGTTGTGTGATATGGGCCCCTGCAAGTCCTGTAATGCAAGGTTCCTCTGCCCTTCACCCCTTCTGCTCCACTCACCTCAAGGTCTTTGAATATCTATCTGCAAGGCGCTCAGTTGAAGTAAAATTTTAGGGGTCTTTCAGCAAACTTTGCAGAAAGGGGAACCATTTTGCTTTAGCAACTGATGTGGAAGAGATATATGTCTAGAGTTAGTGGCATGGCAGGTTTTGCATGACATGTGACTGATCTGTCCCAGCCCTACAATCCTTTCAAAGGAAACTGGCTGACATCTGACTGTCTCTGCCACAGAACTAGAGACCTTCACAACACGTCAGCATGACCTGTAACTGATTATTCCCTAGCCCTACTATTCATGTAGAGACATCAACATGATATATGACTGCTTTTACTCTAGCCAATCACCAGGGGAGTAGCTTGGTAAGTAAGATTGGGGGGCTTCAGATTTTCCAATAATCCGGCTGGCGTATAATGCTTCAATGCCTGCCCATCACAAGCTGCTCAGCCAAACTGGCCCAAACAAGTATCAGCCTGACATCAGCCTGACATGTTACAGACACTTCTCCAGTCTTCCTAGCCTTTCTGAGTCATTGGCCTGACATTAGACTGACTGGCTGTAATGGTTGGGCCAGTGCCCCGTACTAACTATTTCAATTACATGGACACTTTGTCTATCCTAGCCCTCTCTTAGGAAACATACTTTCGCTATATCAATCCCTCTTCGGCCCGTGCGCTTTCCAGTCACAGCATCTTAGTGAACATAGGTGTTTATTGCCACTGTTTCTCTTAGAAATAACGTCTTCTAAACTTATTCCACTTTCTTTTCTTCATTAATGCGGCTTGTGCGCTTCTTGTTTTATGATGGCACTCCAATTAAGTTTCTGAACCTGGTGCTCCTTTTCTTGTCCTGATTATGACCCAGCATTCATGTAGGGGTTGAAACACCTTCAACAGCTCTGGCGACCTAGCATAGGGTTGATTTAAAAATCTACTCTCAACGAACCTGCAATTATTTTCAATAATGGGGGCATTTTTTTAATATACATATAAATGTATGTTAAGACCTGCTTTCCTTCTTTCTTTACTATGCGACCACCATTTACACCGAGCACAGCTTTCCCTTTTGGCTACAGCTCAGTGTTGGACTTATGCATGTGGGAATTTTTGTGCATTTATAAAAAGTGCAGAATATGGAATTACACTCTAGTTTACATGTATAGATTTATTAAGTGGTGGCTCCGCCGCTAAGGCGGAGAAGGGTCACCCCACTGCTTTGCAGCAGTGAAATAAAGGAAACATAAAAATGATAATAACTGGTTGTTATTATCATTTTATGTTTCCCTGCTGCGGCAGCTTTGCGGGTGGGCGGGGCTGCTCTGCTTACAGAGCAGGGCAGGGGAGGAATGGTTGTACTCCCTACATGCACATGAATGTTTGGCCGGCCCTCTCTGGTCGGTCAAACATTCATGCCCACTTTGCATGGTCTCCACGCAGGCTGCATTACAGCCTGCATGGAGAACATGCATAGGCCCCCATTCCCGGGCTGAGCACCGAACCACGGCGCTCAGACCAATCACAACACTGCATTGCAGCGTTGTGATTGGCTATGGGGAGCCTGGGAGCCAGGTGCCTCCTGATTTCCTGTTCCGGCCTGGAGAGACGATGGAGGGACAGCAGAGAGGAGACCTGACAATCAGGTATGATTTTTTCTTTATATTTAACCCCCTCACACACCCCTTACCCCTCCCCCCCTGCCCCCACCCCCAGACCATGCAGGCCGCCACTGGACTTATTTGATGCTATTGTTTTTGGAACAATTTCATTATGCTACCTAATTGGTGGCTGAGGGCCCATGTCCTGATACGGTGGGGTATCTGTTTGCACTTTGTCCTTTCCTTTGAGACGGGCAGCCTCAGTGTATGTGGTAAAATATAGTGAACCATTATCTAACATATTCCCTTGATGAAATGCTGATGTTACTAATATAGATTCCGTAAAGCTGGACTCATGCACTCCAACTGGGTTATGGGTAGTTAACTGAAACTTCGTTTTATTATGATAAGTTGCTAGCGTGCAGGAAGGTATCGTCTTCTGACCCTAGGCGTGTCACAATACTTAGAAAATTGCGCTATCCACATGTGAGAGTGTCCCTTATATGCACCGCCAAAGTTCCAAATGGAAGTCAATGTTCAAACTTAAACATGTTTATAAAACAAGTAGAAAACGTTTTCTACTAAACAGGACGTGAGGTCTCGGGGTTACGGCGTTCCGTAAGGAATTTACCCCCTGATGAAGGGCAGAGGCATGCCTGAAATGCATTGGGGACACATATAACAATAAAAAACGAACAGTTTGTGTTACGGACGCGCATGAACGAAGTATTCACAAGGAATATGTTGTGCATTGAACACATATCAAAAGCTATGTTGGAATAATCAATTCCAAATAAGAGAATTCATAGAATTTAAAATCTGAATAAAATTGGAATTTATAAACATGTTTAAGTTTGAACATTGACTTCCATTTGGAACTTTGGAAGTGCATATAAGGGACGCTCCCACATGTGGATAGCCCAATTTTCTAACTAGTATAGATTCCCCCAGTTTCAAGGAGGTTTACAGTGCAGCTCCTTTTGTGTGTTATTGTATTAAATACAGGAAGCGTGTTTCTCCTCGTTAATGTGGTGGCCAATGTTTTGATCTCACTGTAATTGCAGGAGGATATGTTGTCCCTCACTATTGTGATATCCAACCTCAAGTAAGTCATCCTTGTGTCCAATGCCCCAATGCTGCTCCAATTGAAGATACAGCTGAAGACTTGCGCCTTTAAATAATATTACATTACGATGAAGTATCACCAGCTCTTAGAAACCAGCTACCCGTCTGATCTCACGTTGATTGTATCTTTGCCTTTGACCATGTGCAGTGTTTAGTGAATTTTAGCAAGAGTTGCACCATAAAATACACACACATACAATAAAATAGTTTAATTTATAGGAATGGAGAATATTAGCTGAAGACCACTGTCTAAACATCTATAATGGATAAGATAGCTCACATAACTGTGTGCGGACTGCAGGCCAAAACAGCTCTTTGTCCAGATGGAGTCTACAAACTGACCTATACAGCAACCAGGCTTGATCTGATAAGGCTCATGGGGAGGAATCAAAATGCTGACGCCAAGACAAGAGAACCCAACCCTCATTTGCCACTAATTGTACATTCATTATATACATCACACAGAAAAAAAAAATCATTTGGCATGATTATGTTAATACATATTCTTCACAGAGGGAGGTGAAGGATACAGCTTAACCAGCATAACCATATTTACACGGGTATCCATGCATATTTGGCCTGCAAAACAACAAAAACTAAATAATTCTGTCACTCAAAAGAAATTAAAAGGTACAAACATAAGGTTACGTGTCTCTTGGTTGACAGAAGTTATATGAGCTCTTTCTGGAGTTTTCTTATTTTATCTTATTAACAGTGAATCATTCACTTTGTTTTTTGTTGTTTTGTATGTCAAATATGTATGTATGTCCATGTAAATAAGACAATCACGCACACTGATTTGATAGCCTGTGTGATGTATATGATTAATGTACATAAATGGCAAATGAGGGTCCTATCCTCTTGGTAGGAGTCTACAGACTTAGCAGCTCTGATGTTTATAAAAGAAAAACTCCCTCTGCCACAGTGGGGTGGCAGGTACTTTCAAAAAGACGGCAATTAAAAAAACAAGCACTTGTAAAGACAATAGTTCTCGCCTTGTGGACCTATTGGCTTTGCCAATGGTTTTTAGTGCTGCTGTACAGCATCCCGTATAGTGTGTAGCATAGCTAGAGAGGGCGCAAACAGAAAATAAGGTGCTGTAATGCGGCCATGTCATTTTGTATGTGTGCACGTACAAAATGATGCAGGTTTTTTGTTGTTTTTGATTACCAATCTGAGTTGGCTCGGCAAATAAAAAAAGTAGTGCAAAAACCTTTTTTTTAAGCAGGTGGGGGAAGCAACATGGAGGGTGGGGAGAGAAGGAGGCAACATGGAGGGAAGAAGCAACATGATGGGCAAAGCAGCACCAAGTGGCTGGAAATGGCACGGAGAGTGGCGGGGTGGAAGCAACAAGCAGTGCTCAGGTGGGGGAAGCAACACGAAGGGATGGGAAGCAAGCAACACGGCCGAGAGAGAAACGTGGAGCGCGGGGTTGGGGAAAAAAGCACACTGACTAGAGTGAGGACCATGAAGCTGGGGCAGGGGAAGCATACAGCTTAACCGAAAAAAGTAGTGCTTGAAACGTAAGCAGTGGAAAGACACAAGTGATGTTCTCAAGCTTCAAGGGTGGGACAACACACAAGAGGAAGAAAAGCCCAAACATGCTGGCGAATACAAAAGCAAGCAAATGAAAAGGACAATAGAGCCAATAATAGTAAGCAAGATGCAGGATCTGAGTCCCGTGTAAACTGCCAATAGGTCTTTTCACAAGCAGACAGCTCGTTCTGTCTGGTAGGCGAGGCCTAAAGAGCGCCATTGAGTTGGATAATAACAACCTCTATTATTTAAAGACAAGACTGTGAAGACAGATATCTCAAGAACTTCTTGTTTTTGGCCAAAAAGACCTATTTTTTCGGGGGGGAAATGCGCAGTGTCAGTGCTAAAACAGCAGCTGTCGGGAGTGTAAAAAAAACAAATCAGTCTCATGTTTTTTGTGTATTTAATCTAGGGACTTGATCGGGCCGCGGTGCATCACGGGATGACATCAGCTGGCAGCACCTTGTCAGTCCTGGAATCACTATCTGCGAAGGCACCCCTCCCAGGGGAACATTCCTGCGGCCCAGGTGCTCCCGTTCCTACCTTCCAACCTCAGGTGAGTGAGTTGGGGCAGGCCGCAGCCTGTCCTCGGCACAAGGCGCTCCTGCTGAAAATAAAGAGAAAAGCCGCGCTTTATGAGCTGTAATTGAGCCAATTGTTAGTGGATTAGGGAGCAGTGGGAAGGGGCCCACTTAATTTGGATTAGCGCCAAATCGTGACGAATAAAGGGGCATATTTACAACAACTTGCGATAAATATCGCAAAGCGCGCTTAGCGCTATTTTTTTTATCGGCGGCTATCGCTGGATTTCAACGCCGAGATAGCGCATTATTATCAATGCTTATCTCTGAGGCGATATGAAATCCAGCAATAGCGGCGAAAAGCGCCAATATCGCTTGATAACCAGAGATAAATTGTGGGAGATAATGAAATCCTTGCTGATACGCCCCTGTGACCTTAACCCTGCAATCCACCTCCCATTATGTAGATGGCTTAGTCAACTTTTAAGCAGGTGTTAAAATCCTGCGATAAGGGGGCTTAGCGCGATTATTCTTGTCGCTAAGCGGGTCTGCTGCAGGCTTGTAAATACTGCGAAGCCTTTTTAACGACTATTTCCATGTAGTTTTGCTCCGAAACGCCATACTTTGCATGTCATTAGCGATGGCATGCAGGGCGATAAAAACGGGAGCAAACTCACGGAAACTAGTGCTAACAAGGCTTAGCGCGAGCTTGTTAATAGTGCGATGTGAATATCGCCGCTTTTCTGGCTTTTAAAGCCAGAAAAGCGGCGATATGGCCCTTGATAATATGCCCCAAAGTTATCTAGCAATTTCACGCCGCATGTGCGCGCGCAGGGGCGTACGTGGGCTGTTTGGCGGGGGTTCCTGACAGACCGTGCCTCTAAGAGGCCTACGGGACTGGCCTGGGCAGAGTCAGTCACATGGACGATTCATCCATGAAGGGTTGGTAGACTGGACAGAAGTCAGTGGAATGACAGGCATGCGCGCCTGAAACGTCAGTAGGGCTGGGGAAGAAGTAAGAACTTGTTACACATCAGGTCCAGCCGTAAAACACAAGATGGTGGAGTAACCTGCCACGCGTCAGGCTAGGTAACTCTGAAGGGCCAGTAGAGCAGGACAGTCATTCAAATTTCAGGCGCACCCGTGGAAGGTTGAGAGGCGTGGGGTCAAATGCTATGCTTGTTCAATCTGAAGAGCCAGTCAGGCTGAGGCAGAGCGCCAGTGGGTTAGCTCCAAAAGGACAATATGGCGTCGGGTGTGCTGGTCTCGTGACAGGCCCCGGCGTCTAAAGGGCCGATATAGCTAGGATGGTTGAAATTTAGGGGCCTATTAGCAATAACCGGCGATAATTACGCTGCAGCGCAGCTAGCGCTAGGATAATTATCGCTAGCTATCGCAGGCTTGATCGCGGAGATAGCGTGTATCAGCAACGCTTATCTCCAAAGCGATAGAAACCCTGGAGAACAGTGTGAATATCGCTGAAAACAAGCGATATTCACACTGTGACCAGTGTTAGCTTGGCGATAGGGCGAGGGGATTTAGCCATGTAATCCACCTCCCATTGGATTACATGGCTAAGTCAGGTGAGACCAGGCGCACAAACCAGCGCTAAACGTGTTTAGCGCTGGTTCGAATCACCTCCCCTGCTCAGCTAATAGGCGATAGCGACTTAGCGATCGTTTCCAGTCGCTTAGGTTGGGAACGCTACTTTGCATGCCATTAGCGATAAATATCGCTGGCATGCAAAGCGGCACCCAACCCGGTCGCTTATCGCTAAAAGCTGTCGCTAACAGCAGTTAGCGACAGCTTGCTAATAGGGCGTCTGTATTATCGCCGCTTTAGCGGGAAAAAGTCCCGCTAAAGCGGCGATCAAGCCCTTGATAATATGCCCCTTAGTTTGAAGCGTATTACAGAAAAGCCATTACTGGCAGTTCAGTATCAAACTCTTCTGATGGCTTTTTAAGTCAGTTGCTTCAATGCTTAGTCTTGGATTTTTAGGAAGTTTGGATTTCTCGTGATAGCTTCTAAAAATAAGGGGGCATATTATCAAGGGCTTGATCGCCGCTTTAGCGGGACTTTTTCCCGCTAAAGCGGCGATAATACAGACGCCCTATTAGCAAGCTGTCGCTAACTGCTGTTAGCGACAGCTTTTAGGCGATAGCGACCGAGTCAGGGCCGCTTGCATGCCAGCGATATTTATCTCTAATGGCATGCAAAGTAGGCGTTCTCAACCCAAAAGCGACTGGAAACAGTCGCTAAGGTCGCTATCGCCTATTAGCGAGGCAGGGAGGTGATTATCTAACCAGCGCTAAACACGTTTAGCGCTGGTTTGTTAACGCCTGGTCTCACTCTCGACTTAGCCATGTAATCCAATGGGAGGTGGATTACATGGCTAAATCCCTTCGCCCTATCGCCAAGCTAACACTGGTCACAGTGTGAATATCGCTTGCTTTCAAGCGATATTCACACTGTTTCCTCAGGGTTTCTATCGCTTGGAGATAAGCGTTGCTGATAGCACGCTATCTCCGCGATAGAAACCTGCGATAGCCGGCGATAATTATCCTAGCGCTAACTGCGCTTAGCGATAATTATCGCCAGTTATTGCTAATAGGCCCCTAGATTGTACAAATAGAGAAGACCCCCAGAGGTCCCTCTTGGTGGTGCACTGGAAAGAAAGTAAGGTCAGTGTCTTAAATGCTTTCGGCAGAGATTTGTGTATAATCTGTAAATCACCAGTTTTAAACCAAATGATGCCATCTCAGCCTTTCATTCTTCGGACGCTGATAAAAAAGAACACAATTGAGTTAGGTAAACTTAGCACCTGTGGTTTAAGCACTGACAGACACTTCAGTTCGTGTAGAGTTCTTATATAAATGATCACGTTTCTTTTTTTATTATCTGCAATTAATTGGGAATGGCATAGCTGATATACACCTTCTTTTCGACAATAAAGGGCTGGCAAAATTAAAAGTTTTGTGTACAAAGTTTTGAGAAGTTTACAAACTTCGCCCTATGCTTAGGCAGCAACTTGTTATGAATTTTAAGCGAGAGAGAGCATCCATCCATTTTTTGCTTCGATTTCGCCCTAAAACCATCTTGTTGCAGAGGGAGGAGAGGCCGTTTCCATCAAGTTTAGCTCTCCAGTCTTTGATGGTGGAGGCGAAATTTGATGAAAACTTCACAGTGTTAGCGGAGGAATAAAACATCATGTGCCTACACACTGTAGAAACTTAGGCTAAGAGATAATTGTTCCGTTCACAAGTCACAACCACGTTCTCTGAATATAGAATATGTCAACTGTTTGCCATGTTGCCTACATTTGTTAGTTTCTGCTTTCTTTTTCTATCCCTTTTATTGCTGACTACCAATACCAAAGGAGATGCCATATTTAACTCGTTGTAAGAAATCTTGAATCTTTTCAAAATAACAAAGATATTTTTGAAGCGTATTTTATTGAAGTTTACCTGTTCAAGAACATATGACTGCAGTAACATTCCAAAGTACAGCCAATGAGGATAAGTAGGGGCATGCGTTGATCGACATATAGGTTTCGCTATTCTGAAAATAATTTTTTTTAGAAAAATGAACCGGCTTGTGCCCCTGCAACACTGTAGTGGCAGTATGGTGTATTATAAACCGAGCCAAGACGCAACCTTCACTTGCATCATCAATTTTCTCCAGAGTCCTGAGTCAAACATTAATAACCTTACAGGTGTTTTGATAGCATTCGTTTCTTAAGCTATCAATGGCTTCAGAGTACCCCAACTATATAGTTACCCCAATTGATGGATCTCTCAACCTTGTCAATGGTTGCAGAGAGGTCCAAGAACTCACGAAGCTACAGCACTACATCCTTCAACAAGCATCACCTAGTCATCAACATAAGTGCTCCTATATTGTGCCTTAAAGAAGACAAAAAGTGATGGATGGAATGCTTGAATTAATCTCAGCCACTGATAATTACTCGGTGCTGCATCCCAGGCCATCGTTATTTTGCTCACCATGCCACTCCAGTTAGGACCCAGTCATGTGCAAATCAGTCTTGAGCCTGCTCCAATGGGAGCAGTCTAGCCCGAACTGCCAGGCCCTCCCTGACCCGGAACACAAGCAACTTAAGACCGGTTTCGGCCTGCTTAGGGCTTTTCAGCCAGGTATAGCTTGGTCCCAGTGACACTTTAAAGTATACAAAAAGGGATGGATGGAATGCTTGAATTAATCTCAGCCACTGGTAATGAAAACATTGTGCCTTGTGGGCTTTGCATTCCTAAACACAGATAGGATGGGAGAAATAATCAAGGAATTTTTTGGCCATTGAACTGAAGGTGTTTGCATCTACTCACAAATTTGGCTCCTTATCGGAAAATATGTAGGGCACCAAGTTCAGTTTTACTGTACCATTAAATTGGGTAATCAATAAGCCTGCTAATTCTCTCAGTCAGTTAACACGTGCTGATGACGTGTAGTGATGCGAAGGTCAGAAGTTCAAACAATGGCAAGACAGACACAGTGTACCACCCTATTCACCTTTGCAATTTAGGTATTATTAAACAGTGGTACCCGCCTTGGAAAATTAGTGGTAGGGCGGGGGGAGAGGGGGATCGATAAAAATAAAAAATAAAGTTCACTTACCTGAAGGGGCGTCATCTCTCCATCCTCTTCTTTTCCTGGCAGCACGAAAGCACTCAGGCTCCCAGACTCCTCCAGCCAATCTCGATGCTGCTGTCACCAGCATGACAGCAGTGTTGTGATTGGTCTGAGCGCCAAGGTTCGGCGTTCAGATAGGGAGTGGGAGGCTGTGCATCTGCTGTGCAATACAGCCAGGTGGACAACATACTAAGTGCGCATGATGGTTTGGCCTGCCCAAGACAGCCGGCCAAACCGTCATGCACACTTATGGTGCAGCAACAACCACTCCTCCTCCCTCTCCCTGTGACAAGCCCAGCCACGCCCCGCCATAGCCTGGCTCGCTCCTTACAGAAGAAGAAAATGATAATGTGTGTGTGAAAATAGGGGTTACCCCTGAAAGAATTTCCTAAATCAGGGCATGAATATCGGTTGTAAACAAAACAGTTAGGAAATTGATAACAAACGTGGACCTAGGATTTACATAAACAATATATAACCACCCAAGTATTAGGTAACAAAGTATTTTTTATTTTGTTTATATAGACAATTTTATCTTAATATAAATGGTAAAAAAAGAGAAAAAGAAAAACATTTTCCCTCAGTACAGTATCTCAATGTGCACAATGGTGATGTATTCAGTATATTTCGCTACATTGGATATCCATGTTTCCTATGGTGAATATTCAGTCATACTAATACATTCACACTGTGCCCAATAGTACACAAATTTGTATATAAAAATATTATACAAAATTTAAATAAAAAGAAAAACATGAATTGTACAAAACAGATCACTTCAATTCATTGAAGGACAATCATTTTTAGCATGGCTCTTGAAAGTTCAGTATCCTACGCGCTGCTTTCGGCGATGTGCCTTCATCAGGAAGCCATGTAACAATTATTACTGAAACCTTAATAGATACCAAGAATGACCTGACATATGGCAATAAATGGTAAAAACGTTGTAATAGTAAAATTTTAAAAGACCTATAATAGAAAAAAAATTAAGGAATATTTAGATAACTTGTTAAGTTTATGACCTACAGTTCTACAAGAGGACATTAAGTATATCCAGTGTGCAGCGTGATCTCTGCAATCTGAATGCTAGAATGCTTACCTATAGTTATGGTAGCCAGTGACACATATCAGATGGAACGGTCAATGGATCAAGTGCTGCCTTTTTATGGTACAGTGGTGATCTGCAAACGCAGATTCAAATGAGCAGGCAACAGAATGGGAGATGTAAAACAGTGCCTGTATGGTAAAAAACAAGGAAAAAAACGTATAGTTGATCTAGTGGTGTAGCTAATGAAGTATCAATAACACGTCGACATGTCGTCCAAACACTCTTAAATGTGGACTGTTATAGTCAGTAGGTAGCGCAAAAATCGAGCAAGCGAATGCTTACCTATGTTGGGATTGAGGCAATAAAGGAAAGCAGCCGCCTCTGTAAGTGGACACATTAAGTTGCCGGTATCTCAAGCTGAAAAAAATAAAAGATAAAAATAGGAGTTTGAACAAGAAGGCGGGATCCAAAAAGTATTCCTAACATATTGGCCTGAAGTTAATGGCGTAAAGTACAGGGGCTGGGCAAAGTGAAAGGACAATAGTATTGCTGGGGCCAGTGTATTACAAATGGAAACCGTACTCAGTATGGTGCAAGAGAGTGTGCTGACATTAAACCTGTGGGGCTAGGAGTCGCAAACAGTTCCTAAGTGTGCTTACCGTTGATGCGGGCATGAGAAGTACTCCGATAATCTGCAGGACCTCAGTCTTTAGGAGGTGGTTAAAAGTTCATGGGTCAGCTACGCACCTCATCCACGGCAGGGAATGCGCCGATGGTATCTGCCGTGAACGTGTGCGTCAATTATGGTTAAATAGCTGCCGGGAACAGAAACCGCGCCAAAGCGAGAGCTTGCATGGAAAATAATTGTGGATGCCGACAGGAAGTCAAAAGATAGGCGGCCCCATTGGTTGAATAAAATCTCAACGACAGGCTGTGTAAGCAAATCCAGCGGCCATCTTGGAGTGTTCGAAGAGCACACTAGTGCAAGCAAAAAGATTGTATTGATGATAGACTTAAAAACAAATCGGTAGATAAATATAAAATTGAATAATAACTGCCCATAATTTAATACAGGGTCATCGAGTTCTCAATTACCATAACTAAATAGTGATTAAATCCAATACCAGAAAAACGAATAATGGTAATGTGAAGACAACTGGATGGGACTGAAGGTAACAGATGGTATCGCTAGCATAACACATGTTCTCATAAATGTACGTAAAATAGATGCAGAATTGAATGCGGTGATTGCGAATGTCAACAAAGGGTCACAAGGCAGATGGCCCACTAGTTGGATATCGACCACAATGGAATACTAAGAAACCAAATTTGGCGGGCATCTTGGAGTATTCTCAAAACAAAATAATTCATATAAAGAAATTACTAAATCCGGATAGAACATGAAATGTAGAAATGAGAAAATGAAAATTCATAACTAAATAATGATAGCCCATAGTGTTGTATAGGGTCATCAGATACTCTTTACTCTAAATGAAATGTAGATGGTTCTGATACAGTATAAAGATATCGGAAAACCAATAATGCAGCCAAAAGTGAATGATTTAAGTGGCAGCAGTAGACATGGCCAACTTAACTAGTACCATCAACAGTATACTAGAACGGATACACAAATGTGAATGGGACAAATTCAGATGTTATGCCTGATCACTTGATCCCAAGGAATTTCATTGTTCATACCATTCTTATAGGTATCCAAAGAGAAGATCCAGTATACCTCTCTACGCTTACGTATGTTGGTACTTATACTTCCTGAGTTGATCCGTATTTTTTCCAGAATCAGCCATCGCATATCTTCGGTGGTATGGCCTGTCTCCATATAGTGTTTAACCAATGGGGCCTGGGTTTTATGGGTACGAATGGCTGACCTGTGTTCAGTTAATCGAGTTGTCATTGATCGTGCAGTTTCTCCTACATATCCCTTATTGCAGGGACAAAGGATAAGATAGATGATGATGGAAGTTTTACAGTTGGTTAATGTGTTCATTTCTAAAGTAATGTCATTAAATGTAAAGTTACTGGTTTCGATGGCAAATTGACATGCCACACAAGACATACATTTGAAATTTCCCATGGGTAGTTTGTTGCCTAAGATGGATGTTTGGATGATGGTTTTAGGCTTGATAGGCATACGAGACCGTACAATAAGGTCTTTAAGATTTTTATTTTTTCTATACGCGAAGAGTGGTTTTGGAATACAGGCTCCTCTTTCTCTGGTAGCATTTAAAATGTGCCAATTGGAGTTAATAATGTGGCGAATTCTCTCATTCATTGTAGAGTGACGTGTAACAAAAACCAATCTGGAGTTGGATTTCTGAGTGTGTTGTGTCAGTAGATGTTGCCTATCATAGTATCGTGCTCGTTTGTATGAGTCACGAACTAGTCGTTTAGGATAGCCGCGAGCTATAAATTTGGCTTTCATTTCTATTGCTCGGGTGTCAAAATCTTTTACATTGGTAAAAGGAATGCTTGTTTTTTGCACCCGAGGATGGTAGCTGTCAAAGTGCAACAAGGTGTTGCGAGCTGTGGGTTTAGTATATAAATCCACTTCAAGATGATCTATTCTATTCTGGATCACAATGTCTAAAAATTCCACCTTATTATTGCTGGAATTGGCTGTGAAAAGAATGTTGGTGTCACACAGATTGAGCCAAGATATAAATTCAGGGATATCTTCTGGATTTGCTGTCCAGATAAAAAAGACGTCGTCTATATATCTGGACCAGTAACTTACTGATTCGCTAAAGGGGGCAATCTCGTTATCGATTAAACGTTTTTCAAATAGAGCCATATAAATATTGGCCACTGTAGGGGCACAAGATGCCCCCATGCTTACTCCCTTTGTTTGCTTGTAGAGTGATCCGTTGAACTCAAAGGTATTTTCTGTGAGGACCACTTTAAGACATTCTATGACAAACAGTCTAGGACAGTCAATCTCAAATATGTCCATAAACCAAGTAACTGCTTCAATGGCTTCTAACTGTGGGATATTGCTATATAAAGCTTCTATGTCCATTGTAACCATGGTGTGTATCGAGGCATTAAAAGGTAGATGTTCTACTTTATTTATTATGTCTCGAGTGTCTCGAATATATGATGGAATCTTAGGGACATAGGATCTTAATAGGGCATCTATGTACTTTGATAAAGGCTCTGTAACAGACCCAATGGTAGTAACTATGGGTCTGTATGGAGGGTCTGTACTGTGTTTATGAATTTTAGGGACTCCGTAAATGGCCGCCATTTTGGGTTTATCGATGTTGAGATATTCCCATTCTTTTTCCCAGATATGGTTTTGTCTAAGTGCCTGTGTGGTTATTTGAAGCACTAATTTTTTAACTCTTTTGGTGGGATCTCTTTGAATGGGTGTGTAATGTAATTTATTATGAAGCATATCCTCCATCTTAAGGATATATTGGTCAATGAACAATGAAATTCCTTGGGATCAAGTGATCAGGCATAACATCTGAATTTGTCCCATTCACATTTGTGTATCCGTTCCAGTATACTGTTGATGGTACTAGTTAAGTTGGCCATGTCTACTGCTGCCACTTAAATCATTCACTTTTGGCTGCATTATTGGTTTTCCGATATCTTTATACTGTATCAGAACCATCTACATTTCATTTAGAGTAAAAGAGTATCTGATGACCCTATACAACACTATGGGCTATCATTATTTAGTTATGAATTTTCATTTTCTCATTTCTACATTTCATGTTCTATCCGGATTTAGTAATTTCTTTATATGAATTATTTTGTTTTGAGAATACTCCAAGATGCCCGCCAAATTTGGTTTCTTAGGGGCACATTACGATACCCGGCGTAAATAATTCCGCCAGGCATGGAAGCGGCAAAAATCCGCCCGCACACACCGCCTGAACACCGACCACGCCATTACGATTACACAAACCGAATACCGCCATCGGTGGAAAAAGCACACAAAATACCGCCCGCCAACGTCCGAGTCGGAGACAAACCGCCCGCCACGGACGGAAACACGCACGACAACACAAAACCGCCCGCCCTCACGGCCGACACACCGCACGTGAAATTACGATCGCACCGACATGAGCGCGGAAAACCACAAATATACCGCCCGCCAGCGCAAACAACGCCGATGAGAATCGACACGGCAGAAGCCATGGCGCCCACGTACCTGCACAGAAACCATCCGCACACAAAACCAATAGCACACAACATGGCCAACAAGTCCACACAGCAAGGCACGCACAAATACACAAGCACAGTACACATCCCGAAAACACCCCCCCGGACAAACAAAAAATACAAAGGCCAGAACACCAGACACAACACACCTGAAAACAACAGACCATGAGGACACACCCACATAGGTGAGTACAAAAGCAGCACTCCCACAGACCACAACCCCTTGCTACATTGCAAACCGGAGAGGAGAGGACACAGTGACACAGCAAGGACAGCAGCACACCACAGAAACGCACACATCACAACCACCACCACCACCACCACCACCACCAAACACCACCACCACCACCACCACCACCACCAAACACCGGCACCACAAACCCCCTGCACATTACACAACACACACCGCACCAGCACCACAAACACCATGGCACCACAAAGGATGCCCAAGTTCACGCCCATGGAGCTGACGGTCATGGTCGACGAGATCATCAAGGTGTACCCACAAATCTATGGGAACATGGTCCAGCACACACCACTAGCCACCAGAAACAGAATGTGGAACCGGATCGTAGACCAGGTCAATGCAGTCGGGACCCTGCCCAGGAACAGAGTCGAGATTAACAAACGTTGGAATGACGTCAAGAGCCTGGTCAAGAAGAAGGAGGGCAAAAACAGAGAGCTGGCTGCCGTCACTGGCGGAGGGAATCCCGCGCTCTTTAAGACCTTCAAAGCGTGGGAGGAGAAGGTGCGAGTCGTAATCCATCCGGAGATCCTCGCCGGATTAGCAGGGGAGTGGAGGCTGGTAAGTACAAACTAATGTATACCAGCACACCGCTATGTACTCACATGCACTACCACCATGCCACAGCTCCCAGGGACAAACACCCCCATGTCCAGCACACAATACACAACACATCACACACACATGCAACAGACACCACCACACACAGCCCAAACCGAACAACTGTAAGATGCGTGGGGACATGTGTACACTAAGCCAGCCACGTAACCACCAACAGGTCCCCAAATATGCCAGAAGCGCCACAACGAGCACCCACCACACCCATGTGTCCGCCACAGCTGCACTAACCGACAAGTAACAGGTAAGTGGCAGGAACACAAAGTGCAGTGGGTGGGACGGTGGACAGCCCAAGTACAACACACACCAGGCCCCAGTCCCACAGCACAGCAAGGAGGAGCATCCCCCACACCCCACAGCCACGTGTCAGCCACCGCAGTGCACAACGACAGCCGAAAGGCAGACATCACGGTCCACAGCAATCGGTGTCAGTGGGTATCCAGCCACCCCCACGACCCACAACACCCTCCCACCCCCACAGACCTGCAACATGGAGCACCCCCGCTTAGAGCCATGTGGCATCCAGTACAGTGCACGCACGAACAACTTGCAGGTGGGAAACTGGACAGGGCTGGATTACTGGAGGCATGAGGACCGGAACACGACCAACACATGGGACATGTCACGTAGCAGACGAACACGCAGCACCGCCCACCGTCACGAACAAGTGAACAATGTGCACACGGACATGAACAACAGACTCACACCCCACATGACCCATCACAGACATAGCAACACCCAAGGAGCCACGTCTGCATGCACAAGCCACACTGAATATAGTACCACACGGCAGCCACTGTGCAACTCATCACACACAACCGAAACACCATTGAAGTCCTGTCCATGTAGCCCCAACTGCCTGTCAACCACACACCCCACAACTACGCCTATGTAAGACAAACAACACTAGACGCAACAGAGCGGAACAACATAAATGCACACGAACACCACTGAACCCATCAAACACACAGACACACCATGCACAAACAACATACCATCCATCCCATCCGTCAGCCCCAGTCTCATGAAAGGCATGTCATCCGCACAGCTGCCACACATACAGCAGTCACGCTAAGATACATGCCCATTACCAACCATGTGCCAGAAGTCAATGAAGTGCACGACACACTTTGAGCAACAACACACAACATGGGCCACACTCCCCCGAGCACTGCAGTGATGCACATGGCACAGGGCAGCACGCACACCAAGGAGATGGGACAACTGCAATACGTTGGCTGGCACACAACCATCACTCACTCATAACGATGCGTCCAATGCCATGTCCAGTAATCACAACAGACAGCAAATATGCAGGCCATGTCAAGCATGCACACACCTCAAACCATGCACTGTCATGCTGCCACAACACATGTCACGTTCGGCACCCATGGCTCACAGCATGTACCCCAAAAGCATATTCCCTCCCAAATGCGAATCTGGGGCATGGCCCCCATGTTGCCATATGCGTTCCTAAGCGTTCCATTTGAACCCCAAAAGCATATTCCCTCCCAAATGCGAATCTGGGGCATGGCCCCCATGTTGCCATATGCGTTCCTAAGCGTTCCATTTGAACCCCAAAAGCAAAGTACAAACCAGACCCAGGATGGGCCAGGAGCCCGCATACACCAGAGTCACAATAAGTAGGGGCACAGCAACACACCCATCGGCATGGCCAATCCGTCCCATGCCACATGTGCACAGCACACAGTCCCATTGCCAAGCACACACAACTATAGATGCTACAGCCACACACACGCCTCCGGGAAACCCATGTACGAGATTGCACGAACTGTCAATGTCAGACGACAAATACATACTTCGCCAGGTGCAACACAATAACTAATCTCATTCTCTCCACAGGTGACGAACTGCTGGATGCTGGGGATGGAGCCAGCAGCCAGCACAGCCAGCCTACAAGCCCCCAACGAGGACACACGGATCTGGAGGATCTGTCCTCCTCTTCGGACACGGACAACCAAGCAGGCCCATCTGGTGTGGCAGGGCCCAGCCGCTCCCCAGGACCCCTCCTACCCACCAACCCATCATCCAGGGCTGCTGAACATTCACAGCCCCCTGCTGCCACTGTCGTTGCGGCCACACCCACGGTCATTGTGGCCACTACCACTGCCGCAACCGCCACCATCGCCGCACCGACCACCACCGCCGCCACCACCGCCACGTCTCCGCTGGCACCAGCCCCAGCGCAGGTGGTGGCCCGGACGACTGGATCCACCCTGGGAGCCACAGCGAGGACCGTGGTGAGCAATGTGGCTAGTGGGCAGGCCGGTGGCAGCAGGACTGGTAGGAGGAGCAGGGTCAGGAAACGCCAGCCTCCCCTGGGAGCCATGCCCTGCCCTCACATGGCCAGAGTCCTTGGGGCCTATGAAGAGGCCCAAGGACAATGGGTCCGGTCTGCCTCAGACACGCGTGAGGTGCTGGGGGTGTTGAGGTCCATGGACGCCCGTATGGGCCAATCGTGGACCTCATGGGACAGCTGGTGGTGGCGGTGAGGTCACAGCCAGGGACAGCAGCTCCCCTCCGCCACCACCTGCCGGGGCGCAGGGTGGAGCAGCAGTGTCCAGTTCCCCTGCGTCCACAGCCAGTGATCACACCTCAACCACCAGCATGTCGCAAGCAGGCACCCCCCTCGCAAACGTGGAAGGGGCCGTCCGAAGAGGAAACAGATCTCCCGGGAGGACTTCGCACGCTCCAGTCGCAAGTGAGGCAGCCAGCCAGCCTTCCGCCAGCCTTCCTTGACCAGCCACTGCATTGACTTGGACTACGATCCCACTCCACACAGCCATCTGGATGGCATGTGTGTGTTGGACTATGGACATAGAACCAGTGGGTACACCCTGATCATCACGCAGCCATGACCGACATCTCATTGTCACTGCACGCACCACTTTTGTCATCACCTTACACACAATCACATGTCACAGTTTGTAATAAATGCACCTTTTTCACTAACTGCTGTTTGTGCCCTGTGTCTTATTTGTACGGAATACAACGGCCACCTTGGGCGGAAAGGCACCTGATGCGTGGCATGGCATTTGAATCCGGAGGGCCTGTAGGGACCTAGGGGTGGAGACAGAACAGGAGCACATTCAATGAGTGTGTCACACACCCATCACACAGTACATGTCAACAACTACAAGCAATGTACACACATCGCACAGAGCTATAGGGCACAATGCCACAGCCACCAACAGTGGCATACTACCCTGGCCATGGAGCGTTGACACACAGCACGCAGTGAACAAACGGCCACCCTGACACAGCACACACACACCTGCACAGATACAGCCACATCAGCCGTCGTACATGGACACTCACCGTCAAGTGAAGTAGCGGGCGATGAGCTGCTGCCGCACATTCCCAGCTTCCTCCTCTCCGCTGTCCTCCTCACTCGAGCTGTCCTGGTCTGCGGGCTGGGGCCCTGGTTGATCTCCGTCATCCACGATGAGGGGGATCTGCTTCCGAATGGCCAGATTGTGCAGCATGCAGCACGCCACCACTATCCGGCACACCTTCTGTGGGGAGTACGCCAGCGCACCCTCGGTGCGGTCCAGGCACCTGAACCTGGACTTGAGGAGGCCAAAGGTACGCTCGACCACACGTCTGGTCCTCCCATGTGCCTCATTGTAGCGATCGTCTGCTGGGGTGCGAGGATTCCTCAATGGACTGAGCAGCCATGCCCCATTCGGATACGCAGAGTCACCTGGGTGTGAGGGACACAGAGAACCGTTGCTAATCCAACTGGACAGGGGACAGCATCGCACAGCCAGCACGCTACACCACTCCACATACTCACCGACAATACAGGCACGATCCTGTTGCATATTGGACATCAGTCGTGGCAAGATGCTGTTGCGCATTATGTGTGCGTCATGGGCCGAGCCTGGGAACTTTGCACACACGTGGGTGATCACCATGTCCGCAAGGCACACCACTTGCACATTCAGGGAGTGCGTGTGCTTCCTGTTGCGGTACAGGTGCTCAGTGGCCTGTGGTGGAACAAGGCCGACATGTGCAGTCAATGGCTCCAACGACGTGTGGGATTCTGCCAAGGGCATAGAATGCACCCTTCACTGCCGCCAATTCACGAGCCCTGGGGAAGCGGATGTACCTGTTCCGGCACGGCATCATGGCTGCCAGTACATCCCTCAGCACCTTGCTGAACATGGGCTGGGACATCCCTCCTCCAATGCCCACTGTGTGCTGGAATGACCCAGTGGCGAAGAAATGCATGGCGGCCATCACCTTAGCCGTGGGGGTGACAGCAGTCGGATACACCCTGCGGGGACGGAGATGGGGTTCTAACATGGCACACAGTCGATGCAGGGTTGGCCTGTCCAGCCGAAACTTCCTAATAACCTCTGTATCGTCCATGTCCGCCAGCAATTGGTATGGGCGGTCAATGTTCGGTCTCCGCCTAGGGACAATGGCAGAGGACACATGTCAAAGCAACACGACACATAGCAATTTCGCATACACATCACTGACATGACTGAGCAAGCACATGAGCCACAGCCCAGCTGTCAAGCTGGGACGGCACGGCCACAATACACTTACACAGGTCTCCCAACAATGGCAATGGCTAGTGATACAAACCACTGCCATGTGCATGCACATGGGGATCCAGGCCCCAATGACTTGCGGGGCGTGCTGATGGGGACTGACTGCATATCCGTCAAGCGGCAACGCCACGGCAACATGAATGTCTGCTGAGCATGGAACTGCTTCCGCGGCTGGATGAGTATGGCACACGACGACGACGATGTGGGCAGAGGCTGAGCGGCCAAAACAAGTGGGACCTGTGGCACGAGGGGATATGAGACAGTAGTAGGTGTCAGCACTGCACCCTATGTACAGCACTGTACGGATCACACCTCCCGAAACATTGACAGGTGTCCACATTGACAGCCCCATGCCAAGACGGCTGTGTGCTTGCAGTCACACATCACAGGTGAGAGGTTACATTGCACGTGCCAGGTGGCAGTCGTACATAGTGGGAGCTGGCATGTGTGTGCATGTGTCTCCTGTTCAGGATCCACCAGATGGGCGCTGACTCTGTACTGACCATTGGACACAGCATGTTCCGTGGAAGGCTTGGTGTGTGGGATGGTGGCACTGGATGTGCCTCCATTGGGTGGGGGGCCATGCACAGGGCGGGTACGTCGATGATTGCGCATTGTTGGTCACGGTGGGTGCACCAACTAAGATGTGTTGCCCTGTGTTCAATTCCTATGTCCGCATGATGATGGACTGTAGATGTGGGCAGACTACACATTGGTCGATGTGCTGTCTATATGCATGTGCCTTCACACCAGGCACAGCTGCCCCTGCACATGTGACCCCTGCTGGACTCGCTGCTGGGTCTGTGGAGCTGATGCACCTTCTGTGCGTGGGGCGGACGGCTCTCCTCACTTCCCTCATTGCGCATGTCATGACTTTGCCGCAGGTGACATGGATCATGGAGGGCCCACATGTACGCGTGGGTAGGCTACACATGATTGTTCACTGGTCGCCACCCCCAGTCAGTGTTTCGAATGGGAAGGTTGTCGTGCTGGTGGTATGTTCGATGTGGCGGATGGGCGGGCCTAGGTGCGGGCTTACATTCCGGACATGGGGGTAGTTGGATTGGCGACTAGTTGCAGTACACACGGGACACGTCTCTTCCTTTCCACATCTGGGTCATCCCTTGTACTAACTGACAGTGATACAGTCATCTTCGCCCCAGCCCTCATGTCCTCCCCTCGCTCCCCCAATATGCATGCTCACCTGCGAGGCTAGCGCTTGCACAGGCAGCCCCAAGCTCGCACCAGAGAGGGCAAGGAGTGTATGTGTGGGTCCAGTTGCACGAGTGGGCTGTCTCAGGGTATGATGTGTGGCGGGACGCCGTCCACCTGCGTGGTGCCCCAAATGGAGACCCGGCCTGCATGGACTATGCATCACAGTCTTCGCCTTCCGGATCCGCCACCTGCGACACCCAGTGGCTGTGGCTGCCCTTGCGGCCAGGCCGCGTCCGTCTGTGACTGATGGCCCACACATTCACTCTTTGGCCTCTCTGGGGAGGGCTCGGGAGTGGTGGCGCACGCGCTTGCACTTAGTCGCAATGGCATGTGGCGTGGTTGGTATAATGGGCAATGGATGGGATGGTGCGAGCCACCTCCCGTGACGTCAGTGCTGCTCGTGCTGTGGTGCGTCCCCCTACACTTCCATTTGACTTGTGCCATGCTAGACGTTGAGGTTCTATTGCCTGCGTGATATGACCAGGAGGAGCGCGAGGAGACCTCTCACACACCATGCTCCACTGCCATCCCGTGCCCTGTATCGCCTGTGCGGATTGACTATGTTGGGGTTACATCTGGTCGACTGGGGCTGTGTGTGCCTTGTCAAGGGGCATGGCGGGCGCACAACAGGATCCAGCTTGTCCACAGAGGGTGGGCTGAGGTGCGCCTGGTACCGCTTTGTACGTGTGCCCGGCTGCTGTGCACACACGTGTTCACTCCCCCGACAGGTGTCCTCTCACAATGCCCAGGGAAGCGGTGGTGTACTGTTCATGACCCCTCCCAACACGGCGTGCTCCAACTTGGCATGTGCGCATCTACCCGTCGCACCCACCCACCTGAGCACTGCGTCCATACGACTTCACACGACACATGTGTGTCTTCCACAGTAGTGCTACTCATTTGCGTTGACATCCAATACCAGTGGACTACATGGTCATGTCACGACTGCCGTGTACTTCACATACTCTCATCCTCTCTCATTCGTACTTGTGAAATGAGTCAGCGGAGACAGTTTTGGTTTCAAACATTATATTGAGTCTTCTGTCCTCTGTGATGCAGTATAGTGGACACTACTGGCAGCGGGATACATGTTGAGGATATACTGAGCATGATTGCAAATGGGATAGGGTGTGGGGTTACATGTGATTGGCTGTTGCATGTGGGATGTGGGCTTCAGAGTGACATCTGCTTGGCCAAGGCTGTGCTAATGTACATTTACGTATAGCTGCGGAGCTGCGGACTTTGACACAGACGGTATACATGTAGCCTACCAGACCGCTTGGCATCATGGGCACAGTCCATCTCAGTTCCATGTGACAGGTTTGCTGCGGTTGTTCCTCATGCACGCGTGCATGTGAGATGACATCAGGGCATGTGCTTGCGTGCATGCAGCGGCGTGCCACTTGTTGTTGCACTGTGGTGGTTACTGGACATGTCACAGTCACTGGGGTCGTGTTGTTGTTGTATGCACTTGTCGTCCATGCAAAGGTCCTGGTATGGGATTCCCGGGGCGGGGTGGGAGGGGTGCAGCACCCACAGACTCCAGGCGACCTATTCATGTCCACTGAGCGGTGTGTGTGTCCATGGGCGCTGGATCCATGTCGTGTCCTGGTTGTTCGTGCAGTTCCGTCCATGTGGGTGCGATACACAGAGCCCATGCCACTGCCTCCCACGATGCATGCGGTGTTCCTGGATGTGATGGGGAACAGTGTGCATGTCCCGGTCATATCCGATGTCATGGCGATGTCGTTGATGGTGTGGTTACAGTTGCCGGTCGTTTGGTATGGCTGTTGTGGTGGTGACTGGCCAGTCCGTGCGGAAGCTAAGCATGGGTGCGGGGTTGGACATCATAGGTCACTCGGGGAACCTGCGTTGTGGTCCGACGTATTTACAGGTTGTCAGGTATGCGATGCCGTCCAGCAGGGCTTCCATGTCATTGGTGGTGTACATGTTTGCCAGCCAATGAAGCGGATGGTGGCTGTCAAGGTGTTGTTCGTAGGTTGTCCCTTGGAGGACCATGATGGGGCATGCTGGGTGACATTCGATGTAGCTGTTATCGATGATCCGTCGTGTGGAGGCACAGTGGTCCCATTTCAGTGCGGGTGCGATGTTGGCCACATACGCCATGCCCCCATAGGCAGAGCAGGCCCTGTCGTGTGCGTCCAGAGGGAGGAGTAGTGGTAGCAGGTCCGCCTTCAGACATGCCGGGTTGGAGAGGCATATCTCGACGGGATGCTGGTAGGGACACCTCCGACAGTAGAAGACGGGCATGACGCAGCTGAACAATGTGATGCGGTAAGTCAGTCGGTAACTTACGTTCAGCAGGGACAGGAGATCGCATCCCAATGTATGGCACAGGTTGGTTTTGTACAGCTTGAGCTGTTCGGCGTAGTTGGGTAGGTGTGTTGCGGTTGCCATTTCGCAGCGGTTCGTTGAGGTGGCGTGCTCCGGCTGTGTGTGCAGTCTGCAATGTGCACGCTCCGGGGTTGCTGTGAGCTCTGTGTAGTCGTAGGGAGACAGGACTTGTGTTCTGTTGGCTTGTTTGGAGGACACGGGCCCTCTTCCCACATGCTTCTCAGACAGTTCAAGGTCAGTGCTGTGTGACTCCTTCCAATTAACTTGCATGTGGCCGACATGGGGGAGTGTTTTCTTCTTTCTTCCCCGTCCGTTGTGTGCTTCTGTGATATGCGCTATCTGCCCTGTGGTCGGTCTCCTCGGCATGCCTGTGTTGGTCTATTCTTGGACAATGGCTGTATTCACCGGCTTCTGTCGTAGGGCTGTGGTTTCGGAGTTGGAATGGAAGGTCATTCAGTGCTGTCTGCTCTCCCTTGTGTGGGCGGCAGGCTGCCTTTCCGCTCTGCGTTGGGCCTTGTGTGTGAATGTTATTCTTGGGCCACCTGTTGTCGGTCCCCGGGCTCTTTGGTGTTCCGTTTTATGTGTCTTGTTCATATGTGCAGGGTGGTATGGGTGTTTCTGTGTGGTACTGGCGTTCCTCTTCCCGAAGGGGCCCTGCTTCTCCTAGTTGGTGTTGCCGTCGCTGTGTGCTACGCCATGTTTGTTACACTGGGGTGTGTCCTGCTGTTGCGTGTCTTCACTGACATGTGTGCGTCGGTTGTGTGGCGTTGGGTGTTGTCCGTGAATTGGGCGTTGGGGACATGTCTGTGGCCGGCCTGTCACGTGTCATGTGCGTTCGGGTGGGGCTGATGTGTGTGCTGCTTGGTTGTGTCCCTGTGTCTGTGTGCGACGCATGCATGGCGCTGCGGTTGGCCTCTGCGTTGTGCGCATGTGGTGGCGGCGTCATCGGCGCTTTGGGGCCGTGACGGGGTGGTTGGTTCCTAGTCCCAGGTGGTGTGTACACATGTGTTCTGCGATGTTACGATTTGGCCTGTGTGTCATATGTGGATGCGATGGTGGATGTGTTGTGTACACGCGCTGGTGGGGGGTTGTCCGCTTTTTCCGCCCTTGCACTGTGTGCGCTGTTTGCGTGCACTTGTTGTGTGTGTGCCTACCTGCGTCTCCGCGGTACATTGCGTCCTTGGTGGTGCATCAGCAGGAGCATGGGGACGGCCTGCAGTGCTGGATTCATGCTCGGGGAGCCGCTTCTTCGTTGTCCGTGCTCGGCGTCCGTGTTACCGCTTCGGTTTGTCGTACGGTATCTCTTGGCCGTGGGAGCCGTTTGTTTGCGGCATCGTAATTTATGCGCCGGGCGGGACGTGTTTCGGCCGGACGGTGTGTGTCAGTTAGCTGCGCCGCTACGTGTACGGGCGCACTTTGATGGCGGACGGTGTTGCTGGCTTGCCGGCGGTGTTTGGCCTACTTTTCGCATCGTAATTGGGCGGGCGTGTGGACTGCTGCGTGCCGGCGGTAACTGGTGGTTTTTGCATCCGCCAGCACGGCGGTTGTGCTTCCGCCCGCCATCGTAATGGGCCCCTTAGTATTCCATTGTGGTCGATATCCAACTAGTGGGCCATCTGCCTTGTGACCCTTTGTTGACATTCGCAATCACCGCATTCAATTCTGCTTCTATTTTACGTACATTTATGAGAACATGTGTTATGCTAGCGATACCATCTGTTACCTTCAGTCCCATCCAGTTGTCTTCACATTACCATTATTCGTTTTTCTGGTATTGGATTTAATCACTATTTAGTTATGGTAATTGAGAACTCGATGACCCTGTATTAAATTATGGGCAGTTATTATTCAATTTTATATTTATCTACCGATTTGTTTTTAAGTCTATCATCAATACAATCTTTTTGCTTGCACTAGTGTGCTCTTCGAACACTCCAAGATTGCCGCTGGATTTGCTTACACAGCCTGTCGTTGAGATTTTATTCAACCAATGGGGCCGCCTATCTTTTGAATTCCTGTCGGCATCCACAATTATTTTCCATGCAAGCTCTTGCTTTGGCGCGGTTTCTGTTCCCGGCAGCTATTTAACCATAATTGACGCACACGTTCACGGCAGATACCATCGGCGCATTCCCTGCCGTGGATGAGGTGCGTAGCTGACCCATGAACTTTTTAACCACCTCCTAAAGACTGAGGTCCTGCAGATTATCGGAGTACTTCTCATGCCCGCATCAACGGTAAGCACACTTAGGAACTGTTTGCGACTCCTAGCCCCACAGGTTTAATGTCAGCACACTCTCTTGCACCATACTGAGTACGGTTTCCATTTGTAATACACTGGCCCCAGCAATACTATTGTCCTTTCACTTTGCCCAGCCCCTGTACTTTACGCCATTAACTTCAGGCCAATATGTTAGGAATACTTTTTGGATCCCGCCTTCTTGTTCAAACTCCTATTTTTATCTTTTATTTTTTATTTTTTTCAGCTTGAGATACCGGCAACTTAATGTGTCCACTTACAGTGGCGGCTGCTTTCCTTTATTGCCTCAATCCCAACATAGGTAAGCTTTCGCTTGCTCGATTTTTGGGCTACCTACTGACTACAACAGTCCACATTTAAGAGTGTTTGGACGACATGTCGACGTGTTATTGAAACTTCATTAGCTACACCACTAGATCAACTATACATTTTTTTCCTTGTTTTTTACCATACAGGCACTGTTTTACATCTCCCATTCTGTTGCCTGCTCATTTGAATCTGCGTTTGCAGATCACCACTGTACCATAAAAGGCAGCACTTGATCCATTGACCGTTCCATCTGATATGTGTCACTGGCTACCATAACTATAGGTAAGCATTCTAGCATTCAGATTGCAGAGATCACGCTGCACACTGGATATACTTAATGTCCTCTTGTAGAACTGTAGGTCATAAACTTAATAAGTTATCTAAATATTCCTTAATTTTTTTCTATTATAGGTCTTTTAAAATGTTACTATTACAACGTTTTTACCATTTATTGCCATATGTCAGGTCATTCTTGGTATCTATTAAGGTAAATACATCCTCCATTGGAGCCTTTCATTAGAGTTACCTTCTATATTGGCAACTCATGCATGCATTAAGTGGTGTGAAGTCTAGTTCCGTGAGAGCACAACATATATGGAAATTATGAGGTTACACCTAAATTTTCCAGCTTGGACACATGTTTATTTTCTCGTAACCACTCTCGGTCATCTCGGAATAACGTTTGGTGAAGGGAACTTTATAACTCTGGCTCATCTGTGACATTCTTAAATATTCCTATTTATTTCATCCTTAGTGTATCTTTTCTGCCCTGTTACAAGTTCTTTTAATAGTAAGCTTTCCTTTTAAACAATACTTGCTCCGACTCTTTATTGAGCAGAAAATGTAGTAGGACCTATTTATGTCATTTACATGATATGTCTTTATATGCACCCTGTTAAGGTTTCAGTAATAATTGTTACATGGCTTCCTGATGAAGGCACATCGCCGAAACGCGCGTATACCATAACTATAGGTCTTTTAAAATTTTACTATTACAACGTTTTTACCATTTATTGCCATATGTCAGGTCATTCTTGGTATCTATTAAGGTTTCAGTAATAATTGTTACATGGCTTCCTGATGAAGGCACATCGCCGACACGCGCGTAGGATACTGAACTTTCAAGAGAAGTGCTAAAAATGATTGTCCTTCAATGAATTGAAGTGATCTGTTTTGTACAATTCATGTTTTTCTTTTTATTTAAATTTTGTATAATATTTTTATATACAAATTTGTGTACTATTGGGCACAGTGTGAATGTATTAGTATGACTGAATATTCACCATAGGAAACATGGATATCCAATGTAGCGAAATATACTGAATACATCACCATTGTGCACATTGAGATACTGTACTGAGGGGAAAATGTTTTTTCTTTTTTCTCTTTTTTTTACCATTTATATTAAGATAACATTGTCTATATAAACAAAATAAAAAATACTTTGTTACCTAATACTTGGGTGGTTATATATTGTTTATGTAAATCCTAGGTCCACGTTTGTTATCAATTTCCTAACTGTTTTGTTTACAACCGAAGAAAATGATAATAACATAACTTTATTAACATAGCGTTATTATCATTTTCTTTTTCTTTTTACACTTAGGGCCCGATTCTGATGCGGTTTGGAAAGCTTCCCAACCGAATGGGTTTGGGAATGGTTTCCAACCAAATCATATCGGGAGAGTCCATCCGACCGAGTACGATGCATCCAGATGCTTCCAGATACGATTTGGTTGGACTCCCATTGACTTCAATGGGAGCCTTTGTTCCGACCGAATGCATAGGCTCCCATTGAAGAAAGGGGTGGCTGGAGAAAATCGGGTACCCTGTGGCGGGCACCCCCTGGTGCCTGCCACACTGTGCATGGCTGGTAAGGGAAGATCCATGGGTACCCCCACTCGCCCGACTGGGAAGGCTCCAGGTGCAGGGGGCCCCCCTATGGGCCCCCAAAGTCTGATTCCGACTGCTGATTTGAGTTGGACGGCACGATTCGGAAAGGCTGGCCAAATCCAGCATCGTACTCAGTCGTTTGGAAACGCGGCCCGTAGAGACGTACAATTCTGCTCTGTATGGCTTGGTCATTCCAAATGCAGTCGGGTTTGGATTGGGATATTCCTAATGCCTAACTCGCATCGTACTCGGTCGGTTGGAAACCTTTCCGAGTCGGTTGGAAAGGCACATTCCCGATCCGATTTGGACGGAGCAAATGCCGTTAGGAGGCCTTCCTAACCGCATCAGAATCAGGCCCTTAAAGGGGCGATGCTCCTCTGCCTTAGTAGAGAAGCCGCCACTGCCATTAAACTGGGCAACTGTTAAATCTATTATATTTAGTACTGATAAGCAACAGAAGTGTATTATGAAGCACTTCACAAAAACAAGTTATGATTATGTGCAAACTAAAAACGACTATTCTGTAATAAATGCCCTTTGCTTACAGGATGAATTGATGTTACACAGAGTGTAAAGAGGTTCATGTTCATCTCTTAGGAAGATGAATGAACCAATCACAGTGGCGATGTGTATGTACCCTGTGCGTGGGGACAGAGTTGAGAGAAGGGTTAGAAATTGTTAAGGTTAAGGAAGGTGGTAACCTGTGTTTAAGTAGCTGTATCTGTTGGCCCTGTGGTTGGTTGAAATTTCATTCAGCAATGTCCAAAATGAGTCCCATCTTGTACAAGAAATAAAGCAATCATATTACAGGTGTCATTCTGTAATGGTGTGCAGCAACCATCACAAGACGTTTAATAGAGGCAGTGTTAAGGTTTCACTGGATGATGACCTGAACAAAATAATTCTATATGTTGATAATCAGGGAAGTGATGTAGATGACAGGCCTTGTGGCTCTTCCTTCACTTCATTCTCAGATACCACCTTCCACAAGCACTGGGTATACAGATCTACAGAAACTGGCACATCAACAAGAGCCCTTCTCTCAATGTCACACTTCACATCAACCAATGATCATTCAAGAGGATGAAGATCACTGGGCAGGTAGCAACCTAGACTGCGTATGGACCACCAACCGAACTTGAGATTTGATCCCAACGACGTGAATCTGGAAATTTCTGAAAACTCAATCTTTCCTTTAAATTAATTCAACACAGATTAGGTAGGGGTTGCAACAGAAGAACATCAGGCACAATTAATCACCATTCTATCTGAACTCCAACTCCCACCCTACCGTTGTATTCAGTCACACCTTTGCCAATCACTCCAAATAACTGAAAGGAAATATGCAACAAAATCTATAGCTTCTTAGAAATAAAGAAGAAAAAAGGGAAAAAAGAATCACAGAAAGAAGAAAAGAAAGAAAGAAGGGAAGAAAGAAAGAAAGAATGAATGAAAGAAACAAACAAACAAAGAAAGAGGAATTATCCACATTTAAATTTCTGTCCATCCTACCTTGTCTCAAAAGTCTATCACTGGAACGCAAAATCTAGGAATCCAGAATCTGGAAATGGATCTGGAAATTACGTTAAGGTCCAGCAATGGGCAAATAAATAAGTCTCAATAACCCACAACCTTCTTCTTGACCTGAAGAAAAGTAGACACATCCTCCATTCACCATCAGGAAAAAGAGCTTGGTGACATCAGAGCTATCCTGCTATGGTACATATTTATATAGGCTCTTCAACTGCAAGTCTCTATCGCTGGAATGTTCTGTCTCCTGACCTAGGTGCCTGCCTGTGGAGAATAAGAATACATAAAGACACACAGCTCATCCAAAATGTAATAAGTTCTTTTTGCTGATGTACCATGAATCTTGCCTATTTGTTGTTTTGTTCATTGATCATCTGTGCACAAATGCTTCAATCGACTTCTCCGGTTTATATTCCCTACCCTAACTGCAGTTCATGCTATGTGGAGTTTCTGCTCTTATGTATGACATTTCAGTTCGAAATGTCAATTTGCTTATTTCAAATGAATAAAATAAAATGTTTTTCATTATGTAAATTGATCAAATATGTTTCTTTTAGATGTTTTCATAATAAATAATTTATATTGGTCTTCCGCAAATCTATTCAGCACAAAATGAATCATGCACAAAATGGGGAATGTGGCATGGGTATTAGAGACAAACTTCTTATTTTTGAAAGATGTTCAAAACTGTTAGAGGTAACATGCCAAAACGAAGGAAAGGAAAATGGCTTCCCCTTCCACCAGCTACTGAGATCTGGCTATAGTGATACACCTGGGATGGGTAGGCAGAAAGATTGCAGGACCTGCTTTCAGACAACAACGTTAAGGGTATGTTACCACTGCCCACCAGACCCCTGCTATATTATTAGCTCTGAGGGGGAAGTTCAGGAAAGTTTCAGGGCCTGCTTTCAGGTCAAACAAAGTACTTGGGCAGCCTCACCTCAGCCCTCCTGTTTATGAAAACTTTCACCCAAGGGAACCCCAAGATGGATTCCTCTACCTAGTAAGTAAGGCACACATTTCACACTCTCCTCCCACACATACAAAATGTACTATCTCTCCACAAATGTACCACACAAATGTAGTGAAAGTCCAAGTTTAGTGAGACTAGAAGCCCTTTTAACTGGAGAGGCCAGTAGGCCTAGGCCCCCTGAATGCAAGAGGCAACAAGTGCCCAGTGGCGGATCCTCCGCTAAGGCGGAGGAGCGTCGCCCCACTGCTATTTCAGCAGTGCAAAAAAAAAAGATAACGGGACATTATTATCAATTTATTTTTCTATGTGGGAGTTGGGGCGGGGCTGGACTCTGATGCCAGAGCAGGGGAGGAGTGGTTTGCACTCCTCTAAGTGCACATCACGGTTTGGCCTGCCCTCTAGGGCCGGCCAAACCGTCATGTGCACTTGGCATGTTCTCCATTGCCCTCTATTGCACAGCCCCATGGAGAACATGCCCAGGCTCCCAGGCACTGCCTGAGCATCCAAACAGGACGCTCAGACCAATCACAATGCTGCCCCTGCAGCGTCGTGATTGGTCGGGAGAGTCCGGAAGCCTGGGCGCTTCCGGTGCTTCCAGCAGACCTTCCTTCCAGGACGCAGGAGAGACATGCGGGAGAGGCGGCGCGGCGGATAAGGTACGTTTATTTATTTTTATTTGTTTTAATCCATCCCCGCCCCACTACCCCGTTCCGAGGCAGCTGCCACTGCAAGTGCCTGTCCCTTCCACTAACAATGAATACCTTCACTACTGCCAATCTCTCCCAGTCACTATGAGACAGTAGTAGTATGTTGGGCGTCTCTATTTACTTCCGAGAGATACTCTGAGGGTCTCAGTCTGTTTTACATGGGTGGCCTTCATTGAAAACGGTTGTCATGCTCACTGAGGAAACAAATTGGGGTGGGCTTAAGTTTAACTCGCATAATTCCATGTAACGTAATCACATGGGAATACCTAAAAATTCCACAAGATTACACAAAATTTCACATGAAGAGTAATTCTGTATTTAGCTCTATTTTCTTAAGGCAAAAATGCCCCTTTGCTTTCAAAATGGGCGCAAGGATGCATTTTGCACTAAGAAAATTGCACTAAATGCAACAACACATAAACAGGCGTGGGAGCAGCCATTCATGCTCGCTAAATGTGCTCTCATTGTAGGATTTTCCCCCCAAATTACTCTCAATTACACAAACGGGCGTAATCACGTTATTAACTTCAACACCCTCTTCAACATCTACATGGCCCCCGCGCAACCATCGGCAGAAACCACGGGCTCAACATCGTCTCCTACACCGACGACACCCAGCTCATCCTCTCCCTCACCAAAGAACCCAACATCAGCCGACACAACTTCCAAGAAGGGATGAAAGCCGTCACCACCTCAGTGGCAGAAACGGATCTCGCAACCACTCGAACTCAGACGGAGGCACATGAAGCACAGCTTGTAGACATTCAATGGAACCTTGAAGACTACGAGAACCGCCAGCGTCGCAATAATCTACGCTTACTAGGAGTCCCGGAAGGGATTGAGGGTTCAGATATACGATCTTACGTGCTTGAGCTATTGCAGACCGCCCTTCCAGAAATAACAGGATGGAACTGGCAGCAAGAAGTGCAGCGGGTCCACAGAGTCCCCTTCGTCCTAAAACAACCACCTAGGGAAGGCTCTAAACCACGGGCCATACTAATTTATTTCGGGAACTATTTGCTAAGACAGGCAATTTTTGAGAGAGCAAGACCTGAGGCGAAGAGATCTAGTGGCAACGTCTCATTTTTTGTCTGCCCGGACTTTTGCCACTCCATTGTTGAGAGACGCGGGCAGCTTCGATAAATGATCAGACCATTTCAGGATAAAAATGTACACGTATATTTAACTAATTCTGCATGCTTGAAAGGGATCTGGGGGGGCCAGACACGTTTCTTTGTGTCTGAAATCAAGGCAAAGGAATTTCTGGATAGCATTAAATACCCTTAATTTAAAAAAAAAAAAAAGGGAAATGTAAGGTTGAGATATTAGCATGTAGGCTACACTTAAATCGGAGGTTACTCAATGGATGTCCAGTGGATAGTCCTCACCTTTATGTTTGGTAAATGGGGGAGGGATAGGTGGATTGGTAAAAGTTGATTACCTACCCCTCTTGTGAGTCAACGGCCAGATATAGGATGGGGATATTAGGGCCTTTTTACTTTCTTTATTATGCTATATATGCTTATTTCCCTAATCTCTGCACCTTTTTTTTTTTCTCATTGCACTGTAATCAAGATATATATTTACTAGGCACAAAATACACGGGTCATAGGTATCACTTTCATCTCTCTACAGACCACGTCGCGGTCTGATTGCTTCTCAGGGCTGGGGGGGAGGGGTATAGGGAGGTGGGGGATTGGGCAAGGTGGTTTGGGGGGGAATTGCAGGAGGGGTGCAAACTTAAAAAGAAAACTCAGAACAAAAGTTAAGATGGTTATATGCAATTGTTCTTGTATTATTAACAATAAATTGAATGAAGATGTAGTGAAGAAGAGTACTTTGTTTTCTGATTACAGTTTATATGGCTAGAATTACTATATGCTCAATAAATATAGGAGGGCTTAACGATAGGGCCAAATGAAAGAAAGTAGCAGAATTAATGCACATAATATCCCCGGATCTTGTATGTATGCAGGAGACGCATATACCCTGGGAGAAGAGGGAATTGATGTCAATGAGGGGCTATAATCTATTGGTATGCTCTTCACAGAGAACTAACATCTGAGGGGGTGGCCATTTTGGCCAAGCCACAGATAGGGTTGGCCAAGCATAAGATTATGAATACTCAGGGTAGGTGGGCGGTAGTCGAGTTGGAGCTAGGGCTGGTGATCTGTGTAGTCTATGGATCAAACCTAGACAATCCAAAGTTGATTGAGGACCTCGAGGTGGAATTAGCTTCTTGGCCTCAGCCGTTGGTTATTTGCGGGGATTTTAATATACACTATACAACCGACCCCCGGCAAGGGAGCCGATACCTAGGGAGGAAACCGCGTGTGCATAGGGTGATGTCATCTCTTATGGATAGCCATGGTTTGGTAGATCTATGGTGTCATCATCAACCTAGTGATCCAGGATATACTTATTACTCATGTCCTCATAAGAAACATGTACGACTTGATTACTTCCTGAGTTCAGCAAACCTATCAAGTAAAAGTAAGATCAGGAAACTACCTAAACTAGTTTCGGACCATAATCCATTGATTCTGGAGGTAGAAATCCATACAAAAGGCAAACAACGTAGGAAATGGACCTTTGACAGAAAACTGTTAACTAAAAATAAATTTGTTGAACATATTAAGAGTTGGCTACAGGGGTTTTATGATGCTAATAGATACAGTGCGTCACGGATAATAGTGTGGGATATTTTTAAGGCCACCTTGAGGGGGGAAATTATCAGTTATGTTGCTCAGGAAAGAAGATTATTCCAGACCGAAAGGGAAAGACTACTTAAGGAGCTAGCAGAGACGGTGCAGGAACACGTGACGCTTATAGCACATGGACCGGCGGTAACCCGGACCCAGCTTAAAATTATTACTTTGAAGGCAGAAATCTGTAGTTGGATAAATCAAAGGGCAGCTGAGGATTATCAAACACATAAGTCAGAGGCATACGAATATGGAGAATCAGTTGGCAAAGTATTGGCACTATGTACAAGGCAGAGAGAAGTCAGAAGCAGGATAACCTCGATGAAAAAAGATGGAAGGGTGTATTCAGAAACAGGTGATATTATTGGGATTCTACAGGAATACTATCAGGATCTGTATAAGGGGAGGAGAGGCTACCTGTAGATAACTCGTATACTATCCTTGAAGGGGATCTAGGGGTGACTCTAGACCAATCTAAGAGAGTTGAGTTGGAGGCTGAGATAACACTAGAGTAGGTCATGGTAGCTATACAGCACTTGTCTTTGGGGAAAGCAGCAGGGCCCGATAAAATACCTATTGAATTCTATAAAATGTTTTTACCTCAATTAGCTCCCATTCTCTTGGATTTGTTTTTAGGGGTTCAATACACAGGGGTTCCACCTGAGTCATGGAAGGGTACCAATATAGTGATATTTCCCAAAAAGGATAAAGACCCTAATAACCCAGCTTCATACAGGCCAATCTCATTAATAAATTCAGATGCTTAGGTCTATTCGAAAATGTTGGCAACTCGATTGGGTAGGGTCATAGCCGACTAGGGGCCATATGTATCAAAGTTTGTGTTTGCGATTCTCAAATAGCGAATTTTTGAGAATCGCTATTTGAGAATCGCAAACGAGATGTATGTAGGATTCGCAAGAAAATTTGCGAATCCTACATATTCCTTAATTGCGATTCGCACATTGCGAATCGCAGTTAAGGAAACCCTCCCCGTTCATTCCTATGGGCCTAGAGGCCCATAGGAATGAATGGGAGGACATTCTCAATTTGCGATTAGCAATTAGAGAATCGCAAATTGAGAATGCAATTTCAAGGTTGCAAGGGTGTCCAAAGGACACCCTGTTGCACCCATGAAATGAGCATGGGTGCACATGTGGCGCACATACATGCCCTGAGGGCATGTATGTGCGCCACATGCCACTTTGAAAAATGCAAAAATGCATTTCTCAAAGAAATCGCAAGTTACCACCAACCTGTAGTTGGTGGTAATTTGCGATTCCTTAAGCCATAATCGCACAACTTAGGTGCTTCATACATTTCATTTAAGGAATCGCAATTTGCGATTCCTTAAATGCATTCGCAGAAATAGAGAATCGCAATTTTGCGATTCTCTATTTTGCGAATGCCTTTGGATGATACATCCCAAAGGCTAGTTCCGTTCAGCAAACGGGCCGATTCTGAGAATCGGCCCGTTTGCGAACGGGAAATGGGCTTGATACATATGGCCCTTAGTGTCGCCCTGGCAGCATGGGTTTATTCCCGGCAGAGGAACAACCGATCATATTCGTCGGGCAATAACACTGTTCGATATTATGGCTGGGACAGGGAAACAAATGGCTATGGCCCTACTCGATGCCGAGAAGGCTTTTGATCGGGTGGACTGGGGGTATCTATGGTGGATCCTAGCAGCAAGGGGGTTTGGTCCAAAAATAATTACTGCTATTAAAGCTATGTACTCCTCCCCATATGCATGGCTTCAACTAATGGGAGAAGAATCAGAGGCTATAAGAGTTTCGAGGGGACTAGACAGGGGTGCCCGTGCTCCCCCATCCTATTTGCAGTATATATAAACCTGTTGATAGAAAAAATTATAAGCAACCAGGGGATAAAACCTATATACAGTAAATGATATGAGGCTAAGGTTCTCGCGTACGCTGACGACATTGCGGTGCTTACTACGGATCCCCAGACTGCAATCATGGAAATAGAAAACATGGCTGAGGACTTCGGTAAAATCTCAGGGTACTCCCTGAATAAAAATAAAACACAGATTATTTGTACAGATAACCTGAGGTTTCAGGATATAAGATGTGTTAACTCAGCTGTGTATCTAGGGGTCCGTATCAGCCCAAAAGTGACATCGATAGCCAAAATTAATTTTGCCCCTATAATGAAGAAAATGTCAACTGCTCTTAGGCGTATAAATGGGCTGCATCTATCAATCATTGGTAGGGCTAATGTATTAAAAATGACCATGTTGCCTAAGGTTCTATACTTATTTAGATCTTTACCAGTAATGGTTGACGAAATAATATTAAAGACTTTGGATGAAATGTTTGTCAACTTTGTATGGCAATATGGCAAAATAAGGCGCTCAATAAAATATCTTTCTCTCCCACAGAGGCGAGGGGGGCTGGCAATACCCAATATTAAGCTGTATTACTAGGCGGCCATCTTGCAACAGATGCGCATCTTATTCTCATCAGATAATGAGGAAGCAATAAGGCAACAGGGCCATAGCAATCTCCCAACAATATATGAACTCGCACTAGGTAAAAGGGCGGGTGGACTACTTTTACGACAACTAGAGCAAAGCTACTATAAAAAAGTTCGCTTCAAGGTCGTATACTGTGCATGGAAGATCTGGAGTAAAATAAGTAAAATTGTGAAATTCCCCAAACATAGCAGATATACTCCCCTGTGGCGGTCCTCTATCTTCCCCTTGCCATTTTATGATGTAATGGGCAGACAGTGGGAACAATATGGGCTGACAGTAGTCGGGGACATATTACACGCAGGTCAACTACTTCCCTTTAGTATTCTACAACAAAGGTTTGGTATCCCGGAAACTCAATATTTTAAGTATATACAAATTAGAGAATTTCTGAGCAACACCAGGGAAGCTATAAATATGGATAGGATACCTTTAATGGTGGCAATCATCAGGGGTGGCTGCAAAATTAAAAATATATATTGCTGCATTTCAGAAAAGCTCCCTGACGACCTCGAAAAAACTGAGGTAAGCTGGGCTATGAAGCTCAATGATCCGGATGTTGATATAGATAACATACTGGGATTAGCCTAAAAAGTACTTCTGTCAGCAAGCTTGAAAACACAGCATTTTAAAACAGTATTTAACTTATATGTTACACCGGCAAAACTTTTTGAATGGGGGAAGAGAATAGATGACAAGTGTCCCAGGTGCTCGGAAGGCCCAGCTACCTTGATTCATATGTTTTATGAATGTGCTGACCTAATGCCCTTGAAGAATGGGATGGAATCATTTTGGGAAGGAATATTTGGGATCAGGATCCGAATCACCCCGACACTTATGGTTTTGGGGTACGATTGTAGCCTCGGCCTTCACTTAACCCAGGCTTACGTTTTATTCGTCTCGGTGGCTGTGGCAAGAATATTAATTGCAGCTAGGTGGAAGGACAAGGATCCCCCCCCCCCGGCTAGGTGGAAGGACAAGAATCACCCCCCCGTTTCAGGACTGGCTAGCTCGACTGCTGGGTGTATACAAGCAGGAGATGCCTCTTTATGAATGCAGGGGCAGACGCGCTAGAAAACTAGGGAAAAAGATATGGTCCCCGATGATAGATTGGAAAACTAAGATGAACCATACAGCAGACCAACTAGGCCAATTGCTGGGAAATTAGATCCGATATTAAGAACAATTGAAGGATTTAAAGCTTTATGCTAAAGAGAAGCAATCTTTAAGACGAGGAGTGACATCGTACTGTATTGTTAAAACTGGATGAATTGTGTTAATTAAACTGTTCTTGATAATGATAATTACTGTGTAAAGTACAACTATGAGTATTGTAAAGCGTAAAGGAGATTATTTACGCATGAAAATGAATTTGTATTAATCGGAGTTTAATAAAAAATAAAAAAAAGAAAGCTGTCACCACCTGGGTGCGATGACACATGGTTGCCCCTGCCCTCGGAAACCCCCCCCCCACCCCTACGGACCACGCACAAAACCTCTGCATCATACTAGACTCATTGCTCACGATGAACCACCAGATCAACGCCGTATCATCGGCCTGTTTCAACACCCTCCGCATACTCCGAAAAAAGTTCAAATGGATCCCATCTGAGTCCAGAAAATGGTCATGCACGTCCTCATCAGTAGCAAACTGGACTATGGCAACGCTCTCTACGCCAGAATCAACAAGAAACTACTTCGCAAACTTCAGACCGTCCAGAACGCCGCAGCCAGACTGATCCTAGGCATCCCCCGTCACAACCACATCACCCAACACCTCCGCGATCTCCACTGGCTCCCCATCGAAAGAAGAATAACCTTCAAGCTCCTCACTCACGCATACAAGGCCCTCCACAACATCGGACCAGCATACCTGAACAACCGCCTCCCCTTCCACGCACCCAAGAGACACCTCCGATCAGCTGATCTCTCTCTGGCCACCATTCCACGCATCTACAAGACCAGAACAGGAGGAAAGTCCTTCTCCTACCTCGCAGCCAAGGCCTGGAACGACCTCCCCCTCCACCTCCGGCAAGTCCCTACACTGCTCCAGTTCAGGAAGGACCTCAAGACCTGGCTTTTCGGATGACCCCAGCACTCAAGGAAGCCGCCTCCCCCTGCCCCCTAGCGCCTTGAGACCCTCGCGGAGGGGTAGCTGCGCTTTACCAACCCTGATTGATTGATTGTTAATACCTCATTAAAGAGTAATGCAGAATTACTGAAATTACTCAGATTACTCCAGCATAATTCAAATTATTTTTAAAACTCCGCAGAGACATTCAGTGACTTGATAGGAGTGTAACACAGAGAAAGAGCACACGAGAGAGAGAGAGAGAGAGAGAGAGAGAGAGAGAGAGAGAGAGAGAGAGAGAGCAATGCAGGGGAAACCTCCATCCCCACAGTTGTCAAAGAAGAGGGAAAGAGGTTGGGGAGTTTGTGTCTGTATATTGGTGTTAAAAATGTTCTTCTAACGAGGTTATCCAATTTAAGAGCCATTGAACCGAGACAGTGATAAGCAACGTCGCCTAAACAGGATATTGTTAAAAAACCATTGACTGCTACAAGACAAAGACCAAAGTCCACAGGCACTTTTTTCTGCTGTCAAGTTGTCAACTAAATTAACACTGAACAAGCAACCTGTCCAAAGGTCCGCTATTGGTCTAAGAGTTTCATATTTGAAGAAAAGAAAAACATCAATAGTGTAAAGACATGGGGAACTCATTTACTCTATGGCCGGTAGTCCACCAACCTGCTTTGTTGGCAGTGGTCCTCTTCACTGCCTGCCCACCAGAAGACCACCTACCATATCTACAGATGCCCGCCTGCCTGATGGGGACGTCTGTGATGAAATTTCACTCACCAGTGTGGTGGTTGCACTTTCATCACTGTTGAATAACAAGCGGGAAGCCTATTTAAAAAAAAAAAAAATTAGGGGCACTGAACATTCTCTTTTACTTTTCCGAAACAAACCCCCAAACTGAGAGGTTGCTGCAGAACAGCAAAAGAACATTTTTTTTTCTTCCTGCATGTCAGGGACATTTTAATATTTTTCTTCTCACGACCGCAGTTTCACATATGGCCTTCCTGGATGGAAAAATCAATGATGGAAGAACTGTTATGAATGGGTAGGAGCTACTTCCACTCTGAACTAACAGCGGTGAGGTGAACAAACCATCAGGTCAAGGAATTACAATGACAGATAAAAACAGTAGTTACACACCTCAGGGTGCACAGCAGCCCCTTAGCCACCTGACACACTTGCCAATGTGACTGGGATAGTAAACCACCACCACGGGTTCAAAGTCAATCTTAGGTGGAGTCGATTTCATCTCTTAAAATCCTACTCCAGGTCTCAAATATGGTGTGAAGAGAGGCAAGACGCAACCTCCACTTGCATCATCAGTTCTCTTCTGAGTCAAACACTAATAGCCTCACAGGTGTTGTAGTAGCATTAGTTTCTTAAGCTATCAATGGTCTCGGAGTGTCCCGCCATTATATTACCCCACTGATGAATCTTTTAACATTGTCAAAGGTTGTAGGGATGTCAAATAACCCACAGCGGATATTCTGTTACATGAAATGTCACAGATTACCTTTGTAAGGAAGGATTTTGATGTTAGTTACCACCTCTGACAAGCCATAGGGTGAGAAGATTGGCATTGTAACAATTCTTGCTAAAGTCTCTTCTTAGCTGTCTGTCATGATCGTGTAATAAACAAATCATTAAGTAATACATACATCCAGATACATAAATATATATCCATATAGATACCTAGAGAGTCTTTGGCTCAGTCCTGCTCCGCCATTGGTCTGTCTGGGTGTCATTTACTCGGTTTCCATCCATGACAGAGTACTGTGTGGGGTAATGATTCAGTCCGCATTAGTCATGGGCTCTCTTGCCCTGTGAATGATGGCATTTTCTGATCAAATGTGAACATCCTCCTGGAAATGAATGTGCTTCAGTGTAAGGGCTGGTTGGCCAGTCCTTTAGTTTTCAATTTCCTCCTTTTATAGCTCCCCTTTCATTTATTTGCTTCTCTTTTTAACACTTCCGAAGAGGATACTACTGCTCTGCAAGTAGTGCTAACAGGCCGCTTGCTTGCCACTCATTTCATCTGCAGTGCGCCGCATCCCAGTTGGCTACTTCCTCTAAACCAGGACTCAATTTCTGACTGCTGTTGTCTATAATGTAGCCTTGTTTTAGCATTCCAAGATGACCAACACATTAGTTCTAAATATAGCGTCCATGCTGGAACTTTAAAACTATGACAGACTATTTACAAAATCTCTGCAAGATGGACACACACTGCTGTGTTTCGTTTCTTTATTGCAAGCATATGCCCGCCATGTTTAGACAGCAGCATCTTTTCTTTTTTCGACTTGTGTTCTTTTAATTTATTATGCATATGTTATTGAGTTTGTGCGTGTTTTTCTGTGGTTGTGTTAGAGGGTGTATGCAAGAATGAGTCAGTTGATGGATGAATGGCTGCATGAGTGCAAAGATGAGTGACGGAGTGCATGTACAATGGCTGCACCCATCAATGACATAAAAGACACTTTCATGCATAAGTTAGACATATTGGCATTGCCAATGCATGTTTTATCAGTTGTGGTTGGCTCTTACCATGAAAAGATCTCATATTTTGTCATTATTGTCCTTGATTCATAATCTACGTTTACTTTGTTTACCCTGCATCTGACTTGTTTAGTCACTCATGTTCAATATTTGCGTTTTTACTCGTGCTCTGTCGTGGAGCACTATAACGCCCCGGGCCATGTTTGTTCGAAAGAAAACTACACAAATAAATAAGTGATAAATAAGGGCCGAAACCCAGGCAGTCAGGTACATGCTGCAGAAGCCTGTGTATTCAACATTAGGATCGGAGGGTGGTATATCAGAAGGACGACTCAGCCTTTCATCCATCCACCAAGGTAAAATGTGTACCACTGAGATTGCTAGTATTAATCACGCGGATTGTTTACATTAAAAGGTGCTGCGAGTGATAAATGACGTTATATGGTGCGGTAAAAAAGCGGGAGATATCAGATGCCAGGATCTATGGAGACAGACAGCAGACTTACTTTCTTCTCAAAGATCTCTACAACAGGACCCCTCTGAATGTGCTGTGCACAGAAGTAAGTTCACACAGTGGCATTGACATCACAGCCGATGGCAGCATGAAACTTGTCTCTAGTCCACTGCTCTTTAACTTACTGAAATGAAGCCCTTTGCTGTAAGAATCCAATATCCATACACACAGATACTGCATGTCGTCGGATAGGCCTACTGGCCAGGCCAAACCTACATTACACACACATCCACTAATAATAAATAGATGCAGGGTCTGCAAACCATTGTGAAGACACGTGCATCAGGTCATTTCAATAAAAAAAATGCAAACAGTCAAACTCACAGTCTTTATTATTTCTTTGCCTCGTGGTCCAACTTGCCATCCGGGTCTGAAATGCAGGAACGCGTCTATGGCGCTTGCGTCGGGTGGCCCTCTCATTAGACGTGTGACACATGCCTACAGCCACAAAGTAGGATGGATGAATGCCTGGCTGTCTATCCAGGCTGTATTTCTATCAGACACCACGCTGTATCTGCATACAAAGGCCGCATGACATGATCCGGGCCAGCTGACTGCGACGTCCATGCAGTGCCAGGCTCACATGTTCAGGGTGTGGCGTAACGGCTAGAGCGGCCGATCTTGAAGCTGGGGAACCAGGTTCGAGCCTGGCGGGAGGCTTAAATATCCCCAGATTCTGGGCAAATCACTTAATCTCCCCGTGCCTAAAAATGAATGTGTCCGTCTGTAATGCAACCGGTGCTCATGTAAAGCGCTCTGATATCTTCGGGTCGAGTTTGCGTATGGAACATTCGGGTATTGGTGCAGAGGGTTAGACGCTCAGCTACTGCCCTCCCCACCGTAGACCCGAAGGACCCGCTTCTTCCTGGCAGCGACAGGGGCCATGGAAAGGGATCCCCTCTGTAGCCTACAAGACATGCTGCTCTGGTTTTAATATGAAATTGGATAGTTGCACAGAGATTTGCAAGAATTAAGTGCTTCCAGTGCCGACCAGGGAAGGCCTCTGCCGGGCTCGACGCTCTACATAATATCTGTGTCTAACAGCCCTTCCGGTGCCAACCACTGGGGCTATCTGCCCGAGCCTCTCCTGCAGCCTCGGCCTGATGACGTCACTCACGAAACATCTCATGATGTATTAATCTACATCATGAGATGAATGTCATGTTTTCATGCATGTAGTATGTACCAGTAACCCTTCAAGAAAGCATTAATGCGCCATTGCATGCACCAGATGGACATCTTTAGCAACTCAACAGCGGTATCTAGAAGGGGCGGATCTGCGTGTTTTTTTTATTTGTAACAGCTTTCCCACGCACCGGTGGCGCAAAGGGCTTGTAAATAAGCCCCCCTGTTATGTAAAACACACGATAATTCCGTGTTAGCTACTTTACCTCCCTCTTATAGCAGCATAATGGTCATCTGCCTTCGTGCCTTTGTTTTATTGACACTGTCCGAAGCTGCTTTTTCCACAATGATAGACAAGTACTGCATTGTATTGCAATATTTATATAGCTCTTACTACCCCTATGGGGGGTGCGGGAGAGCCTGCCTACATGGGTACAGGGCCGGCTTTAGCATTGGAGGCGCCCTGTGCGACAATGCTTGTTGGCGCCCCCCATGGGCACCCCCCACGGATACCCTCACTACCACCTTTAACAGTGCCCCCTCAAGTCTCCATAACCACTCTCTCTCAGATGTATTTAATTAGTTATATAGCGCCACCTATACCAGTGTAGGGTGTCAGAGCACTTTTCATCACACACACATTACACAGAGACAATCAATCATAGGTGTGTAAATCAGTGTATAGGAAATGTTACATAATACAGAGGACTACAAGGTGTAGGAGTTGCATGTCATTCATACTGGTAGACAGTATAGTTCAAGAGTGCTTGGTCTGGAGAAGCACAGACTCAGAATTTAAAACATAACCCCATGGTTGGAGGTTACATTTAATAATAAGGGTTTTTTACCAAATGAACACTTTTTGAAACATTAGAATGATGAAAGACGGAGGAAAACATCATAATGCTCTAATATATACCTTGCAGTTTGCATGCAGCTCTTTGATGACAGTTATTAGCTCACTGTTCCATGTTAGGATTTTAGCATCTACACTGCTAGTAACAAAAGGATCTCTCTGACAAAAGCACTGACCTATTTAAACTATATGCACTTTGTGATCTGCATGGTACACATTCTTTGCAGCAGGCATATTAACCCTCTGTGCTACCATAAAATGAGTTAAAACTTCCACTTGACAAAACTCCTTCTCTCTCCAAGAAGAACATTAATCACCAGAGTTATCTTGACATTTTTATTGTTCTGTGAAAATTGCCAGAAGCCAGCAATGCAGCAGCAGGTGCTTTTTAAACCATAAAATACTTCCAAACAGGGCGCCCCCTCAAAGAGTCAGCACCCGGTGTGGTGGCACGGGTCGCACCGCCCTAGAGCCGGCCCTGCATGGGGAACACGCTACATGTGCAGGGTGTGTGGTCGGGAGTGTGTTGTCTTTGTTTTGATCCTCTCTGGGAAGTGTGCCTATGATGACCACCGAGGTGCGGTTATAGCGTTATGGGTCACAGTGCTTAGCAACATGATGGCGGACAGGCTGCTTTTTATTCACGCGTCCGCTTGGGACAAGCGCGCCGGTGATTGAATCCGCCGCCATATTAAATTCCGTCTCTTGAACGGGTGAGATTCGACCCCCGGGTCACTGGAAACCCAGCCTCTGGCCGCCATTTTGGTGACCCGCAAGATCCCGCTCAAATGCCCCCCGCGACCTACACAAAGACCCCCCGCAACCCATGGCCCTACAACTTTCCCCCCTCAAGTCGGGAACCGCAAGACCCGCTTCGCCGCGGCCCCGCTGCCGACCGGTGAGGTGCTCGGGTCAGGAGCTCCCGACCAGTCATTGCCTTTTTTGGTGATTTCTGTCGATATCCTCCAACCTCCCGTGACTTTCCTTCTCACCTGGGACCTTGCTGCTTAGCGGTCCTCATTGCGCTGTCTCCCCCGCTTGCGAACTCGTAGTTCGTGAATAAGGGCAGGCTCGAGGTCTTCCCCCGTTGAAACCGAGCTGGTGTGGCCGACGCCTGGTGGTGGCTGGCGCGGGTCCGGGGGCTTCCTACCCCTGCGGATCATCGGAAATTGTCTCCAAGGCTCCACGGGCCGTCCGAGGTCCAGTGGCGGGCTGCATCGGCCGGAGCGGACGGAGATCCCTAGGTGGGGAGAGCGACGAGCGGCGGACAGCCATTTTGCTCAGGAGTACCCCCCTCCGAGTCCTCTGGTTTCACAGCGGCATGAAGATCCCTGCCACGGCCTGCCGCACCTTCGCTCTGATAAAGGGGAAAACAGATTCTACGCACCAGGATTTTCTTTACTCCGACCATGAGAGGCGGCAAGATCGAGAAACGGGCGATCCCGGCTGCCCGATTCAAAGATGGTGGCTCCTTGGGACGAAGATGTGGTTTCGGGAGCCAGCTCTCCTTTTTACTGTCCGGTGAGAGACTACAACCCTGCACCTCTCGAGCACTACAATATTTACTGCCTTGCTCTTCTGAAGGAAGGATCGCACCTGAGGAACGGGCGATCCCTGCTGCCTGACTCCAAGATGGCGGCTCCTCGGGACAGAGACCGGCAGTGCCCTCCGTCGTTCCACAGCTTCATGCCCAATATCCAGCAACAGTCACTAGAGAATGCTACATTGATACCCCTCCAGCCGTCTCTTTGTGACCAGGGTTTCTCACAACTGTACTCTTTAACCAACTTTAGAACTGTTGGCAACTTGAACTAACCACTGTGCCATGGAGACAAATTGACTAGACGTACCTGACTCTAAGATGGCTGCCAAATCCACATTCCTCCTCCTACCTTGCCTTCCCTGCCAGCGCCTACCACCCGTCTTTGCTTTCTTGTCTTTTGAGCCCCTCCTGATCCTCACTCTACTCTGGCGGTGCCCTAAACGCATGCATGGCCGTTTCCTGGTGGAGCTGCTCCGACAGCTATAGGGGAGATTGGCCCTGGCACACCGCTATGGCCGTCACCTACCCAGCCAGATCTCGGACATTTGTCTCGTTTTCTTCCCCGCTGCTGTCTCCTTCCTGTGGATTACCAGCTTTCCCTGGTCTTTCCTTTCCTGATTTTCGTATTGGCTAATTTACTCCTGTATTGTTTATTTATCCTCTATGTAACCATTGTAAAACTTTTGCAACTTGTAACTCGCTGTGTCCTTATGTAAAGCGTTCTGATACCTCCGGGTCTAGCCAGCGCTATATAAAACTCAAGTAAATAAAAAAAAAAATAAAGAAGTGTGAGAGACAGGCGCACAGTTTATGGGTTTCAGTAAGATGGCAACTTTGAGCAGCTCTGCAGGTCTTGTGTTCATAGTCCCCTTAGCTGGTTACTGTACTGAGTTGTCCATTCTGAGATAGTTTGTTTAAAGGTTATGGTCCTGAGCAGGCATCGGTTAAAGGAAGAAGTGTTGGAGAGATCGGTAGGGATGGACTTTGTTACTAGCATCCATATCTGATTGCCAGTGTGAGGTGTCAAGAAGCAGTTGCGGTATGTAACTTGTTGGGATCTGCAGTGATGAACTAAAATCCTCTTCGGGCCAGCAGCATGTGGCAGATCTTTTCAGTTAATCTATGGCTGTTCAGTCGCAGATGGGTGGTTAATTTGCTGTGGACTGGTGCACAACTGGGTGATGGACTTGACCCTCAGCAGTTTTTGGTTTATGTGAGTGTATGAATATCAGGCAGTATTGGCTGGAAGATGGAACATGAAAGGTATGCACATTTTTCTGCAGTTGATTTTACAAATGAGCTTTGCTTTACTTGATATAATTTAAGTGAAGCATCTTTGTCCGCTGAATATCATTTTCCATGTATTACTTCCTTTCTGCAGCATTCATAGCAGAATACCTTTTAAAATCCACGAGACTGCTTTCATTCAGAAAGTGGAATTCTGTAAGAAAACCTAAAAATTAAATATTTTGATCTGTTAAATGAAATGCGGAGTTTGTATTGTTTGTTGACATGCATACTTATTTTTCCTACAATTTCTCAACAGCTTCTCTCAATCGCTCTGTACATATGATGCTTCCCTGCAGCCTCAGGTTCGTTGCTTCATATACACGACTTTCCTTCATCCTAAACCTGATGATGTCATTCATAAGGCTGTCCTGCTGCCGCGGCTTCATGATGTCATACACACGTCTATCCTACAGTCTCAACACAATGATGTCATACATGAGGCTTTCCTGCTTCCTCGCTTGATTATGTCATACACACTGATTTCCTACAGTCTCAATCTGATGATGTCACACATAAGGCTGTCCTGCTGCCTCGGCTTGATTATGTCATGCACATGGCCTTCCTACAATCTTAAACTGATGATCTCATATTTGGGGCTCACTGCAGCCCCAGCCTGATAATGTCATACAAACTGCTTTAGTACACTCTCAACCCAATGATGTCACACATGAGGCTCTCCTGCAATTTCAATCCAGTGAGGTCATATATGAGGCTGTGCCGCAGCCTGTGCCTCAAGATTTCATAATTGAGGCAGTCCTGCAGTCTTAGCCTGCATGGAGGTCTCCGACAGCCGAATAATCCTGATGATGTCACACATGTGGATCCCCTCTAAGTATGTCATACATGAGGTTGTCCACCAACATTAGCCTGGTTATGTCATTTACTTGGCTTACCCGCAGTCTCAACTTGGTGATGTCGCACATGAGACTCTTCTGCTGCCGAGGTCTGATGATGTCATAAATGGTGCTCGCCTTCAGCCTCCTCCTGATTGTGTCATCACACACACGGCAGATGTCATACACGAGGCAGGCTGCCCTGCGGCCTCTGCGTGAAGATGTCCTACACGAGGCTTTCCAGCTGTCCCACCTGGATGATGTCATATCTGACACTCTCCAGGAGCTGCAGTCTGATTACGCCATAGACAGGGCTTCCGATGAGCCTCAGCCTGATCGTCTCATACATATGACGATGCTTCTGTCTTAACCTGATGATCTTCTACATGAGGTTCTCCTGCAGCCTCAGCCTGCTTATGTCATGCGTGAGACTGAGAAAGATGCTTTTGATTTACTAAAATGTGTGCTTATTACTATGAAGCTTTCTGCATTGAAACAGCACAGCACTTAACTGAACTGTATTATTTCTGTGCTTGGCAGGAGTAGGCCCGAACTAAGCCTCTGCTCCATTTTCTTTTGTAAGCAGCCATGTTGATGCGTGTGTTTTCATTCTTCTGTTCACTGGGTGTAACCCAAAGAGTGCACTGTAAAGCTGTGTGATGACATGCTGTTCACGATGAAGCACGGAGGGAGCCTTCTGCTACTTCCTGCTTATGATGATGTAGGCCTATTCACTTATAGGACTCGCATTGGTTTGTAACATCCGAAGACATTAGGTTACAATAGGGCACATTCATATTTAAATTAGGGGCTAATGTTAGAATGGTGGCTTTCGGTAACATTGTGTAATTCTGTATTGTGATTTATCAGTGCATTGCTACGTTTGCTCACCCTATGTTGACTGTGATTTCCATTGACTGCCATTGTACAACAGGCTATAAAAGAATGCGTTTCTGAAGGTGAGCGGGTCTTGTCTCCTGACTCTTCAACTTTAGTGGCAGAACCCGGTGTCGATTCGTCTTATGCTTTGTACTTAATTTTTTTTGCCCCGACTTCATGTCATTTACTGCTGCATTGTCTGAGCCTTATGCTAATTCCCTATACTGATTATTATGTGTTACTGATTGAATTCTACTTTTGCATTCTGTATTGCACCTTGAAGTGTTTTGATAAACATTCATGGTTTTCATTTTACTTTCAACTCCAGAGGATATATTTCCTTGAAATGCTATTTATTGAACGTGGCCTAGGGACACGTAGCCTTATTTATACATGCTTGAGGTTCAACACCATCCCCAGTGCTGCACAGGCACTTCCAGCTGGCGTGATAGAGTCAACACGGCTCACCCGCAGCCTCAGCCCAAATGTGTTATTTACATGGATCTCGTGCAGTCTTAGTCTGAATGTCATGCGTGTGCATGGATTTACTGTATCCTCAACCTGAGTACGTCATACACAAGGCAGTCCTGCAGCCTCTGACTGAATACGTCATAAGTGAGGCCTGCTGACTTCTTACTTGATGCTCTACGGCAGCCATAGTCTGCCTGTATCTGCCACGTCTTTTGTGCAGCCTCAGCCTGGTTGTGTCATACATATGGCTTTCCTGCCATCTCAACCTAATGATGTCACACACGAGGCTCTCTTACAGTCCCAACTTTATTATGTCATGCATACACTTGACTTTCCTGCAGTCTCCAGTTGATGATGTTTACACTCCAATCCAGTACAAAAGTAAGTGGACATTCCTTGGCCTGTAATGGATCAGAACCAGCACCAGATGTCCTTACGCCCTCTGAGCCTTGCTGCAGTATCTCTCCCACCCTATATCTTCGCCTGTCACCTTTGGCCTACAGTTCTGTGTCATTGTGATTAGCTCAGTGGCGTAGCTAGACCTATTACCACCCAGGGAGGTCCCTAAGTTTGCCGCCCGGTGCAGGTAAGAGCAGGGGCGTGGCGGTTCACAGACGACTTGTTCTTGGAGTGGGGGGGGGGTCGACAGCCGACTTTCTTAAAACCCGCCCCCCCCCCAGCTACGCCACTGATGATTTGCTGCTGCAGCTTCCTGAGGTGTGACGTAGCTCGTGTTCTTGAGGCAGTACCCCCACAGTGCTATATGTAGGTGTAGTGGTCTGCTGATCACTGGTCTAGTTGTTTTAGCACCACACCCATCCAGCACAGGCGTCACTGGCCATGTGACCCTGCCAATAAAAGGGGCCGGGCGCACGTGCCCTGGGCCAGTTCTACTATCTAAGTACTGTGTCTGTGTCTAGTCATTTTAGCGTGCATGAGGGCCTAGGGCCCTGCACCATTACAGTAGGGACAGTGAGACCAGAGGGCTGAGCTGAGATACACCCAAGCTTCTTATGGGGTGTGTGCATATTACAACCTGGCCTATGTGCAACTGGAATAAACCGCCCTTCAGTGTTCCGGCTGGCTCCGGCCGCCATGATTAGCGTGTTGATGTTCATGCGACGCTGCCTCAGCGAAGGCCAAGGGGCTCAGCTCCACATCTGCTATTCCTGGTCGGATTCTGCGTCTTTGTTTCTCCAGCTTTAGCCCGTATTCCTGTAACTTTAAGCAGGCTTTCTGTAATGCAGTCAGGAGAATGATAATATTTAGGTTGGCGCGAGGGGCTGTTTTCAGTTTGCAGACTCGAGCCCATTCCAATAGGATCAGCAGCAGTTTCTGCCTGTTGTACCTACCTCAGCGAGTTCACTAGCCAAGTACCAGGACAAGTAGGCCGGAGCAAGACCATGGCCCTGGCGCGGCCACCTCAAATCTATTTTACACAAATAAAAATAAGCGTTTAATGGCCGCGCACAGCCACACAAGTCCCATCTCAGAAGAAGAATAGTAGTAAACGTGTACTGCAGTCCGACACTGGCACTGGGGATGCTGGCAGTGAGGCTCTCCCCTCCCACTAACTACAGTGCCCTCCTTAGAGAGCCCAGGCAGAGGCAGGCTGCACTACACTGTGCTGTGACCAGCCGATTAGCGAAAGCACACGCAGTGTAGCACTGTGTACTGGCAGCTGTCAAAGTAAGTCGCCGCCATGAGGGTAGCACGGAGCGCACACTACTGCTGTCGCCCAAACACTGGGGCCCACATTTTCGGGGATTTGGAATAGGGCAGGGCAGCTTTCTGCGCTGCCCTACATCAAAGGGAAAGTGCAGGAATGCACCGTATTCATGCAATACGGTGCATTCCTGCACCGTATGTATGCAATACAGTGCATTCCTGTCCTTTATCCCTGCGCTGGCACCATTTCGGCAGCCTAGTGCCAACGCAGGCACCCAAGCACCATGGTGCCTGTTTTGTGGCTGGATTGTTTTTGTGCAGGTACGGGGACCTTCCTGCACAAAAATAATCCCAAAAGGTATTTTCCGCTTTCTTTGTGTGCTGCAGAATGCTGCACACAAAGAAAGAGGAAAAACAAAGAGAAATAAAGCTATTTCCCCTCGTTACGCCTCACCTCGGGAGGCGTAAGGATTTGCCGCTTTCCCCGGTTTACCTGATTTTGTAAATCTGGGGCAGCTTCAAAATCCATGGCTGTTGCAAGGGAAAACCCACCGCAATGCCCATCGAATGCCTCCTGCGTGCAGAGTAAGGTAACACAGTGATTTTCGCTGCCTTGGCTTACTCCATATCTATGAGCCCATTCAAAGCCACGCATTGTGGCTTTGCGTGGCCTCATAGGCATGAATTCATAATTTGCGCCGCTTCGGCAGCCCAAGGGGTCTATAAATAAGCTCCTGGGTGTCTGAGCCATAGCAATGCCCCTCTTGTGACTGAGTGTCAATCAAGCAGGCAGTCTCCCTGAGACGAGTAGACTCTGCATGGACCACAGGAAGCCTCGGGCATATGCTCTCTCTTGGCTGTCTTGGTCCCTTTTGTGTACAATGAGGAAGATCTACTGACCTGGGCAGGAGTCTTCCTCATGCACTGCAGTGAGACTACACTGCAGCACTCTCAGCCAGTCAATGTCTAGTCACTAGGACAGGTAGCGGCCTGGATAAGAGCCTATCTCATAGACCTTCGTTCAGGTTGGAATGAGCACAACCCTAGTCATTGCAGTGGTGGGGGGAGGGGCAACATGAAGGTATAGCAGCATAGGACATGGAGCCTGCAGGGAGTCTAGAAATGAGCTGTAAGGTCCCATGACCTGACAATGTTACGACTAAGTAGCTTGTTCGCTTCTGATTTTAACATTGCCTTCTGGTACCTAAAGTCATGCATTTATAATGCAGGGACACACCTAAAGGAACCTGAAAGCAAAGCACAAACACAAACAGCACTGGATGAGCTGATAATGTTGGGCATGGTTGATTTAAGAGCTCTGGTGCAGGAGGGGGCCCGAAGCAACATGGATCTCACGACCCGGAAGCTTTAGGAAGAGCCCAGAACTGCAGAGAGGGCAGGGGATGGAGGAAGGCTAGAAGCTTCAGGCACACCACCAACTGGAAGGAAGAAGGCAGGAATGGCACAGAATAAGTACAGTTGAGCAATGGACCCCGCAGCTGTGTGGATGCCAGGAGGGGAAAGGGACCCTCAGTGCAGAAGCTACAAAGAGACCAGCAGCTGTTCCGCAGCCACCAATGCTTAATTTGCAAAATAATAAGTGCCAGTGCCCACATTTTTTCTCTGAGCCCATGGCCGGCAGCCGAATGGTGGAGCTGTCTAATACCAATGCTGTTTATGCTTGGTTCCACCTAATGCCCCTTTCATCCACCATCATGCACTGCTTCCACCTTTATCTCATTCTTGTAGGTTCCTTTTCATGCCTGATTTCTCCCTGGTACTGTTTTTCGGACATTCTCTTCTCTTTCTTTCACCCTTTTCTGTCTTTCTCTCTCTTGTTATGGGTCAAAATCTAATGATGGACAACTAAGTTCTGGTCCTCAAAAAGGAGTGCCAGTGGGCCCTACCTGCAACAACTGGCTCAAATTATGCGCTGGCAGCCTCACCTGCAATGGCAGCCAGAGGGCAGGAGAGAAGAAGATCCTAGAGCTTCGGCAGGCAAGGAGATTCAGCACAGGCAAGAGCAGCAGTGAGGCTAGATTCTGAGCTAGGAGGCCCAGAAGTGCAGTGAGGATAGGAGATTCAGGAAGTGTTCAGTCCAGGAGATGCAAGGAGATTGGATATTTAAACTGAAGGGATATTTGGAACTAACAAGAGAACTAGGAGCCTCATGGCAGCCTGTAGCTGCAAGGAGGACAAAAGTTGCAGGTTTGGACTGGCCTAAAGGGCAATTAGGCAGTGCCAGAAGCACTGGTCTGGCAGGTCAGTGCGTATGTCATTTTTAGGTCGAGCCTGGGCAGCGCATGCGCTGCACTACAAGGCATGCTGTGTGGAGGTGTGGCGTAGAAGCTCCGCCCCTTTCCCGCCCATCTTTTCAACCATCTTTTCAATTGGCTCCTGTTACTGTCATTTCGAAATCATTGCTTTTCATTCGTGAACAGACTTAGTAGTCCTTCCTTGGTACCGCCTTGACTGCATTTGTAACCTCTCATAACGACTGGACTTTTTACTTGTGTTGTTACATGCTCAGCTTTAGCTAGTCCGTGAGCAGTATTTTCTTTAATGATCTTCCCTATTCCACCCATGACGTCGCAGCATGCCGCCACCTTTTATATTGTTATTAGTCATGCATTTTTTAATTTCCAGTGCGGTCCGCTTTAACTATAGTGGCCGCACTTATTTAATTATTTAATTTAAGGCGCGATCTGCTTTGACTTTAGCGGCCGCTCTTATTTATTTAATTTACAGCGCGTGCCGCTTTCACTTTAGTGGCCGCGCTTATTTCTTTTTTTAATTTACAGCCCGACCGCTTTCACTTTAGCGGCCGCACTACAAAAGCTTTATTTTTATTTTTATTTTTTACACTAAAGGCCCGATTCTGATGCGGGTTGGAAAAGCTTCCCGACCGAGGGCCTGATTCTGATGCGGTTAGGAAGGCCTCCTAACGGCATTTGCTCCTTCCAAATCGGATCGGGAACGTGTCTTCCCGACCGAGGGCCCAATTCTGATGCGGTTAGGAACAAATGTTCCCATTGAAGTCAATGGGAGTTCAACCAAATCGTATCTGGAAGCATCCGGATGCATCCTACTCCGCCGGTCGGACTTTCCCGATCCGAGTGAGTCGGACACCATTTCCCAACCGATTCGGTCGGGAAGCTTTTCCAACCCGCATCAGAATCGGCCCCTTAGTGTAAAAGTGCCCCATACTCGCTTTCACTTTAATGTTGGCCATGCCCCTTTCTTTATACACAGCTCACTGTAACCTGAATACGGTGAGCAGAGTCTAAAGAAAGGGGCACGGCCACCATTAAAGTAGTCTCACTTTGCGAGAATTTGAGCTATTAGCATTAGAAATGAATATGCCTTTTATATGTGTTGCTTTGAAAACACATAAATAAAAGGCATTATCATTTACAATGCCAATAGCTTTAATTCTCGCAATTGCGAGACCTATGCATTGAAAATGCCTGTTTTGGCTGTTTGTGGGCATTTTCTTTGTCTGGTGGCCCAGTTTTTACTGTTGAGTTCTCTGATATTACCAGAAACATTGCCTGCAGCAAGCACAAAAGCATGCAGTTACCCATACCTTGAAAAGCGCCTATACAGCTTGTCTTAAAAAGTTCGAAACTGCCTTGATTTGGAAATGTGGGATACTTTTTTCTCGTTAAGGCAGCCACGTTTATTTTGGTGCACGGGCTATTTTCTGATTTAGTCTAACCCTGAAGAGTTAAAGGGAATAGAAAAGCTGAAGGGAGGTGAGGAGCTGCACTGAACCAGGTGCTCAAGGCAGGCAAAGCTGGGGGGGGGGCGGGAGGGGGTTCATAATTACCGCTAGAGTCATTATGTGAAATTCCTAAAAATTACATGAAATTACGCATAGTCGCAAAATGCAGCTTCCTGCTTTTTGCGCATAAAACGATGCAAAGACATAAAGTAGCATGAACCAGCAGGGCGTGTAAGAAATTGGATTATTATTTGGGGTGGGTGTGACTACCCACCTCACTGAATAATTACAACCCATGTCAAGGTGAATGCTTAAAGTCACTAAATTAACCTGAGCTCTAACTCCTGGTAACAATGGCACAGAGCAAATAGGCTTAACTTAGGGCAACGTGTAAAGCATTTATGCAGAAACAAAACAGTGTAAAAGTCAAAATGCAACACAATAAAAATCATCCCACACCAAATTAGAGAAATAGAGTAAAAAGTCTTAAACAAAATTACACCAACATAACAAAAATCCAATAAGGAGAACCAGAGATATGAATTATTAGAGTTGTAAGTTGGAATAGCTCCAAGAAGCAGACAGTGCCAATGATAGTCATTGGTCGCGATAGACCAGAACTTAGGTGCAATTTGATGCTGAGTGCTATAGAGTACGAGTCGAGTACACCAGCCAGTTTGAACCTGGTCAAATATTTTACCTTCTGACTTTAGTCCTTTAAATCCCTGTCTACCACTGTAGTACTCTTCTAAAGCCCCCAGGACCTCAGCGGAGGTAATTAGAGAAACTCACTGAGCATCAGGCAGAGGCCAAACAGCAGGCTTCAAATCAGGTCCATTTGCCACTCGTCAGTTGAGCAGTTGCTGGAAAAGGCCTCATAGCTTGTTGTGTTCCTACAGCTTTAACAGAAGGTCCGCTTTATAAGCGTTGTAGTCCACGCTTATGCCTTGGGTACAAGAGAGAGCAGGTCCAGTCCTATAGGGCTCCTCTCAGGTCACAGACACCAGGTCCATTCCTCTTCTATTCTTCCTCAGGTCCAGGAGTGTTCTGAAGTGGATGGCTGGGGATGCAACATTTATGCTTGGCATGGGCTAGTGGGTGGGAATGACTCCTGGGCACACCGTAACTATCGGGTAAAAGTTCCTGTGGCCAACCTTACCCACTTTGGGCACTTTCAAGATGGGAAAAGTCTTCAGTCACACTAACCATGGGCTTTGAGGGCAAGTGGTGTTTGTGGGGGTGTATTATGGTAATCCCAGTGTCTTCCCACATCTAAAACTAAAATCCAGTTTGACACAGCCACTGTATCCCCAATAAACCATGAGACAGAAGCCAGGTAGAACAAAACATGTGTTTCCAGCAACTAGAAACTGACCATACAAGAATCATTGTGACATCCTGTTTCCCTTCCTTACAAGAGTGTCCCCCAGTAGTACATGTAAAAAACCCAGAAACAGAAGTCTGGTAGAACAAAAGTAGGATTTTCCAGCAACCAGACAGTGATTACAAAGACTTTCCCTTTTTTTCATTTGCATCCTCAATGTTACATGTAATAACCGAGAAACAGAAGTCTTGTAGAGCAAGAGTAGGGGTTTCCAGTAATCAGACAGTAGATACACAAGAATTGTTTTGGCATCCTGTTTCCCATCCTTTCAAATGTGCCACCTGAATTTAATGCAAACCCAGCAGACCAGTCAAGCAGGATTTGACAGTCAAGCAGGATTTGACATCCTAAGGTCAAAAGGATGCTCACAGCCCCTACCCTACATATACTTTCAGGTTCAAAGGAGTCATCCCTTCTCCTTCATATCAGCCTATTGTTTGCTCCTAGGAAGCATTTCACACATTTTTCACGCTCATTGAAATGCTAATTACGTTGTGGCAGACCAAATTTAGCCTCTAGAAAATTCAGGCATGTAAAAGGTAACTTTCTAAAAGTTACTTTTCCTCAATATTTATTCAAAAAAATAACTTCAGCATTGTATTGGACTGTTTCATTATTTTTCTAGTTAGTCCCTTTCATGAGAAACAGTGTTAAGATTTTTAATCTGTACTCTTATTTACTAGATAAGATAGCTAGGCCTGCCACAGTGCAAAATAGCTTTTGGGTGCTAGTAACTGTAAAGACATGTTTACATTAAGGGGCATATTTACAAGCCCTCATTGCCACCAGAGTGTAATTTTCTTTGACGCTCTGGTGGCACAGCGCCATTTGCCATATTTACAAGGTGGCGCTAAGCCACTTTCTATGGCTTAACGCCACCTTGTAAATATGCCCCTTTTCGCCACAGTCCTCTGCCGCAAATGGGCCTGCAATGGGTGTTGGTGTGAGAGTTGCACCACAACACCCATTGCTTTTTGACGCTGCCCCGGATTTACAAGGCTGAGGCAGCGGCAAAAACAAACACCATGGAATACCAGGATTTAGAATGGCAATATGAGGAGAAATTATTCATTTCTCCTCGTTTTTTCCTCTTTCCATGTGTGCTGCATTCTGCAGCACACGTAGAAGGTGTAAATCACCATTATTGATTGTTTATGTGCAGAAAGGTGTCCCTTCCTGCACATAAACAATCGTCCCTGCAGCGCAGGCACCCTTGCAACATGGCAGCAGGATGCCTGTGCTGGCGCTAAGCAGATTTTTTTGTGCAAGTGCTAGGGGAAACACAGGGGTGCACCATATTCTTGTGAATGCAGTATATCCCTGCATTTAAAAAATGTCAGAGTGCGGCGCCCAAAATTTGGCGCAGCTCCGCGCTCCGACATTTTATTGTAAATATGCCCCAACACTGCTACATGTCCTACTTTTAAATACCATGCACCCTGCTGGTGGGCTCTAAGGCCTACATAGAGGTGACTTATTAATATTTAAAAGGGAGGTGTTGTCAAAAAGGTTTATTTTGGTAGGTCGAATTGCAGTTTTTACACTGCTACAGTTAGGCTACACACGGTAGGTCTTAAGCGATGTGTGCACTACCGCTGTACTGGATGACACAATAGGTGCTACAGTCCACTAGTGTCATTTAACTTTCTGGGCCTACGAACACCTTGACCATATACTAGGGACTTATAGGCAAGTTAAATATACCAATTAGGAGCATACCCATTTGGCCATGCTTAAAGGAAGAACAGAGTTGCTTTACCACAGGTTAGCAGGGGTAAAGGGCACAGAATTTTAACACCAGTAAAAATATAGAGTCCGGCAAAAGGAAACAAATTGGGGTGATTGGGCACATCTGACGCATGCACAAGGCCATTATGATTAGGAATAGCACTCTGACTCAAGCCTGCTCCTGCCTAGCAATGTTCCCTTGTATTCCCCATACAATTCATCTTCATTCCATCATTTCCTGTCCACCTATCCCATTTTTAAGCTTTATTTTTTAACTTTTAGTGAAGATTCCCTGCAATATTCTTTTTTCATTTTTTTGTCCTATCTGTCTGCTTTGTGTTTCTTTGTCACCCCCACAGTTATGGCAGAAGAAGTCACTAGGCCACAGGAGGCCCAGGAAACCTCCAAGGTTGGTGTGAGGGCATTTTTTTCAGAAGAGAAGGTGGCTCTGCTATTTTTTTTGCCTCATGTTGGCAGCAGGCTGGAGGCCTGGCAACAGGTACAGACTTGCAATGTAGACACCGCACAGGAGGAGTATTCAGTGGAGCATGTACCACCACACCACAGTCTCCCACACCCAGCAGCAGGTCATGCACCACTGGGCTGACATTAAACACCGGGAGCAGGACCTGTTGGACATGACACCATGCAGATCCTTCTAACTTGGGACAGGAACATCTCTAGCATCCAAAATAGATTTGAAGCGTGTCTGTCAGGGGTGTTTCAGTGGATGTACTGGCGAAATCTCCAGTGCCACACAAGTAAGACAGAGGTGCTAGTTTTTTTTATCTCTCCCCCCGTGGGGTGGTGAAGTTTGGCCTAGTTATGCTCTATCTCCTCCGACCCCTACCACAGTGGTTCAGAATCTCGGAGTGAAGTTCGATAAAACCTGTCCTTTAAACCACAGGTGGAGAGTGTTGGTGGGACCTGTTTTGGCCTTCTCCGGCTTTTGAGGAAGTTCTTGTTTCTGCTCCCTGCCAGAAGATGGTTGTCCATGCCCTCATTTATTGAAGAAATATCCCTATGCAACTATCGGTCTATATAATATGAAAGACCTAGTTATACAAACACATGATATTTATAGACTCAGTGTACAATCGTAATCAGTAAAAATTTATTTTATTCATACAAAATCATTTAAAATAACCATTATAGATTCTGCGATGTGTCTGTGAGAAACATAGATAAGACAATGACATCACAATATGGCCAACAAAATTGACAAAAGTGAATACATACAACAATCATGTGCATATGTCCTATACATATAATCATATAAAGCAAATTATATGATCAATAATAAAAATAAATTAATTAGAGTACTACAAAAAATACAATAAACAAAGGAGAAGAATCAAAAACACAATCATTCGAAAAAATATATGACAAAGTGGCTAATAATTTGATGATGAATTTTCTTAATATCTACGCACGTTTCGGCGTGCAGGGTGCCTTCATCAGGACAGCCACAATAATTCCTATACCAACACCAGATGATATGGTGGTCAGGCCAAAATTTATATGGGATTTAGGGATATAACGATGAAAAATACGATGAACAGCTCGTAGTTAGATATATGGAGCACTAAGGGTCAGTCAGCTTATAGTCCGGATTAAGACCCAAGTTAGCAGTGATAACAGGAGATCAGCAAAAACTTGAATGAAGGTGTATCTTTAAAAGGGAGGTAGAACTAAGCAACTTCTTCAGGTAATAAATGGCCTTCGGAATAAAGTTACGTTTCATGAGACAATTCCAGACAATGCTCGAAGAATCAAGGCTGCATAGGAAGTTTTCTGCTTGAATCCTTGTCGCTGACTTTCTGAGCAGAGTTTCCTATGCATCGTTGACTCTTCGAGCATTTATGGTCCCTTTTATGGTCATCACCTATGTCCCATCCCTTGATCTAGAGTTTGACCAGTTGCTGCAGTTTTCTTTGCAGCATGCTCAACTCGCTCTTCTTTTTCTGTGCAGCAGCTCTGCATGCATCCTCCTCCTTAACGTTCTGGAATCTCTGCTTCACCCATTCCCTCCACTCACAAGTCGAGCGAAAGAGGTCCTTCATGTCCCTCCATTCTACTTATGTGAATCTGAAGTTTGTCACTAACTCCTCTTTTTCCAGCAGGGAGCAGTTCAGCTTCCAGGAACTGGGCCAGTGGGGAACTTCCCTGTAAGCTTCCCCTCAAAACTGACTTCTCTGTGGTCAGAGAAGTGGACAGCAACCATGGAGTTTCACCCAGGCTTTACTGTTGGGGAGGTGAATAGGAAGTTGATGCTGGAACACATGGAGCCATCAGACTGACTCCATGAAAAATTCAGGCATTCATCCCCATGACACCTACCACATTCCCCATCAACCCCTCACCTACCATTTTCACCAACAGCCTAAACGTCATGTCCATCACTAAAGAGCCTGACCCAGTGCGTCCATCCGCCTCTATGGTGCAACTGAAATCACCACCCATCAGGATGGTCCTGGAAGTCATGAGCTGCAGTCTAATGACCTGGAACATCTCGAGCCATTCATTCTTCTGCCTCTCTGGGGTTTCAGACCACAAGACATCCCCGACCAGCACTTTGCCCTTAACCTGCTCAGTAATCTTCTCGGTTGTGACTCTTTCCCCTGATTAGAATTGGGTCCCTTGAAGACTTACAGTTAGTTCCTCCAGACCAAAATGATGACCATGCATCCACTGCCCCTCGAGTTGGCTGTCCAACTAGGCATATGGAATCCCATATTTCTGCAGAAACCAGATGTCTCCGTTCTGGGCTGCCAAGGAGGGAAAAGTGCCAGTGTGTCTAGCCAGATCCTTCACACTCCTGACATTCAAGGTGAACTATGATATATCCATTGTCCCCACACTTGCTATCAGTTCAAACCACTATGGGGGGAATGGGGTCTGCACTACTCTGTCTAGGAGGGTTGAGCCTCCTGCAGGTCTCCTCTTAGAACTTCCTCTTCTGTGAGGTCCTCCAACGATACCTTTGGCACCTCTGCCTATTCAACTTCCTCTCGTCTTGGGGTCTTCCGTCTGGTGTCCTCTGACTTCCAGATGCAGCCTCCACATTTCCTTTTGGAGTCCTTAATTTAGTTCTTCGACATCCTTCTCCCTGGAGTGGACTGTTGTGTATTCATTCTCTGCTTGTTCTGCCTTGGGGGTGTGGAGCTTTTACTGGTGTAGAAGTCCGCCTTTCCTGGTCTTTTCCTCTTTGTTACTGCTCTCTTTCTTGGCACTGTCCTTCTTCTCTTCTTTCTTCCCTTTCTTTTGCCATTCTGCCTTTACTGCTGCTAGTTGTGTTCTGTTCTCCTTAGCTTGGGCTTCTGGCTGTGGGCCCCTCTCCTGGTGAACGTCTGTGACTGGTGGGGTCACTTACAATGCTTCTTCTTCCATGGTGACTCTGTCTGGTTGGGGTTCTTCCGCTATAGTTGTCATCTTGAGTGGGGCAGGTGGTTCCACCTGAGTGTCTGGTCCTGCTTCAGGTTTTGTCTTTTCGGGTCCCACTGGTGGTGGTTTTGTGACCTTGAAGAAGGGTCCTCTTAGGGCGTCTTTCCTTTCCAGCTCGGGTTTCTTCCTAGCGTTTTTCCATGCAGCCTTCGGGAGGGCTTTCAGCTTTGCATTGGCAGCCTGGTCCAGCTGTGGTCTGGTGGTTCTTGTTGGCGGGGTTCCTGCTGCTGCATAGCTCTTCATACTTTCGGACTTGGGGCATTGGCAGTATATGTGTCCCTCAGCGCCGCAGAGTTTGTATATCTCCATGCCAGTGCACCCGCTTGCTTCATGTCTAGTCACCTCGCAGATCCTGCAGAACTTCTCCAACAGTACTTTTCTTTGTGTCCCATGGCTTAGCATTTCCTGATGGTGAAGGGCTGTCCTGATATTTCCCTTTTCCACTCCCAGGTAGAAGTTTTCCAGTGGCTGCTTCAGGCTGTCCTTTCCTGCTGGGTTCTGATCCAGTTTCAGGGTCACTTGCCATGTCATATTCCATATGCCACGTCTGTCCTGAACTTTGCTGGGTCTTTTTGTAATGGTGCCGTATCTCCTGAAGAGGAATGCAATGTCCGAGTCTGGGATGTGGGGGTTGTTCATCTCCACCATGATCTTCTTCTCCTTCGATATCCCATCCGGCAGACATGTTAAAGGCATTGTATGGTGTCTTGCGCATCTTATCCTGGAAGGCCTTCCAGTATTTCGTGAAAGGTGCTTGGGTGATGAAGGATAGTAGGAATATGAGTCCTGACGTTGACACTTGGCAACTTAACACCTCCGTCTCCAGGGTCCCTGCTAGCTTTAAGACTTTAACTAGGAGCAGCTACCTATCCAACCTGAACCCATCCTTCCCGTCCTTTGCTTTAACCTCTCACTGCATCATCTGGGTATGCCTACATGTGAGGAAGTCCCCACTGAAGGGTTCAGGAGCTTTCCTTTTCCAGGTCCTTTCCTTGTCAATTCCTTTCCCCTCTGGTTTGGCCACGCCAGTCCTTTTAGAGACTACCCACTTGTTCCTTAGGGCCTTCTTTCCACCAGCCTTCCCAGCACTGGTGCTCTCTTTGGGGGGGTTCCCCTTATTGGCACTGGTGTTGGCCTCCCTGGTGGGTTTGAGGTCAGGCATCTGGGCATCCACTGGGGGATGTCATCCTGGATGCGGTCTGGGGCACTAATGTCCATTGATTCAGCCATTTTGCTAGGTATTTCCACCCACTTACTGCGTGGTTACTATTTCTGCTAAGGAGTTGACCGACTGAGTTTCTGGGTGGCCTCAAGGGGGGAACGCACATCCCTACAGACAGCACTGTCTGTGCTACTGGAAACACTGTACATTCCTCCCAAGAGCTAGGTTTATAGGTGTTACCGCCTAAGCATGGGTCCCCTCTCTGGAGCTCTGAGTTCTGGAAGGCCTGTGAAGGTTGTTAGGAGGGATGTTAAGCCTGCAGAGTCAGTCCACCCAAGCACCAAGAAAAGTAGAGAAGAAGAGAGAGCAATGTTGCCTATGATCACACAGTCTTTGAGAGTTTCTTTTTGAGCCCATACAGAGAAAATAGGCACCAGCATGCTGGTGCCCCTACCCTCTCTCTCTAGAGAGGGTTGGGCCTTGTCAGATTTATTGTGTGATTATATATATGCAATATATATAATCACTGCTTCCAAATCAAAGTTGCAGTCCTGCAGTTTAAATTTGGATCCTTTTCACAAAGGAACAAATTCCACTGAATAAATACTACACTTGACCTTAGCCAAAAGGCTGAGCATAGTGCTCCAACTCAGAGTGCTTTAAAAAAAAATGTGGTAAGCTCTCCTGGGGTTATAGATTCAATGACCCAGGAGACTTGCTGTTTTTTAGGTCGATGCGCGCTGCGCTAGGAGAGGGCCTCTTGGAATCACTCCAGACTTCCAAGAGACTTCTCCGTGTGGGTCGGACTCCTCCCACACATTCCATTGGCCTTTGCGTGTGGCTTTCAAAAATGAAAGCACGCAAATGGCCAAACGCGGGTGCATGTCCCGCCTTTTCAATAAAGGTTCCCTCCCATGACATTTGGGTCTGGGGAGCGAGCAGAGGCGCGCATTGTGCCAGCTGCATTGCTCCCTTATCGTCGCTTTCACTTTGGTGCCGCGCTTGTGTCATGTTTTTTAGTTGTTCAGCTCCCGCCCCCCACCCGCTTTTACCAAGCTTTCACCAGGTTTATTTATGATGTTGACTCAGAAATTATTTTAGTTAAATAAATACTCTCAGACCCGCCCTGTAAAGCAGTTGTAGAAGAAAAGTAATAAACACCGTTTTTCCACACGCGCTGGCTGAGCAGCTGTCGTTTGCTTAATTCACAGATTCATATGCACACGAGAACAAATAAATAGTTTCACACCCGCGTTGTAAAGCAATTGTAGAAGAAAAGTAATGAACACCGGTTTTCCACACGCGCTGGCTGAGCAGCTGTCGTTTGCTTAATTGACAGACTCATATGCACACGACAACAGAAAAATATACAATTATCTTAACCAGTAGTTTCCCTCTTCTACATTGTAATTCTTTACATGGCTTAACATGTCACAATCCATGTCCAGATTTAGGAGGCACCTGTGTGAACATTTGGTGATTTCACAGCCTGTCCTCCCCGCTATACTATTCGTTTGCGACCGTTTTTTAATGTGATGCGTTCTAGGGCGGAGGTCCTTATTTCAAGCATTCAAAACAACTGCCTGGCCAGAAAAACATTCCCTACCACTGCTCCAGCAGATACCAGATCAATTGCAAATAACAGTCCCGCTTTGACAACTGGGGGATACTCTGCAGGTAAAGGGTAGAACGCGAGAGCGTTGCGAACCACAGTGCTGCCGCCTTGTGGCCGCAGAGGGCACTGCTTAGAATTGGTAAAGCATCTTCTCAGCCAGCCATACACACACGGTGTCGAGTTCTTCACAATCTCACACATTTTCATGTGTTTTTAACTCTTGGTCGATTTCAAATACCATTGCAGTTACAAGACCTAGGAGGGGAACTCCAGGTCGCCAGCGTCACGGAGGTTCGAGAACCACAAGGTTTTAAAGAGGTTTATATTTTTTTGTCTTGCAAAGACTGTCTTAAAAGAAACCCATCATCATTCGCGCGCAAAAGGAGTAAAAAAAGATTTGTTTGTAAAAAAAATGGTAGTGGCAAACAGAAATCCACAGACTGCTCAGTGAGTAGAATAGCTTTTTTGTGCAAAGCTTCTCTTTTTATGGATTTTTTCCTCGCTGTGCTGCTGGTTTGCTTGGGCGTCGGCGTCTGGCTGCTCCGCCTGACGGAATTGTCAGGTTATCTTTTATTCACGGGAGGATGAAGGCGAGAAAACACACCGGGCTGTGTAAATCAAGCCAGGCAGGGGGTCGGGTCTGCCTTTCTCACAGGCAGCGGGAATGCCAGGAATTAGAGACATCAAAAACATGCAACTGCTCGCATTTTTGTTTGGAATCCTTTCTTCAAAGGCGGCATTGCTGGATGAACCAGCGTCATGTTAAATGGTGCTTCCTAGCTGCGGCATCGTAAAGAGCACAAGGAATCCGCGATATGTTAATATTTGCGGACAAATAATGCCACCAAAGGTGATTCCGTCTGCCTAATGTAAATATTTACAAATTACACCATAGTATTTAGTAGTGTGTGTATAATAAAAGTATGTTTACTTTTTAAATAAGAAAAAATTAACTGACTAAATTTTTATTACTGTTATTAATGCATAATAGTGGATGCTCACTACTAGACAACACAAACTCCCTTAAATAGGACTTCAACTACACTACACTAAAAGTGTGAACTACTACAATTGGGTACTTATTTTTATTTACAAAACACTTTGCACCTTATTACTTATGGAGTCCTCATATTCAGCAAAACTAATAAAACCTCCCAAAGGCGAGACCTATTGGCTATGCCAATGCTTGTTTTTAATGTTGCTGGGAGGGCTGATGAACTCCCTACAGCCCTCCACAACATAAACCAAATGCTTGGTGGTAGGGGCACCACCATGATGCAAAAATTCAATGAAAAGCTCTCGCAGAGCATCTGGGGAGAGAATGTGACCTAATGGCTAGGGCGGTCGACTTTGGAGTTGGGGAACCGGGTTCGAGTCTCGGCAGGGACGCTCAACATTCTGTGACTCTGGCCAAATTACTTAATCTCTCTGTGCCTAACAAAAGTGAATGTGTCCATCTGTGGCATAACTGGTGCTCATGTAAAGCGCTCTGATACCTCCGGGTCTAGTTCACGCTATATAAAACTCTACCAAACAAATTATAGGGTGCTCCTTGCTTGGACCAGTGAATAATAAAAGCGCTGCTCCTGCCACTCATTTTTTATTCTTTTTCATTGTTGGTGTCCCGGGACACCCAAATGTTATTTCAACTTTAGGGCCACCGGGAGAGTCCGGCGGCACCTGTGGTCCTTGCCGGGTCCATAGTCAGCACCCATATTGGGTGCCAGTGGGAGCCGGACATTATTTTAAAGTGGGTGCCCACTTGCAGCACCCACTACATGGCCAATCTTTGGGGGCTGCGGGGGAAGTGCCAAGCTCCCATGGCCCCTGCCGGCTACCCAGCCAGTACTCGTAGTGCAGGCAGAAGCAGGCCATTATTTTTAAGTGGGCACCACAGTGCCCACTCCGGGCATGCACAGCACAGTCAATCTTTGGGGGCTGTGGGGGGAGCCCCACAACCACCACGGCTACTGCTGGCTCCCGTGCCAGCACCAATAGTGAGTGCCAGTGGGAGTCGGCCATTAATTTAAAGTTGGTGCCCACCAGAGGCACCCACATCAAGGCCAATCATTGGGAGCCTTGGGGGAGCCCCAAGACCCTTCCTGGCTCATGTTGGCTCCCCAGACAACACCCATCCTGGGTGCTATTGGGAGCTGACTTCATTCCTTTGCTCCCACCTGGGCAGAAGCAGCTTTTTTCTGAGCTTCTGCCGGGCAGGAGCAAATTTGTGCTCCTTGCCTGGGATTGGTGGGGAATTTAATTTGTATTTCCTGCCTGCACTCTCCTGAGCAGGGAACAATGGTGTCCTGGAGGGCGGGATCCCCTGCACACTGCGTTAATCGGGCCACAGGGGATGGGGTCCCCAGTGCCTGACAACGACTCAGTGGGGTGCCACACATCCCTCCCCTAAATGTAAAAGTCAGACTAGTGGGGGTCACAGGGGTTCTCTAATGTTTGGGGAAGGGCCACACGCCCTCTTCCCAAAAACCCTATTTGCACCAACACCCGAGGCCTTCACCCACACGTGGGGGCTTATGCTAGAAAAGGGCAGGCGCCTGCCTTTTTTTTTTTTACCAAGACCGTATATCCTCTGCAAATCTGTGGTAGCGGAAAAAAAATAAAAAATAGATTTTTGGCTGATGTTTTTTTCCTAGGACATGGGAGTGAGTCTCCATGTACAAAAACAGCTACCGCCACATGTTTGTTGCTCAGGTGGCAGCCAATCAGATCTTATCTTTAGATCTGTCAGCTCTGCGGAACCTCTGCAGTGTGATATATATATATATATATCCACATACAGGGATGACTCAGTGTCATACACTGGAATACAGAAAAAAAACAATGGGTTTTTAAGAAGAACCCTCTCCCACCAACCTAGTTGGTGGCATGCTTCATCATTGGGTTCCCAGCTGGGCTGCCGAGTGCAAAACCTAGGGGATAAGGACGTACCCCCTTTTTTCTCATTTCTTCCTCGCTCTCTCCTTGTTGTCCTTATATATATATATATACACATATATTTTAAACGCTAATTTCTCACAAACTCCTGAGCGGATTTACACCAAATCTCTAAAGCACAGACCAAGAGCCAGCTGTCTGCTAAATTTGGTGTCATTCCATTCAGCAGTTTCTGCTATAGCCCATCTTAAAGAAGTCTATGGAAAATGCATGGGGATTTTGTGTTTTGGGGCCCCCTTTTTTCTCAGCCCCCACTTGATGGATCACCCCGAAACTTTCAATGTACAAACTAGTCAAAAAGTAGCACCTTTTCAGAAAGTTTTGGGGAGATTTCATCAAACGGTGCCAGAGTTATTAGCAACACAAAAAACACTTTTCCTATGGAACATCAGACCGAATTATAACTACCTAGTGGCAACCACCACTAGGATATGTATATATCACTCATTGGCGCTTGCCAGTGGGTAGTTATAGTGAGGCCATGTTTACATAGGAAATGGATTTTTTGGTTTGCTAATACATTTGTAGTCATTTGATGAATCTTCACAAAGCTTTCCAAAAAATAAGTTCATCCACCTCAGCACCTTTCTGGAAAGTTTCAGCATGATCCATGAAGTGGGGGCTGAGAGAAAAGGGGGGTCAAACTAAATTTCCACATGTAATTTCCATAGGGATTTTTGGAATGCGCTACAGGCAAAACGAAATTAAAAATTTGGTTGGAAGGTCTTGGTCCAGAAAGCGTGCTTTTTATGATTTGGTGTAACTCCGTTCAGTTGTTTCTGATAAATTAATGTTAAAAAATATTTGTATAAGTGGGCGGATGTGTTTGCGGGAGTTTCGTGAGAGTCCCGTGATCGTGCAAAAATCAAAAATAGAGCCAAGTGATTGGTCGAGTGGGCTTATTTCCAGTGGCGTAGCAAGGGGGTGCCAGGGATGGCGGTCCGCCCTGGGCGGCACGAGTTTTGGGGGCAGCTCCACCCCCGCTCTTACATGCGTTTGCAGTAGGGCGGCAATCACAGAATTTAGCGTCAGCAACCCCCGCTCTTCAGCGCGGCCGCGGTGGCAAAGGCAGGGACCGCCATGGGCAGCAGAGTGCCTAGCTACTCCACTGCTTATTTCCCCATCTGCTGTCTCACTTTTCTGGGAGCAAGAGGCTCCTGCGAGTCCCACGGGAGCTGGCGCTGAGATTGGCTGGCCACAACTTGAAGAGAAATAGGACTTGGTCCCTGTGTCCTGAAAATGTAAATGAAAATGTAGTGTGAGGGGGCAGGGTAGGGGTACCATAACCCCCTGGACCATGTGGCAAGGTCCCAAGGGACCCTCCTCCCCTGGGCCCAAATTTAAAAAAAAATTATTGTGCCCTAAAGTAAGTATAACTCGCGCCCTTGCCATGCACTGCTAATTACCTCCCATAATACATCACTCATGATGTGTTCTATGACATCACTGATTACATCACTCATGACATCTGAAATTTCATCATTGATGACAGCACTGTGCATGGCCAGTGAGAGTTATAGTTACTTTAGGGCATGAGTTATAGTTACTTGAGATAACTGTAACTGGTGAATTTCAGTGGGTTTGTTATTTTAGGATGGTATGCTAAATACTCATGCATATTTATTTGCATACATACAAAATGAATTAGACATTAAATAAGTTTAGCACTGAAGAAAAAACACAGTTAATGTCTACATCATTTTGTATATAATTATATGCAAATGCATCTTTAAGTGTACATAAATTAATATATATACACCAAGATATATTATACTTGAATGGTTTCTTCAGACTTTGTAGGTGGGGAGTGGAGCTTTCTTGGTCTTGGAGCCAGGTATGCTCAGGCTTATACTGCCTGGCAGGACGTGGGCAAAACAGAGAGAAGATCTTAAGGCTGATGGGGCTCCACCATGACACTCCTGCCGCTGCCGTCTTCTTCTCCATGAGGCGCTGCACAATATTGTTGACTTTAAAATGTTGATTGCTTTAATATTTCAACAACGAAAACTTACGATGGTAGCAACAATATCATCTGTTATAATTTTAAACTAATTTGTACGACAGAGAACTGTTTTTAAGAGGGAGGTTAAAGGGAATAATGTGGGGTTTGTTTCTCAAGCAGTACATTTGTTTGCTTGTAAATTATTAAATCACAAAACAGAATCCAGCTATGTCAAGGAGACTAAACCTCCATTGGAGAAAACAGAGTTTTCTTGTAAAACCCTCACCCACCAGAGTTACCTCTTGGTGGCATGCTTCATCATCGGGTCCATCCCGTTCCGCTACAGAGCGGGGCATGCTGCGACCTACAGACTACACGGGAGCAAATGATAATTGCTGCATTTGTTTTGTTTTGTTACAGTATTCCTTTCCTTCCTTGTTCCTCACTACACCCAGTCCCCAATTCTTTAAAAGTTATTCACCTTCCTACATTTCTCTCTCTGCCTCTCAACCATTTAAATTACTGGACGAAGAGGTGTGTTGACTAGTGCCCACTGCCCTCCATCCACCAATACCCATCCCATTCCCAACATGTGGTCCTCAACGTCTTCCTAAGTTTCTTCCTTCTATGCCATTTCTTATACTGGTACCTCTTCTGTCTACCATTAATCATTTAACCTGTCCATAGCCAAACCTAAACTTGGCACAAGTCCTGCCGTAAAACGGCAACCTTACCTAACACTCACTTGCTTCCTAGCCCAAAAATAATATCTGCTGTACTGGTTATGAACTAGGGGTGGGGGGGTGGTGTAGGGAGGGCGACTCAAGGTGGAACCTGAGAGCAAGGCCACTGGAATTATTGTTATTATGTGCCAAATGTCCAAAAATCACGCTGCCCAGCTAGCATAGCTCTATTAATGTTGCATGACATAGTAAAATATATTGTGCAGCATAAATTTAAAGCATCAAACTTTTCGATGCCAATGTATATAACTTTGTAATCTAGTCATTTCTAAGCACATGTTACGTGTCAGGTGAAAGAAAGTGTCACCCCATGAAATAATGTATTTAAACGTTTCTATTTTTCTTTTTCTTTCATTTGGGCAAAAAAAATATTATTCAGGTGTTCATGGGAGATTCATTCAAGCAAAGTACTGCAAATAGTAATTACGTGAACAATGTGTAAAAAAAGTCCCACGGACACAGAATCACATGAAAACAATCCAGTGGCCACAGAGAACCAGCAACATCATGTGCCTGACTGACCAAACAAACATGCTTAAATTTAAATCCAGTATTTGTAAAGCGCGAACAGCTACCCGAAGGCATCCCGGCGTTGGGGGCCGTCGGGAAGATTAAGCAAGCTATTGCCCAGAGTCACATGGTGCTGGGCTGACCTGCCGCCGGTGATCGAACTGTGAGCCCCAGATTCCAGCGTCAGTCGCCCTGGCCGCGGCGCCACACCCTTGGTACTAAAATATATGTTCTTTTCTTCTCTCCTCACAAGATCCTGTTGTTCCTGTTGAAGGCTCTGCCCGAGATACACTACCAATGAAGTCAGGCACCAGCGAGAGTTAGCTGCTCGGCTGTGCCACCAGAAAATGGGTTCCATCGTGGTGACCTTCCATTAGCTCGTAATACTGCTGGAGGAGGAGGCGGCAGCAGCGGTTCTTTCTGCCTCCAGTGACTATCCAGTGGAACAGAGGGCAGGGCTCCATCTCCCCAGCCACCACAGGAGGCCGAGTGGACCATCTCATGCAGCAGACACCACCACTCCCCCTCAGCCATAGAGGTCCTCCTCTGCAAGGCACTCAAAGGCATAGATAACTTAAAGGTAGGTCAGAGGGACATTTAAATTGACTTGAATTTTTGGATTGGTATCTTGAGTAGGCAGAGGGTTGGGACTATTGCGGGTGGTGTCAGTGCAAACAATTGGGGAAGGGATTTGGTTAGGTTAATTTAGTTTTGTGTTTTTTGAGGGACTTAGGGTAAGGGGTGGGTCGGTTTCGGGTGGTGTGATTGGGAACAGATAGGGAAGGGTTTGGTTAGTTTAGGACAGTTTTGTATGTTTTTGAAGACTTAGGGACAGGAGGTCTGTTGCAGGAAGCAGGGTTGGTTTATTTTTTGTTAATATATGCAGAATTATAGATATGTAACAGTAAATTATGAGGATGTTTTTCACCGAGGGTTCTGAATGACATCAAATAGACAACGAGAGCGAAGCTCCCTTTATCTATGATGTCACTGAGAACCCAGAGTTGAAAAACATCCCTGTAATTCACTTTTTACCCATCTATAATTATATGATATTTATGGCTCCCCAAAATCATCTGCACCTGCTTTCAGCTGCTATGCAGAGGAGTAATGGGGAAGCCATACATACCTTGGCCTCTGTTATGTATCTCTATCCCAAAGGGAAAAAAAAACGTACCTGCCATCCTTGATCAAACCCCACCACCTTCCCTGCCTTCCTTACCCCTCGTGCACCTGTGCTTTCTGCTTTCAGTCAAAGCAGACAAGCAGCGCTGCGCAGACAGGCTCTCAGAGAGACCTGTCAGTCTGGCCTGGAAGCCCTGTATTACATCACAACAGTGGGTAACCAGTTTAGTTATCAACTGTTCTATGTCATAGCAGTGGATTATGAGATACAGAAACTGAAATAAATGCCAAAGGCTCTCTATGAGAGCCATTCATAACACATATTTTATTTGTTTCCACTTATGGGTTTTTATTATCACTGTTATTATTATTATGGTTATTTGCTGTTTCGTCTGTTGTACTTTTCACATTAAATCTGAAAAACAGGTTGCTCCACATAGCTACTATCAGAGCAGACAATGAGCCCCAAACCTGGTCCGTCTGAAAATAAATGATCAATTGTCCACCCTCATCATCCTCTCTATAGTCTACTCTCTAATTGACCTGAACTCCCCTATCAGGCTTACCACAATGCAGGACTCCATTCCACCTTCCTGCATCAGTGTTTGAAACTGATGATGCATTACCTTTTCCTCCCCCCTTCATGATTTTATTCCATCTGAGAGCATCCATGCTTTTATTGTGTACTGTCCTACCCTCTGCGCATAGTCACCACTCACCACTAAAGAGGGATTCTACTTACGACAAACCATGGAATATAGGAGAGGTGTTTATATTATGCATTCTGCAAAGTCCAATCCAACAATAAGCCCAACCAGTCCCTCCTTCCATTTCTTACCTGAGCTGAAAGCCATTGTCTGTCACCTCTCCCAAGGTTTGCTATTGTTGATTTTGGTGACACAAGGGTGTTTCCAAAGGGACAAACTGATGGTGGCTCTAACAGGCCCCAATAGGGAGGACGTCACAAGAAAAATAAGGTTCTTATTCAGAATGGAGCAGGTGAACCTGCAAGGAAAGATTCTCCTTCTGCAACATGAAACTAAAAGCAAAAACAGATTGAGTGGAAAGCCTAAGACAAAGACCCATGTAAATCAACACAATGTACACGGTGAGTCATTTACAAAGTAATGAGCATTCAAGTCACAGGAGGTTAACTTTGGTAGCATCATCAAGGAGTCTGATTCTCTGTGGGGCATAGATTGTGGAAAAAAAATTGCACAGTACCTATCCTTTGCATACCATTGTTATAATATAGCCTCTGAACTATGATGTAACTTTCTGGCCTGGATAAGCGGGATGGTGTGGGCAAATTAGCATTTTTTTTTATAGCTTCAGCCTCTAACAGTTTAGCATTGCTTACACCACATACACCCCATAACTGTGAGATCTGTTAATGATGGAAATAGATAACAGCAAATTAGATCTCATAACTTGGGGAAGATGGTTAGGTTATCATTGATTGGATGGGTAGGGGGAATTCGGGAAAGCCATAGAGAGACAAACATGGCATTCAGCAAGTGCATGAAGGTGGCACATCTGTCATGGAAAGAAGTTGACTATTAAATTAACCTAGTCAGGCCTCATTTTCAAGCTCCTTCTGCCGCCACTGTGTTTTGACGCAGCGGCGGCACAATCAGTATGGCACACTGCGCCGTATTTACTAACTGACACATTGGGTCCAATCCGTCAGTTTGTAGAGCCCTGCATCACATTATACCTGCGCAAGGTATAATGTATGCAGGGTAGGCGTTCCCACGCAAAAAAAGCTACGAAGAACTGGCACAGTGAAATTTACAATATTTCACTGCGTCACTCTACAAATTCACTGCATCAAAATTTCAGACCAGGCGTAAGGAATGACGCAGGGCTTTTACAATGGGACTCGCCCATGTGTTCTGACGCACTGCTGGAGCTGTGTCAGTTTTGCGAGCAACTCCAGCAATGAGTCACTTTTGCGCCAACAGATGTGTCAGAATTTCTAAGCATCTGTTAATCCTTGCGCCATGGAGCCCTGCATTGTAAATATAGCACATCCATGGTGTCGCAAGGACATTTGGTGCAGGTGCAAGGAAACTGATGCATCAATGCTGATGCGTCTGTTTCTTGTAAATGAGGCCCTCAGTCTTTAGCAATCAAAAGCCTTCCAAGAGTAGTTATAGGTACCTAGGCTAGAATCCAAAATGGCAAAAGTACACACAGTTAAATAACATTTCTAGTATAAATTAAGAAAATGACACTGTAGACAAATGGTGCAACTGCATTCTTTTGGCAATGTCTGTCTTGGGAGCAGGAGCACCATGGAGTTGCCAATTCCTTGCAGAAGAGAAGATATGTAAAATGATAAAAATAAAATGAGAATATTTGGGAGTCAAAATAAACATGGTGCAGGGGGAGTCAGTGTGTGGAGCACAAGCTGGTGTTCAATTAACTAAGAGCCAATCTAGTACCCATGATCCCAGACAACTAGCTGCAAATACCCTGATTGACTGTCACCCAAACAGTAAAAATGCTTAACTGTGCCCATCATCATCATGTCCACTACAGCCACTTACAATTTGCCACTCAAGCCACTAGTCTGCATTATTATAAATAACTCAACCTTTTCTCTTTCCGGTCCAAATGGTGAGCCTCTTCAAGTCCTCTTGTTTCCCATAAAATAGGTCAGTCATTGGTCCTTCTTCTGCATGTTGTTGTCAAGACTTTCAGATTTAATTTCTTCCAAAAACAGAAAGACCTGCTGAACAACAAAATAAAATGAATGTTTGTCCTAGACTAGGTAAACTGAGATGTTGCAGTAAAACTAAGATATGCGGCAGTGGAATTAGAAAATGCTAATCAAATAGCATTCCCAGCATTCAAAAGATCACCCAAGCATGAAATACTAAATTAACCTATGCTAAGGCTGTTACATCTATCATGTGAATCACATGAATCTGTTCCAAGTGCAGTGTTCCTCTAACTATGTGTCTCTGTTTCCCACGGGAGCGACATACATGAGCAGTGCAGTCTTTTGCATCTTCACTTACAGCTGAGCATTGTAATTAAAAGTTAGGCATGGGATGTAGGTAGCTTGTTTTTTCAGGAAATGGTCTGGAAGTGTTTATTGCAGAATTAGGTGTCATTGATTCAATCAATCAATTAAAGATTTGTAAAGCACAGCAAATCACCCATGAGGGCCTCAAGGCAATGGGGTTGCTGCTAGCTTCGTTGTGCTCTGTTCATTTGAACAGCCATGGCTTGAGTCCTTTCCTGAAATGCTTGAGTGTAGGGGTGGTCCTGCGGTGCTGGAGAAGGTCGTTCCAAACTTTGGCCGCCAGGTGTTAGAAGGAGAGTCAGCCACTGTTCCTTCGGCGGATCTGGGGGGTGCATGCGAGGAAGAGGGAATCTAGGGAATGTAGGTGTCTGGTTAGTTGGTGGAAGGTCAAGCATTTTTTGATGTAAGCTGGTCCTTCATTGTGCAGAGCTTTGTATGCATGGGTCAACATCTTGAACTGGCATCTCTTCTAGATCGGGAGCCAGTGTAGCTTCTTAAGGTGGGGCGTGATGTGGGTTCATTTGGGGCGGTCAAGGATGAGTCGCGCTGCTGAGTTTTGTATTGTCTGTAATCTCTTCAGGAATCGTGCAGTGATTCCTATGTAGAGCGTGTTCTCGTAGTCCAGCCTGCTGGTGTTGAGGGCCTGCGTGACAGTCCTTCTGGTGTTGACTGGGAACCACCTGAAGATCTGGCGGGGACATGCATAGGGTGTGGAAGCAGGCGGTTAAGACTGCATTTACCTGTTTCTTCAGGAAAGCTTGCTGTCCAGGATGATGCCGAGGTTGCGGGTGTGGTCTGTTGGGGCAGGGGATGGGCCGAGTTCAGCAAGCCACCATACATCATTCCATAGAGAGGTGTTGTTCCCGAAGATGAGGACTTCTGTCTTGTCCATGGTGAGCTTGAGACAGTTGTCCTTCATCCAATCTGTGACGTTCATCATACATCTGTGGAAGTTATCTCTGGTGGTGAATGAGTCTTCTGACAGCAATATGATGAGCTGGGTGTCGTTGGTGTGGGAGATGATGTGGAGTCGTGTGATCTGAAGGTGCTGGCCATGGGGGGGTCATGTACGTCCATGTTTTCTTTGTGAGGATACTACCACGAGTGAGCTACGGGGCGAAGGTAGGCTACTTGGATCGTAGGGGGTGACTATCTCCTTCTTTTCCTTGTGCCATGCTGAGTTTGTTGCAGGTGATGAATTTACACTAAGCCCAGAATAATGTCTTTAGACTTTTATATCAGCTTCCCCAGAGTGCATCTCCCTCTCAGATCAGACTAGATTTTGGGCTAATAAATCAAAATTTAGCAGAAACAGGTGCACTGATCAAATACATGTCATAAGTAAGATCCTCTGAAGGAAACACATTACGAGCTTTGATATGGAACGAAATTCAAAACAACATGGACCAAAATTCGAACAACTGTGCCCGAACCCTTAACATAGCGTTAACAACACTGAGAGCTAAAGAGCTATGGGACATGGCACTTCTGCACGACTCTTTTAAAAAAGTCATTAACAAGCCCACAAGGAGGCTGTCATTGCTCAAAGATAAAGAAGAGTTCAGAAAAAGAAGGCATGCATGGATAACGATTGACACCTACAGGGAGCCGCACCCCCAGAAATACCTTACGACACTACTCAGATCATTTTATAACAAGCATTGGCATAGCCAATAGATCTCGCCTTTGGGGCCTTATAAGTGTTTAGCCAGAGCTATTGACTTTGCCAATGTCTTCAAGCTGTGCTGGAGAGAAGTGTGGCTGCTGTGCAGCATGCTGAAAAGTTATAATAAAAAAGTGTCAGAAGCATTTTTGTTACTTTATATATGACCAAGAAGGCATTATGTAAAACTGAACGACCATATTAAAAAAGTATTTACAATAAAAAATTTCCTCAGTTTTCTTTTTGTTCTTGCAATGCTGGCAACTTGTTTCTGCCTATTGCAATGGTTGTTTGTTAAAGCTTTTTTTTTGAGGGGGCATAAACAATCGGAGGGTGAAGGTTGGGAACTAGTACCTGTATTATAACACTAGCAGCGGCCAGATGCTAGGGGAGAATCAACAGATGCCAGATTCCGAGAGCAGGCTGAGGTGGTGCTGAGTGATGCTGAGGTGGTAGTGGTGGTGGTGGTGACTGTTGCGGAGACGATGCTGAGGTGATGCTGAATGATACTCAGGTCTTGCTGAGTGATACTGCTGTGGTGCTGAGTGATGCTGTGGTGGTGCTGAGTGATATTGTCTTGGCGCTGAGTGATGCTGTGGTGGTGCTGAGTGATGCTGTGGTGGCCCTGAGTGATGCTGTGGTGGCCCTGAATGATGCTGTGGTGATGCTGAATGATGCTGTGGTAGTGCTGAGCAATGCTGTGGTGGTGCTGAGCGAAGCTGTGGTGGCCCTGAATGATGCTGTGGTGGCGCTGAGTGATGCTGTGGCGGCGCTGAGTGATGCTGTGGTGGCGCTGAGTGATGCTGTGGTGGTGCTGAGTGATGCTGTGGTGGCGCGGAGTGATGTTGTGGTGCTGCTGAGTAATGCTGTGGTGGCGCTGAGTGATGCTCTTGTGGCGCTAAGTGATGCTGTGGTTGTGCTGAGTAATGCTGTGGTTTCACTGAGTGATGCTGTGGTTGCACTGAGTGATGCTGTGATGGCGTTGAGTGATGCTGTGATGGTGTTGAGAGATGTTGTGGTGGTGCTGAGTGATGCTGTGCTGGCTCTGATTGATGCTGAGCTGGCTCTGATTGATGCTGTGGTTGCGCTGAGTGATGCTGTGGTGATGCTGAGTGATGCTGTGGTGTTGCCGAGTGAGAGATAGAGTGAAGATATAATGCCCAATTAGAGAGGGTGGTGAGAGAGAAAGAGAGAGAAAGGGTGTACATAGAATAAAGAGTGGAGCAGGATAGAGAGAGAGAAAGAAGGGGAGAGAGAGTGAATGAAGGAGTTTGAAAGAGAAACAGATAAAGGGGTGAGAGAGAATGAAAGGCTAAAAAGATAGAGAGGGGAGAGTTAATTAACTAGAGAGAGAATTAGAGAGGGGAGAGAGAGAGAAGGAGAGAGACAATAAGAGTGGGGGGTGTGGAGTTTAAATAGAGTGAAGAAGTGACGCGGAAAAAGTAACCTTAAATATAGCTTTGTGCTTTGCGCGAATAAGTATAAAAAAAAAAACAGAGTGACACAAAAATACTGGTAATTAGGCTGTGACTCCCAATATAAAACAAATAGCGATATAAGGTGAAATCAACCCACCAAAGCAATATTTCCAACTAGACAAAAAAAAGCTTGCATTTCAATGCTAATCGCTGTTGTTTTTCATGTGACTGTAGTCCAGGGCCGTCAGTTGGTAATGTGAGCTGCTGCTGCGATTGAAACAGAGTCCAGAGAGTTAATGAGCCATGACGAGGAAATGAGGAAGAGATAGGAAACCCAGATGGCAGCTGCGCGCATGCACGCTATTGTGAACGAAAGCTGGTCGCCAGCCGAAAGCCAGTGGGTTTGCACTTCCAAAACCCGCTTACTAAAACTCTCGGCCAGACCAGCACAAGCGCTGGTGCAGGCCGAGACCTAAAAAGGTTTGCAAGCTTAGCTAACACCAGCAAACTAGCAGTAAACTGTCCTCTCCTGCAGGGGGCGATGTTTGCCTGTGGGACCTTGGAACACCTGGAGATGTGGGCTCAAGAAGTGAATACAATGTCCTGGAACAGTCACGTTTTAGAGCCAATCGCTCTGTAACTGATGACGTGGTGGTGCTACCGTCCAGTCTGGATCAATCAATGTGTAGATTTGTAGAGCGCTACTTGTCACCCGTGAGGGTATCCAGGCGCTGGGCCTGAATATGTACTGAAAATCATCAGGGGTTATACACCGCATCTATTGGCTTTTCAACAGTGTTCGATCTAGTGGGTAGGCCCACCCTATGGTTCAAGGGATCACCTCTGGGGATACCTTGTAATTTGCTGAGATTCATTATCTCACTGCATTTTTTCAACATGGTGCAAAGTTTTATTGAGGGGAACAAAAGGTCTTTCTCCAACTTTTCCAATGCAAAATGGGTTGAAATACGTTTGTCTATTAGCAACTTTACAGTTTTCGCATTACATGTCAAATTTCCCACAACAATTTCTGCAGTTGAATAACTTTCCTCACAAATCGGGGTATTATTCAAGCAGCACTCTTGTGTATGGTGAAAATATAATTCTGTTCGAATTAACCCCTCATGGTGTGCAAATTAAGTTCCATGAATTAAGAGTATATTTATGAGAGGCTTGCGTCACGTTTGCACCACGCAAAGTGGTACATGCGTGATACAAGCCTCTAAGCCATATCTATGAAGTCACGCAAAGCCACTCTGCATGGCTCTGAGTGGCTTCAAAAATCTGAAGTAAAGCAACGCAGCGCAAATCACTGCGTTGCCTTACTGTGCTCAAGGGAGGCGATCCATGGGCGTTGCGGCGGGTGTTCCCATGCAGCGCCCATGGTTTTTGACATATTTCCAAATTTACAAGGACTTGTAACCCTGGGAGTGCGCCAAGGTGAGGCGTAACGAGGAGAAATATCTTTATTTCTCCTCATTTTTTCCTCTTTCTACGTGTGCTGCATTCTGCGGTACACACAGAAAGAGGAAACAGCCTCTCAGGATTCTTCTTGTGCAGGAAGGTGTCCCTTTCTGCACAAAAACAGTCCTGACTACAGCAGGGGCACCCTTGTGCAAGGGTGCCTGTGTTGGCGCTAGGCTGCCAAAACGACGCCAGCGCAGGGGGAAAGGACAGGAAAGCGCGCTATTGGATAAATACAGCGCATTCCTGCCCTTTCCCAGGGACGCAGGGCAGCGCAGCAAGGTGCCTTTTCCACTAGAGACTATAGATAGAAAAGAACTTGCACGTTTGAAAAGCTCTTCATAAACATATACACTGAAATCCCATTTAATAAAGGAGCAGCCGTGGGGCAGGAGGTCCAGACCGGAAGCACAAGTGCTCGCCTGCCTTCCTCTCGCCAGCCCTTCATGAGCAGCACAGCAGAAGGCTGCTGTAGTATTCACGGGTCCATACCATGTAAAGTGAACATTGGCGGCAGCCACAGGTATGGGCTGACTGGTGCCTTCAGTGGTTGAAGATCTGGAGCAGCGCTATTTTACCACCTCAGAATGGTAAAATAGTAGCCTTTTAAATAGTTTCTTGTCACAGGACCTTTCAAGGCATGTGCTCTTCTAGCAGGAAATATAGCTGTGTTTATTGACATATTTAAAGTAAGCAACTAAACACAAAAGAATAACACACACAAAGCAAATAAAACCACAAATAAAACATAAGATGGCACATCACAACAAAACAGTCAAAACATGACTGCAACTCAAACAAGCATTTGCAATGCAATAGGTCTCGCATTATTAAAGTTTGAGCTATTGGCATTGCTAAATAATGCAACACCAATAGCTCAAACTTTAATAATGCGAGACCTGTTGCATTGCAAATGCTTGTTTCTTTTTCTTTGAGCACTCAGTAAGAGTGGATGTGTTTTCTTGTTCTCTACCACATGCTGTACTCATCAGATTGTTGAATGGTTATTGTTGATGTGAGATTAAAGTACTTTATTTTTCCACAATACATAGGCTCTGTTCTGGACATTACATGTATTGTATCTGTTGCCTGGCTGTTACGTTCTGAGCTCTTGACCACACCACCTCGCTGAGAAGCCTCACTGTTCACCTTCGCTACTGTGAGAATCAAGACGCAGAAATAGTTACACCTTAATAGAGCCTTAGTAGGAAGGACCATCAGATACAAGTGACAAATGATCTCAACCACCACAGTTACATTCTACAACATTACTTTGTTGGATGACGTATCCTGGTGTTTTGAGACATTCACTGGGTGGTCCCCTTTAAAGCTGCCTCATTTATTTTGTTGTCCATGTGATTCTCCTTCAAGGCGCAGAGGAGCTAGACACAATCAAGCAAGGTGGAATAAGCACGTTGGAGCCAGTGTGACCTTCTCCAGTGATCAGGTCTAGTGATGCAGTTGAAGGATCAGAGTATTCAACACAATTGTTGGCCAAAAGCACAGGCCTCTTTCGTCCTCGTCGCAAAAATATGGTATTGATTATATAATGGAACTGAAACTCAAAAGCATTTGTGCACTTTACAGGACAAGGTTTAGCTGGGCTAGCAGAAATGCTTATATTCCCAATAGATTGGTACTAACACATTGTGTGTTTTTTAATATAACCCAGCAAATACCAAGCACAAATGAACTCCTTACACCGGGCTTGATTCACAAAAACCATTGTCCATTTTCCCACAAAACGCCTATCAGAATGTGCGGTCATGAACATGCTAAAACTTGCTTAAATGTTGTTTTTTCTACTTAACAAAAATCATATTCAACCGTGAAGGTACATTTGTGATATGGAAATGTAACACTCAAAAATCATTATTTATGCTTCCTGGAAGCCTGCCAGTAATAAACCACTTCTGCTAGAGTACCTTAGATCCAGGGACAGTCATGAGCATGTGATGAGACTTCAAATAAGCAAATGACAACTGGAGGTGAGCAATCACTGAACAGTATCTAGGATGTGGAATTTGGGGTGGTCTAGTATAAACGCTATCACAATGGGCCAGTACTGGGGACTGGCTTTCAACAAGCAATAAAACAGAAGAACGCATGCATCATTTTATGCACTCTGGAATTCTGGTGCTTTCTTGCAAAACGGTAACTTTTCTGTCTGAGCACCTTCCTTCCAACATTATCCTGCGACACACAATTTTCCATCACATCATTTATTTTGGGGTAAACATTTCAAAGAGATTAATGCAAAACTCGCAGAGGCATACCTGCACATTTTCCAACAGAGCTGCATCTGAGAGAAGAAAACTGATCTAAAGACAAAATGAAACCCCTATTGCTTTGAAAGTACTTGGTTGAACAGGTTGTTAAAAAATAAATAACAGAATTTCTAGGACTTGATGTGAACTAAAATAGCTCTTTGAACCTCAGAGGAGAAAACAATAAAAATGGCAGCAGATGGCGCCTCACACAGCATGCAGTGTAGTGTGCCAAGCTGCTCTGATACCTGTCCACGCAGAAATGAATCTCCATCGTATTACCCCATGCCGAGTGCTTCAACTGAAGGGCACAACCACGTTTGGCTAAATCATGTGAAATCACAACATTGTCTTGTTTTTTTTCTATTCCCCAAACATTTCTAACGCCAAAGAGCCAGCATATCTTCATTCTCTGAACTGTGCAAGCCAGCACCAAAACTCTTTTAAGATCCCACCGGAAGAAAAGACAAACCACGGGCATGCATACTTCTTTATTAGGATATTCCGTAACTGAAAGTAATGTAAACACTTTCCCTTTTTGGTGCAGCCGTTGCTATGGCATCTGCTGGTTTCTGTTTACTGAACATGAAAAAAGTCACACAAAGTCTGAGCTGGCATGTAGAAGAAAGTCAGAGAGTGTGTGTCACGACTCAAAAAACGGAAAGCTTTGCATAAGAAAAAAAAGCACAGTGCTGTACTGTAAAATGGGCGTGCGGCAGTTTATACACATTAAAATATGAACGCTGAGGGGGTGCACTTGTATGGCTTCAATCCAAACATAAGGCACCCAGCAACACATGCTATAAATTGACGAAAAGGTTCATAAGCTTGTCCGGTTCAGACACCACGCGCCTCTGGACTAGAATGCTCGGCTTGCGTATGATCTCACCGCTGGGGCACGCAGGGCTCCCCGGACATGCATGCCTGAGGAGCAGGACCGGCCCTTAGCATTCACGAGTTGGGCCCACGCCCAGGGCGCTGACCTCCAGGGGGGCGCGGGAGGTCCCTGGAGCTACCTCCCTACGACTGAGCTCCAAAGAAAAGGGTGCGCCAAATTTGTTCTCGCCCAGGGCGGTCTCTGACCTAAGGCCAGCTCTGGGATGAGAACCGATCGGAGCTTCTCACTTCGTGCCCTAGAACACGGGCTCACACCGGCGCGGCCGCCGCTGAACGGGTGGCTCCTCGGTTGGGTGCTCAGGTACCCTCCACCGCCTTCCGTGTGTGCTGGAGGCAGGGTGCCTGTTCACAGGTCAAGAAAAGTAAACGAAACCCCAGCTAAGGCGGGAAAGTGGTATAGATCTGAAAAGAAACACCTTAAGAAGCGGGGAGAGATGGTGAGCGAGGAGCAAAGATAGGGACATGCAGAGGAAACAGAGAATGAGAAATATATGTTTGAAGAGATTGGTAGAAAACGTGGCAAACTGTCAGAGTGAGAAGTAATAGGTAAAGAGGCGGATTGGGAAAGGGAAAACAACTTCAAATGGTAAAAGCAAAGAGACACATAAAGGGGAAACAAAAGGTCCGAGATCAGTAGATAAGAGCGGGCAGCAATGCCAGGAAGAGCGTTTGTCGGAGACCGAAGGCGAGAGAAGGAGACAGACACAGAGTGAAAGACACAGAGAAAGGACTGAGTGCCGAAGGGAGAGAGGTTGAGATGAAGGGTTTAACCTAGAAGGATGAAGAGGTGGAGAGACGCACTGCACACAGATACAAGTGTAGGAAAATAAAATGCAGGAGGATCACACAAGTAAAGCAAGCATTGGCAAAGCCAATAGGCCTGGTCTTTGTAAGTTGGTGCAGTGGTTATTTATTTCGTTTTGATTTGAAGGATACATTGCCCAAATAAAAAAAATGGCGGCTGTGCGGTAAAAAGAAATAAACAGTGGTGCGCGCGCACCACAGAGCAGCGGGGGGAGGGAGTGCGATAGCGAGACGAACGCGCACTGCTGCGCGTTCTGGCCACCGTCGGGAATGGGCGTGGCAAAGGCGGGACATGCGCCCGCCTTTGCCCAATCGCTTGCCGTCTCGGTGAAAAAAACGCACACTCCAGCCAATGTGGGCTTCCAAAAGGAAAACCACACGCACGAGCGTGTGGGTACCTTTCAGAAGCCCTTTCTAAAGGTCTCGCGCTGCGCGAGCAGTGCTGCGCACTGCAACGCTAGGCGCGAGACCTAAAAAGGCAGAACAACAAAACAAAATCACATTGCAATAATGCAGCACAAAAGACTGCAGAACAAAAAACAGCAGAATACATCACCAGCACAACAAAATGCCACGCACCAAATGTGCACGGGCGTTCCAGTAACATTATCACCACCAGAATCCTGTTTTCACAATACATGGTATAAAGTGCTTAATTTGTACCTGTGTTTACACTTAATTCTTAAACTGGCACTTGTTTCTGTCAGTCCCGCACAGGGTGGTGCTCTCTGATTATTTTTGAGCACAGGACGTCGGCAGGGTGTTTTTTAATTTAACATACAGAACAAAAAGTGTAATTCACGCCCGGTTAGGACATTCTTACAACTTTAGGTGGCCTAGAATAGTCCAAATGGTTATATTGAAGGAGCGTGATGGTCTTTGGCAGCACTGGCAGGGGCTTTGGATGGTGCAAGCTGCAGTGGCCTCCTGAGAAAGGCCCTGGCACTTATTTTTCTACAGATTATATTGCATAAGGTGTTTAGAGTAGAGCAAGCACTACCCTAGCACCAACAGTCAAACATCTTTGTGATCCGGCTCACTGTCTCCTAATAAACACGTAGGTCATTGGCGTCTCTGCCCTCCACCCACGGAGGGCCAGAAAAGCATTTCCCCGCAGACGTTGGAAAGGGCCCTTGCTGTTCACAGAATTACTTTCCTGTTCCTAATGTTCCCTTGAATACAAAATTCCCCCGACATTGCGCCTTCTTCTATGGGAGTTTCGCACATGGTCACGATTCCCACATGGGAAGTGGGAGGTCAGTAGCAAACACTGTGCAAATGATCACAGCCCTGTGTACTGATAGTACGCACAGATCTGTTCCCACAGATCTCCAGCACTGCCTACTTGCACAGATTTTGTGAGTGTGAGAGAAGGATGTGCAAAATGAATGTACGCACATTACAGGTTTTGCATACACAACGTCGTTTTAAGAGAGGGTGCACAGGCAAAATGTGCTTTCATCGATCTGCATTACTGCCGACAGGGATAAAAACTATTGTGAACTTGGTCCAAAAAGAGAGGAAAGCGATTGGATAATCTTCCTGGTGATATAGATTTGTGCATATAAACGCATGACCTAGCACTCTGTAATGTTTCGGCTACATCTAGTTTCACATTGAACCACATCTTCAACATACACCCTAAATGATCCCTCTGATAGTTACTGAACTCAAACTTAATACACCAACACCCCCAAAGCTTACAAACGTCCTAAGCAGTGTGAAAACCAATCATAATAACAATTCTTGTTATACCACTTTAAAAAACACACGAGGTCTCCACTCACCGTGTCAGAATCAGAGGTTTCCCAGTAAACAATGAAAAGAAAGAAAACAGCCTGCAGAGCTGACCAGACGCTCGTGCGTCATGGCCTTTTGCCTGCGATTACCCGCACGGCAGGCATGTGTTTCCAATTATCGCGCCCGCGTCTGGGCACGATAATGGGAAACAGATGTGTGCCGCGCGCGTAACCGCAGGGAAAAGGCCATGACGCACGAGCGTCTGGTCAGCTTTGAAAACCCCCTACATAAAGTCTTGCCAGAAGCAGCGCTTGCGCGCTACTCTAGGCTCGACCTAAAAACAAGCTACTAAAGTTACGTTTTGGTCTATGCCAAACACTAGCATATCAATCAATCAATCAGGGAATTGTAAGCGCGCTACTCACCCGTGAGGGTCTCAAGGCGCTGGGGGGGGGGGCGCAGATCTGTTTAGCCGAAGAGCCAGGTCTTGAGGGTCTTCCTGAAGGTGTTCAGGGAGGGGGCGCGTCTGATGTCTGCCGGTAGCTCGTTCCAGGTCTTGGCTGCAATGTGAGAGAAGGATCTTCCGCCTGCTCTGGCTCTGTGGATGCGCAGGGTTTCGGCCAGTGAGAGGTTGGAACATCGGAGGTTTCTTTTGGGTACGTGGAAGTTGATTCTGTCGTTGAGGTATTTGGGTCCGTTGTTGTGTAGGCATTTGTAGGCGTGAGTGAGGATTTTGAAAGTGACTCTTTTCTCCACGGGGAGCCAGTGGAGACTTCGTAGGTGTTGGCTGATGTGTTCGTGTCGGGGGATGCCGAGGACGAGTCTGGCGGCGGTGTTCTGTATTGTCTGGAGTTTGCGGAGTAGGGACTTGTTGATGCCGGCGTAGAGTGCGTTTCCATAGTCCAGTCTGCTGGTGATGAGTGCATCCCCAAATGGCAACCGCAACCTTTGAATATAAAGTGCACACTTTGCTTACTACATGAAGAAAGTTTGACTCATATTTTATCAATCTGTCTGATCTTATTAATGGAAAGAACAATTTTATTGAAAAGATTTTTTAATATGTATGGTATTAGATCATGTCGGCACGCTTTACTATTCTGCATGAAAGGGGAATCCCCACAAATAATAGCTGCTTTCATAAAATGTTATCTTAAAGCTGAATGACTATTGACTGCAAAAAAACTGATCAATGCAACGTAAGGATGGCTCCACAGTGACTTTACCCAAACAGGGCACAATATAAACTCCTGTGATGCTTAAAGGAAATTGTTAAAATCTGATTCATAACATAGCAGTACATGTTTTTAATGTTTTTACCTGTGCAATATTTTATGTTTCTTATTAACTGAAATAAAATTACCTTTGACCTCACACTAAGCATGACAGGGCTTCTTCACATGATGTTGACATCTTCTTCTTCTTCCTCACCTCCATCTGTCTGTTTGACAACTTCTCTCTTGAGAATAGCAGCTTACCTTCTGAGGTTCTTTTCCCACACAATTGCATGTTAATTTTTCAGATGGGCCAGTTGACACCAGATACTGTAATGCCCACTTGGTTTCCCATGACACACTGATTTGGGGCAAATTAGGCAATCTGTGATGTGGTCCTCATGAGGCCAAAGTGTAAAGAAGATCCAAACCAGGAAGGAGAGCCAAATTCAGAAGTGTCAGGATACTAAGCACTAACCTTTTGGTGTGCAATGTTGTGGAGGTGCAGTGAAATCACTGAGGCTGGCTCCCAACTCCACCCCAGGTTTTGCCAGACCCAACACCAAAAAGGCAACCTGGGAATCGGTCAAACTAGTAAGGGGGAAAGGGGAATGGGAGTCAAAAAAAGAAACAAAACTTCTTCTGTGTTGTCTTCTTGTGGTCTGGTCTGTTCATGTGTGCTACTCTCAGAGGCAATTGAGACCTCCGGTCCTTCAGTAGGAAGTGTCTGGTGAGCTGTAGGGAATCAAGCAATAGGATTAGATTGTGCTTGTGGTGTATATTCCCATTCCAATTCTCTGCCCTCTTTTGAAGTTAAGCAATGACTGGTCTTACCTCTCTATTACCTCTTTTCCATTCTGCAAGTCTGAGAGTCGGGGTTTGCAGATCAGTGGGAATCCCTAGAAGGAGAAAAGCAGGATTATCTCTTGCCCTAATTCACCATGCCCACATAAGTTGCTCCCCTTCCCTTGCCTCAGAGTATTGGGGTTCGAAAACCAGGAATTCCTGTCATTCCCTGTAACCATACTACTCTTTTAATGTAAGGGAAACACCTTTCCAATCTATTCACCAATAGTTCACCAGTAGTCAGAGGGGGCACTGTTTATGCACAATGCGCTGTTAGCTTAAAGACTCAACTCGCTTAATGTCTCTCTTTGCAGGACTCGGGTGCACGAGTCTCTATTTGAGCGACCTACACGGATCAAAAGGAGAGCAAAAACACAGATCAAGCACAAAAGGGGAGCGCCGAGTGAGAGCCCTCCCAAGGACGGCAAGGTTGTTGTTCTGCAGCGCATGCTTGCGCGTTACCGCTTGATCCATTGAATGGAATACTGTTGTCCTTTTTGTATTGCAGGTTTCCAGAGTGAAGATTCAACGACTGCTGGCCCAAGAATGTCAAGGGAAAAAGAGCGCTGGACCTGGAGCGCCGGAAGAAACGAAGACCGCTGGAGCTTCCAGGATCCAATTGCACCTTCAGGTAAGTCTCAATAACAGGCACATGAGCTGGAGGTGGTGGCCTTTTATAGGCGACTATGCCCCAAAATGACCCCCTATCTCACAAGAGTTGCCAGCTCCCGCGGGAGTGTCCACAATAGTGGGAGCGCTTTAACTACTGCACACACACCGCTACTGCTCCTAAGCAACAATTAAGTCTTGTTCCTTGTTAGCAACGGGAAGGTGAACAAACCCAGCACTTTCTCTACCTACCACTGTGCTTCATTGGTCCGGTTCACTATCCTGGGTTAAGAACCCTGAAACTCTTGCACTAGTTGTGCCCCTCCCAAGGTGTAGTCCTCATGAGGTTATCCCAGGTATATGGCGGTGAGGTTCTCTGATGTTACTGGGCTCCCTTTTGATGTTCTAGGAGAGGGGCAGTCACGACAAGAAGAACTTGTTGTGATGGAGCATAGCATTTGTGTTTGTCTTTCCCTAGGTCAGGCAGCAGCTACAATAGAAATTCTGAACAAATATTGGCAGTCGGGGGCTTCTTACTGCATCATCTGTAGTATCCACTAGGTACAAATGATTTTTGCCCACCTCTACAGACCAGCTACCAGATGGCCCAACATTAACAACATTTATTTACATTAGAGAGGCAACATAAACAGAGAGTATCGAAAAGGAAGTGCAGAAAAAAACAGTAAATGTACAGCAATAATCAGGCAATTTTCTTTTTATCCTTTATATTCTTTTATATATTATATTCAGCTAGTAACTGTATCCCTAGTGGAGTCAGAAAGCAATTTGCAAAGTCAGTGATTTTAAAAGAGCTTGAAACAGATGCATGTGATTATGAAGAAGGATACATGTAAACCTACATGTGTCATGTATTATTGGTCGCACCCTACAGGTAGGGTGTAATTATATGAGTGACAATTGCTACTGTGTCTGAACGATGAATATCGTTGTAAGATGTAATATTTAGTAGCATAAGTGAGTGATGTGTTTGTGGATGCTTAATACATTGAGACTTGAAATATTGATGAGAAATCAAGGTGGTGCCACAGTGGTGCCTCAAGGTAGCCCTGATACATCTCAATCTACTTCTGTCTCTTGTTCTGATACTCTTATATACCGTTTCGTTCAAATTGAATTATGTTTCTTCTCACGTGTCAGTTTGATCTATTGCTCTGCTGAAACTTTACAGGTCCCACTAGATTGGCTGACTCCTCCTGGCCCCCCTTTGGCCTTATATGTGCCTCCCTTGGACTTTGTGATTGTTAAGTTACTTCATTTGTTACTTCTATGCCACTTTGTACAGCGCTCTGATACCCGGATGGGTCATGTTAGCGCTTTATAAAAATTTTCAAATCAAATAAATAAATAAGGTGGTGTATGAGAACAAGCAACACAGTTCATCTTCTGTGATGCAGCAACCTAACTAGCAGATCACGTGTTATGGGAGGGCACAATACTCAGTCACGCACCTCCAGACCCTTGCCTCTGTTCTGTGCTCTACCCAGGAAAAGTGGATGGAACCATAGTTCAGACTAAGGTCTCCTGTGTAAGCCCCATCGCATGGAGAAATTGTGCAATACACAAAAGGCTACAATACCCTTGCACAGTATTTCAGGGGAGTACTGGAGAAATCCCTCCCCCCATATGGTTAAGATATCTAGAGTGACTTGAGGTTGCCAAAAGTGCACTCAGTGATGGCTCATAGATGTATGTGTGCCCTGTTGTACCTTAGATGAGGCTGTATCATTCAACACTGGAAGGGACTGAGGAGAGGGACCATGCCCAGCATCACCTGCAACAAAGAAATGTGATATTTATTATGATGTGGGTACCTTGAGAATGTAGCAAACATTCTATATGTGCATCCATTCGCTGTTAGTGCAATGTGTGCATATGGTGATGGGATGAAGCTATGATGGGATTTTGTTTGTGATGTCATTCCCTAGATATGTCTGCAATTCTAAACTCACCTAATAGCCATGTATCGCCTATATCCACAGAAACCAACTGACGTGCAAGAGCGGACTATCATAAAATGTGGCTGTCATGTGTGCACCTGGGAAAGGACAGCTTACACATCAGTGAAGCACCCCCTGGCACTGCAGACAGGTGGCACTTTGATGAAGTGGCAGCGGTGTCTAGCGGAAATTGTATGCCATGTGTTAATGTGGCTGAACTGCCACAAGGGTGATATTGATCTAATCTAAGAAGCTAGTGAATTGGGAAATGCATAGAATTCTCTTACCACCGTTGCCTTTCCTCTGGTGACTGCGACATGGTGATAAACCGGTGCACTCAGCTGGTGATGCATCTGTGCATCGGTCACAAGCACTGTTATTGACTTGCCAGTGAGATGCCCATGATGTCCCCAGTGATCCTCTGGAAAGATCCAGTAGCTAGGAAGTGGAGCGAAGGCAGTATTTTCACATATGGAGGGACGCCCTGGCAGCAGTCTGCAACCTTGGCAGGTATCACATCTGGAGAGAAGTGATGTGTGGTAATTACTGCTTCCGTGAACACATCACATATGCTGGTTCTCTGCTTGTAAATCTTCTCCCTCCTCCACAAGCAATCATTTATCAAAATAAAGTGTAAGGCAACAAATATGTTCACTGACATGGTGAAAAATGGTACGGTTTGTGACGCGCCCTGTTATGTAGCTAATCTACATGTGATTGGTTGATGAAGGTATGACATTTTAGGAGCTCACATCTTGAAATTCGCTGGTGGTGGTCTATTGTTTTCAATGTCAAACCCAGTGAACCTAAATTCCAGTTTCCACCAGGAACTCGAAATGAGGGTAGGGATTCAACTGCTTCTGTAAAGAATTATACCTACAGACCCATAAGTGTTAGAGAGATGGTTCTGGAATCAAAACAACCAAATACAGTCATTAGCACACAACCCTAATGGCAGGGGCAAAGTGTAAGAACCTCAATTTGCTTCTAGTTGCTGATTGCCTAATTTAGAAATGACAGCGAAGCTGATGGTCATTTGTAAAGCATTGTCAAGAACCGCCGTAATGGTGGTTTCTGTCAATGCTATTTGCAGTTTGGTGCAGGGCTCCGTCAACATGATGGAGCCTTGCACCAAACTGTTTTCTTTTTTTACTTTCAAAAAGAATATCCAGAAGTGGGATTTTCTTTTTAAAAATAAAAATTAACTGCTCCCCTCACCATGGGAATCCTCGTCCGTGGTGAGGGGAGCATTTAGCAGTTTTCACTGCCCATTACTACCAGGGTTTTTCTGACAGTGATGGGCAGTGAAAACTGACCTCTACTTCCACTCACCTAAATTTGGTGGGTGGAATTACAGGTCTGCATCCAACAGCCTTTACTCCAAAGGGCCGTGGGAGGGGTTTAATCACCGCAGAGATGGAGTAGCCGCCGTCGTGATTAAACCAAGTTCTGCCCGCATCTAAATTGGCCGGCTGTGAAAGGCAGCGAGTCTTCTAAGACCCTCAATGCTGCCCGGTGCAGGGTTCCACCTCTAATTCACTTTGGGTTCGCTATCAAAATAATGAGGCAAGGCGCTGGAAACTGGAAGAGAAGAAAATGGTTTATTTCTCATGAGGAGATCGCGTCAACTGAGACACCGGGATGTCTCAGGGAGGTGTTCTGCTGACAACTCCCTTGGCTCTTCCTTTTATACAGGTTTGACACAATGCATTTGTTTGATCAACATGGTTACAAAAGCTTGGGGTCCCCGCCCCGGGCAGGTTGTCACACAAGCCCAACAGTAATTCTCTTCCCACCCAGGTCAAACAGACAATCTTATCTTGCAGCTGGACCTTGCTTCAGGGTCTAAAACATGTGAGACCGGTCAGATCTAAGAGTCCGTTCTGTTGATAAAAACAGGTCCCATTGTTGGTAATAACAAGTCTTGCTGTTTGCAGTGCTTTGGTGTTTGGAACCTGTTTGTGTAACTAGGTGTAGTGAGGGGTAGAGCGTCCAAAAGCTTGTCTGAAAACAGGGATGAGAGGAAAAACGAGTTTGTGGCAGCAAGTGGCGCTGAGGTTTGTTGTGGCAATAGAGTTTATAGCCCCCAGCACAGTACCAGGTCGGTCAGAGGGATGCTAGTAAGGGCAGGGTGAAACAAAGGTGACCAACAGAGTACAAAATGGCTGTGATAGATTAAAATGACTGTAACTTATGTGCACATAGAATTTCACCAGACAAGATGGCGCAGGTAATGTTCATAATTGTCATTTTGCTTTTAACAGTGGCCCCTTTGAACATAACTAGCCAGCTTGTCAGTCTATTTCGATCTCCATAATGTCCTGTATCTCTTGATCATACATTACTCTCATTTTTGTTAGCTGAGTGTCCATAGTCTTAGGGTGCAAGGTAGTTATGCAAACATAACACAGAGGTGGTATACAGTGTATACCCAAACAACAACCACATATTGTCAATACTGGGACCAAGAGAATCATTGATATTTTCCAACCCCACTCCTTCAAGATGCCCCAAAGCCAACTTCCAATTGTCCAAGTCTCTGATCCTTGATGAATTTCTGAAGATAGTCTATGGAGATGTTCGATTGCTTCATAGACAGAAGGTGAATTATCAGGCTGCGTCGAGGAACTGTGATGAGGCAGAGTCTGCTTGATCAATGTCTTTAGAACGCTTTTCTCGATGATGCTCTGCAGGGGCTGTGTAGGTTGGTGGCAAAACAAAGGCGATGTAGCACGTGCCCCCCCAGTTTCCTGGGAGCCGGGTGTAGGCTTTGGTTCCACAAACAAAGTACATATTGGGTGATGCAACAAGCGCTGGGGGGTTGACAGTGTTCAAAGTCCCCACAATGCTACAGGTGCTGTGACCCACATTCTCAGTCCCACGGCCTTCAATGCATACAAGGCCAGAGACGTTCACCACAGATAGGGCCACAGTCAGTGTTGCAGCAGTTCTTTTCTTCAGGTAGGAAAATGTGGCTCTGTTAGGATTATTGAACACTTGCATTTCCACTCGTTCTTTGGAGGGGACATTAATCTGGAATGTCGCATTGAAGGTGTGAGGGCAGAAGGGGGCGGCTGTCCTTCCTGTTTTGTTTCGCCAGAACTCGTTGTAGAACTGGGCGATTGTTCCGTCGGAAGTGGCATTGTCTTTGTAACTTTCTTGTAGGAGCATCATCCAGGCAAGGCAAGATCCGTGAATAGAAAAGGGCGAAGGGATGAAAGGGATGGAATGTTCAGTGGCATGTGGTAACAGCCCACAGACCCAACAGTTGGTAGCATTGGTGGCAAGATTGTGCTGGTGCAACATCTGCACGAAAGAATTATTCCAGAATTCTTTGCGTCGTTCTTGGAGATGTGGCGGTAGTGATACCAGGTAGTGTTCTTTCTTGGTGGTTGGTTGCATGGTGGGTGACAATGTTCTGTATGCAGGTGCATTCTCTTCAATGATCCAGAGTGCGACCATTAGCAGGAGACAGGTGAGAAATGCAGCTACAAGTGCAATTGTCTTTGTGCTGTGCAGGTTAGCAGTCTTGGTGTCTTGTGGTTTTGCAGGTGTTCAGTTTCTTCCATCATCTTCGAGGAGCTCAACAACTGTTAGGACCACAGACTTTTGTCTGGCGCTTTCCTGGTAGCGTTGTTTGACTGTGCTACCGATCTGAGACCTTGACTCAGTTAGTGGCCTGGTCGTTGGAGCTCCCTCCTTTCGTCGATCTTAGGTTGTACCCTTTCCTGGATGGCACCGTGGGGTCGGGAAATTCTGATAGTTCGAGGGTGTCTTCTTGTGGGTAGCAACTCAGAGCTGGTCGGTCTCTCGCGAGTACTTCCTCTTGCACCTCCACCCCTTCACAGGTTGCCAGGGTTGGAGGGACTCGTTTGCAGCGATGGGCATGCAGCCAGTTCCATTTTCCTTTCACTCGGAGGGCAGTTCGGGTGGTGATCAGGACTTGCCAGGGGCCCGTCCACCTAGGCTCCAGATTCTTCGTTCTTTGGAAGTTGCAGATCAAACATGGTCGCCTGGCTTTATTTCATGTCCCGGGCCCCTGGATACATCAGGCAAAGCTTGCTGCACCTGTTGGTGGATAATTGTTAGCTCGTTTGTCAATTTATGCAAGTAATCTGCGTAGTTCTGTCTCCTGCCATGGCTCGGGCAGTAACGTCTGCTAGTGCATTTCCCTGTCCAATGAGATCAGTCACTTTCCTATGTGCTTGGCATTTTATCACTGCTAACTTCTTGGGGAGGAGGACTGCTTGCGTCAAGGCGGAGACTAAATCTCCATGCAGGATGGGTGTACCGTGTGAAGTCAGGAACCCTCTTTCTTTCCATAAGATCCCAAAATGGTGAACCACCCCGAAGGCATATTGGCTGTCGGTGTATATGTTAACTGTCGTGTCAGTCGCTAAGATCGGTCGGGACAAAGGGTTGGTGGAGGGCGTACCGTCAAATCCTATTGAGGTCACATGTGAGCCTGACAAGGGTGCCCTTGGAATCAGTCGTTTGGATAGTGCACTACGTGTTGCTCCTGTGTCTACCAGAAATGGCGACTTTGTGCCCAGGACCTCAGTGGTAACATAAGGGCCTTGCTGATCAACATAGAGCTCAACTGGATCCCTCCCTTGCCCCTGGCTGTCCTATGCAAAGTCGTACGTATTGTCATAATCTGTCTGTTGGTACTGATTCTGTTTGGGATGGTCAAATGTGTTCACTCTTCCTGGCCTTCCCTCGCTTGCTTCACTCGTGTACCCTCTCCCACGTCCTCTTCCTCTCTGTCCACTTGCTATTTCCCTCGCCCCTCTGCCCCTACCAGCTCCTAACAAAGCCGGGCATTGGGTTTTCCAGTGTCCATATTCTTTGCAAAATGCACATTGATCCTGTCCTAGGTCTTGGCGTCCTACATATGATGTCGATGAATTGTTACTAGGTGGCTGTACTCTAGGGGTATTCTGCTGGTATCCTCCCCTATATTGCTCCCTTCCTGTATTCGCCCCCCTGGAGTTGTGCTACCATTACCCTTTCCTTCAAGTCCTTCTTTTTCCTTTCTGTAGCCCTGTCATTTTCGTTTTTCTGATGCTCATAGTACTGGGCCATTTGGAGAATGGCCGCCGGTTTAGATGCTGCCCAACTACTTTCGCTGGCTTGTAATTTCTGGGATACATCTGGCAGTAGTCCTTTTACATAGTTCTGCACAAATAAGTGGTGTCCGGTTGCGGTGGACATGTCTTGTCCACTGTAATCGGAGAACACCGTTTCAAATCTGGAGAAATACTCTGAGACATCCTCTTGTGGTTTCTGGCGGCACGCGGTTACTATGGACCAGTCTATCTTTTTCTCTGGGATCAGCGTTTTCACTTTCTGCACTATTTTGTCAGGGAGGTCCAATATTGCTTTAACCGGTTTTTGACCAGGGTTCCGCTGTTTATCTAGTGTGTTAAGTTGTTCCCAGGTATGACCAAGCAGTTCGGTATGGTCTATTTTCCTAATCTGTTTCCACACATCTGCTGGCAAACATAACCCGAAGAACAAGTCTATGTCGGCAAGTGTCATTATTGTTGATCCCAGAGCGGTACCTAGCTCGGTGTAAAAGGCGGTGGGGTTCTTTCGCAAATCCGGTAAAGATTTACGGAACGTCAAAATGTCCTGTCTGTCCCATGGTTGATACACCCAATTGTAGACCACCCTTCCTCTAGCGTCTTGATGGTTCATATCGTCATGAGTCCCTTGTCCTCTAGGAGGTACCCAATAAGGGGCAGCTTCTTTTATCGGCATCATGCTATCTGGTTTTTCCACCGGGGGTCCTGCTATCTTAGATGTCCTGTCCTTATCTATCCGTCCTTGTTCCACGAGGTGACGGAATACCTCCAGTGTGGATGAAATGAGTTCTGTAACATTGTTGTCGCCTTCATCTCCGGTGTCTACCTTCCTATAGAGAGCCACTAGTCGCTCGGGCCCTACATCTTGGTACTTCTCTTCATATGCAGTAAGAGTGTGGTAACAGAGACGTACAATAAAGTATCGTTTGCGGTTTTCAACATAGGAGTTGCATATGTCAGTTACATGCTCTTCTGTCTCCTTCCTATCTAGGAGGGATTTAACTACTTTATCAATGCCTGCTCGCTCATTTTTACTTAATCGCGGGACCCTGGGCACTCCTGTTTCTTTTGATCCTACCTCTACTACTGTATCCTTTGATGAGGCATTTGGTGTGGGTGACTCGGTGGGAGCAGAGGCGGTGGAGACTGAGGCGATCGTGCCATCTCCGGCTATACTTTGGTGGTCCTGGCGTTGTACTATGGGATGAGTAGGGGCGTAAGGGGGTGGCATGTATATGATTGGGGGACCTAACAATAAATCATCATCTATCCTTTGTTTTGCTGGTAACTTGGGGTAAAGAGTCGAGGGCGTTCTAACAGGGCATTGATCTGATATTTTTGATTCCTGTTCCTTTTTATCGATTTCCTTTTCTTTTAGTTTTTCTTCTAATCTTTTACAGGCTTGGTAAGCTGATTTTCGCGTTTCTTTATCTTGTCTAGCTTCGTCCCTTTTCTTTCTTTGAGCTGCCTCTTTTCGCCATAAGCCAAAACTGTCAAACATGGCTGGTCTAGTTTTCTTTTTGTGGAGAGCTAATTCTAACGTTTCTATTTTAGCGGGATCGAAAGATCCCGTCAGTGGCCACTGATTTACCCGGTCCTTCCTAGTGTATTTATGCCATAGTTTGCTATAAGCTACGGTGGCTAATCCATACTTTACGTACATGTCCTTGTTAGGGGTGCCTTCCGGCGGTGCCGGCTGACTGACCTCTAACAAACGGTCTGGTCCAAAACAATTACAATCAAACAATCTAGAGAAAACAGGCATGACGTATTTATCGGTCAAAATGAATATCTCAATCAATCAATTTAGACAAAAAGTCTGCACTACCTGTCCTTCGCTGCCTGCAAAGAGAGAGAATATTCCTATTCTTTGTTGTTTGCAAGCAGGGAAATGTCGCAAATAACTCAATATCAAAAAAGGAATACTAGTATTTCAATCAAACTATTCAATCAATCAATCAATCAATCAATTTAAGTCGTTTTTTCACGACCTTACCCGGACCGTATGGACAGTTCTTAGTCTTCTCCTTCCTGGGCCTGGTTGTCCTCTCACTCCAACAATCAATGCGGCGTTCCTCTAAGGTCCCAGTCAGGACCGCGGGTCACTCGAGAGAGGTCCGTTCGGAACTGGTGAAGTTCAGTCGATCGGCAGCCAGACAAGGGTCTTCTCAGGCAGGTATACCCCAATCGTTTAGTTGTTCACTCCGTCGTTAGGACCTCTCTACCGGACCCGTGCGTCGCTGATGGGCCCCTACGCTTGGGCGCCAATTTGTGAAAGGCAGCGAGTCTTCTAAGACCCTCAATGCTGCCCGGTGCAGGGTTCCACCTCTAATTCACTTTGGGTTCGCTATCAAAATAATGAGGCAAGGCGCTGGAAACTGGAAGAGAAGAAAATGGTTTATTTCTCATGAGGAGATCTCGTCAACTGAGACACCGGGATGTCTCAGGGAGGTGTTCTGCTGACAACTCCCTTGGCTCTTCCTTTTATACAGGTTTGACACAATGCATTTGTTTGATCAACATGGTTACAAAAGCTTGGGGTCCCCGCCCCGGGCAGGTTGTCACACAAGCCCAACAGTAATTCTCTTCCCACCCAGGTCAAACAGACAATCTTATCTTGCAGCTGGACCTTGCTTCAGGGTCTAAAACATGTGAGACCGGTCAGATCTAAGAGTCCGTTCTGTTGATAAAAACAGGTCCCATTGTTGGTAATAACAAGTCTTGCTGTTTGCAGTGCAATAAATCATGTTGCAGAGTCTTTGGTGTTTGGAACCTGTTTGTGTAACTAGGTGTAGTGAGGGGTAGAGCGTCCAAAAGCTTGTCTGAAAACAGGGATGAGAGGAAAAACGAGTTTGTGGCAGCAAGTGGCGCTGAGGTTTGTTGTGGCAATAGAGTTTATAGCCCCCAGCACAGTACCAGGTCGGTCAGAGGGATGCTAGTAAGGGCAGGGTGAAACAAAGGTGACCAACAGAGTACAAAATGGCTGTGATAGATTAAAATGACTGTAACTTATGTGCACATAGAATTTCACCAGACAAGATGGCGCAGGTAATGTTCATAATTGTCATTTTGTTTTTAACACGGCGGACCGCATTCTTGGCGGACCGCATTCTTGGCGGACCGAATTCTTGGCAGTAAGGATGCTCCATGGCTATTGCAACAGAGTATCCTTACTGCCTAGAACTAAATCAGGCCCTTAATTATTGAAGAGTCCAACATAACGTCTTCTGCTTAGTGTATTGCATCAAGATCCTCCCAAGACCAAGACTGTATTAAGACCTCAGTCTTAAGAAAGACGGCCACATGCAAGGATTCTGTATCTGACAACCTTGCCTCAGCCAATTTGTACACACTATATTTGAAATCCAAGTCAAAGCACACGTTATTGCCTTTAGGAGGCCAGTATTTATCCCACTGTGGGAGCAATGGTGGGAATCTAGGATCATCCAAATTGCAAGCCTAGTTTAAATTTCAAAATCTTCTTCCAGTGAGGAGAATGTGAACCCTTCACCTTTGACATTGTCTTGCTGTGCTGTTCCAGAATAGTAGTGTAAGTCAAGCTGATCTTAAATGGTCACGCTTGCTTGTGTGTTATAGCCACATTGGCAAAGCCACATAGCTCTGGTTGCCAAGTATAAGCTCTTGTGATTTCAGGGGAGACCAGAAAAACTAGCTTTACAGTGGAAAGGGTCAAAATTCTCCCCCATCCACAGGGCAGTTCTAATTTAGAGAGAGGATCCTGAACAAAGGAACATGGAGCATCTTATGTCTAACTTCGACAAGGAGCCCAGTAGGTCAACCACCATCTTTTATAACCTGCATACAGGTATACAAATGAACAGCAGTTCTATAATACAGACCCCATAACACACAACACACACTTCGTACACGAGGAAGAGCCCACCCAGCATGGCCCAGACACAAAAAAACTAGCAATCAGGGCTGAGACTTACAGAGGAGCCCAAGCAGACCACACCTGCTTTCTGAGCCACCTCCTCTGCCATTTCCCCTTGTACTCCTACCTCTCCTAGAGTAGCATTTGATAAACTGGTAGATTTATCTCCGTGGTGGGTGAGTCCAGTTTGGAAGATGTGGGTTTCCCTCTGAGAATATAAATCATCAAACCTGTGAAGGAGAATCCCCTACACCTCCATGAGTCTGCACATTTTGTCCTTCGGCCTCAGCAGGACACTACGGTAACCACATTGCACCTGAGGCTTGAGTCTTCCCAGGTACTACCCATTCTTGAGATACGGGCCCTGAAATTCCTGAACGTTGGAAAAGACTCCATTTTGTCCCAACTGTTTACTTGAGGTGACTTCCATCCCACATCCATGAAGCAACGCAGTAACCATAAAGGAGGTGGGCCTGGTGAGCCCTTTGGGTGGCGGATCGATCAGTAGTACCTGTGGTCTTTAAAAACCTTTAACTCTTCAGCCATGGCTGCTGAGCTAGTGAGCTATGCCTGGGAAACCATGAAGTTACTGTTGAACCAATTTCCTTTTAATGTCATAATTAATAGGAAATTTTATCGCTGTTTTACAAGTGACCATACGTCTGAGTCCTCACGCAGAACCCTGTAACAGCTAAACACTCAAAGAGGAGCATTTGACCATTTTGAGCTGTTCAGTTGTGCCCGCCTCTTAGGTGGCCAATGCGAGTTACTCACTTAAGAATTGCCCCCCCCCCCCAGCTACTACTGTCTGTTTCTGGAGCTGGAAACAAGAACTGGCAGTCACTACAACATGGCGGTCGATCTCCGTGAATCTGCTTCAGGAGTGATAGGATACGGCTCACAAAGGTCTTCACGCTTGCACTTTTTTTCGAGTCACAGACACCCTCTCGACTCTGCATCTACTGCCAAATAATTCAATGTAGTTCTCTGGAGTATCATGTCACTATTCCTGTCTCTGTAGTTCTTGCATTCATTTCTCATGCATTTCTAAACAATAGCATAAGTCTGTAAGTCATTGCTCACATTTTGAACTAGGGAGAGACCGGAGTAAGCTTTCTGAAGGCATTCTGAATGTAGCCTTTGAATTTTTGAGAAGCACCCTTGAACAGCACCACTAGTGTGCTCAAGCAACATGACTGGTAAGTTTGAACAGCATGGCTGCCATTTTGGGTGGGTGTCTGGCTAGATGGATGGTCTATGGGTGAGTTTATGGGTGAATGGATGGCTGACATAGTACAAGACTGAATCACATTAAAGCAGTTCTTGACTGAGGAAGTGAGTAGGTACGCATGAAAACAAAGTGGGCTGCAGGACTTCATGAACGGCAGATAAACAGGAATGGAAAGGCTGCAGGCGAAGGGTCATGACCAGCTGTCCAACGTGAGACCTTTCATCTGCAAGGAGCAGCTGTTGTGCATCAGTACAGGAGTGAGAAGGGACCACAGGCAGGATGGGGGAAAGAAGGTATTTTAGAATCTAGGACTTTCTTTCAGCAAGTATTAATTTCAGGTTTTCTCTCATTTTATTAGATCAGTTTGTTTGGATTGGTGCAAGGAAGGTGACCCGGCAGCAGTTTTATTTATGGATTCAATGCAAGCCTTTGCCTCAGTTGTTCCTAAAACATGTATACATTTCCTCTCAGTGCACCTATATTCACAAATGCATAAGAATTATCGATGGCACACCTATGTACACGTCTCAGCCTTCAATATCACATATATAACATTTCTCCTTAATGCTCCTACAGACACCTACATAGAACTGATGATTGATAGATAGATAGATGGATGGATGAATGGATGGATGGATGGATGGATGGATGGATAGATAGATAGATAGATAGATAGATAGATATATAGATAGATAGATAGATAGATAGATAGATAGATAGATAGATAGATAGATAGATAGATAAATAGATAGATAGATAGATAGATTTATTTTTGCACCAACACTTCCTTATATAAAATATAGGGCCTGATTCACAAATGTAAACTTAGATCAAAAGTCTAAGTTTAGACCTGAAGTCTAAGTTTAGACCCAAAGTCTAACTTTACGACTACTAAACTTAGACTTTTGGTCTAAGTTAGACTTTTGGTCTAAACTTAGACCAAAAGTCTAAATTTAGTAGTAGTTAAGTTAGACTTTAGGTCTAAACTTAGACTTCAGGTCTAAACTTAGACTTTTGGTCTAAGTTTACCTTTGTGAATCAGGCCCATACTGTTTCACCTACACACATACATACAGAAATATAACGTTTCTCCACATGACTCCTATATAAATATGATATTTCACATGAGTGATAAATGTACATGTAAAAGCTTTCAAAATATATATCCCTTTAACCTAACACTTACCTAACCTCCACCAGCCTATTTATCTCATCAAACATTCACCTGAAACCACATAGCCCCCACTGATGACCACACTTAGCTGGTATTAATATAATCTATCAGAAAGTAACTGGAGTAAATTCATGCAGGTTTTTTGTTTTTTTCTGGAGTGCACATGACTAATCACAGTAACCAACAATAACCACTGGATTAACCACTCACTTTGGACTTCAGAGTAGCGTGCTACTTGCCATAAAGTGCTTCAACGCCTTGTCAGGAGTAGTATATAAATACAATTACAATATGTATTTGTAATTATTTGAACTTTGAATAGTGGCAAAGATACAGGGGCGGCTCCTCGGCTAAGGCGGAGCGTCACCCCACTGCTTTAACCCCTTCCGTGCTCATGACGGTGAGTCACGGTAGGCGTGTGCTCATGACGGCGTGGAGCCGTCATGCCGCTGCCGCTCCTCCCACGCGGCACTAATTCCCTGCCTGTGCGGGCGAATTAATGAGTGGGCGGGGTTGTGACGGAACCACGCCGTCATGAGCACACGCCGCCCGTGAGGCATGACGGCGTGGAGCTGTCATGAGCGCCGAAGCGCCGCGCCCACCCCCTAGCCCCCCGCGCCGCGGCGGAATTCGCGGCGCAGGGAAGGGGTTAAGACAGTGTAGAGGAAAAAGAATATGATAATAACGAAACGCGTAATTATCATTTTCTTTTTCCCTTCCTAGGTGCAGGGAGGGGCAAGCCAGAGCAGGGGCAGGGGAGGAGTGGTTTGCCCACTCCAAAGTACACATGAATGTTTGACCGGCCATCTTGGGCCGGCCAAACATTCATGCGCACTTTGCATGTTCCCCACCAGGCTGCATTACACAGCCTGGTGGGGAACATGCACAGGCTCCCTGTCCCCATCTGAGCGCCGAACCACGGCGCTCAGACCAATCACAATGCTGCAATGCAGCGTTGTGATTGGCTTAGGGGAACTTAGAGGAACCAATCACAATGCTGCATTGCAGGGTTGTAATTGGCTTAGGGACCCTGGGAATCCGGGTGCTTGCCCTGCGAGGAGGAGACTGGAGAGGCTGCAGAGAGGCGGCAACTGGCGGCGCAAGCAGCAGATACGCTCTTTTTCTCCATTTTTTTATTTCCTACCCCATCCCCCCCACACCTTCCCTCGCCACTCCTCCCCCCTTCCCCCCGCCGCCGTTCCCTACAAGCCACCACTGCAAAGATAGCGCCACCTAGTAGCCAAGGATTGGTCTCAGACAGTAGTAAAGTTTCTAAAAACGTGCATGGATTGAAAAGGGCTGTGTCATAATAGTGTATCTACTTAAATTGTTTATAGAATGCTGGCCAAACAGAAGCTATGTGTGAGAGCACATCGACGATGTTTTTGGACTGATATGCAGGATTTGTAGGATTTTTGCGGGTTTTTTGGAAAAGGTGAATACCATATTTGGGAGACCCGACCAGCTGCCTAGGTGGGCGATCAGCATGACTTTGGCTGATCCCATGTTCATGTCGGCTGGCAGATTTTCAAGGGCCTGAGTAGCGAGTTGCGCATTTTGCCCCAAACTGACTTGCAGCCCAGGCAAATGCTTTGAATTGCGCTCTTTCTCTAGTGGGAAACCAGTACAAAGTTTCTAGGGGCAGCAGTATTCTCCAAGGGCCCGAGGTTCAGCATGACTGCCTACAATTTCTTTATAAAGTTGTTAATCGTCGCTGCTAATAGTCTGTCAGTACTCAAAAGCACTTCAACGTCTTATCAGGGGTAGTAAGCACTATAAAAATACAATTATAATTACAATAATCCGGACCAGACCAGACTATTGCAAACATAATCTGCACCTAGTGGTTGAGAAAGAGAGACAATATTTCCTGCAGTCTGTCCCGGTGGCAGCGGCTACTGCTTTATTCAAGTTGCTGGTCAGGGTGTTCTAGGAATAAGTGAGCGCACTACACTCCAGAGCTCTATACACAAAGGTAAATTCAGTCATAACCGAATGCTTAAGACCGAATTTATTTTATTTACACCTGCCAGATACTCACAAAGGGATTTCTGGCAGGCGTAAGCCCATTTATATGTATACAGGTCTCTGCCACATGTGTGGAGTTCTCTGCACCCATAAATCCCACTCAAGCGGTGGAAAAGTGAGTGTCCTAAGCTGTAGTTATCCTTGGAAGTTTTGAACAGCCGCAAACTTTGTTGTTTGTCGACATTTCCAAACTCCACTTTGTAACCTGGAAAGGGCTGGCATAAATCCCTACCCACGGTGTGAAGGGGTATAGATCACCCTTGGGGCATATCTACAAGGGCTGGCGATAAAATTATCGCCGCTTTAGCGTCTGTTTTCGGACGAAAAGCGGCGATAATTTTAACGCCCTATTAGCAAGGACACGCTAACGCGTGAATCCATGCTTTTCGCCCTTCCTCTTATCGTCCAGCTTTGCATCTCTAATGAGATGCAAAGTGGGCGTTCCTCCCCAGAATAATGGGAGAAATGTCGCTAAGCGACATTTCTCCTATTATCAAGCCTGACGCTAAGAATCATATCGACAAGAAAAGTAGCGATAACCTCTGTTATCGCTACTTTCCTTACGCCTGCTTTGAAATCGACTTAGCCATGATATCCTATGGAAGGTGGATATCATGGCTAAGTATGTGTGGCCCTATCAGCAAGCTATCGCCAAAGTTGTGCGATTATCGCTGGGTTTCCAGCGATAATCGCACAGTTGGCAGCTTGCGCTCTGAATTTTATCGCTTTGGAGATAAGCGTTGCTGATAGCACGCTATCTCCGTGATAAAATTCAGAGTTGGCCGGCGATAATTATCCTCACGCTAAGAGCGCTGAGCGATAATTATCGCCAGCCCTTGTAGATATGCCCCCCTTGAGATTTGTGTAGTGTGGTTGGGTAGGCCCAGGGTTGGCCAAAAAGATCAGGCACACACGTTATGTGCTGTAGTGGTATCTTAACTGAACCACACCCGGTTCCCGGGCTATTTATTACTTCAAGCTGGCCGTACGGCAGACGTCACCACTGAGCTTACACGCGTGGAGGGTTACAGGCATTCCTCCCTTGCGCAACACACATCATGATGTTGCCCAATATCGGGCAACACTACATTCCTCCTTTACCAGGAGATAAAAAATATTTCAAACATTGAACAGCAAACCATCAAAAATTACAACAGTGCGCTACTATGGTCCAGATCATGATATACGTCTCACATCACTCTCTTACTTGGTGTTGTGGAAAGGATACAACTACTCATGAATGCAGCACCGTCATCAGTCCCAGGTTAGCCGCACACAAAGTCATATACATCTGAGACAGATGGGGTGGGGTTGCAGCAGATACCGAACTTGTTCATTCCTGGCCACAGAGTCCAGTGAGGTTCTTCCCGGGCTCGCAGTGCTGGCGGCTCTTGGGCTCCCGCTGAGCGCCGCCGGGGCATGCTTGCTGCGTCCTGAGAGAGGCCGGGCAATGATGTTGAGAACAGTTCCTCAGAATGTGTGCCCTGCTCCTAAATGTTGTAGTCTTCGCTGTCCTGTGGGCCACCCGCCATAGCATCTTCCTGCGGGTCAGCCAACACGGGTTCAGTGGTGGGCCTCCAAAGGACTTTCTTGACCTGGGATATGTTCTGTGTGATGCACTAGTGGCCTCTCTTGGCTGTCACTTTGGTGCCTGTGATGTCAATGACAATCCATGAATCAAGTTCGAAGGGTAGTCTGAACTTTCCGCCCCGGTGGTGGTCTTTCATGAGCACGTGATCACCAAAGTTGATGGGGCTCTCTTTGGCCTGTCGTTTTTGGAAGGCGTATTCATTGGTGCGTGTTCTCCAGAAGTCCAACTGATTTGGTGGTTAGGTACTTCCTCCCATCCCACGCTGGGTGATGGTGAATGGTATCTATTACAGATCTGCCAAAGCACATTTTGCTTGGGGAGATGCCTGTCGTGCAGTGGGGTGTGAGTCTACACTCCCGTAGGAATCGGTACAAGACATGTTCAGTGCTGGTACCCTCAGCCACCTCAATTTGGATCACTTTGGTGAGGTTTCTCATCAGACACTCCACCTCCCCGTTAGCTTGGGGCCACCGAGGGGTTATGCGGTGGTGCTTGATGTTGTGATATTTCAAGTAATTGGCTGGCTCAGACCTGTTGAGAGGACTATTGTCCGTGCAGATCTCTGTGACCAGGCCGTGAGTGGCCATGAGCTTCGCCAGCTTCAGGATGACTTCTGAGGCGGATGTTGTCACCACGATTTCTACCTCAGGATAGCGTGAATAGCCATCCACTATGACCACCAGGTGTTGTCCACTGGGTAGGCTGCCGAAATCTGCGCTTACTCTCTGCCACAGGGCACTAGGGCCAGCTTCGGTGATGACAGTTGCAGGGTGGTGAGATGGGCATGTAGCAAGGCAGACCGGACAACTTTGTATGACTACTTATACTCTCTGGTCCAGGCCTGGGAACCAGACCTTGTTCCTGAGTTGGTTCTCAGACTTCATGATGCCTTGGTGCGCTCCATGTGCCAGGAGCGCTGCTTTCTGTGTGAGACTTTCGGGTAATACGAGTCGCGAACCTCTCAGCAGAGACCCGTCGCTGGTGACCGATAGCTTCTGGCGGATGTGATATAATGCCTTGAGGATTGACTGGGCGGCCTCTGTGTGGAAGGATGTTGGTATTGAAGCGGCCCCCAGTCACTGGTGGCGACTGCCTTGATAGCGATTTGTAAGCAGTCATCGCATTGGGTGGCTTCCATTACTTCCACCAGGGAGTGGTTTGGAGCGATCCACAATTATCTGCACGTATTCTTCAGTTTCTGCTGCTTCGGCGGCCTCGGGAGAATGGCTGGTCGAGCATGCCTGGACAAGAAATCAGCTGGGTTCTGAGTGCCAGGTCGGTATTCCACTGTGAACTGAAACTCTCGCAGCTGCAGGATCCACTTTTCAATCCTCGGGGAGGCCTTGACGAGAACCCTTGGAAGAGCGGGATCAGTGGCTTATGGTTCGTGATGATGGAGAAGGGATGACCGTACAGGTAGATGCAGAAGTACCTGTAGCCCCATAAGATGGCAATCGCCTCAAGCTGTATTTGAGAATAGCGCTGCTCTGTGGGCATGGGTGTGCGGCTGGCGTACGCCACCGAGGCCCATTCTCCGCATTCTTGCCGTTGAGCCAGCCCCTCTCCCAGGCCTGTTGGACTAGCATCTACCACTAGTTGTGACTCTCTCCGGGGGTTAAAGTACACCAGGGTGGTATCGGCGGACAGGGCGGCCTTGGTCTGTCAGAACGCTTCTTCCTGCTCTGGTCCCCACACCCATGGGCTGGATGACTTGGTGAGGTGCCTGAGCGGGTCAGTGATGTCTGATAGGTTTCTCATGAAGCGTCCGCAGTATGTCACCATCCCCAGGAAACTGCGGACACCTGACACTGATGACGGGGCTGGGGCCTCCTGTATGTCCTTTACTTTGTCGGGGTCTGGGCCGATGCCTTTGTCCGAGAAACAGTACCCAAAGAAGCTGATGTCCTTTCGTAAGAAGCCGCACTTCTCGAGGTACAGCATGAGCCCTCGTTCTTTGAGCCGCGTGAAGACTGCATGGAGGCGTGTCAGATGGTCTTCAAGCGTGAAAGCATGAACGAGGATATCATCACTCACGCTGAGCAATCTGGGCAGGCCATGGAGGACGTTTTTCACGACGTTCTGGAAAACTTCGGCTGTGCTGGGGATGCCAAAGTTGAGCCTGGTGTAACTCCAGAGGCCTGCGTGAGTTGAGAAGGTAGTAATGGGACGGGAGTCCAGGTGCAGCATGATTTGGTGGTAGCCCTACCTGAGGTCCTTTTTGGAGAACTATTTGGAGCCTGACAGCTACCCGATGATGTCATCTATGGTTGGTGTAAGATGATGTTCCAACTTGATCGCCAGGTTCATGATCCTCATGTCTACACAAATACGGACTGCGTCTGGCTGCTTGGGCTTCTTTGCCACAAGGATGGGCGATACCACCAGTGTGGGGCCTCTTACCCGCTCAATGATACTAGCATTTTCCAGGAGCTTCAGCTCTGCCTCCACCTTGGGCCGAAGGTGGAATGCAATCCTTAGATGCCTGAGGGCCCCGGGGGGTGACGGACTCATCAATGTGAAGTTGAATGGCCAGACCTACCAGGCAGCCGATTCTGTCGAATGCAAGCACACCAAAGGCAAATTGTATCAGATTCAGATGCTGGGCCATGCGGCAACTAAGAAGGAATCCTGACCCTTCTTGTGACACGTAAACTTTTGCCCTCCGGCGGATGGAGTCGTGAGACAGATCTGCTTGGAACATGCCATGAAGCTGCAGCGGTGAGCGGTAGCCTAAGGCGTATACTTGCACATTAGTGTTCCGGAGCGCCGGTGAGTCAGGCAGGCTGTGGTAGACGTCCGAGGCCATGAGACTTATTGAGGCCCCGGTATTTATGAGAGCAGAGACTGTATGGCCCTGCCCTTCAATTCAGCACATAGGGGCTATCTGGTGAGTGGCTTTGAGGGTTTCCAGCATCCCCACTACATGGACAACAGCTGCACCGTCTTTGTCCATGCCACTGTCCGACAGGTTCCATTGTGCGGACCGTTCTCTGTAGGCCTTTGGGTCGTCGTCCTTGCGAGGAGCGGTAGAATTTGGAGAAGTGGTTTGGTTTGCCACACACACTGCAGATTTTGCAACTGGCGGGGCAGGCTTGGGGGTAGGGGCCACCACACCATCCACAGGTGCTAGCTTGTGGTCCTTGTTTCGCGGAGCTTGGTGAAGGCTTGGCGGATTCCAGTTTTCCTGTTCGTGCTCCTTTCTGGACAGCATTTACAGGCTCTTCTTTGATAGGGATAGACGAGTTAGGGTCCATGTTGGCCGCCCGAGTTTTGGAGAGTTCTTTAGAGCGCCCTAACGTCAGGATGTTTCTCATGGACATATTGGACTCCTGTTGGATACGTTTGCACTGTTTAGAGAAGACGCACCCTTGAATGAATTGGGCCCGGACTTCGTCTTCGCCTGGAAGAGTGCATGTGCAGGCAAGCTCTCTTAGCCACCCATGTAAAACCTCTACTGATTCCTCCTTGCGCAAAAGAAACCTTTCGTAGTCTGGGTTAGCTTAAGGCTCGAAGTGTGCCATGATTGCGTCAATCAGGATGGCGTAGTTTCGTGGGGGACCAGCCTCGACCACAGACTTCGATGTTTTATGGATGTCAGCTCCTCCTAGATGTAGGAGCATGGGGCGTCTGCGGGAACTTCAATAGCTTTAAAGTAGTTCTCCATGCGCTCCACCCATGCTTTCCAGCAAGCAGCTTGGGAGGGTGGAGGTCCAGTGATCATGAAAGGTTCCAATGGAGGAATGTAAGCCATGTGGCTGAGGGGTAGAGCACAGCAGGGGTGGCTGGGGGCAAAGGAGGTCTCAGTCAGGGAGCCTGAGGGGCTGTAGTGCTGGCTGTAAAGTAGGGATTGCACTGGCTTTGCTTTCTGATGTGTTTAGGGGGTGTCCCATGTAGTGGAGTGGACCAGCTGGGCTGCGCAGTTGCAAAGCACACCGAAAATTGTCAAAGCACTGAAAATTGATGCCCCACTGATTTGAGGAGGCTCCTCTCACACTGAGTGCCTTGAAGCGCTGGCATTCTTCTTCTTTTTTTGATGCCCAACTGCCTTGTGGTGTTTCTCTCAGGGCTGGGAGCTCCCAGGTGTCAGGGAATGGCAGGACTTGGTGATCATGCTGCCTCGTAGATGACTTTCACACGTGCCCGGAGAGATAAAGAGAGAGCCTCGCCCCTCGGGCTCGGCGTCTGACGTACCGCGGAGTAGGACGAGGTGGGCCGCCGCATGTGGCCAGCAGCAGTGTCGGCCGAAGAGACACCGTCAGCCTCCCTCAGCGGGCGCTGTCAGCCACATGAAATACGAGCGGCATGACCGGGCCCAGTGAGAGATTGCGGGAAGCAGAGTGAGCAGGGGAGGACACACGCAGGAAAAGTGGGCCCCCTCGTCGCCAGTGTAGTGTGGTTGGGTAGGCCCAAGTTTGCCTCAAAAGATCATGCACACACGGTATGTGTCGTAATGCTATCTTAATTGAACCAAGCCCAGTTCCCCGGGCTATTTATCATTTCAAGCTGGCCGAACGCCAGACATCACCACTGTGCTTACACGCACACAGTTACAGGCATTCCACCCATGCGCAACTCACATCATGGTGTTGCCCAATGTCCGGCAACACTACAATTTGTTGTTGCTTTAGGGGAAGGGCTTTCTTCATGGGGAAAAAAAATCCCCATAAAAAAAAGTGTGATTCTATCTACTCAGTGCAAAGTTCTCAGCTGTGAAGAACTCTACACAGAGGGAATTGGATCCCACTAGGGGGCCTTCCCTAAAGCACGTCTGGGAAACTGAGCCTTGCATAGCTTCCCATCTAAACTCCTAGCAACATTGGTGAATTCCAGAAAGTAGGAAAAAGACATGCATGCAGAGATGGAGCGATCCGCCTATACTTTTCTTAACTGTCAGTCGGACATGAAATATAGATACTCCAAAATGTAAAGAAATGGTACAGCCACCCAGAAAGATTTCAGTGCTGGCATTTGAGGCAAAGAAAATTATTGATTATTTGGCTTCCAGTCTCCTGTAGGAATGCAATGGCTTGACTTGCCCATCCCTAGAACTTTGAGTTGGAAATAGATCAGTGTCTATAATGTACATCTGAGAGCTAAGATGGAGCACCCGCCCAAATGTCGCCTGGTACCCTCAGATGGGAAGCGAGTGGGGTTCCAGAACAAATCCCTTGGGCAGTGTTAGGTGTCACCAAGGAGGAGCTGGACAAGAATGTGCATGCTCTTCTGTTTGTTTGTGGTCGATATGCATAAACTAGTGAAACCTTCAAATGAGATGTCCACATTGCCTGCCCCCAAGTATTGTGTGTCCTGAAAGACTCTGTGTTATATAGTTTTCTGCGCATCAGAGGGTTTCCAGTAGGTCGGGGCTGCTAACCCTTGTGGCCTTAAGTCAGTTTGTGGTCTCTGATATCCACTGGTTAGCTCCTGTGCCGTTGACACCTGTGTCTAGGTCTTGCTGCAGATGATGGTGAGAGAGACATGAGAGAGGGAGATAGGGAAGGAGGCAGACAGGATGGGTGGATGGATGGTTGGAGAGAGGTTAGGGGTCATGTGAGAGGATAGAAAGAGCACACTATAGAGGAGAGAAAAAGCAGGAGGGCGCAAGATAGAAGAAAGAGGGAGATTGACAGAGAGGATGGAATGATAGCATGAGAAAGGAGTGAAAGAGAGACAGGGTGGATGAGAGGAAGAGAGACGGGAGAGGAAGGTCTCAAGAGGATAGAAAGAGAAAGAGTGCAAGGTAGAAGAGAGAGAGAGAATATTGAAGGCCGCCTAGAATGAAAGAGGGTAGAGAGAGAACAAGGGAGAGAGAGAGAGAGAGAATGAAAGGAGATTGTGAATTAGAGGTGAGAGAGAAAGGATGGACGGAGAGACAGAGAGCACGAGACAGGAATGTGAGTGAGAGAGAGGATGGATCAACAGAAAGAGCTAGAGGGGAGATGGGCCTGGAAAAAGAGAATGGGCATAAGATAGATGAAAGAGAGAGAGGATGGGCGGAGAAAGAGCATAAGATAGAAGGGTGAGAGAGAATGAGAAAGAGAGTGGATGCAAGGATAGAGAGTGTGAAATAGAGAAGAGAAAGAATGAGAGAGAGAATGGAAGGAGCAAGAGCACAATAGGGAGTGGGAGAGAGAGGATGGATGGATAGAAAGAGAGACAAGGGAGGAAGGCCTCTAAAGGACGGAATGAAAAAGAGCGCAAGATAGAACAGTGAGAGAGAGAGGATGGAGGGATAGAGAGAGAACACAGGATAGAAGAGAGAGAGAGAGGGAAAGAAAGCATAAGATAGAGAAGAGAGAGTGAGAGAGATGAGGGAAGATGAGCGTGCATGAGAGAAATGTGTGAGAGAGAGAGAGGATAGATGAATAGAAGGAGAGGGAAGAGATGAAGGCCTGGTGAGGCTGGAAAGAGAACAAGCACAAGATAGAAGGAGAGAGCTAGAATAGCAGGAGACAGAGTACGAGATAGAGCAGTCTGAGAGAGAGGAGATGGAAGGAGGTGTATTAGGAAACAGGATGGAGAGAGAGAGAAAGAGCCTGTGGCCCTCATTACAAGTTCAGGGTTAAATTCTGATCCCTGTGCAAAGTATTGGAATTATGAGTTGTGTGATAATTATCACACCCTCTCAGTTCTTCCCCTGATAAATTCCGGCAGCAGCAGAAAAGGCCGGAAAAAAGGCAAAATATGTGGAATTTGGTGTGTTAAAAATCGATTCTATATGTTAATGCTTGTTTTCCTTCTCAAAACTCAGAATAGGCGGTATTTACCCCATGTGATAAATACCTCAAACTGGGGTCCTGGTATTTACATTGTGTTGTAAATATTCCACCCTATTCTGACAAACTTGTAATGAGGGCCATTGTGTAGTGAGAACTTCTGATTGGGATCTGCTGGCCGGCTGACTGTTCGTCTGTGCTTGTTTTGTCAGCACTTATTGATAGAGCTATGAAACATGAAAATCACATTCCGATCCCTGCACTTGTAGTCAGGCCTTTGGTAATTACGAGTTGCGTGATAATTGTCACACTCTCTGAGTTTTCTCTGATAAATTGCGGCAGGTCAAACCTGCCAAAATTTGTAGGAGAAAAAAGTCTGCAAAAAAAGGCAAGCCATGCAGAATTTGATGTGTAAAATACAGATTCTGCATGATATGTCTCATTTGCAAGTTAAAAAGTCAAAATAGGAGGTATTTACCATAGATGGTAAATACCTGACTCCGGAGTAATGGTATATACCCTGTGTTGTAAATGCCTCACATAGTCTGCCTAACTTGTAATAAGGGTCTGAGTGTGATAAAGATCACACCCTTCTTTACATTTTGGCTGGTCAATTCTCCCTGAATTTAACAAGTTAAAGGTCTAGGGGCTTTTTTACAAGCCCCTTGCGCCGCCGGTGCGTCACTTTTTGTGACGCACCAGCGGCGCAACCTGCTGCCCCATATTTACAAGGCCACGTAAAACCACCCTGCGTGGCTTTTCGTGTCCGTGTAAATATGGCCCCTTCACACGCAACACTTTGCGTGAAAGGGCTGCTGCATTGGTGTTGCTGTGGGTGTTCCCACGCAATACCCATGACTTCTTCCGCATTTCCAGATTTACGAGAAATTGTGAACCTGGAAATACATCAGAATGCTAAGCGTCCCCAGGGAAGGCGTAGGGAGGAGCAACGAGAAGAAATTTAATTAACGCAGCGCTGTGCTGCAAGCCTTTTGGCTGCAGCGCGCTGCGTTAAGCAAAGGGATGCGTCATATCTACAGCGATATGATGGATCCTTTTGCTCTCCCCTGCGCTGGCGCACAATTAGCTGCCATGCACCGATGCAGGCACCCTTGCAGCATGGTGTAAGGGTGCCTGCATCACGGAGATGATTGTTTTTGTGCAGGAAGGGGCACCTTCTTGCACAAAAACAATCACAAGAGGTGATTTTCTCTTCCTATGTGTGCTGCAGAATGCAGCACGCATAGAAAGAGCAAAAAAACGAGAAGAAATGAAAACATTTCTCCTCATTGCACCTCCCCCTGGGGAGGCGTAGAATTCTGACGCATTTCCAGGTTTACGATTTCTCGTAAATCTGGAAATGTGGCAGAAGCCATTGGGGTTGTGTGGGAACACCCACAGCAACACCCATGGCATGCCCCTTTCACGCAAAGTGTTCAGTGTAAAGAGTCCATATTTACAAGGACACGAAAAGCCACGCAGGATGGCTTTACGTGGCCTTGTAAATATGTGGCAGCTGGTTGTGCCGCCGGTGCGTCACAAGAAGTAATGCACCGGGCGGCGCAAGGGGCTTGTAAATAAGCCCTATAATCAGGCCCAAGTAGCTAAATAGTTCCGAGTAGTTTTAAAGTCGAATGTCTCCCATTAACAACATAGAGCGAGTTTTAATTATATTTGTGTGCCTAAAACATGAAGCCTTTAGATTTTTGGTAGGAAGAAACTTGGGTATCAACCATTATAACACATCAATTTTTTGTCCAGATGAGAGAAACTTGAATAGAAACTGCAGAATTACCTCCCTGCGCTCACGGGTTCGTTGCAGGTTAAAATATTTATGCCAGGTCTTCTTTTTGGTTCCCAGTCAGGCCCTGTTCCTAGTAGTTAGATGATGAAAAGTCTGTTGTAGATTGAATGGTAGCTTGGCCAACCTATGTTGGCTGAAGATTGTTCTGTTCTTTTCATGAAGCCGTGGCCACTGTACTTTTTCCTTCACTTCCTTGTTACATAGAAGGATGGACCAGACCTGGATTTTCCGAACTCCACTGCCGCTCTACACTTCCTGGTAAGATAAATTTGCTGCGACAAAGGAACACCACAAAGCAAATTAAAGCACCTGAGGCTGAAAAGACAGCAGCTTAACAAAGTTGAAAAGGTAACACTGGCTCTTGATGGCAAGCAGCAGCTCCACTCCCAGATAGACACAGACGGGCAATCGGTTTCTCAGGTTTTTTTGTGACTCATTTGCATAGCACTGGCCTCTGTCCTCCTAACTTTTTTTTGTGACAAAAAAATTAATTATCTTAGTTTATTCCTGTTTCCATGAAACTCTACATTTTACAGTATTTTGTGGTGATTTAGGTTACCTTGTCAGCTTCTTTTTCATTACTTCAGAATGAGTTGTGTCCTCACTTTTTGTGGAGTGTCCTTCTTGTGACAGGAAGAAATCAGCAAAGGGTTCCTGTAGGCTTTGAGTGGCGTGCCCTTTACCTTGGAATATTTCACAAAGACTCTTGAATGAACAAGAAGGAATCTGAGTGAGTATATCTTTCAAAGAGGTCAGGATAAATGAGTCCAAGGATGCATCCCCTACAGAAGTGCCAGGAGTGGTGGGGGGCAGGAATGCTGCTCCTCTTCAGAGCACGCTAGCCCACTGAACAACTATCCCGCAAGAGATCTGAAAAAAAGCATTGGCAAAGCCAATAGGTCTAGTCTATGCAAGAGCTATTGGCTTTGCCAATATGTTTTAGCCATGTTGTACACCAGCATGGCTGCTGTTCAGCATGGCTAAAAGTTAGTGGTGTAAAGGAGATAACGTGGAGTGGAATGTCATAAAGTAGAGTGTCATGGAGTGAAGTGGAGTGTCATGGAGTGGCATAGAGTGGAGTGGCGCAGAGTCTTGTCGAGGAAGTAGAGTGTTTTGGAATGGAAGTCCGTAGAGTTGAGTGGTGTACAGTGGAGTAGATTGTCAGAGTGAGTAGAGTGTCATAGAGTAGAGTGTCATAGAGTGGAGTGGATAGAGTGTCATGGAGTGGTGCAGAGTGGAGTGGTGTAGAGGCTGTTGCAAAGAGTGTTGTTGAGTAGAGTGGCATAAAGCGGAGTAACTTGTCGCTGAGTGGAGAGGCAAAGAGTGGAGCAGTGTAGTAGAATGGAATGGCATAGAGTGGAGTGGATTAGAGTGGAGTGGCATGGACTGTCATGGAGTGGAGTGGAGGGAAGTGGAGTAGAGTAGCCTGGAATGGCATAGAGTGGAGTAGTGGAGGAAGTAGAGTGGAGTAACGTGTCATAGAATAGAGTGGAGTAAAGTGGTATGGAGTGGTGTAGAGGGAGTTGTGTAGAGCATTGTAGAGTGTAGTAGTGTCATAGAGTGGCATAGAATGGAATAGAGTGTTGTAGAGTGGAGTGGCTTAGAGTGAAGTAGAGGGTCATAGAGTGGAGTAGAGTTTAATGGAGTAGCACATCATAGAGTGGACTATCGTGGAGTGCACTATCGTAGAGTGAAATAGCGTGGCCTAGAAGGTAGTGGCATAAAGTACAGTGGTGCAGAGTAGATTGGCATAGAGTGCAGTGGCGTAGAGTGCATTGGTTTTGAGTAAAGTGTTGTAGAGCGCATTGACAGAAAGTGCAGTGATGTAGAGTAGAGCGGCTTAGAGTGCAGTGGAGCAGAGTAGAGTGGAGTGGTGAAGTGTAGAGTGCAATGGTATAGAGTGCAATGGCGTAGAGTGGGGTGGCGCAGAGTGGAATGGCGCAGAGTGGTGTAGAGTGCACTGCCGTAGAGTAGATTGTTTCAGATTAGAGTGAAGTGGTGCAGGGTAGAGTGTAGTGGTAAACTAAGTACAAGAAATGGCAGCTCAGGCATAAATTACTGCACCCCCCAGTGTAGTCACATAAAAAGTCACAAGCTAGCTATATTGCCCACCTCCAATGACCAGCTGCCACATGCCCATAAATTAGAGACAATCATAAAAAAATGATGAGAGGCAACATAATCACAACCCTAAGTACAGAGAATGAATTTCATCAATTTCAGTCCATAGTTTTCAGTTTAAACCAAACAAATTTTTCTTCTTTTTTTCTTCTTTTCTTCAAAGTTCAAAAATCCTTCAAATATACGGACGCAGCCAATGCGTTTCGCCCATACACAAGGGCTTCTTCAGGGCACTGATTCAAATGAGTGAGAGTCAACCAATAAGGAACACGTCAAATCCCAGCCAAAACTCCACAAAGTTTCTTCGATATTCTTAATAGATTATCTTTAAATAGATGATAGGAAAGTGGGACATCACTGATTCAAATGAGTAAGAATCAACCAATAAGGAACACGTCCAATCCCAGCCAGAACTCAATCAATCACAAGATTTGTAAAGCGCACTACTTACCCGCGAGGGTCTCAAGGCGCTGAGGGAGAGGAGGGGGGTGTTGCCGCTACTGGTCGAATAGCCAGGTCTTGACTCGTCTCCTGAAGGTCAGCAGGTCTTGGGTCTGTCGTAGGTTGAGGGGAAGGGTGTTCCAGATCTTGGCGGCGCGGTGAGAGAAGGATCTGCCTCCGGTGGTGGTTCTCCTGATGCGCGGGACGGTGGCCAAAGTTTCTTCGATATTCTTAATAGATTATCTTTAGTCACACACTCGAGCTAGTAGACTTTTGATCAGGTTACAGAAGTTCAAGCATTTGGTTGAGAATCAACGTGCACCAAAGGCCAGCCGTGGTTCCAGTGGACAATGTCCTGTAAGAAATTAGTATTGTTCCATTCCCGCAAACTTCTTTAAGCCATCCGTCCCGCACGTTCCTTCACGTTATTGGTTGACTCTCACTCATTTAAATCAGTGCGCTTAAGAAGCCCTTGTGTATGAACGAAAAGCGTTGGCTGCGTCCGTATATTTGAAGGATTTTTTAACTTTGAAGAAAAAAAGCAAAAAACAATAAAGATTTGTTTGGTTCAAACTGAAAACTATGGACTGAAATTGATGAAATTCATTCTCTGTACTTAGGGTTGCGATTATGTTGCCTCTCATGTTTTATAGAGTGTGGTGCAGGATAGAATGCAGTCACGTGGAGTAGAGTTGCATAGAGTGCAGTGGTTTAGAATAGAGTGACATAGAGTGCAGTGGTGCAGAGTAGATTAGAGTGGCGTAGAGTGCAGTGGCGTAGAGTGCAATAGAATGGCCTAGAGTTGAGTCGCACAGAGTACAGTGCAGAGGCATAGAGTGCAGTGGCATAAAGTGCAGTGGTGCAGAGTAGAGTATCATAGAGTTCAATGGCAGAGAATGAAGTCTTGCAGAGTAGAGTGTCATAGAGTGCAATGGTGCAGAGTGTAGTGGTGTAGAGTAGAGTGTTGCAGAGTAGAGTGCTGTAGAGAGCAGTTGTGTACAATATAGTGGTGCAGAGTAGAATAGAGTGGCGTAGAGGGCAGTTACATAGAGCGCACTGGCATAGAGTGGTGTGCCATGCAGTGGCATTGAGTGCAATGGCGTAGAGTAGAGTGTTGCTGATTAGAGTATAGTGGTGTAGAGTGCATTAGTAAAGAGCAGTTGACGTAGAGTGCAGTTGAGTAGAGTGCATTGGTTTGATTAAAGTGGCGTAGAGCACAGTCGCGTTGAGACTCGTAGTGCAGAGAATAGTAGAAAGGCATAGAGTGGCAGAGAGTAGATTGTTTCAGAGTAGAGTAATGCGGCGTAGAGTAGAGTGGTGCTGGGTGGAGAGAAGTGGTGCAGAGTAGAGTGGAGTGGCCTAGACTCAAGTGGTGTAGAGTGCAGTGGTGCAAAGTAGAGGTAAGAGTGCATTGGCATAGAGTGGTGCAGAGTATAGTAGAGAGGTGTAGAGTGAAATGGCGTATAGTGCAGTGTCATAGAGTGCAGTGGTGCACAGTATATTACACTGGCATTGAGTGGATTGGCATAGAGTGCAGTGGCATATAGTGTAGTGGCATAGAGTGTAGTGGCACAGAGTGCATTGGCATACAGTGCATTAGCATAAACTGCAGTAGAGTGGTGTAGAGTAGAGTGGTGCAGAGTAGAGTGCAATGGCACAGAGTAGAGTGCCACAGTGTAGAGTGGTGTAGAGTTCAGTGGCAGAGAGTGCAGTGTTACAGAGTAGAGTAGAGTGGTGTAGAGTTCAGTGGCGTACAGTGCAGCCGAGTAGAGTGTTGCGGAGTAGAGTGACATAGAGTGCAGTGGTGTAGAGTGTATTGGTTTTGCGATAAGTGGTGTAGAGTGCATTGGAGTAGCGTGCAGTGGCGTAGAGTGCAGTGGCATAGAGGGTGGAGTGGTGCAGGATAGAATGGAGTGGCACTGAGTGGAGTGGCGTAGAGTGAAATGGGGTAGAGTGGAATAGAGTGTTGTACAGTGCAGTGTCATAGAGTACAGTGGTGCAGAGTAGATTAGAGTAGATTGGCACAAACTGCAGCGGCATAAAGTGAAGCAATGGAGAATAGAATGCGGTGGTGTGCAGTGGCATTCAGTGCTTTGGTGTAGAGAGGCGTAGAGGAGAATGGTGCAAAGTAGGGTGTAGTGGTATAGAGTGCAGAGTAGAGTGGCGTAAAGTTCAGTGGCAGAGAGTGCATCATTGCAGAGTAGAGCAGCATAAAGTGTAGTGGCATAGAGTGGAGTGGGGCAGAGTAGAGTGGAGTGGTGCAAGGTAGAGTGCAGTGGCATAGAGTGCAGCTGTGCAGAGTAGATTGGAGTGGTATAGAGTGCTCAGGCGTGGAGTGGTATAGAGTAGAATGCATTGGTGTAAAGTGCAGAGGCATTGAGTGCAGCGTTGCAGAGTAGAGTGGCATAAAGTGGAGTGGCATAGAGCGGTGCAGAGTAGACTGAAGTGGTGTAGACTGGAGTGATGTAGAGTGCACTGGGAAAGAGTGCAGTGGAGGATAGTAGAGTAGAGTGGGGCAGAGTATATTGGTATAGAGTGGAGTGGTATAGAGTAGAGTGCAGTGATGCAGTGTGGAGTGGCGTAGTGTTGAGTGGAGCAGAGTAGAGTGCAATGGTGTGGGGTGGTGCCGAGCACAGTGGAGTGGGATAAAGTGGAGTATGCATGGTGTGGTAGCGCACTGCCTTTGCAGACAACACATCTTCAATTGAAATGACAATTACATTTGCACGGACATGCAGTTTTACTGATAAAAGTAAACAGCGCACAAATGCTAATGTGTGAAAATGTCATCACCTAGTGTATTGATTTGTTTTGATCATATTAAAATATTTTTTCTAAAACACTTCAGAATTACCAAAAATGTGCTTCATTTGTGCTTTCCTAATTCTGATATATTCTGAAATGTCTGCACATTTCACTTACAGAGATTTGAATTTTGTTTTGTGCCACCGAATAGCCTTCCTACAGCACACTCCCATTATCCATCATGATTGCCACATAAATCATCTCACATTGAAGTGAAATAAAAGTAAACACCAAGCTCCATTAGAATGTTAAGAGAGGGACTATCATTCTTACCAGTCACCAGTGTCAGTCAGCCATTAAGCATAATGGCATGGATCCTTGGCAGCATGCCAGCTGTAAAAGGCAAACATAACATCAAGAATTTTCAAATTCATTTATTATGTTTGATAAAGTTCATAATAATGTGAGCAGATAAACCCATTTAACACACAAAATGTTCAGTGCAATACATAGTTAAAATAACAATTTAAGTGGTATAAAAAACTTTGAAAAACATTTGTATCCAACATATATCTGTTACTGTCCTCAGGTTACCTACAAAACGCAAACCCTGCTTGGCATTTGAATACTGTTTGAAATAAACTTAGGGGCATATTAGCAAGGCGATTATCGCCACTTTAGCGGGACTTTTTCCCGCTAAAGCGGCGATAATATTATCGCCTTATCAACAAGCTGTCGCTAACTGCTGTTAGCAACAGCTTGTAGGCGATAGCGACCGGGTTGGGTGCCGCTTTGCATGCCAGCGATATTTATCGCTAATGGCATGCAAAGTAGGCGTTCCCCACGTAACAGCGACTGGAAACAGTCGCTGAGGTCGCTAACGCCTATCAGCGAGGCAGGGGCGGTGATTAGCGAACCAGCGCTAAACACGTTTAGCGCTGGTTTGCTAACACCTGGTCCCACCCTGACTTAGCCATGTAATCCAATGAGAGGTGGATTACATGGCTAAGTCCCCTCGCACTATCAGCAAGCAGAACTGGGGAACAGTGTGAATATCGCCTGTTTTCAGGCGATATTCACACTGTTCTCAAGGTTTCTATCGCTTTGGAGATTAGCATTGCTGATTGCACGCTAACTCCGCGATAGAAACCGGCGATGCCTGGCGATAATTATCCAAGCGCTAATTGCGCTTTGCGATAATTATCACCAGGCATTGCTAATATGCCCCATAATTTGTAAAAGATGATGTCGAAGACTGTGCCATCATTTGTCCCTTTGAAGCCTTTCTCCACCGAGACCACCTTCAACCCCATCATGGTGGAAGCCTTCAATGTCAAAGATTACCATAATGACTCCTACTTCGAAGACGAAAAGGTTCTTGAGCAAACGTCCTCTTATCAACCATTTCTTATCAACCTAAAAAGCCACTATCGCAACTGAAAGATGCCACTCGAAAGAACCTAGAGAATGAACTCTGCCTCTTTCTTCCACAACATCCCTATGTTCAAGGACTCTATGATGTTCGAGGATCCCTTGCTGTTCCAAAATGCCTTGATACTCCATGACTCATCCTCACACAAGGACTCCTCACAATGGACAGTCACATATTAAAATGTATTCGCACGTTATCTGAGCAATAGACTGGAACACCAAATTAGAGACGCAGTGGAAATTATGCTCCCCTAAAACTCTACCAACTTCACCAACTTCAAAATCATGTGTTTTGATGATTGATGGCAAATCTTGTTTTCATGACAACTCGGCCAGAAGAGTAGCAAAAAGCAACACATTGTCAATGCCAAAATCCAAGACATTGGTTTTTTTGAGAAATGCAATTGCAAAACAACACAAAAGCCACTTCAAACCAAGTTTTAATAAACACACAGTTGCTTTTGGCTCCAGGGCTAATCAAGGCCGATACAGAGATAGTCTCAAACTGGCTCCTTCATGCCTGCAGAACACATATAGGTCTCTCCCTCAAGATTCAGGTTCTCTGTTCACACATTCAAAGTCTGATTCAGTAATCATCTGAATATGTAGAGGACAACATTTTTCAGCTCCAGCTTTCATCACTCTGCTGATAACAGAGTAGAAGACAGGGTTGATTGAATAACATAATCTGTGGCACATCACATCACAGTCATCACTAAGGCAGCCAGAGCTTGAACCTTTGTAGGTCCATGCAAAGGTCCATGCAAATATCTTCTAAGAGATAAGTGAGAGGACTTCAATTAAGTCCTTAAGAAAGGACTTTGAATGATGTACTACCTGAACAAAGAAGAAAGTAAGGGTGAGCGGAACTTGTGGAATTTGACTCTGCAGAATTCCACAGAAATACATAAAAACTCTGAGAGATTCTGCGGAGTTGCGCCAACAAGCAGAAATAGGCATGTTGCGCAGCTCGCGCTGTGATTTAGCGCCAGTGATGCGTTCCATGCTGAAAAATCAGCATGGACGGCACTACGCGGTGCGCCAGAAGGCGCAGCTACTCAAGTTGATTTTGCTGCTGCTTGAGTACATTTCTACTCAAGCGGCAGCCTTCTGACCATGAACGGTCACGACCACCCACGACCGCCCGTGTTAGAAAATCTCACCGGATGTCCTCGTAGCGACCAGAAATCCTGCTAGGGCACGCCAAATCTCACTCACACTTGCCAACTTACCATTCTGGAGCCTCGCACGATAAAAAAATCTGCCACACAGTAATTGGCAGAATTTAGCCGGAACTACACATTACAAGAGTAACACTGAGTCACCGAATTCCGCAAATTCCTCGAACGGAAAGGAATTTTCCACCCACCCCTACAAGGAGGGACAAATCGGATGATCAAAGTTAAGTACATTTGGCATCAGATTACAGCTGTCTATCTCCATGGTGAAATTCTTCTCAGAAAATCATGAATGGGTTCAGAATTACGAAGTACTGCACAATGTTTTCCCATACTAGGGTTAGTCACCACTGGAAGCAACAATGAAAATAACCAAACTTTGCCTTTTGTTGCTTTGAACCAGAGTCAATGAGCAATGGGCGTTTAATCAGCTGGTCATAGAAACACCACTGGGCCTTTCTTCTCATCTTTCTTATTTCAAAAGTCATCAAAAAGCTGAATTGTTGCAAAGCCAGGATGATTATAGTTATCCTAGAATGTCATCCACAGTGATGGTTCACAGTACTCCAACGAAGGTCATAGAGGTAAAACATCAAGCTTCTGTGGAGATCAAAAGACCACTCTTGATGGCAAGGAAAGGTCCCCATCCCAATCTTCTATCCCTTAGTTAGTAGTCTGTCTCATAAATTCCTCTACATGACCACTTACACCTGTCACCATTAACAGAGAAACAGGTGACAGGCAAAGTATCCATCATGCATCGATCAAGGTATCTCTCAACCAGTAAGTGGCATGTGTGTAAGTGCAGAAATCCATCAATCCTACACCATCTCAACAGGAAGCACTGGACTATAGTACTGTGATATGCGATATTATATTTGAATTTTTTTATAACAGTTAAGTTGAAGGTGTAACCTTTCTTTCCTTGTCGGTAATGTATTTTGTTCCTCCTTCCCTCTCTGATACTTGCCTTTTTTGTCTATTCTATTTCTTTAGCTCTGAATTAAAATTTCCATTGCCTCATACTTTTTAGTATATAGTGAGACACAGTACCAAAAATACAACCAACACCTTCGCGAAATATCGAAGGCTCACTCCACAAGAAGAAAACAGTTACTACAGTCATACTGCGAAATGTCCCTATTACTGATATCTGCAAAGAAGCCACCTTGAGGTCTATCCACACTAGACGCCAGACACTACTCTGCAGATTCATACTCTAGTACAGATTTCTGGCTTCTCTGTACAATCTCGCGACAGTCATTTTAATTCTGGCACAAATGGACCTCCCATCGCTAATTGCTGTTTCTTATAGGGATAACCTTATGAATCTATTTGGTGTCTAAGACTATAAAGATTTTATGACAGACTGAAAAGAGACATGCCTGCAGCCTTACTACTCCACAATGGGTATCTACAACCCATCTCCCGCTGTCTCTAACTTGGGGATGTGAATAAAGATACTGCTGTTCAGTAAAAATGAACTAAGTCCAGGGCACTGAAGTGTATTGGAACTCTTGCCTGCCTGAAAGGTGTACTGTTACCTTTTGACGTTTTACCTAGACAGCGCATGTGTCGTATCTGCGAGACCTGTGTTTGCTTACAGTGGACTTACAGCCCTGCCCATAGCTTACCATTTGTTGGCTTCAGTGTCTCTCTCTTTTCCTCTGTTTCCGTTTGCCATGGCATGCGTAGGTTATGTCCTCTTCTTGTGTTTGGAACTTCCCTGGTGCATTGACCAAGTACTTGTGTACATCCACTGCTCCCGCTTTTGGAGCTACTTTTTTTTTGTGTTCAAGCACTCCATATGAGTGCTTGTGTTTTCAGTCCATCTTCCATATTCCTGTCCATGTAGCTTCTATTCCTCCTCACCCGTTCCCTTTTCATGTTGCTTCTTTTCCCTCACACCCCCATCCCTGTACTCTATGCCACTGCACTCTACTCTACGCCATTGCACTCTATGCCACTGCACTCTGTCACTGCACTCTACACCAATGCACTCTACCCCAGACCACTCTATTCTACTCCACTCTACTCTAGGCCCCTCCACTCCACTCCACTCAACTGTACGTCACTCTACGCCACTCCACTCTATGCCACTCTACTCTACTGTATGCCACTCCACTCTATGCCACACCAATTCACACAGTACCACTATACCCCACTCCATACAATGCCACTCTACTTTACGCCTTTCTACTTTACACCTTTCTACTGTACGCCACTCTACCCTACACCATTCTACTCTGCACCACTCTACTCTGGACTCTATGCCACTGCACTCTACACCACTCGAATCTACTCTGCTCCATTCTACTGTATGGCACTGCACTCTATGCCACTCTACTCTACACTACTCTACTCTATTGCCCTCTACTCTATGCCATTACACTCTATGGCACTGCACTCTACACCACCCTACTCTGCACCACTCTACTCTATGCCACTGCACTCAGCACCACTCTACTCTATGCCACTCTACTCTACACTACTCTACTCTATTCCCCTCTACTCTATGCCATTACACTCTATGGCACTGCACTCTATACCACTCTACTCTGCACCACTCTACTCTATGCCACTGCACTCAGCACCACTCTACTCTATGCCACTTTTCTCTTCACCACCCTACTCTATGGCACTGCAATCTACTCTGCGCCACTCTACTCCACCCTACTCTGCTCGTCACCACTCTACTCTATGCCAATGCATTCTACACCAGTGCACTATGCACCAATGTAAACCCACTCTGCACCACTCTACTCATTCATCCCAAACCCCATACCACTACTATGATCCCCAAAATAACCCTTTCTAGACTCTTCCCTACTCTACCCCTCCTTGCATCATCTCATACCTCTTTTACTATACCGATCCCCCCAAACAAGCCTTTCTAAACCCTTCCCCGACTCTTCCCTCCACATCCCTTTTACTCATCCCAAGCCTCCTCCTACTGCTATGACCTCCAAAATAAAACAAAAAAAATCCTTCCCTCTTCTATCCCTCCACTATCCTTTTCAATCCAAATAACAGACTAACATGTCTACTCATATTTCACTATACTAATCCTTTATAGGTTCCAGAGTAGCGTGCTACTCGCCGAAAAAGCGCTTCAACACATCATCAGGGGTAGCAAGCGCTATATAAATGCAAACCTTTTTCCTCTTCTATCCCTCCCCTACCCTTCTCAAGCCAAATAACTGACTAACATATCCACCACTCAAATTACTTTAATATTTCACTTTACTAATTTACCACTAATCCTCTATGGGTTCCGAAGTAGCGTGCTACTTGCTGGAAAAAACGCTTCAAAACCCCATAAGGGGTAGCAAGCACTTTATAAATTCAAACCTTTTTCCCTCTTCTGGCCCTCCGCTATCCTTCTCAATCCAAATAACTGACTAATATCCACCACTCAAATTGCTTTCATATTTCACTATACTAATTTAACACTAATCCTTTATGGGTTACGGAGTAGCCTGTTACTCGTCAAAAAAAGTGCTTCAACACCCCATGAGGGGTAACAAGCGCTATATAAATGCAAACCTTTTCCCCTCTTCTATCCCTCCGTATCCTTCTCAATCCAAATAACTGACTAATATCCACCACTCAAATTACTTTCATATTTCACTATACTAATTCACCACTAATCCTTTATGGGTTCCGGAGTAGTGCGCTACTCGCCAAAAAAGCGTTTAAACACCCCATCAGGGGTAACAAGCGCTATATAAATGCAAACCTTTTTCCCTCTTCTATCCCTCTGCTATCCTTCTGAATCCAAATAACTAACTAACATATCCACCACTCAAATTACTTTCATATTTCACTATACTAATTCAACACTAATCCTTTATGGGTTCCGGAGTAGCGTGCTACTCACCGAAAAAGCGCCTCAATGCCTCATCAGGGGTAGTAAGCGCTATATAAATGCAATTACAATACTTCACTCTACTCCACTCTACTCTATGCCACTGCACTCTAAGCCACTGCACTTGACTCTGCACCACACAACTCTGGGCCACTGCACTTTACGCCACGGCACTTTACACCATTCTACTATACTCTGTACAACTGCTCTGCACCACTCTGCTCTACGCCACTGCAATTTATGGCACTGCACTCTACACCACTCTACTCTACTGTGAACCACTGCACTCTGTTCCACTGCACTCTATGCCACTGCACTAAACTCTGCACCACTTCACTCTACGCTGCTGCATTCTGTGCCACTCTAATCTACTCTGCACCACTCTACTCTATTCCACTGCAATTTGCTCTTCTCTGCACCACTCTACTGTACGTCACTGTACTGGATGCTACTGCACTCTACGCCACTCTACTCTGCACCACTCTACTCTATGACACTGTACTCTATGCCACTGCACTCTACTCTGCACCACTCACTCTAAACCACTCTACTCTGTGCCACTGTATTCTACGCCCCTCTACTCTGTGCACTCTACTCTGCGCCACTGCAGTCAACCCCACTGCCCTCTACTTTGCATCACTCTACGCCACTGCACTGTACGCCACCCTACTATACTCTATTCTACACCACTGGATCCAACTCTACGCCACTGCATTCAATGCCACTGCACTCTACGCCACTACACTTTATGCCACTCTGCTCTTCTTTGTTACACTGCACTCTATGCCACTGCACTATACACCACTGTACTCTACCTCACTCAAATCCACTATGCACCACTCTACTCTGTGCCACTGCATTCTATGCCACTGCTCGTTATGCCACTCTACTCTACTCGGTACCACTGTACTCTACGTCACTGCACTATACACCACTGCACTCTGCACCACTCTACTCTACTCTGCACCAATCTACTTGATTGCTACTACAATCTATGCCACTGCACTCTACCCCACCCTACTCTATGCCACTCACTCTACACCACTGCACACTATGCCACTGCACTCTGCGTCACTGCACTCTACTCTGTGCCACTGTACTGTATGACACTGCACTCTATGCCACTGCACTGTATGCCACTCTACTGTACTATGCAGCACTGTACTCCATGCAACTGCACTCTATGCCAATGAACTCTATGCCACTGCACTCTATGTCACTGCATGCTACACCACTCTGTTTTATGCCACTGCACTCTATGCCACTGCAGTCTACGCCCCTTACTGTACTCTGCACCACTCTACACCACTGCACTCTACACCACTGCACTCTACGCCACTGCACTCTACGCCACTGCACTCTACACCACTGCACTCTACCCCAGACCACTCTACTCTACTCCGCTCTACTGTATGCCACTCCACGCCACTGTACGTCACTCTATGCCACTCCACTCTATGCCACTCCACTCCACTCCACTGTACGCCACTCTACGCTACACCAATCCACACAGTACCACTGTACCCCACTCCATACAATGCCACTCTACTCTATGTCACCCAACTCCACTCTACTCTGCTCTATGTGACTCTACGCCACTCTACTCCACTTCATTCTACACCACTCCACACCACTCTATGCTATGCCACTCCACTCTACTCTATCCCACTTTGTTCCACTCCACTCTACACCACCCCACTCTATGCCACTTTAGTCTACCTCACTCCACTCAACGCTACTCTACTTTACTCAACTCTGCTCTACTCATCTCTACTCTATGCCACTGCACTCTACTCGACTCTATGCCAGTCCACTTCACTCTATGCCACTCCATTCTCCTCTATATACCACTCCACTCTATGCCATTACAATCCACTGTGTGCTACTCTATGCCACTCCACTCTACACCACTCTACTCTACGCCAGTCCAACCACTTTACTCTTTTCCACTTTACTCTGCACCACTCCAGGCCACTCTACTCCACTCCACTGTATGCCACTCCACTCTATGCCACTTCTTACCACTCTACAATATGCCACTCCACTCCACACTGCTGTACAACATGGCTAAAAGACATTGACAAAGCCAATAGCTCTCACATAGGGGAAGCCTATTGGCTTCGCCAATGCTTGTTTCACTTTGTCAAGCTGCCATCTATCTAGCCCCGTTTGTTATGTTTTCATTTTAAAAAGGATTACTAATTGTGGGATCAGCATACAGTTTCTACTGTATGATTGGCATCCTTCGAAGTGAAAACACAAGTGAAATTCAGTTAATATTGTCTGTGGAAAGACACATAAATACGGAGCTCAAATGACCCTGCGAGTGACAGGGTAGGCTGGAGTGCAGTGGGCTTTTGTGGTCTGGATACTAGGCTGAGGGACAGACCATGCAGTCATGTAAATAGCTCTCAATGAGCAACATAATATTATCTTAAAGTAACGTACATGAATTGCTGTTGGAGAGATATAACACTCCTATGTGCTGCACCATATTGCAATATTTCATAGTCTGCGGCTAATTGGACAATGATATTGTAAAATAGACCATTTGGCTACATTTTTCAAATATTTCATGAAGTAAGCGCTATATAAATGCTACAAAACAATACAATGAAGGACAACACCCAAAGCCAATGAGGGAAGTTGGCTCTCACACGCTCACTTGCCACAAGGTGGGGCTGGTATGAATTTTGCCATCTGCTTCAGTTTCATAGTTCAGTCCATTGCCTTCCCTTCCTTCTCTATCAGTGCCCAGGAGCCTCTTTCTTACTCCTTTATCAATCTTAGGTGCTGCAAGTAGTTGTGTGGGGCGCTGCAGCACCCCCAAAATCAAAAGGTGAATGAGCAATAAAGATGCCTTTAAATGTTGTTTTTGTCTTGTCAAAGAGGTTAAATGTTACGACCTGTCTTCTGACAAACTGCTGGTTGGTCTTTTAACATGGAGATTGGTGTTCACCTTTCTTTCTCTGACTGCAAAGTGAGAGGGTTTTGTAATGTGAACTATGTGGCAATCCTGCTGAGTGTGAAAGGAAAGGAGAGGCTGTAGGGTGTTAGTTTTTCTTATCACACACACCAAAATCAGCAGTTAGGAAAGCACAAATGAAGCACTTGCTTTTGTAATTTTGAACTGTGATGGAAGCAAATATTTTAATAGGATTAAAACAAATCAAGACACTGTACTTGGTAATGTGCTAAGTATGAATATTCTCTGAACCCTGCTTTCTACACATTATCATTTCTTCGCTGTATAGTTTTATCAGTAAAACTGCATGTCTGTGGAAAGTTAGTGTCCATTCCAATGGAAGATGCGCTGTCTGTAAAGTACAGTGCACTATCGCACAGCCCTTTAGTAATATATCTGTAACAGTGTACTCCCAAATGCACCACAGGCTGCATAACGCACCCGTACCACTTTCCTGCTGAATGGGTGTGGCTCCCTTGATACACTTGTTCTGTGTATGGTACTTGAACTTTTCACAATCCCTATACGTCATCAGTGATGTAACACTGATGGCAGCACCCCCACTATTATCAGTGCAAGGGTGCTCCCTTCATCCATCAATGCTAGAGCACTCCCTTCCTCCTCCTCCAGTGCTATGCTGCTCTCTGCACAGTGCCAGCATCCTCGGTGCCAAGCTGCTCACTTCCTTCCTTCCTCCTTACAGCCGGGTACCTCCTCCTTCCTCCATCAGTTCACCTCCATTGAATAGGTGCCAGAAAAGCATGGCATTTCTCATCCCTCTGAGCCTGGCTTCAGAATATGTCAGTACAAACAGCGTTATTAAACACAATATTAATTGCACCATGGTATTAAATTCTGCGGCTCATATATCCTGGTCATTAAAAAGTCTTTCCGTGAACATACCAGACGCCAACCATGTTAAACCAGGAGTGGTTTTGCAATGCTCACCATCACAGCAGCCCTGGAACACGCCTCTTCTCCATAAACCCGGGTTTTAGTATCTCATACTTGGCAAATCAGTCAAGGAATAAAACACTAATAAAAATAATTGTCTCCACAGTTGCCAAGTCAATTAATCCATATTTTGTCTTTTTTATGGGACCGATTCACCAAACATTAATGAGTATTGAACTAGTACTGCATGAGAGTTCCTTCGTGTACTCTTAAATGGGTTTGTGAATCAGCCAGGAGCGTCTCCCTATTAGTAAAAGTGCAAAGAGGGCGTAGTCCCTCCTATATGAACTAATTGTATATGAATATTTCTAATTTATTCTAGTTTAAGAGGTTCTGGGGGCAATTTACAAAGACATGTAAGAGGTCGGAAAGAGGACTACAGGAGTTCTCCTTCATGTGCTCCAAAATTCCTTCTCGGATAGGTCTTGATGTGTTTTCGTCCTGCGATTTGATGCCTCATTCAGAAGTACTTGCTTCCTGTAGGGCTGATTCTTAAAGCTGTTTGCTTGTCTAAGGGTGCTACTCCGAAGTACTCCTTAAGAGTGAAAAAAAACACTTTTTTAATGGAGAAAAGTGGGGTTTACTCTTGCAAATGCATTTACTCGCACAAAAAATTAGTGTGAATAAATCTACGAGTTGGGAGTAGAATGACTGTAAATTTGACACCTGAGGTGTGAGTTTGTGAACAGTCACAAATGTACACTTTTGTGGGTTTTCGCAAATTCACTTCCGACCTATCCCCATCTTGGAAAAAGTCAGGGATTTACTCCTGTCACTGGCAGAAGTAAATCATATATACTCACATAATAAAACTGATTTCTTAAAAGTTTTCCAGGAGTGTGTCTGGAAATCAAAAAAGTGTTGCTGATTTCCAGTCATAACCTGGAAAACATGCAAGAATGCCCAAAAAAACGAAATACTGCACCAAAGCAGGATTTTTGTCCTATGCATTTTTGTGTTTCGGCTTATAGCATCTGAGGGGCGAATAGGTGCTGAGTCACTTATAGTTTATGAGGCCAATAGCTAAAACAAAAAGACTTACTCAATTCTCATCAAAAATATTTGAACAGTTAATTCTAATTTAGATGTCGCAAAAGCTGCATTGACTGGGAACAATTCGATTATGGTATTCACATAATGTCAATTTGTGGTCAGCTGTAAAATGACACCAGCCAGGGCAGGGCAGAAGTAAATGCTGTTAAAGTTCTAATAGTTGAGGAAACACCTTTAATAATGGCGATTTTGTAGAAAATTTATCCATGGGGAAAATGTTTTTATAGATGCTTACTCGTGTGCCAGTACATGTACATATGCGTATGTAGTAACAGGTGTGAGTAACATGGAATTCAGCTACTTTTTGGAACCGCAACTGTCAAAGACTCCAAGGAGAAGCTGTAGAATCCATTGTGAATTCCACAGCAGTTTGAAAATAATTCTTAACAGGAAAGAAACCTATTGGAGTAAATTCTGACTACTATATAGTGAATTTGGCCCCAAGTGACCACATCTGAGGCCCTATTTGGGCTGAAAGTCCAGGGCAAATGGTCCTTTAAACCACATCTCAGAAATGTGATGGCTTCTGATAAGACCCCTGTCTATAGGATTATTGTTATGAGGATTTAATCCATGGAACAATATCAAGTACTATTATTTAGAAAGTCTCCATTCTGCTTCATAGTAAAACATTTAGGATTTAAAGACCATATCAGCGCCCACAATGACGGGGGTTGTAGCCTGTGCCATAACTGGGCATCATGGCACGAGGAGAATCCCAATGATGAAGCATGCCACCATTGGTGGGTGAGGGATTTCGTCCTAATAAAGGGACTCTCCACTTTTGCTGCATCACATCTCCAAACAATGTTTCCTGAATCATAGACCCAAGGGCTTAATTTTGTGATATCTACATTAGTTCAAAAAGCCGACGGACTCTGCTTGCCGTGTCGAAGCAGATAGTTACTGCCAACATCGAGCCCCACCACGTCAGGAGTTTTCTGCCTATCGCCGATTTGAACGGTAAGCGCCTCTCTTTGACCTAGATATGTTCTTGTCCGCGTACCTGATAATGTGAACAGTCCCGATCATATTGCCACAATTTTTCCTTTAGCACTAGCGCCGTTGTATCCGACACGGGGCTTGGCCATATTGGATCCTATCCTTGAGTTATGAGCCACTCTAGGACCCACACCTTGTTTCACCCTCGGCATCGGGGCTCTTATTCCTGTGCCTGTCAGGTGAGCCTATCTTATCTTATTAGAGGCAAAACTCACAATCTTGATACTCTGAGTTTTTGTCTTCCTATTTTCTGTCTTGATATTAGTTCTAAAACACACTGTTTGTAGACACTTAGCTTGTCCTGCAGAGAGAACGTTGCGCTGCGGAATGCGCTTTTGTATCGCATCGTTTGGGGGCTTATCTGCTTATTCGTTTTGAGGAAGTCCTTGTAAATGTCTTTCTTTTATTTTTTAGACTGTGCACCTTATCCTTCTCATTCAGCAATTATTCTACGTAGTAGTTGGGGGACACTTCCAGACCCTCATACTACCCCTCTTTAGAGTGTATGTATCAGCGCATACGTACCTAAACTCCGTGTTTTTCATGCAACTATTCTGAGGATTGCGTTCCAAGGAACCAATTGCAAGGTATGTGAGTGAGGGCTGAGTCTTACAGACCTACTCAGTGTGTGTTTTTCTCAGTGCTCACGATCATCATAAATTATTTGTGTTTTACCTTTATTAGATCTGCCCTAGGAGCCTTTATACCTGGGCCGTCTTTCTTTTATCTTTGTTCCTCATTGAAAACGCGAATACTCCTTGACCCTGAATTTGGTTCATATGAACAAGTAAGTATTCGGCTCCCCTGACTGTCATATATGCACGACTCCCAAGGTGAAGGGCTCACATTTCAGACTGTGGTTAACTATTGGCAGGTATTTGGTACCGGTAACTAGCAGCCATTAACTTCCTGCTGTGAGACACAGTCACGGGCATGCACACCGTATGTCCTGTATTGGTGCTTGGGTCACTACACTTTCTATAACATGACTCACTGGAGAGATGGGGCTCTGCCTTCTGCTTTTTCACTCTGGGCACTTTTTCTGATGCTTCTATAACTAACCTAGACATGAGTGACCTTCTACACCTTCTTTGATCCTTTTGTTTTGTGTTTAGTTTGTCTTATTATTTCATGAGCCCAGAGTTTTGCTCAAAAATGCAATTTTCCATTTTTTCAGAAATGTTTCTGTTGGACTCCAAGACCCTCTAAAACCTACTATGTTTTTAGCGCCCTAAGGAAGGTGCGACCTCATTGTCAGGTCATTACCGAAAAGGGTGTCAGCGCAATTTGTGGAGACCACCAAGAAACAGAACTAATATGTGGAATGTCTGCAGTAGTGATATATCTATCTCTACCTTGAATATCACTTACTTAGGATACTGATAAAACTTTATTGCGAGTATACAACACTGTGCATAAAAAACCTCTCTAAAATACTGAGGCCTATTGATTTGTGTATAGGCAGACATCATAGCCTGTTCATTGAATATATTTGAGGGATGGTTCTCCCAGCTCTCTTTATTCTTTGCTGCTGTTTTTATAAGGTGTAGACTGTCTGTGGGATGAATGTGGTATGTATGTAAGTGTGGGATCAGAAATAGCAATTGATCTTTTTGTTTCTTGGCGTTGTTTTCATTATTTGCACCATTTATCATGTTGTGATCATACAGTATTGAGACTAGATTGTACGGATATTTACAATTAAAATAAGAATGTATATGTTCACTGTGGAATTATTGTGATCCTCAAATGTATACTATGTGTCGGACTATTAACATTCTCTATCTGCATGTCCATATAGCGTTGCTTCTCGCTTGGCTCATGTTTGACTCTTTTTGAGCATTATCTACAGGCGAGTTTTCTTCCGCCAACCTAAATAGTTGTCAGGCAGGATAACAATTATTGCAGTGTTATCTACATTATAATCACCTGAAAGAAATACAACAGATATTATTTTTTTATGAAAAACGACGCAGCATTTCTCTGTTATGATTGCTAAGAACAAAAGTTAGATTATGGCTGGTCTATTGTGTATGCTAAATGTCCTCTTAAGTGTGAAAGTTGCATTGCCAATGGTTTTTTTGGGGATTCCCTTGAAATCCCCTACGTTGCTTCTGTACATGACATTTGCATTGCATGTTCTCCACCCCTCCTCTGAGACCGCCTTTGTTTATGGTCACTCTTTTAGGCATGTACCAGTATTTGGTGTGGCCCTGTAAGGCGTTTAGTGTGCTCTGAAAGACAAGATCTGACAAGTATTTGATTTGAGAGGAAAGTTTTCCACCAATCTGAGTGCCGAGTGGGAGAAAGATCCTCCACCCTTGTGGCTTCTTTGAATCCTTGGGACTACCAGGAACATCTGATTACAGGTTAAGGTCCGCAGAATGGCTTATATCTAGTACTTTCTGATGGAAGAACAGATGGATCTAGTCCATAAGTACACAGATTTGCAAAATGCAGTGCCTTAAGGCTGCCCTCTTTTGGACTGGCAAACTGTGCAGTTTATGAAGTTGACCTTTAATATGACCTCTATATTTGAGTCCAAGAAGCAAGGAAGCTGCCGCTTATCATATCACCTAAAGGAGACTGATTAGGTTCTTTGAAACAGCTAAGGTGAGGGACTTCCTGCAGTCCAGAATGGACGTTATCATTGCATTAATCGCTGACTTTTGCGGAGCCCTAGGAAAAGAGGAAGAATTTTTGGGATAATGCGGAGAACTAGAAAAATATTCCACACATTTGGAATTATTGTGTGGGACCAAAGTGAGTTCTTTATCTAATAAATAAGAGGACCTAAAAGACAGAGCCATTAAGAAGAGTTCCCTGGTAAATCCGAACCTCTAACCATGAAAACCCTGTTTTAGCAAAATTTTACTTGAGAGTGTTTCTTACCATCCAACTTTCTATTTTGCCAATACAGTCTTCACATCTCCAAGACTTACAATAATCTGAATGCCACATGTCTGTATATAAAATGTGAAGCCCAAAGATCTTGCGAACTATGCAAGCAGCAATAAATAGGAGGTAAACAAGAGGGGGCTCAAATATGACCCTTGGGGTACTCTGCAGGGAGGGCAAGGATGAAAGGCAAGTGGCACGGCCACTTAATTAATTAAATTAATGTTGCACCCCTTCCCCACCACCACCATTTGTCAAAGGTCATGTAGTCGCTCCCGTAGACCGGCTTGTGCCTCTGTGGTCCACATCTGCCATAGAATTCATCACCTATAGCACAATTTGAAGATTTTAACCAAAAACAATCTATTTCCAGCTCTAAAGGACCAACCCTTATGTAAATCGCTGTCCACAAGGTGCTTGACCCTCGCAAACCATTACCTTTCAACTACTGATTGCTGAATTCCGGCATTTCAAGAGGTAACAAATGTGCCCACATAGTGAAATCATCCTCATGTGATAAACTGGGGGACCGTTTTCTTTGCAGCAGGAAAAAAAATTCCATATTTACTTTAATGCAATACAAACAGAGGATAAGGATTTCTTCTTCATTTTGGACATAATAGTGTCACAGTTCATGCCCATTCATGTCTACTTGTATTGATTCCTGAACTGCTGCTTCAGGAGATCCATTTATAAGTAATATGATGCACTAGAGCCCTTTCTTCATTAAAGGAGTTTCTAAGGGCCTTATAGTGAGAATTAAATGGAAACTTGAAACTGAAGACAGGTTTTTGAAAATAACTGGGGTAATTAAAATAATATAAAAATTCAAAGGCAAGTTACAAAATCTATTTTACTCTTAGATTTAGAAAAATTAGTATTATTAACATTTGCGCAACTCAGAACACAAAACAAAATTATTAGTTGTCGGTGAGCAACATGTTTAATGGGATCTAATGATTGCCTATATTCTTTTCTTAAGAAACCTAGGGCCTGATTCACAGAACTAATCTGAGACAAAATCCTAAACTTACTACTTTCGGTATTCACAGAAGGCATTTAGTAGTAGTAAAGTTAGGATTTTGTCTTAAGTTTGATTTAAGACAAACTTAAGACAGACTTAAGACAGACTTAAGACAAACTTAAGACAGACTTAAGACAGACTTAAGACAGACTTAAGACAAACTTAAGACAAAATCCTAACTTTACTACTACTAAATGCCTTCTGTGAATACCAAAAGTAGTAAGTTTAGGATTTTGTCTCAGATTAGTTCTGTGAATCGGGCCCCAAGCCATTATTTATTGCATTAGGATCATTTTGCATCATAATGTGAATTTTTAAAACAGCTAGATTAAAATTCCTTTCACATTCGTTGCATAATTTAGTTTAAAAAAAACAATATGCAGCATATTTTGCCTCTCCTTGTCACATAATTTGGTCATCAACTGCCGAACAATTCCAGTGACCCTGATGATGGCACACTGAGATATCTCCTCTATCATCTTAAGATGTTAAATAGAACATTAACTCCTCTTCTCTGCCTCAGTCCTTACTAGATGAAGGACAGTTTCACCTTGGAGACAGGAAATGTCTTTTGCTACTCCACAATTTCTCTTTTTTTACTCCATCTCCAATTGCTATGTAAGTGACCACCTACCTCTATAACTATCTGAACAATACCAGAAAAAAATTGAAGAGGACTATCAAGGGAATGAAAGGGTGGGATACAGGATTGAGACAAGGAAAGCCTAGACAGGGAGTAATGAAGATTACCAGCAAGTAATCGGGCCACACATCAATATCAAAGTAACATTTGAGAGCCTGGAGACAAGATCTGCTCAGTTTTTAGGTCGAGCCTAAAGTCAGCGCGCATGCGCTACTCTGGGAGACTTGTTGTAGTGGAGTATGTAATAGAAGCCCCGCCCACTCTCCACCCATATTTGTCATTGACTTGTGTCAGTGTCCTTCGTAAATGCTGGCGTCTGATTCGTAAAGAGGCTTGTTAGTCCCTCCTTAGTACCGCCTTGTCTTCATTTGTAACCTCCCATGGCGACTGGTCCTTTTACTTCGGTTGTTACAGGGTAGGTGTTATTTAGTGTTGTAAGCACTATTTTCTTTATTGCGTTTCTCTTGCTGCAGGCACAACTGCTTTGCCTACATTCAGCGCCCATGCGGCCCCTCTTACCCCCACCCCCGGGCGCCGTGCTTTAGGATTCAGCACGGCGCCCACTTTACAAGTACAGTAAAACCTTTTAGCATTTTATTTTCACCAGCTTTAACTTTAATATGGTGCACTCGCGCCTTTCACTTGTTGTGCACCTAATCATTTTTTTTGTTTTCTTATTTAAATTAACACGGCACACGCTCAACAATGGTGCCTGCTGCCCGCAGCCCCCTCACGCCTCCCCCCGACCCTGGGCCCCGCCCTATAGGTTTCAGCACGGCACCTGCTTTACAAGTGCAGTAAAACATCTTAGTATTTTACTATCACCAACTTTAACTTTAATATGGCGCACTCGCGCCTTTCACTTGTTGTGCACTTAATCATTGTTTTTTTAATTTATTTAAATTAACACGGCGCACGCTCAACAATGGCGCCTGCCGCCCGTAGCCCCCTCCCGCCTCCCCCCGCCCCCGGGCACCGCGCTTTAGGTTCTAGCACGGCGCCCGCTTTGCAAGTGCAGTAAAATATTTTAGTAATTTACTTTCACCAGCTGTAACTTTAATGTGGCGCACTCGCGCCTTTCACTTCTTGTGCACCTAATCATTGTTTTGTTTTTTTATTTAAATTAACACGGCACACGCTCAACAATGGCGCCTGTGTGACCCTGGACTGCATCACTTTACTTACAACTCCCTCATCTGCTAAAAGAAGAAAGCTATAAAGAAGCATTCTAAAGAGGTATTTAAAAACAAGCATTTGCAATGCAATAGGTCTCGCATTTGCGAGAGTTTAAGCTATTTGCATTGTAAATGACAATGCCTTTTTCTTATGTTTTAAAAACCAACACATAAAAGGCATTGTCATTTAACAATGCCAATAGCTCAAAGTCGCACAAATGTGAGACCTATTGCATTGCAAATGCTTGTGTTAAACTACACTGTCATGCAAACTGCTGTTAAACTCTGGTGTAATTTATTTTGTAATTCGTAGTGTCACACCGGACAAAGGCAGTGTGGCGGGCATTGGGTTGCAGGAGACTCAGGTGAAGAGGCCTTTATTCAAGGGCAGTGCTGTAAATGGGCAGGTGTTGTCCGGTACTGAGTTCCCGCACTTCTTTAATTTGAGAGGGAGAATATCGACACTTCTCAGGAACAAAGAGGTACTCTATATTCCCATTTAAAGCACTGTTCGATGGGGAAGGGTCTAAGAGGGGGCCAGTTAGTACCCTTGCGAGAGGAGTGACAGTGGGTGAACTGAGGAGATGAGGTCCAGGAAAGCTCCCAGCCCAGCTTTCGGTGGAAATAGTGAAACAAAGTTTTTACCCACTGTCTACAGCATGGGTACTCACAAACATTTGCCCAGGAGCCACAAAGTACGGTCTGTGGTGTGACCGAGGGCCACACTGATGCCAGCAGGGTGGCGGTAGGGGGTCTGGGTGGGTCAGGGATTGCGTAAGGAGGTCTAAAAATGTTATATAAACGGGCAAGCATTTATGTGCAAGTTAATAAATGCTAGCCTGTTTATTTAACATTTTTTCTGAATATTAGTGTTCAGCAGCTCGTGCTGCTGTTCACCAAGGGGGCTGCATGTTAAGGTCAAGAGGGCCAGCAAGCGGCCCCCGGGCCGTACTTTGAATATCACTGGTCTACAGCAACGATTCTGAGCCCACCACTACCTTAACCGTATGTCGAGAACTGACAACAAACGGACTTTATTTACCCAAAGTTTGCTCCGTCGCCGCTTTACAATCAACACAGCTCTCGCTTCTACATCTGGGCACAAGTCTGCCGCGTGCTCACCTACACACAGCTCGGTTGATTGGTGATTCACTCCCCACCGACCCAATCTGAGCCTGCAATTAACCGATGATCCGTACCTGCCCAACCATCAACCAATCGGAAGCCTTGGTCAGCTCGCGAGCCTCGGCTAGCTCCAGCACAGCAGGTGCGTTTAGGGGCTCCACGCGCTACTGCAGGTGCAAGGTATTCATTTAGTTCACTGCAAGCGAGGCTTGTGTAGAGCTCAACGCAAAGTGCATTCTGGGAAGTCAGTCCAATTAGAGAGTTGAGCTGAATTACCTACAAGACACTACATAACTCTGTCAGTGTACCCAAATCACCCCTGTAACACTCTTATCCGGTCAGTCCCGCTGCACTCCTGCGGCTGTCCACACCCGGTTCTGCTGATGCACATCCACCTTAACTTGCATAGCTGAGCTCACAGCTCTGCTGAGGTACCTCAAGCTTCACCTAAAGTAACTTCCACAAATTGGGGGAAGAGAATTACCTACTGGTCTCTTGACACCTGCAGGCCGCGCTTTAACATGGGTTCTATGCATCTCCCTGTCAATAAACCATCACCCATTCAAAGTATCATGTGCGAGGGGTGCCTACTTTGTAAAATAAGTAAATGCAGATAAAGTAAATAGGTACAGGGCCCTCAGTTTTCCCAAGGAGCCCGTCTCCAGTCCGTACCAATGTCAGAGTGGGATCCGAAGGCTGACTAGTTTTGTTTCCATCTCAGGGCTCCATTTTCCTCCACCGTACACGTTCCCCTCACCCGTGTTACTCTCGCACGTTATTTTTCGTCTCTGTTTTGCTATCTTTCTCTTCCCATATTTGCTGGCTTTTTCTCTCTTGCTCTGGGTTGAAGGCCGATAATGAGAAATACGCCCGGACCTAGAAAAAGAGTGGCAGCGCTAAGCGCCTACCACCTGCAACTACCGGTACAAATTAGGCGCTATAGATAGTTCACCCATTCTTGTTTGAGGTGTGCTCTCTCGCAACTGCTTTTTATGCGGTAGGTTCAGGCCCTGTAAAGCGCCAAATGACGACATGTCTCGCGATTCGCCTTCTATTTAGTAAACCACCCCAGGGACTCCAGTACTTGTACTGACGGCTCCGTCAGTGCATCTCGGTCCTGTCCAGCAGAGCCCCCTTCCATTGCAACACTGGGGCCCATGAAGAGCCCAGCAAGCCAGTCTCGTTCCCTTCCAGTGGTTGAAGCAGCATGTCTACCAGAGTGTCTCAGCGCCTTCATGCAGCACTGGGCGGATATTCCAGTACTGGTACTCAAAGCTCCAGCCATTGGTACCTCACCCCTGCAGCGTATCTACACCTACTCACAGCAATCACGCAAACCTTGAATCTGACCTGTAGCATCCTGTGACATTCCAGAACTAGACGCCCCATGCAGCTCTACCGATGCACCTCAGTCTGGCCCGCAGCACCTATGGTACTGGGGCCAAGAGACACACACCCAGGTTCGGACCCCATACTGGGACGTGGACAACAGGACCCCCTTCTATTCCAGTACCAAGGAGCACACAATCTATCATTGCACCGCAGTCCTCGCCTGCAGTATGATGCTGCTTTTTAGGTCTTGGCTACGCAGCACTTGGCTGTCTCTTCGAGACATGCTGTATTCAGGATATGGGCATAAACCCCTGCCCACTTTCCACCCATCTTTTAAATATGCTCCTGTCCCTGTCCTTTGTAAATGGTGGCTTTTCATTGGTCAATAGGCTTAGTCGTCCCTCCTTAGTACCGCCTTGTCTCTCCTTGTAACCTCCCATGAGGACACCCCCTGTTACATGTGTTGTTCCTCAATAGGTTTTAATTACAGCCTCAAGGCACTATTTTCTACTATTAAAGGCTTCAGGCAAGACACACACTTGGTCCTAAGCTAGGCTGGCAGTGGTTACTTCGCTGACTAGAACATCTCACATTTATATGAGACCATCTATAAATTTCCCTTCATCAGCTCCACACAGAGTACAACCTAATCCAAAATTAATGTAATAGTTATTTTGTCATATTTCAAAGCTACTAATTGTAGATATGGACATAGCTATTTTAATGTACTCGTAGTACTGTCTTGCATGCAATGCATTATGTGTAGGGTGGATTTACTGTATCTTCTGCAGGGTTCAGTACCATATGTGACCAAAAGAGGTCCGCAGTGCTGGTGCCTTGCTCACTAGGGACCTCTAGGAGCAGTTTGCGGTACTGCACCTAAACATGCAGTGCTGGTGCCTTGCTCACTAGGGACCTCTAGGAGCAGCTTGCTGTACTGCACCGAGACATGCAGTGCTGGTGCCTTGCTCACTAGGTACCTCTAGGATCAGCTTGCGGTACTGGACCTAGACATGCAGTGCTGGTGCCCTGCTCACTAGGGACCTCTAGGAGCAGCTTGCGGTACTGCACCGAGACATGCAGTGCTGGTGCCTTGCTCACTAAGGACCTCTAGGAGCAGCTTGCGGTACTGCACCGAGACATACAATGCTGGTGCCTTGCTCACTAGGGACCTCTAGGAGCAGCTTGCGGTACTGCACTGAAACATACAGTGCTGGTTCCTGGCTCACTAGGGACCTCTAGGAGCAGCTTGCGGTACTGCACTGAAACATACAGTTCTGGTTCCTGGCTCACCATGCAAGCATTTGCAATGCACTAGGTCTCGCATTACTCAAAGTATGAGCTATTGGCATTGCATTATTATTTGCAACGCTAATACCTTAGACTGTCAGTAATGCGAGACCTATTGCATTGCAAATGCTTGTTTCTTCTTGGTCCTGACGGATGAATTATATTCCCTGGCACAGGTGGCGCTCTAATCTGTTCTATGGCAGCAAAGGCCACATCGCTGGTGTTATTCACATGTACTACTACTCTATTTTGCCAATATTTTGCCTTCACCCCTCTATGCTTCATTTTATAGATTTTAAGCAAAACTCTAGATCTCATTTTCCCTCCGACTTATCCGTTTTGCTGCCTTACATTTATTTTAAGAACAGCCAGTTTCTGGTTAAAGCACAGACATTCATGCTTGCACTTTGTATTGTGCTGTATGGTTTGGAAGGGCCAACCTTGCGCACGGCTTTACTCAACCAGGGAAAAAGGTTGTTACACCAAGGCGTAGAAAGGTTGTCTGGAGGAAGAGAGTTGCTGGGATCAGCTTTGTTTTTACTGATTGGTCACCTCACATGTGTCACTGGACAGGCAGGACCTTTTCTTTGGAAAGAAGTATAATGATGTGACCTAGCCAGAAATAAAAGAAATACAGGTAGACTAAAAAGAGGGGGCTGTGAAATGGAGGCCAAGCCCTTAAATAGAATTTTGTAATTCTGCTTGCAGGGTAATTTAAACATAAAAATGGAATTTCTTGCATGTGTGATATAATTTGTCATTTGGGACGAGCACCTGTCGTTTTACATAGAGGTGTCTAAAGTTCAAACATGCAACTTGGAATATATAAATATAACACAGAAAAAATACAATAAAATGAAGTTATAGTTAGGTAAGGTACTAAGATTTTAGAAATTATTGAATTTAATTTTAGAAATTAATTGAAAAAAACAAAGATTAAAGTGATGTTGTAGTTAGGTCTTGTAATTATATAAACACAAACGTTAAAAAAACACTGAAATTCATCAGTTATAATTTAGTGAGCTAACTATACCTTGTGCCCCCACCATACACTGCTAAGACCTCACATATTACATCACTCATGACATGTTAAATGATATCATTGGTGACATTACTGATGACAACTCAAATAACATCACTGATGACATCATTCAATCATTGTGGCACCGTCCTTTAGGGTTTGCTTTGAGACCCGTACCCTTCCCTCTTGTATGTTATTTTTCGTCATTGTAGATGCAACGTCTTGAATAGATCATTGTAAGCCTTGAATGCTCTAAATACATACTTAGGCCTCCCTCAATGTCAGCTTATTCATATGCAGCTTGTTCTGATTTCTACTACAATGCTTTGGTTGTAAGTCCATGTGCGCCCCATCCATCCAGGGAAGCATCTTTAACAGCTGCGACTCCTGGTGGAGATTGGAAGGTGGATCCGCTATACTGTACATTCATTCTGCTAATCCACATCCACCAGGTAAGCTCACCTGCAGGACTCACATCCTGCGACTGCAGAACTGGAGAAGGATATGAACTGTCTGGCCATAGCCCTGGCTGATTTTCTCACCTCTGAAGCATTTCCAGTACAGCGTGCAGCCTGTAATCCACTCATTATGTCATGCAGGACGTTAAATACAGGTGTGCATCTAGGAAGATCTCCTTCCTTTGGAATTCACGGGTAGCCTTTAAACCTTGTCCAGTTTGATGCATCTAAGGACACCATCCTGGGTCTCCTCCTTTGATTGCGACATTATCAGCCCTTCGTCCACGTGCATCCATGTGGATACCCTGCCATTCAAGGACGAGCTGCCACTGCCACGAGGCATTTTGTGAACACCCTGGGGGCTGACTGCAGTCTGAAGGACAGCACATTGAACTGCTAGTGGTGCTAGCCTATCCTGAACCTGAGGCATCTTTGATGTTTCCTGTGTATGAGAATGTAGAAGAAGGCATCTTTGATATTTACTATCATCTTTTTGCAAGTAGAGAATCCCCTCTGCCAAAGAAAGACTGCTTGTGGCTGAACTTGTTGCTTACGCTCAAGTATATAATGGTTTAAAGGCCACTGTTCGCAGTATGCGGTGTAGTCTGCTTGTTGATCAGTTACCAAGTTGTGTTGCTGTTAGAGAACGGTCCTTCGTTTCTTGGGCACTATCCCCTTCATAGGCCCCCATCCCTTTCATGTCTTCCTTAAACACCACCTAGTCCAAGACCCCTTTTGGTCCTTCTGTGGGGGCTCTCTGTGAGGATCTGGGCCCAACTCCTCTCACCAATCAGTTTGAAGCTTTTTCTATCCAATTTCATTTGCTTGAAGTCGATAGCTATGTGGCCCTTCTAAAGGCCTTTTGTACTACCTCGGTCAGGTGAGATTCATCCATTAGACCTGATCATCTTAGCTGTGGCCAGTCCAGGGCAAAGTCTGTAATGTCCCCATGTAAGGGCAGACTGCAACAGAAGTGACTCAGACATGGAGCTTGATCACCATAGCTTGTCCCAGTGTCCATCTGACAGGCGTCTGTGATTGCTAAAGCGCCTCACCCCTCTCCCTTGGCTTCTCGTTCCTTCCATTAACAGGCTACTATAGTGTCTGACCCCCTGACAGGCCCTGCCTCCTGTTCCAGTGAGTGTTGAAGAGAGTGGTTGCATTCAATTATTTTCTACTAGACACCGGTCATTAAGGATGTGAAAAATGCAGTAAGGCTAGCAGTGATAAACTAGGGGTCCGTATGTAGAATAAATTCTGCACTATTCATCAGTGAACACATGCTGCGTTAGGCCTTTTATAAAGAAGGCAGAAAGCAATGGAGGAGGCCAGTGTCAGATGCAAGGATAGCTCGTAACAAGCTTTTGCATTCCCTCCATCCCCAGACTACTATTTCTATCACCCTTCCTGATTTACTTGTACTTGGGAATGTTTTCCCCATGGTGGAAGAAGGTTATGGGGGAAGCGTACCACTCAAAAGTACCTGAGAGAGTCTCCTCTGGGGCATGTAAGGCCAGGTGTTTGTCACCCAATCCCAAACCATTGTCAGAACAACACCAAACTAATCTCATTGCCATCCTGACATCATTCTGTTATCAAATTAACGATTTCCATTTGCCACTTAAAATCTTCGCACTGTCTTTACAAACCCATTCCATGGCCACGCCAAGCTCAGACCATGATTTCCCCAAACTCATTGCACAATAAAACTGGTCTATAGTCATTGCAGACTAACCCCATTATCCTCTCCAGCTCATCATTTTATCGCTACAACCCTATCCAGTTCCCACCCCCAAAGATCTCAGAATATTCCTTAAAGCTCTATATCCACCCAACCCATGATAACTTCTCACCCTTTCCTTTGTAGCTCTTCCCATTACTGCACCAAACTGCTAACATTACCACCTTCTGTCAATTATCTCACCAAACTTAGCCCTTTATAACTCAGACTCATCCTTTTTTTCTCCTGATACTCATCAGATGATGACAACGAATCTATTTTATCATAACTCGTATCATAATCCCATAACTCACTATCCCGCCCACAAAGGATTATCTGCACACTGGCCTTTGCTGAAACACCGCAAGTGGTATTACTGATACATTGGTCCAGACCACAATGACACATTGCTGCTCATCCCCGCTGCTGGGGCTCATGATGCTGGCTGAGCACAGGTAAGCCAAGCACAGCCAAACATGAATGCACAAAACTGGCCTTCATGATGAACTCTTTTCTCTCCATGAAAATTACTCTTTAAAAGTGAACTTTGATGCAGTGGCTCCAGTGATGGAGATATTCTTTGGGGCAGATTTACAAGGAACTGACGCATCTGCATAGATGCGTCAGTTTCCTTGCTCCAGCGCCAAATGTCCTTGCACCACCATGGATGCGCTGTATTTACAATACAGTGCTCCATGGCGCAAGGATTAACAGATGCGTCAGAAATTCAGACGCATCTGTTGGCCCAAAAGTGGCGCATTACTGGAGTTGCTCATGAAAGTGACGCAACTCCAGCAATGCGCCACAACAGATAGGTGAGTCCCATACAAAAAGCCCTGCATCATTCCTTATGCCTGGTCTGAGCAGGCGTAGGGATTTTGACGCAGTGACGGCGTAGAGTGACGCAGTGAAATGTTGTAAATTTCACTGCGTCAGTTCTACATGGCTTTTTGCGTGGGAACGCCCACCCTGCATACATTATACCTGGCGCAGGTATAATGTGATGCAGGGCTTTACAATGTGACGCATCGCCCTAGATGCGTCATTTTGTAAATTGGCCACATTGTTTGCGCCGCCGATGTGTCAAAAAAAGTGACGCAAAGGCGGCGCCAGGAGTCGCAAGGGGCTTGTAAATCTGCCCCTTAGTTTTTTTTTAAAAAGGCTTAGTGAGTCCCAACTTGAGAAGGCCAGGACTGGATTTTGAGCTCCTGGATGATGGTTTTCCTAGCGCCAATCCCCATTTTCAGGGAATGATTTATAGATGTGGTCTGGTAGGCTTCTACTAATTGTGTCCTGCTTGTGACGCTGAAATCGTTTTTAACTTCATTTTAATCTGCACAATCTGTAATTCTGGAATTGTTTGTTTCCACTGAATTTGAATCTGCTTGTTAAAGTTGCTCGCATTTAACACTTTGCACTTTATTAATTAGGAGCTCTGCTCCCCATAGGCCATCTTTTGTTGTGCCTCACATCAGCGCTAGTTAGCACTCTAGTTTTTACGCTGCGTCACGCACGGCTCACTACTTAATGAACCGGGAGCGGACGCGCAGCGCCTGGTAGGCTTCTACTAATTGTGTCCTGCTTGTGATGCTGAAGTCGTTTTTAACTTCATTTTAATCTGTACAATCTGTAATTCTGGAATTGTTTGTTTGCACTGAATTTGACTCTGCTTGTTAAAGTTGCTCGCATTTAACACTCCGCACTTTATTAATTCGGGGCTCTGCTCCCCAGAGGCCATCTTGGTTGTGCCTCACGTCAGCACTATTTAGCACTCTAGTCTTTATGCTGCGTCACGCACGGCTCACTACTTAATGAACCGGGAGCGGACGCGCGCAGCAGGCGCGCCGATGGCGCGAAAGGCAAGCCCGTCTGCGCCCGACCGGGACCAGGGGCCACATCCCCTGGTCCAACAAATACTGTGAGATGTATCTACACTGCTAAACACCTGTATGAGCTCCGTTCGACCCCTTCCTCCGACTGTAAGTTTTTTAAAATAGAGGAAGCCCTCTCCAACTGCAAACATTGCAAGTTCTCCTTCACTTGCACTAAGCAAAGTAATGAGTACAGCGGAAATGTTCATCATAAGCGCAGTATAACAGAGAATTCTAACTTTGATGAGCCACCGGGGAAGACTACATCTAAAAGTACATTCTCAGCTCATCAAGATTTTACTTTTTGCAATATTAATTGTCGTTCACTCCCTAAACACAAAGACAATATTTTTGATCTCTTGACAAATAACCAACCGGCCGCTCTATTTCTAACAGAGACTTGGCTACAAGATAGCTCAGGCCCTGACGTGGCAGCAGCACTTCCATCCAATTACTCCATTATCAGGAAGGATAGGAAGCTAAAGTCGGGGGGTGGTATTGCGATTGTTTATAAAAGCACTCTTGACTGCAAAACTGACGATTTTTTTGCCACTGATTGTGAAGCGCTACTATTTAAAATCAGGCTCACACCAAAGTTCACTTTTTCTGGCATATTGCTCTACCGTCCTCCGGGCCCAGCTGGGCCATGGGCATCGTCCTTACCTGATCTAGTAACCCCTTATATTTTTAAAGCTGCCAACTTCACCATTTTGGGCGATCTGAATCTACATTTAGAAGACCCTAAATGCTCCAAAAGTGTGTCACTTATTGCTGAATTAGAAGCATTAAACGTTCGACTTTGTAATTCTGGTCCGACCTATGTGGCAGGACATCTGCTTGATCCTATTTTCTCCAATCTGTCTGCTCTCAGTTGTACCCCTGCCCTTCCCTTATGCTGGTCTGATCATTTTGCTGTTAATTTCTTGTTGAAAGTCTCGTCTTGACTTCCAGCAATCTTTATGGGGCCTAAACAACAAGTTAGAAATTGGGCAAAACTTGATGTTTTAGCTCTGAATAAACTTTTAGCTGACAGTAGGCCAGAGGTAGAAAAGTTATCAACAACGGATCTTGGTTCCATCCAAAATTGGATTTTACAAGCAGTCAACACCTGCTTCGCTCTGGCTAATAAATGTTCTAACAATCATCGACCATCAGCCCCTTGGTTCACTGATAGACTTAAGAATGAAAAATCTAGATGTAAAACCCTTGAAAGACACTGGAGAAAAAACTACCAGATAGATGCCAAAGTGGCGTACAAAAAAGCCTTAAGTGAATATCACATACTTTGTAGAGCTACCCGAGCTGAGTTTGTCTTAGACAAAATTTCTCAAGCACAAAACTGCTCCAAAACTCTTTTCAAGGTGGTAAAAGAATTATCCGGCTCGGAAACTCAGACCACTCCTCTTGTTCTCACTGGCACTCAATGTGAAGAACTCGCACAATACTTTGTGGATAAAGTTGAAAAAATACATTCTGCATTGTCCAGTACTAAGTTACAAAACCCTCCATCTGATTCCGAGACCTCCCCCAATGCTACCAGTGACAATAGGACTGGGACCCTCCCTGACACTAAACCAGCCAACAAACTGGAAGCTTGGTCTCTTTTAGAATTCAGCTCATTTAATAGTCTTTTGACAAACATTAAATCTGGTTCCCCACGTGATATACTTCCTATCTCTGTGATGAAACAGCTTGAAGTTCCCACTCTCTCCATAATTATGAACCTCCTCAATGCTTCCCTGCAGGAAGGCCTAGTTCCTTCGGAATGGAAACATGCTATGGTGCTCACTTTTTAAAGAAAGCTAACACTGATACGTCTAAGCTATCCAATTTCCATCCTATCTCGCTTCTCCCGGCCTTTTCTAAAATCCTTGAAAAGCATGTCAATACTCAGCTGACCTCTTTCGTTGAGTCCCAGAAATTTCTTTACACCTCTCAATCTGGATTCAGAGCCGTTTTCTCCACAGAATCAACTCTACTTGGAGTCACCGAAATGCTGAGGCACCGGCTGGATGAGGGAGACACGGCAGCTCTCGTCCTGCTGGACCTCAGCGCTGCGTTTGATACGGTGTCCCATGCTGTTTTGCTGAAAGCATTGAAGTCCGTGGGCATAGAGGGCTCTGCCCTCCAATGGCTTAGCTCTTTTCTAACCGGATGTACTTTTCAGGTCTTTTCTACAGCGGCCAGTTCCAATTCCTATGTGACACCCTATGGTGTGCCTCAGGGCTCGGTCCTGAGTCCTTTACTGTTCAATGTCTATGTCTGTCCGCTGGTAGATGTTGCCGAGGAAGCTGGGCTGTCCCTTTTATCCTATGCCGATGACACTCAGATCATCTTCTCCCTCTCTTCATCTAAGGGATCTGAACCTTCGGCTCTTCAGTCAGGTTTGAGTAAAATTGCGTCTTGGGTGCAAAATAACTTGCTCAAACTTAATGGAGACAAGACTGAAGTTACGATCTTAGGGAAAAGACACGACCTCTGGGGACCGCATCACTGGCCTTCTGAAATGGGTACTTTGCCCCTGCCAGTACATCAGGTCCGTAACTTGAGCTTCATCATTGACAACCATCTCTCAATGATACCACAAGTCACCAAGGTGGCTGCCACATGTTTTAATGTTCTAAAGTGGCTGAGAAAAATCTTATGGATGATACCTCTCGCGGCGCAGAAAACGGTGGTTCATGCCTTGGTCACATCTAGGCTGGATTATGGTTACGTCCTCTACCTGGGATCCAACAAAGCGACAATACAAAGGCTTCAGGTGGTGCAGAATGCGGCGGCTAGACTGCTGTGCAATATGCCAAAGACTGCCTCAGTCACTGGCTACCTTTGCGACCTGCATTGGCTAAAGATGGAGAACCGAGGAGTGGCCCGACATATTTGCAATCTCTGGTACAACTCTACCTTACTTCACGACCTCTGCATTCCGCCCAGCAAATCAGGTTTACCATCCCCAAAATTAAACTCTCTTGTGTGCGTGGTCGTTCTTTTTCTTATCTTGGTCCCACTCTATGGAATTCTATGCCTCTCACTTTACGCAAGGAAACCATGTATGGTAAATTCTGTAGAAGTCTGAAGACTTGGTTGTTTAATCTTTGATTCCCTGATCAGTTCTTTCCTCCTACCGGTTGGTGCCGGGAAACCTCTTGGGGTAGCTGTGCGCCTTACAAATTCAAAAATAATAATAATAATAATGTGGTCACATCCCACCTGACAACATAATCAGGTATAGATCAATAGTAATATGATACAAATAGTAGTGGTAGATGACTTTTGAGTGGCCTGTGATTCAGCCCAGGAGAACTTGAGAATATGTCAATGTTAGAACTGGGGGTCTCTAGTTGGCAATGGTTTGCACCTTTGTCCAAATAGGGACCCTTGCTTCTAGTCAGGATAAGGGGGAAACACTCCTAAAATAACCCCTGCTCACCCCCTGGTAGCTTGGCACGAGCAGACAGGCTTATCTCAGAGGCAGTGTGTAAAGCATTTGTGACCACATACAGTAATACAGTGAAAACACTACAGATGGACACCACACAGGTTGTTTATGTAAAAATAAGTAATCTTTATATAGACTTATCACAAGACCCAATAGCAAAAATCCACAATACTGTAATCAAAAATAGACTTAAAATGATAGAGACAGTTCACGTTATCTTCAAAAATAGGATAGTCACTCAAATAAAGCTTGTAGCAACAAATAACTCCACTTGGAGTTATCACGACGTCGTGACCGGTGGAAATCCCAAAGTACGGCGCCGACCGCGAGGTGCGCGGCGTCGGGCCCGGAGTCGAGCAGACCCACAAAGAACAGTACCTGGAATTCGATGAAAACAAAGACGGTGCACGGCGTCGGGGAGGTGATGCTTCGTTGGCGCCGGCGGCGTCGGTTCCTTACGACCCCAGGGGAGGTGATGTCTCGGTTCCTTACTGCAGCGCAGGGAGGTGAGGCGTCGGTTCCTTACTGTGTCGGGGAGGTGACGTCACGGATGGCGGCGAGGCGTCGGTTCCTTACGATGGTGCGGCGTCGATGGATTCGGGGGTCACCCACGCCGAGGATCGGCTCCGCGATGATGAAGCCCTGGCGTCGGTGAAGTCGGGGCTGCGGTGCGAGTCGGGACGGTGCGTCGTGAGCGTCACGAGCGGTGTCCTCGGCTCCGGTGCAGGCAGCGGCCTCGATGACGGCTTCGGAGTCGATGTCGCACGGCGTCGGCAGGCGTCGGGCCTACGGTGCAAGTCGGGGCGGTGCGTCGTGCTCTTCACGAGCGGTGCCCACGGCTTCGGTGCAGGTTACGGCGTCGCTCGCCGGCGTCGGTGTTGCAATTTCCCTCTGTTAGCAGCTAAAACAGCAGTTCCAGATGCAGGCAAACAGAAGGGGTGAAGTCTTTGTGTCCCTGTGACTTCAGGCAGGAGGCAAGCTCAGTTCAAGCCCTTGGAGATTCCCTTCTTCAAGATGACAAAGCACAGCAAAGTCTTTTCTCCTGTCCTTGGCAGAAAGCAACCACTGCAGGCCAACCCCAATCAGCAAAACAGCACAGGGGCAGTACTCCTCCTTCAGCTTCTCCGGTTCTTCTCCTTGGCAACAGGTTTCTTGATTTCCCAGAAGTGATCTAATTTCCTAGGGGTCTGGGTCCCCTTTTTATACACCTTTTCCCTTTTTTCTCTGAAGGCAGAGAGGCCTCTGCCTAGTCCAAAACCAGTTCTGGTCAGTCCTGGAGCACTTTGTTTTTCTGACTCCTTCTTTCCTTTGTGAGTGAGGGGCAGAGCCATCAGACGCCCGGCAGGAGGTGGAGCCAGCATTGTGGAAGGCAGGCACAGCCCTATTCAGACCCAGGTGCAACTCCTCCTGTCTCCTGTAGCCACCCCCAGCCCCTGTCACTCAATCTCTAGACAAGGAATACACAACCTAGCAGAGGCAGGCTTGGAAGTTTAGGCAAGAAAATACCCACTTTCTAAAAGTGGTATTTTCAAACACAGAATGTTAAAACCAACTTCACTAAAAGATGTATTTTATCATTCTGAGTTCAGGCATACTAAATTCGTTTTTCTACCATGTTCCCTGGGTCAGTTCTGACTATAAGGTGTAATAGTCAGTCTGCCCATTCTGGCCTATGGGGAGCAGGTAGCCTTGCAATAGTGAAAAACGAAAATGGCTGTAATTCACTATTAGGACATGCCACACACACCAGGGCATGTCCTACCTTATACTTACAATGCACCCTGCCCTAGGGCCTACTTTAGGGGTGACCAACATGCAGTAAAGGGAAGGTTTAGGGACTGGTAAGTGGGTGCACTTGCCAAGTCGACATGGCAGTCACAGACTGCACACAGGCTCTGCAATGGCAGGCCTGAGACACATTTTACAAGCCGCTTCTGTGGGTGGCACAACCAGTGCTGCAATCCCACCAGCGGCATTGGATTTACAAGCCCTGGGCACACTCCGTGCACTGTACTAGGGACTGACAAGTAAACCAATCATCCAATCATGGAGTCACTAATCCATACATCACTTTACAGTAGGGAGCACTTGCACTGTGGCACTGAACAGCAGTGGCACAGTGCCCAAAAGCATCTAAAACCAGCAAAACATAAGAGGCAACAGAAAAAAAATGGAAGGGAGACCCACGCCAATGGTGCCAAGTCTAACACGTGTCCCCTCCAGCTGAAATGTGGGGAGAACTACCCTTCCTCCTGGGAGTTCTCATCACTAAGGCGGAAAAATCTGGACAGACCATCAGCATTGGCGTGTTCTGTACCAGGGCGGTGTTCCACCGTAAAGTCCATCCCCTGTAGGGAAATGGACCACCTCAACAGTTTTGGATTCTCACCCCTCATCTGCATTAACCATCTGAGGGGCCTGTGGTCTGTCTGAACCCGGAAGTGAGTCCCAAACAAGTATGGTCTCAACTTCTTCAGTGCCCAGACCACAGCAAATGCTTCACGTTCAATCGCACTCCACCTCTGTTCCCGTGGGAGTAACCTCCTACTAATAAAGGCTACAGGTTGGTCTAGGCCCTCCTCATTCATCTGTGAAAGCACAGCCCCAACACCATGCTCTGAAGCATCTGTCTGCACAATGAATTCCTTTGAGAAGTTGGGCGCCTGAAGCACGGGCGCCGTGCACATGGCAGATTTCAGGGCATCAAAAGCCTTTTGGCAGGCATCAGTCCAGTTCACTTTCCTGGGCTGCTTCCTGGAAGTCAGCTCAGTCAAGGGTGCAACAATGTTGCCATACCCCTTGACAAACCTCCTGTAATACCCGGTGAGTCCTAAGAAGGCCCTCACCTCTGTCTGGGTTTTGGGGGGTTCCCAAGCCAGAATGGTATCTATCTTGGGCTGTAGGGGCGCCACCTGGCCGCTCCCAACCTGGTGTCCCAAGTACACCACAGAACCCTGCCCGATCTGGCACTTACTTGCCTTGATCGTGAGGCCTGCCCTCCGCAGCGCCTTCAACACTTCCCAGAGGTGGTGCAGATGTTCCTCCCACGTGGCGCTGAACACTGCAATGTCATCCAGGTAGGCGGCACTGAAATCCTCCAGCCCAGCCAACACCTGGTTGACCAACCTCTGAAAGGTGGCAGGGGCATTCTTCATCCCAAAGGGCATCACCCGGAATTGGTAGTGCCCATCTGGTGTGGAGAATGCTGACCTCTCTTTGGCCCCATCAGTTAAGGCGATCTGCCAGTATCCAGACGTTAGATCAAACGTGCTGAGGTACCGGGCAGCCCCTAACCGATCAATGAGCTCATCAGCTCTGGGGATGGGGTGCGCGTCAGTCCTGGTGACTGAATTGAGTCCTCGGTAGTCCACACAGAACCGGAGTTCGGGTGTGGCACCAGGCGCGGCAGCCTTTGGGACCAAGACCACTGGGCTGGCCCAAGGGCTGTTAGAGGACTCAATCACCCCTAAGGCAAACATCTTGGAGACCTCCTCCTTGATGCAAGCTCTCACCCTGTCAGTCACTCTGTAAGTTTTGTGCTTCACAGGAGGACTGTCCCCAGTGTCCACATCATGGATGCACCATTCAGTGATACTGGGAGCCAGGGAGAACAGATCAGAAAACTGCCCCAACAGTTGGCGACAGTCATTCTGCTGCTCCGGGGTCAGGGTGGGAGAGAGGTTCACACCATCCACTGACCCATCTTGCTCTTTTGCATACAGGAGGTCAGGAAGAGGTTCAGTCTCCTCTTCCATCCCAGCATCTGTTGCTAAGAGCATGCCCACTTCAGACCTCTCAAAGTGGGGCTTCAGGCGGTTCACATGCAGGACCCGCAAGGGGTTCCTGGGAGACTGCAAGTCCACCAAGTAGGTGACTTCACTCTTGCGCTCCACCACCTCAAATGGTCCGGTCCACTTATCCTGGAGCGCACAGGGCTCCACTGGGGCCATGACCCACACCTTTTGTCCAGGCTGAAACTCGATCAGAGTGGCATTCTGATCATGCCAACGTTTCATCTCTTCCTGGCTGGCTTCCAGATTCGCCTCAGCGAGTTGTCTGAAACGCCGAGTCTGGTTTCTGAAGGCCAGCATGTAACTAAATACATCCTGGGGAGTTTTCCTGGGAGCTTCCTCCCAGCCTTCCTTGACCAGACTCAGAGGTCCTCTTACAGGATGGCCGTACAGCAGTTCAAAGGGACTGAACCCTAAGGACTTCTGGGGCACCTCTCTGTAAGCAAAGAGCAGGCATGGCAAGAGGACGTCCCACTTACGCCTCATGGGTTCTTCCAGACCCATAATCATGCCCTTAAGGGTCCGGTTGAATCTCTCAACCAGCCCATTACCTTGGGGGTGGTAAGGAGTGGTGAACTTATAGGTTACACCACACTCCTGCCACAGGGACTTCATATACTTGGAAATGAAGTTAGTACCACGGTCAGACACCACCTCCTTGGGGAACCCCACACGGGAGAAAATCCCCATCAGTGCACGTCCCACCACGGGGGCCGTCACTGTCCGAAGAGGGATGGCTTCCGGGTACCGGGTGGCATGGTCCACCAAGACCAGGATGAACCTGTTGCCCATGGCTGTCTTGGGATCCAGAGGCCCCACAATGTCAATACCCACCCTCTCAAAGGGGGTACTGACAACAGGGAAAGGTTGGAGAGGAGCCTTGTGCTTCCTCCCACTCTTACCACTTGCCTGGCAAGTCTGACAGGTCCTGCAATGAGTATCTGAACTCTTGCGCATTTGGGGCCAATGAAAGTGGGTGACAAGCCTTTGAAAGGTCTTGTCTTGCCCCAAATGTCCTGCTAAAGGCACATCATGAGCCAGACCCAGTAGGAAGGCTCTGAAGCGCTGGGGTACCACCAGCACACGGGCTGACCCAGGCTCAGCAACCTTAGGCTCACTATACAGGAGACCATTCTCCCAGTAGATCCAGTGTGATCCAGACTGATCACCTGCTGCCTGGCTTACAGCCTGTTGCCGCAAGCCCTCAAGAGAAGGGCACTTGTTCTGCTCCTCGCAGAATTCTTCCCTGGAGGGGCCTCCTTCCTGCTGCCAATGGGTCAGCTCAGGCAGGTCCCCCAGTTCAGCCACTTGTTCCCCTGTAGGTTCCAGGGCATCCCCCTCAAGGTCTGCCTCCTCCTGGACCGTGGGAACTTCGGGGGCCGGTTTCCCGCGCCCCTGCCTCCTCTCTTTAAGGCAGGCACCTGGGCCCTTCTTCCAGGCTCCAGGTCCTCTTGAATACCCTTACCGGCTGCCATTGACCGAGTGGTCACACACGCCCACTCTGGCAGACCCAACATCTCCAAATGAGACCTCCGCTCCACCTTCGCCCAAGGGGAGCTCTCCAAATCATTGCCTAGCAGACAGTCAACAGGCATGGCTGGCCTCACAGCTACTTGAAGGATACCTGAGACCCCCCCACTCAAAGGGAACCTGGGCCACCTTGCAGTGGCTCTCTGAGTTGTCAGCGGCAACTACCGGGTAGAATACGTTGGGGACCACCTGCTCTTCAGACACCAGCCGACAACTGACAGCTGTCACACTGGCCCCGGTGTCTCTCAGAGCCTCCACCCTATGGCCATTGATGGTCACCCACTGCCTGTATTTTTTAGTGTTATCAGGCAGCTGGGTCCTAGGGACCATCTCACTGTCTCCTAAAGAGACCAGGGACATCTCTGCGGGACCCCACCCACCTTGGGCACCCAACTCCTCCCCCAGGGCTACACTAGCCATCTGCCGGGGTGGTGCACCAGTGGGTGCAGTGGTCACAGTATTGGGGCACTTGGGACTTCCTACAAAGTGACCCACCTGACCACAACTAAAACATGCTTTGGGCCCCTTCTGAACAGACTTATCTGTTGGGACCCATGGTCTTTTCTCAGTGGGAGGCTGGGAACCCTTACCTTGGTTCCCTTGGGGTTTACTTTGGGGCCCTTTTGGAACTCCTTCTGTTTACCCTTGTCCCCCCACTCTTCTGCTGGGGACCCTGCCCACCTTTGGCGGAGTCTCCCACAAGACCCTTGTGGACCCGGGTACTGACCCAGCGGTCCGCCTCCTCAGCAAGCTTTCTAGGATTAGTTAGCTTACTGTCAACTAGGTGCTGGCGTAGCTCTGGAAAACAACTACTGGACAAGTGCTCCCATGCGATTAAATCATAGAACTCCTGTAAGTCATTTACTTTGCTACCCTTCACCCATCCATCCAATGCTCTGCAAAAATAAGACACATACTCCACCCAGGTACTAGACTCCAGCTTTTTGCAGTTCCTAAACTTCTGCCTATAAAGCTCTGGAGTTAACCCATACCTTGCCACTAAAGCTTCCTTCAGGTGGGCATAGGACATCTGATCAATTGTGGGCAAGGCTAGTAAGGTTTCCTTCCCTCACCTGCAAAGCGGCCCCACAACCCCGCTCCCCAATCCTTCTCAGGGACCCGGTGTGATGTCATGGCGATCTCATATGCTTTAAACCATTGCCCAATGTCCTCCCCCTTCATGAAATCCTTAATAACCTCCTTGGGGATGTACACTCTACTTTCTACAGGCACTGGAGGTGTGCTGCCACCAGAGGGAGTGATTTCTAGGCTCCTAGCCTTTAGCTCTAGCTCCCTCACCACTCTCTCATGCTCTAAAAGCATCTTCTTTTCTTCCATGGCCAACCTCTTACTTTCTAACTCCAATTTCTTATGCTCAAGGCTATCATGGCTTCCCTGTTTCAGTTTGGCCATCTCCATTTCATGCATCCTGCTTTTATCCCTGTCCTCCAGCTCCTCTGGAGACAGGCCCTTTTGAGAAACACTGCTGCCCTCCCTGGAAGGCACTCTCCTCCCAGGTAAGCCCAATGGCCCCTCAAGCTGCTCATCTAAATTCTCTGCCTCCTCCACAGGCTCCTCGGACTGCCCACTGGCATTCCGTGCTTCCAACCAGGCCCTCAGCGCCTTTTGAAGCTCCTCCTTCCTGGTGAGGCCTTTCATAGAGATTTTAAACTTTTTACAAACAGCTTTGAGTTCTGGCACAGTGTAGGTATCAACCCTATCTTCTTCAAATTCAATATCTGCAGGTGCAATGGATCCTTTTTGCTCATGGTGAAAATTGGCAGTTCTCAACAACAATAAAGGTTCCAAGGAAAAAAAGTCCTATCAAAATGTATGTGGTCGCGTATTGGTCTGCACTCACTAGTAGTGTACACCAATCACTGTATATGAATCACAAATGCAAGTCCAAATCCTCACCGCTGACCACCAATGTTAGAACTGGGGGTCTCTAGTTGGCAATGGTTTGCACCTTCGTCCAAATAGGGACCCTTGCTTCTAGTCAGGATAAGGGGGAAACACTCCTAAAATAACCCCTGCTCACCCCCTGGTAGCTTGGCACGAGCAGACAGGCTTATCTCAGAGGCAGTGTGTAAAGCATTTGTGACCACATACAGTAATACAGTGAAAACACTACAGATGGACACCACACAGGTTGTTTATGTAAAAATAAGTAATCTTTATATAGACTTATCACAAGACCCAATAGCAAAAATCCACAATACTGTAATCAAAAATAGACTTAAAATGATAGAGACAGTTCACGTTATCTTCAAAAATAGGATAGTCACTCAAATAAAGCTTGTAGCAACAAATAACTCCACTTGGAGTTATCACGACGTCGTGACCGGTGGAAATCCCAAAGTACGGCGCCGACCGCGAGGTGCGCGGCGTCGGGCCCGGAGTCGAGCAGACCCACAAAGAACAGTACCTGGAATTCGATGAAAACAAAGACGGTGCACGGCGTCGGGGAGGTGATGCTTCGTTGGCGCCGGCGGCGTCGGTTCCTTACGACCCCAGGGGAGGTGATGTCTCGGTTCCTTACTGCAGCGCAGGGAGGTGAGGCGTCGGTTCCTTACTGTGTCGGGGAGGTGACGTCACGGATGGCGGCGAGGCGTCGGTTCCTTACGATGGTGCGGCGTCGATGGATTCGGGGTCACCCACGTCGAGGATCGGCTCCGCGATGATGAAGCCCTGGCGTCGGTGAAGTCGGGGCTGCGGTGCGAGTCGGGACGGTGCGTCGTGAGCGTCACGAGCGGTGTCCTCGGCTCCGGTGCAGGCAGCGGCCTCGATGACGGCTTCGGAGTCGATGTCGCACGGCGTCGGCAGGCGTCGGGCCTACGGTGCAAGTCGGGGCGGTGCGTCGTGCTCTTCACGAGCGGTGCCCACGGCTTCGGTGCAGGTTACGGCGTCGCTCGCCGGCGTCGGTGTTGCAATTTCCCTCTGTTAGCAGCTAAAACAGCAGTTCCAGATGCAGGCAAACAGAAGGGGTGAAGTCTTTGTGTCCCTGTGACTTCAGGCAGGAGGCAAGCTCAGTTCAAGCCCTTGGAGATTCCCTTCTTCAAGATGACAAAGCACAGCAAAGTCTTTTCTCCTGTCCTTGGCAGAAAGCAACCACTGCAGGCCAACCCCAATCAGCAAAACAGCACAGGGGCAGTACTCCTCCTTCAGCTTCTCCGGTTCTTCTCCTTGGCAACAGGTTTCTTGATTTCCCAGAAGTGATCTAATTTCCTAGGGGTCTGGGTCCCCTTTTTATACACCTTTTCCCTTTTTTCTCTGAAGGCAGAGAGGCCTCTGCCTAGTCCAAAACCAGTTCTGGTCAGTCCTGGAGCACTTTGTTTTTCTGACTCCTTCTTTCCTTTGTGAGTGAGGGGCAGAGCCATCAGACGCCCGGCAGGAGGTGGAGCCAGCATTGTGGAAGGCAGGCACAGCCCTATTCAGACCCAGGTGCAACTCCTCCTGTCTCCTGTAGCCACCCCCAGCCCCTGTCACTCAATCTCTAGACAAGGAATACACAACCTAGCAGAGGCAGGCTTGGAAGTTTAGGCAAGAAAATACCCACTTTCTAAAAGTGGTATTTTCAAACACAGAATGTTAAAACCAACTTCACTAAAAGATGTATTTTATCATTCTGAGTTCAGGCATACTAAATTCGTTTTTCTACCATGTTCCCTGGGTCAGTTCTGACTATAAGGTGTAATAGTCAGTCTGCCCATTCTGGCCTATGGGGAGCAGGTAGCCTTGCAATAGTGAAAAACGAAAATGGCTGTAATTCACTATTAGGACATGCCACACACACCAGGGCATGTCCTACCTTATACTTACAATGCACCCTGCCCTAGGGCCTACTTTAGGGGTGACCAACATGCAGTAAAGGGAAGGTTTAGGGACTGGTAAGTGGGTGCACTTGCCAAGTCGACATGGCAGTCACAGACTGCACACAGGCTCTGCAATGGCAGGCCTGAGACACATTTTACAAGCCGCTTCTGTGGGTGGCACAACCAGTGCTGCAATCCCACCAGCGGCATTGGATTTACAAGCCCTGGGCACACTCCGTGCACTGTACTAGGGACTGACAAGTAAACCAATCATCCAATCATGGAGTCACTAATCCATACATCACTTTACAGTAGGGAGCACTTGCACTGTGGCACTGAACAGCAGTGGCACAGTGCCCAAAAGCATCTAAAACCAGCAAAACATAAGAGGCAACAGAAAAAAAATGGAAGGGAGACCCACGCCAATGGTGCCAAGTCTAACAGTCAATCAATAGTTTCCAAAGACAAACAGGCATTGACAAAGCCAATAGGTGTTGCTTTTGCACTGTCTAAGCATCCTGAAGGACAAAATATATGAGAGCACATGCCACATAACGCCTGCACACATGCACACAGACCAGCACCCATTAACAAATCTTTTTTAACAATATTAATCAGTTATACAAGCACAAACATACAAGCATCAAAGCATTCAGAGCAACAGCCATATATAACCCTGTGGAGCAGGCTGTGCAGGTTATGCCCATATGCTGTGCACAGGATGACTTGATAAGTAATATGCTGAGCATTCTTACTGTTAGGCAACCAAATCAAAAAATTCTGTAAAGACAGTATTTCTCTCAAACAGTACCCCGGTTAAATGATCAGATGATCAGATGAGCATTTAGCGTGGTGAAAAAGGTGAACTCCATTCCTGAAGCTAAACACTTGCCTACCCTACCTCTCTTGCTCAACCTAGCCCAAAGATAGAAGCACTACATAGCAGTGTAGGGCCCCTTATTCTCATAGTCTCATTCTGTTTCCAAAAAGATTCGCCATAGGATTTCCACAAAATGCATTCATAAGGCCAAACCTAACAACATGCCACCTTGTATAGACTTGCAGAAATAAATGACTCAACTGTGACAGAGTGCAGTCATCCACTCAAGAACATCAGTTTGTACCAGCACATATAGTCAGACCATGTTTGAAGGGCCACAGGGCAGACAGGGGATAATTGGCCCCAACTGAGGTGGTTCAGGATGTGTGCTAGTGGTGCCCTGGGGACTTTCTTACTATGGCTCTGCAAACTAGGCCGAGACCAGAGTGATTGGTACCCCAGTTGGCAACACCACCACGGATGGTCATGACATACCATCTTTGTGATTTTATCAGTGTATGCTGTCGGACGCTGGGTAGTGAGTGTATGTATGCGAGTTATGTGTGGTAGTGAGCAACAGTGTGATAGGTTAGGACATGAGTGTGGTTTAATCATGGGGAAATGGTAATAATTTCTATGTACATGTAAATCGCTACGAAAACAAAAGAAGCAGAGAATATATTCATTGGATCTGTATAATTGAAAATTTGTTTTGCATTTCAAAAATGTTTGGTGATTCCATGTTTTTAATAGTTGTATAATGAAATGATATATTTTTTATATAATGTCTTTAATCGTAAAAAAGAACAAATGAATTATTAAAAAGTACAAACTGAAACCAGAATTTAAACTAAAGATTGAACGTGTGTATATGGCAGTGGGTGGCCTACAGAGCTTATTTAAGCCTATGTAAAAGAAATTTAGGTCGGTGGGAGTTTTCTTTGCAATACAACTAGGCCAAGTGTAACACTTCCCACACAGGATTCTCAGGGTAGGGAGGGCGAGCAGTCACCGGCTTCTGACGGAGGCAAAGGGGGGAGGGGGACGGAGGGGGGCAGAAGCTTAGACCTCAACAGTCAACCAACAGACACAATAATTTTACTATCCAACCCAGTTCTTGTCTTTCTAAAAAGAAAGAAAGAACTTTTTAATATCACAGCAACAATCAATATTACATAATTCAGTCCCGTATACAGGGTATACAGGGTAGAGAGTCTTCTGTTGCAACTCCAACTAGTGCAAAAAGAACAATAGGCCGATGAGAACACCATAGCAGTTGCAACCCCAACTGGACTGATGCGAACAGCAAGACACTTGCAGCCCGATCTGGGCCTATGCATATGTCAAGATAGATGAAGACCACTTTGGGCCGATGTATGAATGTACATAGTCTTTTACAGTTCTTAGAAGTGCTTAGAGGGGCTGGAAGACCCTCTATAGCATGGATCATGCCTATCTTTGCTCTCTCATGTAGTGCACTTTTTCTGGGTGTACTCAGGCCTGGAACATGCTGGACTCCTTCTCTTGGACAGTCTTTGCTCCTCCAGAGCCCTGTCGACTCCTTCTATCTCTCATCAGGTAGTCAGGTGTTTAGGCACTAGGCAGACCCTCAGCATCTCCAACAGAAAGTGCAGACTTTAGGTGATGTCCCCTCACCTCTAGAAGAGTGGCTGTGAGGCCGACACCAGCCCTGGTCACTCAGCAGTCCTTTGAACGGTGCCTGTGCTGGTCATGAAGAACTTGGGACTGGAACAAAGTGGGAATTATTGAGTACTCAGACTCATGCACACACAGAGTCCAACTACTGCAGGCATGCCACATGCATACTACACGCACATGCACTTGGCATGCATGCATGATGTCTGAAAGTTTCTGGTTATTCACATTACAGGTGACTTTCACAAGAGAAGGACAGTTACCACTCTATCACTGATTTAGCATCCCATCACTCTATCAACCTCAAAGCACAGTATGCTTCCACCACTGCTTTATGTATTACACACACAACAGGGTTAGTTTTACTCTGTCCACTGTAAAGCATGCTTGTTTATGCTCACCACACACAAAAAGTAAGGGGTAGGAGTAAATATCGCCCTACTTCGACCTCCTGAAACAACTTACACACACAAGTGGAAGGGGGGCTTCGTGCTTGTAATCGCTGTAATCTAGGGGTGGGAAAACACACCAGGGTGTTAAAACTGCCCTCACACACAGAAATCTGTGTCATGCTTCATCATAGGGCTGCTAACACACCTCCGCGCAGACCAATGCTGGAGGTGGAGCAATAGGGGGGGAAGACAATACAACACGCAAATATAGACAATCTGGGATCACAAGTGAAACAAGCATTGGCATAGTCAATAGGTCTCGCCTTTGGGACCTTATAAGTGCACTGTGAGACCGAGAGGATGGACAGAGGACAGTAAAGACACGGGTTTGGGAGAGGAGACCGGATAGGAAAGTTTAGAGTTAAAGCAGAAATTATTCAGTGTTAAAACACAAGAGAAAAGGGAAACAGAGCAGGAACAGGGAAGAAAGGGATACGAACGTTAAGAAACAGGGTCAGGGGGGCGTGGAGCCCGGACTCGGCACATAGGACCATTGGAGCAGCCCCGCCTGAGCCCCCGCCAGAGCGCACCGGGACCGGCCGGCAGCAACCCCAGGTAGGCAGCCTGGCACCCTGCTGGCACCATGGAGCTGGGAGAACCGGGCACACGTGGGGAGGGGCACATGAGGTACACAGACAGAGGCTCGCGGGACATGGGACAGGCAAACGGAACAGAGGAACACGGGACAGGGGGGGCACATGGGATGGGGGTACACGGGAGAGTCACACTGGACATGGGCATACGGGACAGACAAGTGGGGGAACAGGAGCACCAGGGGCTGAAACACCGGGTCGGGGTCACGGGGACCGAACAACAGTCAACGGAGGCAAAAGGAACAGAGAGACACGTAGCACTGAGGCGGGGGGCACCTGCGCAGGGGCAAGAGGGACTGACACCCTCGGTTCGAGTCTGGCGGGAGGCTGAAGCATCCTGCGATTCTGGGCAAATAGCTTAATCTCCCTGCGCCTAAAAATAAATAATGTGCCCGTCTGTAATGCAACTGGTGCTTATGTAAAGCGCTCTGACCCCTTCTGGTGTAGTTCACGCTATATAAAACTGCAAAATAAAAATCACTCTAATTTACTGCTGAAAAAAATTAAATAGCACCTTACAGTTGATAAATTCAAATAATGCCTACAATTGTTACGCGGTACGACCAATACACCTAACAAGCTTAAAAAAAAACCTGCGTACCCCAGAGATGCATATACAATCTGCGTTCACAGATAGCTGCCGCGTGTATCATCCAGGTACTGTCAACATGGCTCCGCTCCAGATAGCATAATCAGGGCTGACGAGTGGCCTCGTCACACCGGTTTGAAAGTGGATCACCGGGCTGGATGAGGCAATGAGAAAAAAATACAATGAAAACACCAGCGAATAACAGGCAAGATTAGAATGAACCTGGCACCGCATTGTGTCGCTGCAGAAACATGTTATTAAACATGCTAACCAAGTCCCACGGCTCACAGTATTAAACATGCTAACTGAGTCCCACGGCTCACTGAACAAGCGCTGTTTACAGAAAACAGTGCCCGGCTGCGCGGCCACCAAGTGAACGCGACGTGAAGCCTTTGAAATACGATACGGAACAGATGGCACAGAGCGCGCCCCTACTCGTAACCGCTTGCTTAGGCCGTGGGCGGATACATGCTGACGCCTTTGACCAATTGCGGGATGTCTTTTCTAGAAAGACACACGCAAAGACCAATGAAAAAAAAAACACAGGCACGAGCGTCTGGAAAGCCCAGAGCGATTTCAAGAAGTCGTTTTCCTAGGGCAGCGCATGCGCGCTGCACTAGGCTTGACCTAAAAATGGTGCACATACATCAATTTAAAACTGACCACGGGAATTCCAAATGCAACTATTGGATTCCCTGACCAGAGTAAAAAGGTCACTAGAAGACCAGTGGATGGTGGTATGGTAGGCTATAATGAGTCCCCTACCCCTCCACTCTGCAAAAACGTCGACATGTTTCAGCCGGCTACCTAAATACCCCGGCTTTCATCAAGACTCACAAAATAAAGATCCCATGGGTACTAACCCTACCTCCTTGTTCCAAGGGTAGAGTGTAGACACACTTCAGAGTAAATGCTCAGAGAAAATGTGGTAGAGTAACTTGCTCTCCGAGGGAAACCTGTAATAAAGCCAATAAAAACGAATATCAAATATACAGTGCAGTGCCCTCTGTGAATGTAACACACAAAAACACACAAAGGTGGTTATCACCATCCCGATCACACCAGCGATTCCATATGGGCGTCGCAAACTGACTCAGGCCGATAGTGCAATTATTAAGGCCTTGCGTCACATGCAATGAAGATGGACGTCCCATTTGAGTGTTCAATCCGCACTCGATATTTCTTTAAAATTACCCAAGGTAAAAAAAGGGGGATTCATTGCTAAGAGCGCGATCCACGCCCATTCACTTGGCCAATCTTACAGAGTTTATTAAAATCAAAGCTTCTTGAACTGGCGTGGGAGCGAGGACAGCTCCCTATAGTCACACTCTGTGGGATACGGAGATAAAAAGATAAATCATAAGGCACAACAATTAATGTGTACGCAATTTTTTTTTTTAAAGAATGGACCGGACTCAGACTTGCCACGAGTGACATGCTCAGCTGTGAGCAAGTCACCGAGTTGGTAATGGGGCTCGGTCTGTCCATTAGGGTAAAAGACTCCACAGAGCCTTCTCCGTCCTCCGTGGAGGAGTATGAGGTTCCAAACTTACTTCGTCAAGGTGAGCTGGGTCGGACGAAATTGTCCCTCCCGGCGCTGTGCAGTTTCAAGGAACAGCGCGGTTGGAGCCGGAGTTATCCGTTCCTGCCCCGGTCTACGTCATCGCGTATGTGACGTACGTGACCGGGGGAGGACGAGCGTCAGTGAGAAAGCTAGAACGCTAACTCACTCCCCCATCTTGGGGATGCGGCTATGCGCGAGCCCGGGATAGAAACACCCACCCGGTGAGAAGGAGTTGTTCTCCTATTGGTCGTGCCGGTAGATGCAAGCTGGTGGATATCTTGCATAGCGTTGGAGAACTCGTTATTGGTAAACAGAAATCTATTCCAGAGTCCCGCATCTCTGCCTCATAACTTCATAATACTAATGAGCCCGGGCCCCAATGTACCACTAACTCATTCTACTCCTGTTGGCATGATGTAAATATCTACCTACAAAGCCTAACTCAGGTGCCTATATGTATGTTGGTAATGGGGGGCACTAAACAGGGGCCTGTAGTCACAGGGCTAATCACCATCACGTCCCGAAAGATAAATGGACTAATGAGGACATACGTACTATAGATGGTACCGCAACAGGGGGAGGTACATAGAACCCCTGATTTACGTGTTACTGATCATGTCCATGTAGGGCCAGGTCCCTTGGGATGGTATTGGAGAAAAAGAAAGGAAGAAACAGTCGCAATGACAGTGTCTCACAGGTTATTCAAAACATTCCAGGGAATGTCGTCATTCAGACCCTCGATATGGCTACGGACCCTGTATATCCATTTCTCCTCCCTGATGAAAAGAGCGTTTTCTGGGTTACGGGTAGTGGCAGTGATATTGGGTTTGTTCAGGACAGTCCAGAAAATGTCCTCGGATGTGTGTTTTTTCTCTTTGTAGTGGGTCGTCAGACGGGTAGTCGTCCTTTGGAATCTGATGGTGGATCTATGCTCCATTATCCTGACTTTCACCCTCCGTGTGGTCATTCCGATGTAGACAAGACCGCACGGGCATTTGAGCATGTGTATGCTTGTTTATACCCCTCAGGTCATAGGACAGGTCTTGGACTAAGCATACTTGGAGTCAAACATAAGCCTCTGCACACACACTAGATTAGCATGACCCCAGGGCCAAAATAAATGTCAGGATATCAGATACACATGCAGTCGGTGAGTAGGGCAGGGGAATATGCCCATATATGATGCAGGAGACACTGCCATCCCAGTACCTATTTAACTCTCAGTGAAACAGTTAATGTACATACTAATTTATTTGGTGGCTTAAATAGAAAAGTATATACCATTTGGAGATGTTACTGGAATTCATAAGGTGGATGAGAAAATGGAGAAAGTTTTTTCTACATATGCAGAAAGCATGTGTGGGTTGTAGGTTGTGTGGGTTGTAGGTTGTGTGGCTACATGCAGCAAGTTGAGTAGGATTGTAGGGTGTGCATAGGCACTGTCTGTTGTGTATTTTGGGATAAATAGAAGTACTAGTATGTCCATTAACAATGTTCTATGGTATTAATGGGGCACAATGGAGTGAGGGGATGGAAATGTTATCAGTGAGTTTTTCTGGGGTGTTCTGTTAGGATGAAGACTGTGGAGAAGAGGTGTGTTGTCAGGATTTTAGTAGGCTCATGGTGGCTAGGCAGTGGCATTAAAGGAAGATACAGTGCCCGGTCGGACTTTCAGAAACGTGATTCTGGGCAATCGAACATTTGCTGGAGAATGGAGAGGGTGCAGTTGTGGAGAATATTTTGGGGGGATTCTGGATCTAGGAGTTATTTCATCGACATGGCAGGCTGCATTTCCAGTTTGGATAGCCCTGTGGATGATGCAAAGGTATTCGAATTTGCTTTAGAAGGACACCTGTCTGGTTCATGGAGTATTCGTATATTTGGTTGTAAACTACTGGACAGGCAACAACACTGGCTGCTGGACTTGGCATTAGTTGCAGTGTATGAAGATCTACATTTTTGAAATTTGGAAGACAATATTGCATAGGTCCATCTTGCGAGTACAAGATGTCTGATGGTGGTTTCTAAAGTGGTACTATAGAGAGGGCAGTTTCTGCGGCTGGCTATCTTTAGGGTGCTGAAACCGGCCTGGGTAGGTGATTCAACAATGCTGGTGATCTTATTTCAGTGGGATGGAAAAATAAAAACAGTATCTGAAGAGAGCTTTTATTGCAAGTAGCTTCGTTTCTTCAGTAATATTAGCAACATAATTTTGTACTATTGAACAATAGCCTATTGGAGGATCTCCCACCGGAGGTGGAGCTTAGACATGTGGCCAGTATCTTCACATCTTCAACACTTCAGGCTTGTATAAAGAGATGGGTGTCACCTTCAAGATGATCACCTCCAAGACCTTGGACCATAATCGGGCTTTTGAGTGGGGCCAGTTGAAAAAAAGGAATAGAGCATACAGCAGCGTCTTGTGCGAGACTGGATGTTAGTGCTAGGGTCCTCGAGGTGGATTATGGGCTATGGGTTGACTTATGTTCTGAAGAAAGGATTTTATTTAGGATAGTGTCTTTCTAGACCCAATCTGTCACATTGAACCAGAGTAGAATTGGTGATTGAGGAGAGTTTGGGCTGACTCAGTGCTGGTATATCAGATGGCAAGAAGCGCGCCAAGAACCAAGTAGTGTGTGAAAGCTGAACTGGTCTATGAGGAGGCCATGGCAAAGGAGCCAGTGGTGTACTTGATGGTTTGTGGTTCTTCCGACACGTTTTCTGAAGAAGTTAAAATTGGAAACTGGATGATACTAATGTGGTCAGAGGGGCAAAAGGCTGAATTTATGAGAGTTGGAGTTATGCTATGTTATGTTAAAATGCTTATATAGTGTGAACAGTTACCCACACAGGGTTTCCTGATGCTTTTAGCATCAGAAGAGTTTCTCTCAACTCAGGTGATTCAAAACAGCCACGTCTTTAGTTGTCTGCGAAAAGGGGGCAGCAATGTACAAGATCGCAGGTATTCTTGCAGAGCGTTCCAAAGCTTAGGGCCGAGGAACGTAGAAGCGACAACCCATATGAGTAAATTGATCTTAGGAATAGTACACAGAGAGAGGTTGCTGGAACACAAATAGTGAGTGGGCTGATGCAGCTTAATAAGACCATTGATGGGGTGGCAGGCAATCCCTGCCCTTGCTTTCCAGACATAACACAGAGCCTTGAATTGAACGCGCTTTTCAACCCCTAGCCGATGGAGCTCATGGCGAAGGGATGAAATGGAGGCATGTTTAGGCAGTCAATAGATAAGCCTTGCGGCCACATTCTGCACCCCCTGCATGCGTATCATGGAGGCTTTATCAGCCCCTAGGTAAAGGATGTTAACATAGTCCAGGCAAGATTGAATAAAAGCCTGTATGACAGATCATTGGGCAGATATGGGGAGGATCCAGATGACTTTCCGCAGCCATTGCAAAGCAGATTCCAGATACCTTTGCCACCTGCGGCTTCATGGAGAGCTTATTGTCCAACAGGAAGCCTAAGTTCTTGACTTTGGAGGCGGTTGGTGGTATCACCTAGTACCACTGGCCAGTGCTGTAGTCCCCAGAGACTCGGGTTCTTTCCAAGGATCAGCACCTCCGTTTTTTCACCATGCAGTTTCAGCAAGTTGTTTTTCATCCATGAGGCTACTTGAGCCAGACAGGAATTTAAAGGCATGGAGCTGTGGTTCTGAGCGGCTGACAATGAGAAGATGAGGAGTTATAAGGACTTGCTTTAGTAGGGGTTAGTTAATATCAGCTGACTACATGTTTGACCATGCCATAGGTTAGCGTCTGCCTTTCTGATCTCATAAAATCCTGCATATTCTGCTAAACTTGTTTTCATCTGCTCTACCTCCCTTCTTTATAGGGTCATCCATGGTTGTTGTCTGCTGCCTCCTCTATTACATAAGGACTTACAACCTCTGTGCCTCCACAGTTACCGCTGCGGCATGCCTTTTCAATTATACAATGGTGACACTCAGCTTCTCTCCCATCTGCATGACCTGCCAGTCCAATGGGATCAACTCTATGGTTACCTAGATCCATAATATCTTAAATGGCCTCCATTTAGCTGCTGTTCAACCAGGAAAGGTTGAAGTTATAATAGCCAGTGCCTAGAACACTTTATTTAAGAAACTCCCCTGTCTACCTCTTACTGGATTTTTTAACTTTGACCTCTTTGATAGAAAGTAAGTCAGAATCTTGGCCTTTTTTGAACCCTTGCTGCAGGTTGATAGCATTGTTAATGCTAGACTTCTCTCAGCTAAGAATTTCCCATCAAATTCGGATCTATTTTCGCAAGACAGGTAAGTCCTTCCGCTGCATACACAGAAGGAAGAACGTGGGCACACCCCATGATGTGCGCAGTGTGAATATTTAACAAAGTAAACACCAATTTTATAATAGCGGGGAAGGGTAAGGTGTGACCAACAGAGTAGGGTTTGCCATATAAAAAGCTTGGATGTCGGTCAGGGGTCGCTTGCATTGCCCTCTGCGACCCCTTGCACTGCTTTTGCGACCTCTGGCCGGAGAGGTGAGAAAAGCAGTACCAAGCACAGAAGGGAAAGGTGAACACTGTTTACCTCCTGTAGATCCCATTGGGAGATTACATTTTAAGTTGTTCCTTGCTCCTGCTGCACGCAGTGCATTTCACGTAAAATACACATTTTCGAAAACTAACTAGAGATATAGGGCCCGATTCACAAAAGTAATCTGAGACAAAATCCTAACTTTATGACTTTCGGTATTCACAAAAGGCATTTAGGAGTAGTAAAGTTAGGATTTTGTCTTAAGTTTGTCTTAAGTTTTGGTCTTAAGACAAAATCCTAACTTTTGTCTTAAGACCAAAACTTAAGACAAAATCCTAACTTTACTACTCCTAAATGCCTTTTGTGAATACCGAAAGTCGTAAAGTTAGGATTTTGTCTCAGATTACTTTTGTGAATCGGGCCCATAGAGAACATGCAAGCTTTATCTCCCAATAGCGTACTTTGGATAAATGTACATTTCTCAACGCTGGAAAAGTGAAAACATTGTAGTAATATTTTGGAATAAAAATGCTTTCCAAATCTATGCACAGAAATACATTGACTGAGAAAGTGTGTTTGCCCGTGATCAGCAGCATTTGGTTGCTTGCAATCTCTCTAATGTGCTTTTAAAAAAATGACACTTAAGTGAACAAAAGAATGCACGAAATTGTTCTTGCTCCAAGTAGAAATCATCAGCAGTAGGATGGGCAGTTGCATGTGAGTGCATACACCTGTTGCAGGGCTACCAAGTCAAGTGCTGGCACGAAGTGTGGACCATTAAAAAATTCAGGTATGGCGGCTATTCTTGCCCAGGTTCCATTGCAGCAAAGCCTGCATATTCAGTGCGGAGTAACGGCTCGATGGAAAGATGAACAGCCTTGTTTAGCAGTGGAATGCATTCTCTTTATAATACAAAATAGCATTATACAAATAAAAAATACCCATTTTAAAAAAGTGTAAATACTTTTGAAAAATATGGGGCATATTAGCAAGAGCCACGTTAAAATTATCGCCGTTTTAGCGGCAGGAAACTGCCGCTAAAACGGCGATAATGGGCTTGCTAATATGCGTTATGGAACTTCAATAGAAGCCCAGGTTAGATGTGCAGGACATCTAACCTGGGCTTCTATTGGAATTCCATAACGCATATTATTTTAACGTGGGTCTTGCTAATATGCCCCTATGTTTTTGAACCGAACCATCACCTCTGTGTTCTGCATTTGTGTTAGTTCCTTAAAAGTGATGATAAATTAAAATGTATGATCAATTAAAAGGAATAAATCAAGACAACAAAATCGTTCACATGCAATTAATCGTCCCTACAAATAGCCCCTACGAATAATCGATACGAGTCAGTACTAGTGGAGTTTATTTTTTACCTCTTTTTTGTCCATCTTTTGATTTAGCAGTATTATTCCCTTTGTGGTATACAATAGGCTTCAGTGATGTCAATTAATATGTTGTAATCAGGATTAAGATCGTGTGGCATCATTTCCTAGGTTTTAGGGTCAAAGACTATACGATGCACTTCCTGTGAGGTCATTGAGGTGTGAGGTCACTTCAGCTACCCCGTGCGTTTTGGTGCATCGACGTTCACGATAAAAAGGAGCACTGGTGAGAAACATAAAATAAATTGTAACGGCTTCTTGGTAAAAAGTTTTGTTGTAATGGTTTTCTTGGTAATAGCATTCGACTTTATGATGTGGTTCTGGCCACACGCCTATTGCAGCCTCAGGAGAAAATACTTAGGGGCATATCATCAAGCCCCGGAGATAAAATTATCGCCGCTTTAGCGTCCGTTTTCGGACGAAAAGCGGTGATAATTTTATCGCCTAATCAGCAAGGTCACGCTATCGCGTGAATCCTTGCATTATCGCCCTTTCCCCCAACGCCCATCTTTGCATCTCTAATGAGATGCAAAGTGGGCGTTCTGTGCTAAAATAACTGGAGAAATGTCGCTAACCGACATTTCTCCAATTATCAAGCTGCACGCAAAACAAGCAGAGCGACAAGCAAAGTAGCGATAACCTCTGTTATCGCTACTTTCCTTACGCCTGCTTCAAGACTGACTTAGCCATGATATCCTATGTAAGGTGGATATCATGGCTAAGTATGTCTCGCCCTATCAGCAAGCTATCGCCAAACCTTGTGCGATTATCGCTGTATTTCCAGCGATAATCGCACAATTGGCAGCTTGCGCTCTGAATTTTATCGCTTTGGAGATAAGCGTTGCTGATAGCACGCTATCTCCGCGATAAAATTCAGAGTTGGCCGGCGATAATTATCCTCGCGCTAAGAGCGCTGAGCAATAATTATCGCATGGCCTTGATGATATGCCCCGATATTCGCTCCTTGCATCATTTCATTCGTAATACTAGCTTCCGAATGGAGGTATCTCCGCTTGAGGCAAGTGAAGAAAGAGCGCTGTATGGCTTCCCTGCGTTGTAATTGGTTTCTGGACGATTATGTGTGCTTGTATACGTTTATAAGCTTTTAAAATCTGACGTGGCGCGTCCGGTATAGAGTGACCCACTGCACAGCAAAGATTCCCCCAGGAGCCGCAGAGCGTGGAACGGGCACAAGCCCAAAGGAGAGGCTAGGGCTTGGAGTGTAACAGAGACACACTGCAGAGCAGAGAGCCCTCAGGGGGGATCGGCCGCATAGACTACAATACTGACCCATATAGGCGCTATGGCAGGGCTTGAAGTGGGAAGTGTCCACCCAGATCTCAGATCCATTAGAAATTAAAAGCGGACTTTGGAACTGGTCCCATCGGGCCCTATATCAGTTTTCTTAGGGGTATATTCATAAGAACGTGCGATAACTACCGCAAGAGTAGCGTAACGCAACTTTCAATATCGCAGCCTATCGCGGGAAAATAACCCCGTGTCAACGTGGAATTCACAACAAGGCGGTAGCAAGCGATAGTCTGCCGAAACCGCGGACAATGTCCGCGATACATCCACCACGATGGAGATAAAAACACAAACCACAACACCAAAAAACACGCGATGGGCCAAAGCGCGATGAGGAAATCAGCGACAAGCAGCGCCAGGCCTGCAACACACACCTGGCAGGCGTCAAAAATCACCATAAAAGTAGAAAAAACACCCACACACAAACTGACCAACACCCAAGCACCATGGAGGCAGCCGGAGCAGGCGCAGAGGACGAGCGCAACCCCACAAGCACCCCGGACGACCAGCCTGGGACCTCGGGGACAGGGAAGGGCAAGGACAAGAAGACCAGGAAGACCAAGTTCAGTCCGCAGGCGAACAGGATCATAGTCACGGAGGTGATGGAACACCATCAACAACTCTTCGTCACCTCCAACGTGTCATTGGGCACCAAAAATGGAATATGGTGGGACATCGTCAACAAGGTGAATGCCGTCGGAGAGCACAAGCGGACAATGGACGAGGTCAAGAGGCGATGGAATTACATCAAGCGGAAGACCAAGGAGAAACTCACCGCCAACCAGAAGGCAGCAACGCCGACCGGAGGTGGGTGCCCAGCACCACAGCTGGAGCTGGATGACATGGAGGAGCTGGTGTCGACAGTCATCAGTGTGGAGACTGTGGCTGGAGTCGGGGGACCGGACACTGCTCGACAGGACACAACACAACCGCAACAGGGTGAGTGACCACCAGGTACTGGGGGGACGGGTGGAGATGGCCACAATGGCACACATGCACAAGCAAGCAGGGCACAGTGCACACCCACAATGACCCTGGGTCCTCGCCCAGACCCACAGACTGTCACAATGTACAATGCCATGCTGTCTGAATGTCAACCTGTACCATGCGGCTACATACATGTGGACACATTGTAATACACCATCTCCCCTTCACATCGCAGGGGCATCGTCAACACCTCCTGCAGAGCAGTCCCAGCCACTCTTCACTGATGACGAGGAGGACAACACCAGCATCGACACCCAAACCATCCAAGACATCATTGACCTCATCTGCCACTCACCTCCAGGATCAGGGCAGCCCAGCCACATCGATGAGACCCCACCCACCACCCAAACCACCCAGCAGGAGGCACCCACAGCCCCGGCACTTTCCCAAGACCCCCAGGAACAACACATGGCCTTCCAACGCCGTGTGCTGGAGGGCCAGAGGGAGACAACTGAGCAGGTGCGGGTGGGGTTCGACCTCATGGCTACCAAACTGGACGCCATCCATGGGTGTCTACGTCCGCCCCATGGTCTCCAACCAGCCCTGACTGACATCGCTGGAGTCATGACGCGGAGAGAAGAACACCTGTCCGCTCAGAGTGGCTCCAGCGATGCCAGCCGTGAGCTGGCACACATGCGGAGGCTCATGGAGGACATGGTGCGGATGGAGGCAGAAAGGATGGCAGCCACCGCTGCACACCATCGAAATGTAGCAGGGATCTACTATGCCCTGCAGTACTTCATCATGGCATTGCTGCCACAAGGCGTGTCGCTGATGAATGCGGCTGCCCCCACACCATCCACATTTCCGCCCCCTGGTGTGTCAGTGCCTCCCAGTGTGGCAGGCGTATCCACTCAGGCCCCTGATGTGTCAGTGGCACACAGTGCCGCAGCCGGTACTGCAACACCCACAGATGGGGCAGAGCACACATCCGAGGACGTGGATGGGTTGGCTCTCAGAAGGAGGAACTAGCATACATTTCCGCCACCTGGCCTGTTTCTGCTTGGTCCCGCACATGGCCTCATGACCTTCCACTGACCCCCGATACACTCCGATGCACTGACCTTGGACAGCGACATGGACTGCCACATCCTGTTTGACGACCAATGACACGGCGACCAGACTGCCGACTGTACCCTTCCTCTTCCGCAGTTCATGTCATCCCCGGATGGACTCTGGCTGGCCCTCCACGTGCCCATATTTTGTAGTGTGCTCGGCATTGCCCTGTACCGCTCCAGCTTGATAACTGCACTGGATGTGCAATAAACATCCAGTGACGTACTGCTGTGTCATGTCTTTCATCATTCATGTGTGGATGTGTGGATGAATGTAGGGGCAGTGACTTCCCTTGCGTCAATGATGTTCATCCAGTGGGATGCCAGTCAGAGGGTGCTACATTGCATTTTGTGTACCGGGTCCCGTGAACACTACAACAGGGACACTTGCATCAGTCACTTCCTTGTCCGGACATGGACTGAACCACGCCCAGAGCCCACGAGTCATTGTTGCAAGCTCTGCGCTGGTCCGGCGTACGGCAGGCCAGACCACTCCGCTAACGCTCCGAGGGGAGGCCCTCATTGCTACCCGTCGCAGGCGTACTCGCTGGTGGTGTGCAGGTCACTGGTCTAGTTGTCAGCATGTCACAGCCACTCCCTGAGGGCAGGTTTGCACGCACACCACACCCATCCGGCACAGGCGTCACAGGCCATGTGACTCCGCCAACATAAGGAGCCGACAACGTCACATTCCCCTCTGCCAGTGGTGACTGGATGACGGGCGCTCCACGGTTCTCAATCATTAAGGGCCCATGAGTTTTTGCACACAGGGTTAGTGGCACACGAGGCCTTGTGGACAGCACGGGCCTACCACCACGTGGCGCAGACTGGGGTTGCACAGGGTTAGTGGCACACGGGGCCTTGCAGACGGCACAGGCACCCCGCCACGGGACGGTGACTTTGGGTGCACTGAGTCAGTGGCACCTTAAGCTGCTGAGCGGGTGTGCAGCCTGCGATGATGCCCCGTCCCGGCGGTCCGGACAGCTCAGGTTTTGTGTGCCCTGCTGGCCCGCAGTGTGGGCCAGAGCCAGCGGGCAGCGCAGGCCTACCGCCACGTGGCGTCGCTTCCGGGATCCCAGAGTTGGTGGCACCCATTGGGCGGAGCGGGTGTGCAGCCTGCGATGGTGCCGGGTGCACTGGTATGTCCTATGCCATGGAGTAATCAAGACCCAGCACCAAATGTGAGAACTGGTGGCCTGCGGAGCGGGGCTGCATGATGTGGAGGGTGCCATGTCCGCGGGCCCCGGGCTTGTGGCTTGCAGCGGCACGTGGTGGGACCTCCTGTCTACGCGCCGGTGACGGAAGGTGAGCATTGAGGCCTGGGTGTGCATGGGCGGGCATGCTCCGATGGGCGGCGGGAGGGGTTGGGGTGCCTCTGCCTGGGTGTGCATGGGCGGGCAGGCGATGTTGTCTTGTGCAAGTGTGTGTACTGTGCCAGTCATGTATCTGGACTCTGTTTCAGCTGACGGCTCTGACTCAGATGTGTGACCTGGTGTCCTGCTATACATACCGGCACGTGGTTGGAGACACACCAATGGCAGCAGGTGAGCAGTGTGGCCTGGGTGCGCAGGGGCGGCACTCTCTCTCTCTCTCCCTCTCTTCCTCTCTCTCTCCTCTTCTCTCTCTCTCTCTCTTCCTCTCTCTCTCTCTCTCCCTCTCTTCCTCTCTCTCTCCTCTTCTCTCTCTCTCTCTCTCCCTCTCTTCCTCTCTCTCTCCCTCTCTTCCTCTCTCTCTCCTCTTCTCTCTCTCTCCCTCTCTTCCTCTCTCTCTCCTCTTCTCTCTCTCTCGCCCTCTCTTTCTCTCTCTCTCTCCCCCTCTCTTCCTCTCTCTCTCCTCTTCTCTCTCTCTCTCTCTCTCCCTCTATTCCTCTCTCTCTCTCTTCCGCTCTCTCTCTCCTCTTCTCTCTCTCTCTCCCTCTCTTCCTCTCTCTCTCTCTCCCTCTCTTCCTCTCTCTCTCCTCTTCTCTCTCTCTCTCTCTCTCTCTCTTCCTCTCTCTCTCTCTCTATCTCTCCCTCTCTGTCTCCTCTTCTCTCTCTCTCTCTCTCCCTCCCTCTCTTCCTCTCTCTCTCCTTCGCTCTCTCTCTGTCCTCTGATGTGCGCAGGACACACCTTCTCATCATGTTTTTTTTCTTACAGGCTGTGACCTACGTATCGTCCCGAGGGGAGCGGCCATGTGTCTTCATTTCATTTCGGTGTTCATTTTAATAAAGTTTCATTTGTTGCTTCGAAAGTGAATGTGTGCTGCTCATTTCTGTGACGACACATGCATGTCACCAGTTGTGATTGTGCGACATCAAGCGGAATATTTTGTACATGTTTATGCGTGGCTGATGTGGCATGTCTTTGGTCGGGGGGGGGTGCCAGGGAGGGGTGGTCCTGGGGGTGGTGGCGGTGGGTGTTGTGGCCCTCTTGGGTGTCCAACCGCATGATGGGTGGCTCCATCGCATCTGTTGCCCTTCCGATGTAGCCCTGGGCTGTGCTCCATTTTGGTTTGCAGGCTGCCGTCCGACTTTACACCAGGTCAGAGCAGGTGTAGATTTCCTGGTGCTAACGCGCCTTATCGCCTGTTTTGTGTTTTTATCGCCGATGTGGCTGGTCGTTGAGAATGTTGAGGTTTGATGTTGTCGCGCCTTTTGGCACGGGAACGCCCACTCTGCATCTCATTAGCGATAGTTGCGGGGATCCTCTGTGGCGATGTTTTTTGCGGCTGCTATCGCGGGTAAACTGGTGCTGTGGGCTGTTTACACCAGCTTGTGAATGGGGAGGTATATTTATCACGACTTTGGCTGCGATAAAGTGCCGTTAATTCGGCGATAGCTCCTTGTGAATATGCCCCTTAATCTTCCATTCCCTAAGAGTGTTAGCTGTTTCCAGGATGTTGTCTTGCTGTATTTTTGCATATTGCTCTTGTATCGTGCATACTATGGACTGAGGGTGAATGTAACGCCTCCAGGTGTGCATAAGGGCCATGACCGAGAGCTCTGGAGCTCAGGCTGCAGCAGGGCGACTCTCTCACAGTGCCTGTCAGTGGGTCACAAAGGTGTTCAGAACCCATGCTCATCCAATCCTTGGCCTCTCTTCAGAGGGCACAGAGCAATGATCACGTATGCCAGTTGCAAGTGTGATTCTGTGCAATTGTGTACAAAGGAGGTTTGCAGTTGCCAAAATATTGTCAAGGCGAAAACAAAAGACAATGGCGTGCTTACAGATGAGTGGGTGTGTAGTGTGTTTAGGGGTGGTTACGGGAAGGAGATGCAAGGACGTGTATTCAGAAGAGAGCGGAGAGGGTGCTGAAGAGGAGAGCGGTGAGGAGTAAGATAAGAGATGCAGGAGATGTGGAGAGAAAAAGGACTGTGGAGAGAAAAAGGACGAACATGTCTAACATAGAGAGAACATTAGGGGACTGACTGAGACCCTCTGAAGACCACCAGAGAGGAGGGGGGCAGGGTCTGGGGTATCATAGCGGCCAAATGTACACCATCCAGTACTAGTAGGCAGGGGTTGCTAGGGCGCGGAATAGGACAGACGCCCACTGGGTGGCCTGCGGTCCTGGGATTTACGATGTTGAAGGCGTGGGTATGGCAGAGGCCTGGCGCGCAGGATAGGCACTAGTGGTTTTGGGTGTGCGGGTTCGTTGTATATTACAGCTCCACTGTACAATATACATTCCGGGCCCCCTAAGGCTTCGGAAATATTGCAGGCCCAACTCGGGGGGAGGGGATCACTGTGCCCCTTGTATAAGCATGAACCCAGGCATGTCACCGAGGTGCCGTGCGCTGTATAAACAATGTATTGTTATTCTGAGCTGAAGGCCCGTGTAAAGGGGCCATTGTATGCATCCCATAAAGGCCCAGTGTGCATGGCACCCGGAAGTGCTGGCAGGGAATAAAAATGCCTCTCCTGTTACAGGCGGGGTGGTGCAGAGGGAGCAGGCCACGAAAGGCCTTTAATTGTTTCTGCAACATAAACAGAGCATTTCTTCGTGGCTGGGAGGAATGTGTCAGGCAGGGCCAGGGTCTGCAGCAGTGCACTCGAAGGAAGATGGGCAGATGGGGTTTACTTCTGTTGTCTATTCTGTATTTTTGTTTAATGATAGTGGTATTAACCACGTAGAAGCGCACACCAGAAAGTGAACTTTTTCTGGGTGCTTCAATACCTGTTGTTATTATTACCTAAAGCAGAGATGCTCGTTTCGATCTCAGAAAGATGAAAGGTGTACTGAGCCCTGTTGAAAAGCTTGTTGAATCTGCATTGCACACAGAGTTATCAATCCAGCATTTGCTGCAGAACCCATGGAGGTACCGCACCAACTTCTACTTTGAGAAACACCCCAGGAATCTCGACTGGAGTCTCCAAGCCAAAAGTGCGTTTAGAATGAACATTTCCTATAAAACGCCTTTAAATATACACACGCGCCTCTATCTCTCCTACATCCCTCAGCTTCCCTCAGGCTCCAGCTGTGCCACAAGCTCACTGCAGCATGACTGGGGCACACCACTGACTCCCCAGCATGACTGGGGCACACCACTGACTCCCCAGCATGACTGTGCACACCACTGACTGTATATCCCCGCGCGTTCTTTAAACTATGAGCAGACGCCTGTTGGTCGTGTAGAATGGAGAAGGAGTGTGGGTTTGACGGCTGAATTAGTGAACGGTTGAAATAACAGTTACCGATTGAATCGGGAGTTATATGTCCTAAAAACGAGGATGGTGACTAATTAAAGTGCTACAAGGAGCGGGTGTGTCACCCTATTGATAGGGAGATACTGCCTTTGGGGTGTTGGAATATAAAGCATAAGAGATCCTTCCACCCTGATTTATAGGATCATTATTATATAACCCCTGTCCTGAAGAGGCCTAAGAAGAAAAGGCTGAAACGTGGTCACGTCGACACTGTTTAAGGAGGAGTCCTTGGATTTATAGTGATTTCTTGTAACTGTGAGGTGTCACACTAGAACTAGGCCAATTAGTTTACAAGCCTAATAGTGTTTCACTCTATCTCCTAGTGGTTCACCCAGAAGTATAGGGGGACACTATATGTATATTTGCTTGTGGGGTATTGTTATATGTTCTCATTTTTTGATGTATAATGTATTGTGATTTATGTCATTTGTTGTTTTTTCCTTCTTTGAATAGGCGCCCTTGTTTGTGATATTATATAAAGCATTTGATATATTCATTGTGAATAATTATTTCAGAGAGGGTAATTAAATGTGCTCTTCTCAAAAAATTATTTAGTATTGTTTCCTTGATACCATTGTTTATTTGTAATAATTATGTCCTATACCCAGGTATCTTAGGGTTATTAGGGTATACCCCTGTTGTTTATTTCCACCACTGACTCCCCAGCATGACTGTGCACACCACTGACTTCCCAGCATGACTGGGCACACCACTGACTCCCCAGCATGACTGGGCACACCACTGACTCCCCAGCATGACTGGAGCACATCACTGACTCCCCAGCAAGACTGGAGCCCACCACTGACTCCCCAGCATGACTGGGGCAGACCACTGACTCCCCAGCATGACTGGGGCACACCACTGACTCCCCAGCATGACTTGGCACACCACTGACTCCCTAGCATGACTGTAACCCACCACTGACTCCCCAGCGTGACTGGAGCCCACCACTGACTCCCCAGCATGACTGTGCACACCACTGACTCCCCAGCATGACTGGGGCACACCACTGACTCCCCAGCATGACTGGGGCACACCACTGACTCCCCAGCATGACTGGGCACACCACTGACTCCCCAGCATGACTGGGCACACCACTGACTCCCCAGCATGACTGGGGCACACCACTGTCTCCCCAGCATGACTGGGCACACCACTGACTCCCTAGCATGACTGGAACCCACCACTGCCTCCCCAGCGTGACTGGAGCCCACTACTGACTCCCCAGCGTGACTGGGGCACACCACTGACTCCCCAGCATGACTGGGCACACCACTGACTCCCTAGCATGACTGTAACCCACCACTGACTCCCCAGCGTGACTGGAGCCCACCACTTACTCCCCAGCATGACTGGGCACACCACTGACTCCCCAGCATGACTGGAGCACATCACTGACTCCCCAGCAAGACTGGAGCCCACCACTGACTCCCCAGCATGACTGGGGCACACCACTGACTCCCCAGCATGACTGGGGCACACCACTGACTCCCGAGCATGACTGGGCACACCACTGACTCCCCAGCATGACTGGGCACACCACTGACTCCCCAGCATGACGTCATCATTCTTCGCACACACACAGACCACCCCATAAACTCTCACATTCTGCCAGCCATGCACGTCACAGACTCCATCACCACGAAGTGCTTCGGGGCATGGAAGCGCTATACAAATGTTACAATACGATAGAATAACTATGGAGACAGGGGCAGCATGGCCCCTATGGGAAGAGCCCCTTTAATGCTGGACCTCCATAAGAGACTAAGTGCAGGCGTGGGGGGGTATCACTGACTCGCCCCAATGACGTCCGCCTTTATTTGTGCCTCTGGGTCAGTTGTAGAATGAAATACTTCTAATCAAAAGGTATGACAGTTGATAGAGTGTTCCATGCACGCTTTTTTACCCATTACATTATGTGACTATAAACCAACGCATTTTCAGACCAGCGAACCGTATGCCCGCCCTACCAGCCTTCTCAAAGCACCTGCAGCCTGGCACATGACTGGCTGCCGCAGGCCTAAGGCCTTTTCAGAAGTAGTGGCATCCTGGCCTAATGCACGACTAGTTCTGCCCCAGCCCTACCAGCACTTAAGAAGCACCTGCGCAAGTGTAGCGATGCTCCATTGCCTGTCATGAGACTGAGCGCTTGCCAACCCCACTGCCCTTTTAAAAGCTCTGGCCTCGTGTGTCTGATTCATGCCGAGCTGGCCTTTCACAAAACCATGAGGCTTGTACTAGAAACCAGACCGACCTTACCGCAGTCCTACAGGCCTGTCAGAGTCACGAGTGCCCCACTCGGTCCGTTTCTTGACGAGTCTTCGGCGCGCGCCGCCCTCTTCTGCGAGACCCACCGTCAGAAGTGTTTGCAACGAGGCCGGATATTACAAGCAGACCTTGGTGGCGGGCAGGCTGGCTCCCCTGCTTGAAATACTGCGGGGCAGATTTACAAGCCCCTTGCGCCACATTTGCGTCACGTTTAACATGGGAAAAGTGACGCAAAAGTGGCGCAAGGGGCTTGTAAATAAGCCCCTGCGTGTCTCGAGTCGAGCTGCGCACATTTCTGACATCTCCCCCTTGATTGATGGCCCCTTTCATTCAATCTTTCACTCCTTCCCACCTACCTGGAACGGAAGCTTCCGGCTCTAGCAACGGGCCTTGGTGCGCTGTCACCTCGGGCTCTGGGGAAATGGAGTACGCTGAAATCGTGGAGTTCTGAGAAAAGCATGTTGTCAAGACTATTCTGTTTGGACCCTGCAAAATAACGCTGTTGTGTGAAGCGATGTTGCTTGGGCCTCAGATAAATGCCTGGAAAAGGTCTCTCACACCTCAGCTGACAAGGACAATATCAGCTTGTATGTCTATGCTGCGTCATACCTCAAGTTTCCATAAGTTCTAAAAGAGGAGTTAAAAAAATGAGGTTTATATTTATGTAAATATCATTGTCTTTTTATGCCCTCAACTACTACCACCAACAGATTAAAGATGCAAAAAAGGAGGCCCCCTAACCTACCAACCTCCTCCTCAGCGTTCGACCGACCACCCGCTCACAGCATGGCAACAACTCAGCACACCGAACACAACCACTCTTATGAACTCCATCCACTCGGGAGCACCCACCGACCCCTGCCCCCACCAACATTTCAACCTTGGAAGAGATGAGATCAGCTGCCAACTCACCACCATCCTCAACGCCTCGATAAGTACAGCCACCTTTCCAGTCGCATGGAAACATGTGGAGGTCAGACCCATCCTCAAGAAACTTTCTGCACACCCCAACAAGCACGACATCAACATCATCTCCTATGCCGACACCCAGCTCATCCTCTCGCTCTCAGCCGACCCCACCTCGACGAAGACCAACTTCCACAACTTCATGAAGAACGTCTCAGCCTGGATGAAGGACAACTGTCTGAAACTCAACACGGATAAGATTGAAGTTCTTATCTTCTGCAAGCACACCGCCCTCTGGAATGACTCCTGATGGCCGTCGGAACTCTGACCCACCCCCACGCCAAAAGATCACGCCCACAACATCGGCATCATCCTTGACAGCGAACTCGCCATGAAACGTCAGGTCAACGCCTTCTCCTCAGCCTGCTTTGACACTCTCTGCATGCTCAGCAAAATCTTTAAGTGGCTTCCCACCAGCACCAGTAAGACAGTAACGCAGGCCCTCATCACCAGCTGACTGGACTTTGGCAACGCACTCTATGCAGGCACCACCACCGAACTCATGCAAAGACTCCAGACGAGCCAGAACGCAGTCGCCAGATTGATCCTCAACCTGCCCAAGAGAACCCACATCACCCAACACATGAAAGACCTCCACTGGCTCCCAGTCCAGAAGAGATGCCATTTCAAGCTCCTGACCCACACCGACAAAGCCCTCCACGACCAAGGACCCACCTACATGAACCACCACCTGCACTTCCACCGGGACCCCCAGGAACCTCCATCCCACACACCTCGCTCTCTCACAGATCCCTCGCATACGCCGCTGCCACGCCAGAGGACACTCCTTCTCCCATTTCGCTGTCAAATCCTGGAACACCCTCCACCTCCGCACCACACCCTTGCTGACCGACTTCAGGAAGGGGCTCAAGACCTCGCTGTTCGACTGAGACCTGCAGCAAGTGCCTGGATACCCTCTCAGGTGACAAGCCACGCTTTACAAGAACGACTTGATTGATGCAGCTATTCGTATATGGACTACTTAGACAAATAAAATAATGTAGGCCCATGGGGAAATAGTGGCATGTGCTGGCAGGGCTAGTCTTTGCCAATATATCGTCCCAGGCGAAATCAAATTTGGCACCCTTACTGCTCCTCCCCGCAGCGCTCCCCAAAGTTTTCTCTTTAACCTTTTCTAAGTGCTAAATATATATATAATAGGAGTTACTAGGAGGTTCAGTGCCTAATTTGTAAAATATATATATATATATATATATATATATTTTACAAATTAGGCACTGAACCTCCTAGTAACTCCTATTATATATATATTTGGTTGGTTTTAGGACTCTGGGCACTTTACCATTGCTAATCAGTGCTAAAGTGCATATGCTCTCTGTGTAAATTGTGTTATGGATTGGTGTTTCCATGATTGGATATTTGATTTACTTGTTAGTCCCTAGTAAAGTGCACTGAGTGTGCCAGGGCCTGTAAATCAAATGCTACTAGTGGGCCTGCAGCACTGGATTGTGCCACCCACGCAAACAGCCCGTAAAGTGTAACTCTGGCCTGCCATTGCAGAGCCTGTGCGCAGCCTGGGGCTGCAATGTCGACTTGGCAAGTGCACACACATGCAAGTCCCTAAACCTTCCCTTTTCTACATGTTAGTCACCCCTAAGGTAGGCCCAAGGTACCCCTGTGGGCAGGGTGCATTGTGTGTGAAAGGTAGGACATGCCCTGGTGTGTGTGGCATGTCCTGATAGTGAATTACAGCCTATTTCGTTTTTCACTATTGCAAGGCTACCTGTTCCCCATAGGCCAGAATGGGCAGTTTTGATTATTATAGCTTATAATCCTAACTGACCCAGGGAACATGGTAGAAATTCGAGTTTAGTATGCCTGGACTCAGAATGATAAAATGCATCTTTTAGTGAAGTTGGTTTTAACATTCTGTGTTTGAAAATACCACTTTTAGAAAGTGGGTATTTTCTTGTCTAACCATCCAAGCCTGCCTCTGCTAGGTTGTGTATTCCTTGTCTGGAGTGTGAGTGACAGGGGCTGGGGGATGCCAGGAGACAGGGTGAGTCAGCACAGGGCTGAATAGCAAGATCTACATGTAGATGGGTGGGAGGAGATGCACCTGGGACCTGAATAGGGCTGGGCCTTCCCTCCACAATGCTGGCTCCACCTCCTGTGGTGCGTCTGATGTCCCTGGCCTGCACTGTGAAAGGAAAGAAGGAGACTTGTCAACAAAGTGCTCCAGGACTGACCAGAACTGGTTTGGACTAGGCAAAGGCCTCTCTGCCTTCAGAGAACAAAGAGAAATTGAGGATAAAAGGGGGACCCAAACCCCAGAAGATTAGATCTCGCTGGAATCAAGGAACCTGCCAAGACGAAGAGCTGCCAGGAGGAGTACTGCCCCTTTGCTGTGTTGTTGCTTTGTTGGGTTGGCCTGCAGCTGCTGCTTCTGCCTTGGGCAGTGAAAGGACTGGACTGAACTTTCTACTACTTGTGCTGAGAATCTCCAAGGGCCTGAAACCGAGCTGGCCTCACTGCAAAGACTTCACAACCCTCTGGGTACCGCTTCTGGAACCGCTGTTTCAGTTGCCACAGAGGAAGGGAACCGCAACCGACTCCGTCAACCGACTCCATCACTGGCCCGGTGTCCTGTTTGCACCGCAGACCGCACCGTCCGCATCTCGCACCGCAACCCTGGTCTCACCGACGACGACGTCCGACGTCATCGCCACCGAGCCGCTGCTTGCACCGTGACCTGTGGGCACCGCAGTTCGCATCGCATCGCTTCACTGTGCCAGCCGGACCCGACCGACGCTGTCACTGCAACTAGCTCAACACTCGTGACCGCATCGAAGTTGGGGCACCGCTCGCACGCTTGCGACGCACCGCTCCGACTCGAACCGCTGACCGACGCCAGCTCCCGCACTCCGACTTGGTCGCCTGCATCGCAACCTGCCAGCACCGCATCGAGCACCGTCTCACCCTGCCCCGCACGCCTTGGACTCACCGACTCCGTCTGCACGATTGTCACCGAGCCGCTGCCTGCACCGCATCGAGAGAACACCGCGCCCTGCACCGCTTCCATCTTGCACCGCAACCGCGACGTACGTCGACCGGCTCGCACACTCCGTGCCCGCCACAACGAGAAAAGGTACTGTGACCGAGTCTGTTCACGACTCTGCTGGCCCGTATCGACGCGGTCGGCTGGAACTGTTAGACTCTGTGGTTTTCAGCATCGCGGTAGACTCGGACGGAGCTACCGACTCGTACGAACTTTGTTTTTGAACTATTCCTGCAAAGAAGAAGTTATCTTGCAACATAATCACTTTTAACGTACTGTACTGTGGATTTTTATCGTATTTGGTCTTGTTTTAAAGTATATAAAAATATTGGATATTTTTCTAAACTGGTGTGGTGTCAGTTTGTAGTGCTTACACTGTATTACTGTTGGTTATGTGCAAATGCTTTACACACTGCCTCTAGAATAAGCCTGACTGCTCGTGCCAAGCTACCAAGGGGGTGAGCAGGGGTTATTTTAGGAGTGTAACTCCCTTTCCCTGACTAGGAAGAAGGGTCCCTACTTGGACAAAGGTGCAAGCCCTTGCCAACTAGAGATCCCATTTCTAACATTGGTTGTCAGCGGTGAGGATAGGATTTGTGTTTGCACTTGACTTACAGTGATTGGTGTGCACTACTACCATATCGCAGACCATTACGTACCACTTACAGGCTCTTTTTCTTTTTGGCCTATTTTTGATCTTGCCAGTTGAACTTGCTACTTCAACATGCCTGAATCTATAGTATCATCAATTGCATCAGTAGAAATTGCCTTTGAGGAGGATCGATTGGAAGCCTACAATGTCAAGGAGTTAAAATCGATTTGCAAGAACCTGAAAGTCCAGGTCAGAGGCCTCACCAGGAAGGATGAGCTACAAAAGGCGCTGAGGGCCTGGGTAGCAGCCAGAGGTGCCAGTGGGCAATCTGGTGATCTCAATGGAGAGGTGGAGGAGCCTGTTCCTAGGGTGGATGTGCTTTTGGGAGGGGGGGAACCCTCCAGGCCAGGCAGCAGTAGTTTGTCCCCAGAGGAGCTGGAGGACAGGCGGGAAGTAAGGAGGTTTGAATTGGAGAAACTCAGAATGGAAAGTGAGAGGGAAGACAAAAGAATAGCCATGGAGGAAAGGAAGATGATCTTGGATCATGAGCTTAAAATGAGAGAGCTGGAGCTGGATTGGGAAGCCGGTAGGGCTTTGTCGAGCCCAGATGGTGGCAGCAAAAGTGTAGTGTCCAGTACTGAGGATGAGGTAGACACACACACAGATTTGGGGCCCTACTTCAAGGAGGGGGTTGACATACACCAAGGGGTTCAGGATTGTGAGGTAACTCCAGTGGTGCTCAGTGTCCCTGAGGTGGATTGGGGAACTGGCACAGGGGATCATATTCCTGGTTGTGGGAGGGACACTCTACTGACTCTAGATGAGAGGTGCAGGGAGAGGGGTTCCCCCATGGTAGAAGCCCTGGTAAGTGAGTATGAAGACCAGCCAGAAGAGTATGGGTTGAGGGACAGCAACAGTCAGACACTGTCTCCCCAGTCTTGTGAGAATGTTGTGGGGTACTTTTCTGAGGCACTGGATGGTTGGATGAAGGGTAATTTGGTTAACACCTGTGTGGGGCTGTGTGATTCAATTGTTGGAGAGCATATTTTAAGTCTCTGTTTTCCAGAGCTATGCCAACCCCCAGTGGAGTGTGAGTTCTCTGACCCCAGGGAGCTTGCACTGGAGGCAGACCTTTTGGTGGATTCCAGAGGGTCTGGAGAAACATCTGGGGGTGATCCTGGAGGAAGTGGCTTAGGTATTTCCCAACCAAGAGTGGTGGGAAAGGTTTGTAATAGCCCAGATAGGTCCCGGTGTCATGGGAAGGGTGTAGGGACTCACGTCCTGTCTCTGCGGAGAAGGAGGGAGAATGGGCTGCGGCCCAAGGTGCCCAAAACCTGGTCCCAGAGCCTGGGTGGTTCCAGGAGGGAACCCCAGGTGGGGAGCCTAGACTGTACTGGTAGGCCGTCCGTTGAGGGAGATCTCCTACTGACAGGAGAACCTGGAGCCTCTGTAAAGAGCTCCAGTGGTTCTGGTGTCTGGCAGTACCGCTCCAGTTGGGAGGGTGCAGAAGTCCAGAGTGAGGGGTGAGAGGGGGATGTGTTCCCCAGTGGGAGAACCAGTGAGTCAGAGGCCAGCCAGAAGGGCTGAGCCTCCTAGCAGTGACCATGGTGACACCACTTCTGTCCTGGGGGATCTTTGCGCACTGTCAGGTGGACAGTGGTCGCGAGATCTGCGCCAAGCAGACTGTCACGCAACACATGAGCCATGTGTTGCCCTCAGGGGGGGTATGCGTGCTCCCAAGGAAGTCCTGGTGCGCCTGGCAGGTGCTCAGCTGCAGGGTTCAGTCCCTGGGTTGGGAGGCCAGGTTCAGGTCCTGCCTGACCTGGAGGGAAGGACGACTGTAAGCAGTGTCCTGACCGGTTTGTCTTCTAGGGGTACCACTCCAGGTGGGAGGGTACAGAACTCTGGAAGGGGTGCAGAGGGAGGGAGTCCTCGCCTCTGACCCCGGTTCAACCTGAGGGTTTAGATCCAAGGGTGGTGAATCAGTTGCAGGGTCAAGGCCCTGAACTGGTGGAAGAATTGTGTAGGAGGTCTGGTTCCAGCATCCTGACAGTTTTTGGTTCTGGGGTTGCTTCTCCTGGGAGGAGAGGGCCGGACCCCAGAAGGAGAGGTAAGGGGAGGAGAGCCTCGCCCGAGACCTCTGGTGAACCTGAGGGTGCAGACCCTAGGTTGGAGGATCAGTGGTTCTTTAGAACTGCACCGATGAGAGGAAGAGTGGAGTATGGTTACTATGTACCAGGGGTTACTGCCCCCCACTCTGTTAGTTGGCAAAGACCAGAGACATCTGAATGGCCTAGGGCCTGGTCCTGGCCATCCATTGAGGGTGATCCCCTAGTGTCTAAGGAACTTGGGGGGACTGCTATAACGAGCATCCCACCGGTTCCGGTGTCTGGCAGCCCCGCTCCAGGTGGGAGGGGGCATGAGTCCAGAGAAAAGGGTGAGGGGGCGCTGTCCCCAGTGGAAGGACCAGTGGGTCAGGGGTTGCCCACTCTGAGGTCAGAGCACCCCAGGACTGACCCTGGTGAGGCCACTTCTGGCCTGGGGGTCTTCATGCTCTGTCAGGTGGACAGGAGGCTGGAGACCTGCACCAGGCAGACTCTCGCACGACTCATGAGGAGTGTGTTTCCCTTGGGGAGGGTTGGTGTACTCCCCCGGAAGTCCTGGGTTGCCAGGCACAGGTTCAACCTAAGGGTACAGACCCTGGGTTGAAGGACCAGGTTCAGGGTGCCCCCCCTGACCTGGAGGAAGGGGCGACTGCTAACAGTGCCCCTACCAGTTTGTCTTTTGGGGGCACCACTCCAGGTGGGAGGGTACAGAGCCCCAGGGAGGAGGACCGGGTGTGGGGGAGGCCACCCCAGTCTCCTGTCCGGCTGCCGGGTACAGGCCCGGGGTTGGTGGGTCAGTGTCAGGATGTCATACCTGACCTGATAGGAGGGAGAGTGGACCAAAGGTGCCAGGCACCTGGGGCTACCGCCTCCCACTCTCTGATGCCACAGAGGTTAGAGAGCCCTAAGAGGCATAAGGCCTGGGTCTCCCCACTGACAACTGTCGGTAGCCACTGTGGCTTACTGTCCTGGTGGACAGAGTTGCCCCTGAGAGGGGGACAGGAGTCACACCCCGGGGGTGGACTGGGCCACACCACTGTGTTGGCCATGTGGGCACTGTCAGCCTGTTGGGACACATCTGTGAGCAAAGTAAGTTTAGGCGCTGCACAGATGGGGTTCACAGGTGAAGAGAAGGGTACCCCATGGGTCAGCTTAGTGGGCCCTGAGAGTATGGATAGAGGGATCCAACTGGGTTTGGAAAGGCGTAGAACCAGAACGTGCCCCGCTGTTGTGGGCCAGGTCTATGTTCTATCGCCCCAAGCAGGGAAGTCCATCAAGGGATTGATTAGTCTACCCTGCCTTTAGGCTGGAAGGGGGTTGTGTTAGACTTGGCTTTTTCAGCAGGTTTACCCCCAGACTTTTTGCTTTTTGGCCTCCTGTTTTTGACCCTGTGTGTGTTGGTTTTAGGACTCTGGGCACTTTACCATTGCTAATCAGTGCTAAAGTGCATATGCTCTCCGTGTAAATTGTGTTATGGATTGGTGTTTCCATGATTGGATATTTGATTTATTTGTTAGTCCCTAGTAAAGTGCACTGAGTGTGCCAGGGCCTGTAAATCAAATGCTACTAGTGGGCCTGCAGCACTGGATTGTGCCACCCACGCAAACAGCCCGTAAAGTGTAACTCTGGCCTGCCATTGCAGAGCCTGTGCGCAGCCTGGGGCTGCCATGTCGACTTGGCAAGTGCACACACTTGCAAGTCCCTAAACCTTCCCTTTTCTACATGTTAGTCACCCCTAAGGTAGGCCCAAGGTACCCCTGTGGGCAGGGTGCATTGTGTGTGAAAGGTAGGACATGCCCTGGTGTGTGTGGCATGTCCTGATAGTGAATTACAGCCTATTTCGTTTTTCACTATTGCAAGGCTACCTGTTCCCCATAGGCCAGAATGGGCAGTTTTGATTATTACTGCTTATAATCCTAACTGACCCAGGGAACATGGTAGAAATTCGAGTTTAGTATGCCTGGACTCAGAATGATAAAATGCATCTTTTAGTGAAGTTGGTTTTAACATTCTGTGTTTGAAAATACCACTTTTAGAAAGTGGGTATTTTCTTGTCTAACCATCCAAGCCTGCCTCTGCTAGGTTGTGTATTTCTTGTCTGGAGTGTGAGTGACAGGGGCTGGGGGATGCCAGGAGACAGGGTGAGTCAGCACAGGGCTGAATAGCAAGATCTACATGTAGATGGGTGGGAGGAGATGCACCTGGGACCTGAATAGGGCTGGGCCTTCCCTCCACAATGCTGGCTCCACCTCCTGTGGTGCGTCTGATGTCCCTGGCCTGCACTGTGAAAGGAAAGAAGGAGACTTGTCAACAAAGTGCTCCAGGACTGACCAGAACTGGTTTGGACTAGGCAAAGGCCTCTCTGCCTTCAGAGAACAAAGAGAAATTGAGGATAAAAAGGGGGACCCAAACCCCAGAAGATTAGATCTCGCTGGAATCAAGGAACCTGCCAAGACGAAGAGCTGGAAGAGCTGCCAGGAGGAGTACTGCCCCTTTGCTGTGTTGTTGCTTTGTTGGGTTGGCCTGCAGCTGCTGCTTCTGCCTTGGGCAGTGAAAGGACTGGACTGAACTTTCTACTACTTGTGCTGAGAATCTCCAAGGGCCTGAAACCGAGCTGGCCTCCTGTTAAGAAGTCTCAGGGACTGCAAAGACTTCACAACCCTCTGGGTACCGCTTCTGGAACCGCTGTTTCAGTTGCCACAGAGGAAGGGAACCGCAACCGACTCCGTCAACCGACTCCATCGCTGGCCCGGTGTCCTGTTTGCACCGCAGACCGCACCGTCCGCATCTCGCACCGCAACCCTGGTCTCACCGATGACGACGTCCGACGCCATCGCCACCGAGCCGCTGCTTGCACCGTGACCTGTGGGCACCGCAGTTCGCATCGCTTCACTGTGCCAGCCGGACCCGACCGACGCTGTCGCTGCAACTGGCTCAACACTCGTGACCGCATCGAAGTTGGGGCACCGCTCGCACGCTTGCGACGCACCGCTCCGACTCGAACCGCTGACCGACGCCAGCTCCCGCACTCCAGCTTGGTCACCTGCATCGCAACCTGCCAGCACCGCATCGAGCACCGTCTCACCCTGCCCCGCACGCCTTGGACTCACCGACATTCGTCTGCACGATTGTCACCGAGCCGCTGCCTGCACCGCATCGAGAGGACACCGCGCCCTGCACCGCTTCCATCTTGCACCGCGACGTATGCCGACCGGCTCGCACACTCCGTGCCCGCCACAATGAGAAAAGGTACTGTGACCGAGTCTGTTCACGACTCTGCTGGCCCGTATCGACGCGGTCGGCTGGAACTGTTAGACTCTGTGGTTTTCAGCATCGCGGTAGACTCGGACGGAGCTACCGACTCGTACGAACTTTGTTCTAAAGAAATTCAAAAATACTACTCCGTTGCTTGCCACCAACAGTGCCTGTGTGCCCTTGTAAATAAACAGAACAATGCAGTGGAGGCTAGTCCGTGTGGCATGGGAGCAAGGCAGGGTTCTCCAATTTATCAACAGGTTGAAAAAGAAGGAAAGCTTTGCACCATGGCAGCTCTTGAAAGCCTGGTCAGGGGTAGTAAGCACTATATCAATACAAAATCCTAGTTTGCACGTCTGGGGCCTCATTTACAGAAAAATGACACAGCATTTTGCTGTGCCGAGCTTCGTCATTTTGAAAGCACATGGATGCATCGTATTAACAACAATAAGACGCATCCGTGTGCTTTCCCGTGCACTGGTGCACAATTGGCTGCCATGCGCCAGTGCAGGTATCCTTGCGTCATGTTGCAAGTGTTTCTGCGTTGCGGGATACTTGTTTTTGTGCAGGAAGGGACACCTTTCTGCACAAAAACAATAATTGATGCCATTTTCCTCTTTTATGCATGCTGCACAATGCAGCACGCATAGAAAGAGGAAAAAACAAGGAGAAATAAAAGTATTTCTCCTCATTGCTCCACTCCTGGGGAGGCGTAGGATTCTGATGCATTCCCAGCTATACAAAACTTTGTAAATCTGGGAATGTGTCAAGTTCCATGAATGTTCCATGAATGTTGCGTGGGAACACTTACAGCTACACCCATGCAGAGTAATGCGTGAAAGGGGCCCATATTTACAAGGCCATGAAAAGTCACGTAGGGTTACTTTACGTGGCTTGTAAACATGGGCAGGCACACTGTGCCGCCGGTGCCTCAAATAAAGTGAGGCACTGGCACTCAATGGCCTTGTAAATGAGGCCTCTGGTCTCCAACGGAATGTTGAGTGGTGACTCTAAATGGTAGGTGATCTCCCACTGATCTTATCTGTCACCTCCTTCTTTCTGCTGACGATGTTAGTGGGGGGGAGGGGGCAAGCAGGGTCACAGGTCAGGTCCCCTCCTCACTCTCCCCAGCACCTGAATTGTGTATTCAGATGCTAAATTAGATTGAGAGACTAAGAGACATGTGTGAGGGAGGGAGAAGAGGGGGAAGGGATGGAAATTAAAGGAGGGCACAAGATAGTTAATACATCTCCTGAAGAGAAAGGACCGGTGCCAGAAACCTTGAAATAAAATGAATGATTAAAAGCAGGTTTCTAAGCACTTCCAGTGCAACCTCTGAAATTAGGCCCCCTCATTAAGCCCATGTGCAGGATTGAAGAACGTGGTCAAGTATAAAATCTGGTAAAAGGTCCTAGGTCTCTCAATTTCAGTTCTATCGAAAACCAAACTACCAACAAGGTATGTGTAGATTTATTATTCCTAACACCCTACCGAAGTATGTTGCAGAAATATGTATTGTCAAGGTACTTGTGTTGTACAGCATTGTAATCCTATACTTACCTGCATATACTTCCCATGTCAACATATTGGTAATTTATATTTTAGCTACAATATTTTGGTAGAATGGTATTTAAAGCCCAATCTTCTTGTACCATACCCTCCTTACTCTGAAAAACTCCAAACCATTCATCGGGTGGATCAAATAAGAGCCACGGTGATGGCACGCCTGGACTACTAAAACATCTTCTACACTGGCCTCCTCAAGGAAGTGATTGACAGGCTGCTAAGCCTACAAAATAAGGCCAACCATCCACCAGAACACCCGCCACAAACCTGTTTTGAAAGCACTAAGCTGGCTCCCAGTAGGAGCTAGGTTTACATTCAAAGTTCTCTACACTGTTCATGAAACATGCTGAAGAAAAGGACCAGAAAACCTGCATAAATTGTCTCCACACTACATTCCAACCAGGAAACTCTGCTCGGGGTCGGCACACTTGAAACCTTGATCTTTTAAGAGGATGAAACACGGAGTCAGATCTATGAGACTTCAAGGCCCAAGACTGTTGAATGCTTTTTACCTTGTTCTGGGATCTGAACACATTCACAAGTTTCATGAAAATTTAGAAGCCCAAACTATCTAGATTTGCTTTCAACTGAGCCATCAACTATCAAGGGTCAAGACTAAAGAGCATCGAACTGAAGCTTCCCCTTCCTTCTTTAGCTGCTTTTTCTACCTCTCTCAGTGCTTCGAAGTAACACAAAGTCGACAAATAAATAGGCAAATGAAGAAATGATCAATAATTTAAGCATAAACCAGATATTAATTTTACCACCATGTCACTCCTCATATTAACCATTAGACAACCTCACAACTCAACTGCTGGAGAACATTTCAACCAGATTACACACATCTCACGTTACTATGTTGCACCTCACCTCAGCCATTACACAACATCTTAACCATTAGAGTGCTTCTCAACCAGGCCACATTTTAAATTCAACACTATAGAGCCATTGATACTGCAACACTCTCCCATAGAAATTAATGGAGGCTGGGACTTAAAATAAAACCCACAGGAAATAATGTTAAATTAAATTACATTATTTAAAATAGTTACAGATATAAATAAACATATTTTAATGTTACAAAAAACTAAAAATAGTGCATAGTTATTTAATTATAAAATATTTTAAATTTAAAAAAATGTATGTAACATTATTTTTTTATTAAAATATAATTAAATTGCTTTTATTAATTCCACACATCACTTTTATTAATTATCAATGAGTAATAAACTTTTTTTTTGCTTTAGGTGGAAATGCATTTATTTAAACTGCAGTAAAAAGCAATTTATATTTAAATTAATATAGTTAGATTTTTAAAGATGTAGTTGAAAATTAAATTAATAGTGCTGTAGCATTTTCTATTTTGTTCTACATTTAAAATAAATATATAAAATGAATTTACATTAATATTTAGCATAAACATATTTTTATTATTTTATTATAAAGTTAAATAAACCTTTTTAATTTTCCCTATACTTAACCATAGGAAGAGCTCCACCCCCGACTGTGGATACCCAGCCAAAATGTCTACCACAGTGGTCAGCATCAGTTACCTCTTCTTAATCATGCCCGACTTTTTATTAAATGACTTGCATGGTATGGTCCACCATCATTCAGGAGTTCCTCATTGCACAAAAAAATTCCGACAAGGGTGAGGAAAACTTGCTCTCCTCTTTCTCCACCAGGCCACCCTTCTTAACCATGACCAAGCCCCTACCACTAGATTCCCTTTCTTAACCCGATGTACACTATCATACCTACTATTAGAACATTGGAATGTGGAGCACTCCATTGAATACAATGGAGTGCTCCGAGCTTCTACGGCCGGTAAAGGCCCGCAGAGCAACATTCCAATGTTGTTTGAACAAAAGCCTCTCGGAGCCAGAGGGGATTTCAATCCATTCGGGCTCCGAGAGGCCTTTGTTTAATTTGTTAGAACATTCTGCCCTCTAGTGGCAGAATGTTCTAATAGACTTATAGCCCTTCGTAGCTGGGCTATACCGGCTATTAAAGTCCCGCTCCCTTGTTAAAGGCCCTTTCCTTCGGCTCAGCCCTTTAACGCTGGAGCGGGCCTTTAATAGCCGGTATAGCCTGCTACGGCGGGCTATAAGGCTATATTATACACTGCTTGAGCACAAGTCATTTTTATCTTAATTTCTTCAGGTGACCACTCATCAATCCTTGATTTAGGCATCCACCCAAGATTATCCATCGTGAGGGATGTCCTACCCTTCATTAACACCAAAGGGCTATTATCTGTACGTCCACAAGTTTTGATTCTGTCAGCCAAAATCATGCACATTACATCCTTTTCTCAATTAAACTTATTTCTACTTGCTAGTTCTATGATGGCTTTAATCACTCAGATAAAGCACTCTACCCATCCATTCCCTTTGGGGCTGATAAACTAATGTCATCTTGTGTTTGACACCATTCCGAACTAGGTAACGTTGGAAACATGCTAACATAAATTGGGTCTCATTATCACTCATTGAGGACTTAGACAAACCTCTCTCTGGAACACGCTGTATGCAAACTTAATATAGCTCTGGTATCTGCTTTGCACATCACTTCCTCCTCTGGCCACTTAGAAAAATGGTCTACTACTAACAGTCAAATACTTCAACTCCCCTTCCTATTGCTGGCCTGGCCCCATAACGTCTAAACCAATATGTTCCCGTGGCATGCTCAGACTCTTGATTGAGTGCAATGGTGGTCTAACAATAGTTTGAGGCTTTTCCAAATTAGTACATTCCACACAGTTCTGTGCCTTCCTCTCCATGTCCAAAACTACCCCGGGCCACTAGTACAAGTCCTTGATCCTGTACTTTGTTTTAGTGATAGCGAAATGTGCCTCGTTGAAAAATGTCCAACATTAATTCCCTACTAGACTCAGGAGGAATAACACATCCAACCTTCATCAACGAACCATCCTCCACAGGTAAATTATTCTTCAATTCCAAAACAGCATTCAATTTCGTGTCCATATCCATCCTTTCTGGCTAATCATCCTTCACAAAATTGATAATCCTCTATATTACCTAGTCATTTTGCAGTCCATCCACTAGTACAATGTTATTCATTTTCATGTAAGTTTGCAACACAACAGTTATCCAACTCATCCTTGGAAATCTCATTTACAAGCAAAGGCATACGGCTTAAGACATCCGCTACCTTGTTCTTCAGTCATAGCATGTTTCGTACATCATAAGTTTCATGCACTTTAGTTAGAGGCATATGGTCACAACACAACAACAGCACAGGTGAACCCCACACAAACTGGTGTAACTGTTCTAAACCCCAAATATATCCCATCACCATCTCAATGAGGGGGTAATTTTCCAATGCAGGAGTTAGCGCACAGATTTTAAATGCTATTACGATTTCCTTACCATCCTTGTCAATTTTTTCAAAGTACTGCTCCTAGACAGCCATCACTTGCGTCACTGATTACACTCTTGCTTTCAGAATCAATCCTTTGTAAGGGACAGATTACTTTATACCATCAAACACTGTCTGGCAAATTTGTGGCCAAGCAAAGTTACAGCCATTCTTCATCAATTGCCTCATAGGGTGCATTTTTTCAGAAAAGTTATTACAAAATTTCGAATAAATGGTATGTTCTGCAGCCAGTCCAAAAATTTGTAGTTGTCATTCTCTGACCTGAGGAGGGGCATTACTGTGGCCAAAGTGGAAATGCAGATTCAAGTGCGATTTTGTTACAGATCATCAGAATTTCAGAACTGCAATCCATAAACTGCCAGAGTTACAAAACAATGGGGTTGACCCAGACACGTCACTAGGTCCTGGGTAAAATACGGTACATAAAGGTGGGTGGTCCCAGTGGAAACACAATATTACATAAATATCAGCTGGGGGTCGCGTAACTAGTTAGCATGGAGGAGTCTCGTTCGTTATTGGAATTAACCAGACAAATCGCTCCACCAACTAAGAACGGCCATGCATGGCCATAACTTCTTTATTTGCAAACTCAGGCCAGCTCAGCACAAACACTACTGCTCATGCTTCCCCATCCAGTCAACTGTCTTCCTACCTGTATTTGAAACCAGTAGCGACCAGCATGGATCAGGGGTGTCAGGCGGCGGGCAAGGAGGGGTAAGGGAATATTTTTAAAAAAGAAAAAAAACTTACCTTACCGTCTCATCTTTCCGCCGTCCCTCCTCACGTCAGGAATGGAACAGGAAGCAGCCATGCTCCCGTGACCAATCACAATTCTGTAATGCAGTGTTGTGATTGGTAAGCACCCAGGCTCCCCTGACCAATCACAACGCTGCAATGCAGTGTTGTGATTGTTCTGAGTGCCGTGGTTCGGCACTCAGCCAGGGACTGGGGGCCTGGGCATGTTCTCCACGCAGGCTGTAATGCAGTCTGCATGGAAAACATGCGAAGTGCGCATGACTGTTTGGCCGGCCCGAGAGGACCGGCCAAACAGTCATTGCGCACTTAGGAGGGTGCTACCACTCCTCCCCTGCCCTGCCCTGTGAGCAGAGCAGCCCCGCCCTGTCATGCAAAGCTACAGCAGCAGGACAAAATAAAATGATAACATTACGTTATTGTCATTTTATTTTTCCTTTCTTTCACTGCTTCAAAGCAGTGGGGCGACGCTCCTCTGCCTTAGCAAAGGAGCCGCCACTGTTCCAAACAGAACCCAGAAGAGCTCTAGAATGTTGGGAAGGAGAGCAAGCAAATGCATAGAGATGGAATGCACAAAGCACCTAACAGGAATGAAGGGCATTAAAAAATACTGGGAAAGAGGATATGTGGGGACAGTTCAGCAGGGAGGGGTGCAAGCTTGGATTATTATAAAGGCGAGGGGAAGAAAGGCGACTATAGCTCACAGACATGTTGTTTGGAGTCAAGGACGGCAAGTTTTCATGTTTATTTTGTCCACTGAACAAGCAGACCCAATTCCAGGAGCATAAACTCCCTGGCTGCCAATTTCTAGTGTGCAATATAGTTGTAGGAAAGAAGATTGCCTGCTGCAATCATAACATGTTCAACATGATACATATGGTTCACTAATGAAAACCAAACCTATTATGGTGCGAGCTCTAAGGAAACACAGTGAATTGTAAGCTCAGCTGTATTAGTGACAGTGATTCCAATACAAAAATATGTGCGAATATTTGTAGAATTTAGCAGTTTGGGGTTATTTGTAATGCAGATAAGAATGAAAGAAAATTTGGTGAATGTTTACAACACAAAATCTACCCAAATATTGAAATTTGAAAAAAAGACAAACAAAATTCAGTAGCAGACAACTTTAAACACCATTTCTCTACGGCATCAATTAATAAAACATGTTGCATGTCAGTATTTAAAAAAAGTAATTATGATGAATCGGGTTAAAAACATCAAGGGCTACCTTATGGCCAACAAATTTAAAATATTAATAATTATTATTAGCAGCTCCATTGGTAAAGAGAGTCACAAAAGTGCACCAGCTATTCTGAGACTTTTCGTTCAAGCATATTTAAAACTTTTGAGAATTCACAAGTTTACAGAAGTAGGCCCTGGAAAGCAAAACATAATCCCAGCAAACGTTTATAAATTCCATTTTGGCATGAGCAATTATATATGTGCATACGCTCATACAAAAAAACTGTAGAGCAGGTACAAGTGCACTTGTTGAACTGTTTTCTTTTTATTCTCCACTGGGAAAATATTTCATCCCATTGAGAAAATATATTCCCTAAACACCCACCTTATTTTTTCAAGAGGTAGTTCCTTGCCACCCTGGACAATGTTTTACTCCGGCCCTTGCCAAGAGCACATTTCTAACATTTTCCATAGTAGGAATGGATTGGAGAGGAGTTGGTGAATACCCTTAAACATGTAGGTTTGTGGATATGTGCAAACTCACAGAGCATTCAAGCAACAAAGTTGTCAGTTCCCACCTGCTTCCAGCCTCTGTGAGTAGATTTTCTCACACAAAAAAATTCATGTGAGCAAATCCTTCTATGAGTGCAAAACCAGCATTTGCACATGGTGCCAAGCTTGCATACATAAATTGCTTTGAGAATCAGGCCCACAATGTTTTGACTCTGGTAACACCTTGCAGATGTCATCTACTTGTAAAATGTAATCAGTCATTGATCAACAGTGTCAAACAAGAGCGCTGAAGCACAGTGTGATGAAATGATTCGCACCAAAACTATATAATTTGCTCAAGTGGAGAACGTTGGAATGTGAGTGGTTTTGTACATCCTCTGTTGGCAGCCTAGGCACTGGACCACAAATAAAATCTAACTTTATTTACAGTATTATTTTGTGAAATCCAATGAATGCTTAAAGGTAAATTTTCCAAAGCGCTTGACAATATGTTTAATCTGTAGCTAAAATAAGAAAGATAACAATGGTACAGTTACAACAATGGTATATTCTGAAATCTGCTGTAATCAAAACTCCAATATAACAAGAGCACTGGCATATTCAGATATACAGCACCATAGTGGAATCAAATAGCTGCCCTTAATAGATCAGCATTCGGCGTAACCAGAAATGTTGTATAATCAGAGACTTGTTAGAATCCTAACAGTGACATCAGATGAACCATCGCATAATCATAGAGGACATTATCAGAGCTCCGACATGAGGAAGCTAGTATAAGGCGTCACCTCACTGCGCAGTATCAAATGGAACAAGTGGATTTTTATGCACTGTAAGTACATTTATGAAACATTTCACCCCATGGACAACTAGATATTTCATAAAATTCCACACCCCTGCTGGTGGAGGGGAGGGATGAGACCTGGTTAATATAGAATGAGGTGAAGATCCAGTTCTAGATTGCTGCATATGGTGGTTTACCTTATAGATGACACAGCATGTTCTGGTTGTGATGAGGGCGACAGAGAGAGCAGATGGAGTTATTTGAGGTTTGACTATAACATTTCCAAGGAGCTTTGATAGGACAGGTTGCTGCCAATCTCATCAAAGTTGCTGGCCAATAAAAAAGATGGGCCAAAAGCAATGCCTACACAGCAGTTCTGATATCTAACTTTGAAAGGAAGGTTTAACTACACAGACGGGCCCTTAAATCACCTACAATACAAAGACAGTCTGGCCAGACTGTCTTTGTATTGTAGGTGATTTAAGTCATGAGGCTGAAGTTGGTCATGATGTGTAAGCTCACAGACTTGGCACTGTTTAAAACCCACTTTATGAAGCCATCTTAATTCTGTTTCACAAACTATTCTTAAACATGTTGTTTTTAGGTGCAGTTCAGGTGAGTACAAATGTCATCTCATTGGCGATCAAATTGAGATAAGGCTTCTTCATCCAAGCAGGGATGGTGCTAAGACAGCCTTTAAGCTCGTCAATGTCATGAGGAGATGAGACATTCAAATATACCTGGGTATCATTTGATGATTGGCAAGTGATGATGTCCTTGCCAGCCAGTAAGTACATCTAGGTCTCCATATAAGGGTTGAAGGTGATTGGTAAAATGAAGAGGAACTGGGGATGCAACATGTTGCCAAAATTTGCTAGAAACTGGAAAAACACATTTGAAACAGCTGCACTTTGTTCATCAGGTATAACCCATACCACCACAGCACTAGTCCTTCAACACCATTCACAGAGTAAGGCTGTCAAACAAGGTTCAGTAGTCAATAGTATTGAATACTAAAGCAGGTCAAGCAAGACGAGGAGTGTTGGAAATAAAAATGTTTTAGCTGTGCTGTTTATGCATTGCACGTCTTAAGTTAGCATTCGCGGCACCATTTTATGTTTAGCCACCATTTTGAGCCATGATTGAAACTAATTTCTCTCTCTGCTCTACTGAAAGCAGCTGTGATAGTTTTCATTTCTCCAAGGTTGAGCCTTGCTGTACTAATGAATACACTGTTCTTATTAGCGCATACCTTTCCCACTAGATAGAGGCCTGCTCCCACCTTTAGAGCGTCGGGCACAGGCAGAACGACCTTGGCGTTAAGATAGCGTGTGCCCGGTCTCAGGATCGAAACTCATCCTTCTGTACCTTCTTTGTCTAGCTGCCTCCAACTGGAAATTTCTAGTCAGGGCGTGTCTTCATTGGTTCTGAATTGTACATAATGTATCATCATGTTTGCTGAAGTCAGTCCCTCTGCAGCAATCCCAAGAGGCTGGTCAGACTGGACTCCGCTCGAGTGTACCTGAATAAATATACTTGGTTTGTAGTCTCTACTGTCTGACCGACTCTTCATTTGTATGGAAGGCTGAGAGATGGCCCCGAGTGACCCAGGTGGCCCTAATCGGGTCACTTCCTTCAGTTGGCGCCCGAACAGGGACTCCATCGGTAGGCCCATCCTCGCCCGCGGACGGGTGAGGAGGTCAGGGCCATCGTCGGCTCGGACTGGCGGACCAGGGATCCCTGCACTAGAGAGTTCCTGAACTCGCAGCTGCCCCGTCTGTCTGACCGGTCGGTGCCTCATCCAGCGGTCATCCCGACTGGGGTCCTGAACGGCGAAAGCCTTGGATCTGACCGTTTGGTCCAAAGAGTCAGCAGTGGAGAATACATTTGTTTGACCTGTGTGCACCAGGTGAGTTTGTTTTGGTTCTTTGTGGATTTGGTACCATTTTGGTTTGTCTTTGGTACGGTCTGAGGACTGATTTTGGTACAAAGTGTTTGTGAACAATTTGCCAGGCAACATAACGAATTTGGCTTACTTTTAAAAATGCCTGGGTTCAGTCGGCTTTTGGTTTCCTGTTGTCGTTGTTGTTCTGCTGATGCTCGATTGGAAGAAAGTCAGCCAGCGCCTCCGGAAGGCACCTCGAACTTTGATATGTATGTGAAGCATGGCCTTGGCCCGATTATGTTTAGTACGCTATGGCACAAATATATGAGGGAGAATACCGATATGCAGTGCCCGTTGACGGGCACTTTTGATGAACAGAAGATTGCCTTTTTACAGGAGAAGTTGTTTGCAAGAAGAAGTAGGCAGTCTATGTTTGATTCCCTCAGGACATGGCAAAAGGAGGTAAAACAGAGGTGAATAAAAGCGTAGAAAGAGGCCCGGAAGGGGAGAATGCAAACATTGACTCAGAAGGCTGTAGCGCATGATAGACAAAAGCAAGAGATAGGGATTGAACCAAAATATAGGAGATTCCGATTACAGATTGATAAATCTTATGTGGCCCAAGAAGAAAATGATGCGTTTGTAGAACAATTGTTAGATACTCTACCCCCACCCCCATATGCCCCGCAGAAGATATATCTGACTCTCCCCTCACAGGCTCAGCTACCCGGCTCTTCTGTCTCTGCCGTTTCTGCTTCTGTCACTGTTGATCAGACTGCCTTGGCCACGGCACCTCCTGTCCTTTCCTTGCCCTCGCCGTCTGTGGCAACTGTGACTGTTAGTACTCCTGCAACGCCTATTGCTTCGTCATCTCTTTCGCCAGCTCCTACACCCATGACGCAGCCGGCAGCGACGTTAGTGCCTACTGTCTCTGCCATCACTCCCACTGTGCTCTTCCATTCCCCGACATTGCAGAATAGCGGGACACCAGTACGTGGATAGAGACTGGACGAAATTTAAGGAGCTTGTGGGGATGACGTTAGTCCGATCTGATATGGGAGATGAAGAGAAAAAGATGGTGGCCAATCAGGCTACGCAATGCGCCCGAAACCCTATTTATGGGGTGGAAGATGTGTGGCGTGTGATGAAAGATTATGAGCCTTTTGTACAACAACATGCCCTTAAGCATATGTCGGCTACTTTGATCGGTCTTTGAGAGCAGTATTTCGAGGGTGCAGCACCGCAGATCATATACGATATTAGGGATCATGTGTATGTTACTGATATGTGGCCTGCTCATGTCTTTGGTAATGTTGCGACGTTGGTTGCTTATCGGGCAAGGCTGCTTGAGAAGAGCCTCACCCCGGTACCTCAGTTTCCGATGCGGGAGGTTCATCCTATCTACCATCCTGAAATACCAGAACTAAGGGATCAGCATGATAATGTTACAAGGCTAAGGGTAGAGGCCCATTTGCAAGAACAATGGGTTTATACTCCGTGGAAAAGGAGTAAAGTTTTGTCCCTTAAGACTCAGTTACCTTACCCTAGAAAAAATCTGACTGCTTATTATAAAGAATTGACTGAGGCTGCCTCTTCTACAGTGATGACGCTTGCTGAAGTTCAAATGTTTTTTGGTTTACTAGTTACGGTCGATATTTGGAGACAAGTACACACCCAGGACCACATTGCAGAATTGGGTGGTACCTGGGATAAAATTAAAGCATGGGATCAGGAACGGAAGCCAGGTGATAAGCCCAGAGCAGAGATAATTGCTTTGCCCGGCCGTATCATTACGTATATGCATACTCTTACCCCTCCGAGAAAAATTGACTGGGACAAGTTATCGGCATGCCGTCAAAAGAAAGATGAGAGTGTGTCTGATTTTTTCACTCAGTTTGAAGGTGTGTTTTTATACTATAGTGGACAGGATTTGTCGATTGAAGGTGGTGTACGATTGTTTGTTAGTAGATTTGTTTCAAATTTGCTACCCGAGATTGCGACGCGGTTACAGGCTTCCGAGAGCACCTGGTCCACCTCTTCCCCTTCTGTTATTTTGAATATGGCACAATATTATGAGCACAGGGAAAATGAGGAAAAGGAGAAGACGGAGAAGAAACATAAGGAGTTGAAGATGAAGGTGTTGTTGCAGCAGGCTTCTAGAGGGAATAGTAGAGGACGTGGTGGTTTGGCCCACCAGCTTCCGCGTATTAGCAGGAATACTACACCTGTAGTGCCGAATCAGTGAGCATATTGTAAAGAGGAGGGACACTGACGTAGCGTGTGTCCTGTGCTTTTGCAGAAGGTAGCGGTCCCGAGAGGACAAGGTTCTCGTGGACGGGGTCGTGGAGCTGGTGGCCAGGACAGGGCTCCGAATGCTGTGGCCCACAGGGTCGTTCTGACCAGAATTATTTTGTTGACCCTCGGGGAGGACAGTATTATCATGATGATTACGACACGGATGAGGTAACAGGAATGTCTTACAGCTAGGACAGCCAGGGACAGAGTGAGGGACCAGTTCTGATACCTGTAGATCAATGCGGTCCGTATGTTAGTGCGGATGTGCATGGTTCGACTCAGGAGGTTTTGGTGGATTCAGGTGCAACGAACAGCTCTATTTCTCGTTCCTTGGTCCCTGGGGCCGCTTTGTCTGGCCATAATAATGTTTCGGTAGGTTTTTCTGGTGTACCCATTGTGAGCCCCATTTCAAAACCCCTTGCGTTGACTATTGGTCCTTTCACTGTGTATTCGCCATTTTTGTTGAAGTCCAATTTTGGAGAGAATTTGATGGGTTTGGACTTCTTGAAGAAACTGCATGCTACGATTTATTGCTCCCCAGCAGGCGTCTATATAACAATGGGTCCTGATGTGGTGTGCGCTAAGCAGTGTCAATCCAAAGAGGCGCCCCTCCCCGCTGAATTTCAGAATGTGCCACCCACACTGTGGGCAACGGGCGACACAGATGTGGGTTTGTTGCAGATATTGCCTGTTTCGATACGTGTCAAGGAAGGAGCTATTTTACCCCGTATCCCTCAGTATAAAATACCGCAGGCAGGTGAGCGAGCTTTGATACAAATTATGCAGGATTTGATTGAGAAAGGAGTGGTTGAGGAGACAACTGCTAATGTTTGTAATAGCCCTATTCTTCCCATTCTCAAATGGACACCTTCGGGGTCCCTCTGTGATTGACTTGCGTAAAGTTAACAAAATAGTGATTCCCCAGTTTCCGGTGGTCCCTGACATTATGACTCTCTTGACAATGATTCCTTCTTCTGCTAAATTCTTTTCTGTCATTGACTTGAAAAATGCTTTCTTCAGTACTCCCATTGATCCTGATAGCAGATATCTGTTCGGGTTCACCCTAGCTGGTAGGAGCTTTAGATTCTGTCACGCTCCTCAAGGCTATACAGAGAGTCCGAGTATCTATAGTCAGGCATTGAAAAGTCAGCTGGATACATTGTCGCTCCCTACAGGTAATGTATTGCTTCAATATGTCGATGACTTGCTCATCGCCTTGGATACAGAACAAGGTTGTAGAGACAGTACAGTTAAATAGTTGTTACATTTAGCTCAACATGGCCATAAAGTATCCCTTTCCAAATTTCAGTATTGTCGACAGGAGGTCACCTACTTAGGTCACCTACTGTCGAAGGAGGGTAGGAGATTGACCCCTGAGCGCATTAGTACCATTGTTAAAATGCCCGTTCCGCAAACTCAGAAAGATGTGCGCGCTTTCATAGGTATCACTTCCTATTGCAGGCAGTGCTTAATTTGTAAAGTATTAAGGTCCAGGGCTCTGCCCAGGAGTCCACTGCAGCTTGCACCACCCATCGCCCTTGTCATTGCTGCCAAAACAACTACTAACCATTTTTTTCGCATGTAAATGTGACAGTTCAGATTATTCGGGTCCCCAAAGCTAAAGGAATGGCTGGGGAGGCAGGTATTAGCAATTTTTTAATGTATATTGTTTTCCTAAACTACTGTTATACTGCTCATCTCTAAATTACATGAGCAGCGCCACCTTGTGGCAGACTGCCCTAAGTGTGGTGTTGACAATTAGGTGCCAGTGCCGAGCACCGGAAACCAATTAAGTGCCAGTGCTCAGCACCGGAAAGCACCGGCTCAAATTAAGCACTGGGCAGTGGATACCTGGCTATTCGCTGCTTATTAAGCCCTTGCTAGCGTTAACATAAAAAGATGTACATGAACCCCTGCCTTGGATGCCAGAGTGTCAGCATTCTTTTGAGCAATTAAAAACTGCGCTTTGCTCAGCTCCAGTGCTTGGTAACCCTAACTACGCTAAATGCTTCGTATTGTACGTCCATGAGATGGGTGGTTGTGCGCTTTCTGTTTTGACACAAAAATGTGGGGATAAGCAACGACCGTGGGCTTATTTCTCTGCTGTGCTTGACCCTGTCGCACGAGCCCTCCCGAGCTGTCTAAGAGCGGTCGCAGCTGTGGCTGTCTCAATAAGACAATCGGCTGGACTCGTACTTGATACTGACCTCACATTTATGGTACCCCATGCTGTGGATACACTTTTGAATAAGACAAGGACACAGCACCTCACCAGTGCACGTCTGACAGGTTATGAGCTAACACTCTTTGCGAAGCACATTACGATCAAACGCTGTGCCACCCTGAATCCAGCCACGTTACTACCCCTCCCGCCTAAGAATGAGGAGATTGACATACATGATTGTATCTTCCGGACGCAAGAAGAGACGAAAGGACGGGTAGACCTGACTGATGTTCCCATATCTGACCCCCAAGGGGAACTATGTGTCGGTGGCTCTTGCTTTAAGTTACCAGATGGCACTACAACTGCTGCGTACGCCATTACTACACTGCGTACAGCAGTTGAAACATCACAAATTCCCTATCAGTCGGCCCAAGCTGCAGAGCTTGTCGTCCTTATTCGAGCATGTGAATTGAGTGAGGGACTAGTTGTCAATATGTATACGACACTCAGTACGCCTTTGGAGTCGCCCATAACTTCGGGCGGCTCTGGGCAGAGAGAGGGTTCCTTACTTCCCATGGAACAAAAATTCAGCACGGTCCTCTTATACATAGGTTTCTGTCCGCTTTGACACTCCCTAAGAAATTGGCAATAGTAAAGTGCAGCGCCCATAGGAAAGTTACTGACGATGTGGGTAAAGGGAACGCTTTTGCAGATCAGACAGCTAAGGAAACAGCCCAAACTAAGATGAAAAGAATGTTTGTAGCAGGTCCCGCTAGGTGGGTGCCCGAGGTCACCATGTTTGAGGACACACTTGAGAATGTGAAGGAAATACAGAGTGAGGCTACAGTGGAGGAATTAGCAGTGTGGCAAGAAAGTACCGCACAATTGAACGATGAGGGATGTTGGATTGACAAGTCAGGGAAGCAAAGATGGATGTTGCCAGATGCATATGTTCTTCCTGTAGTCACGATGGCTCATGGCCCAGCCCATATCAGTGCTAAGGGTATTTGTAAGTTGTTAGACCCCGTATGGCAGAATGACAACATTTCAAAGACAGCTGCACATTTAGTAAAGTACTGCATGGTGTGCATGATGCACAATCCTGGCAAGGGGACCCCTACACCACCCGGCAATTTTGCACCTCCCACTTTCCCTTTTGAGGTCCTTCAAATGGACTACATAGAGATGGACAGGGTCAATAATTTGAAGTATGTGCTGGTGGTTGTTTGTGCATTCAATGTCAAGGTCAAGGAAAGCTTTATGCGACTGCATTTTTTAACAATCATAAAAGCTCAAAAATTCATAAAATTACAAACACTTCATAAAATTACACAGTCAGAATAGCAAAAATGTTAAATACAATATAAAGTTCATGCGACGATAATAAAGCCATATAAAGAGCGGCAGATGCCCATACAGTTCAAATTCATCAATAATAATACTTTTCCTTTGATGGAGTACCTTCTTCAAGAACATTGCTAAGCGCCGAGCTACATATTCATTCTCCAAAAACTGAAGTTTAATCAGTGCCGTACGGCATTGCCTCAACCCTTGATATCTTAAAAGAGGAAGAATCCATACTTTCCTTAACTCTGTATAAAATTTACAAAATAAAACTAAATGAATAGTGGACTGGTCAGAATGATTATCACACGGACATAATTGCAGTTTCCGTGACCAGTCATTCATTTTCGGGAAGGTCACGAGTCTGTGGACAATACCCAGCCTAAATCTAGTGAGTATCCGCCTGTCAAAATCACCAGGTACAAATGTTAGATATGGTTCCATGTCGAAAGTGGTTAAAATTAGCTGATGTTGTTTAACACTGGGCTTTAAAATCTCTCCTGACATTCTTATTGTGACCAATAACTGGAGACCCTCCTTTTTTAGATCCTTTCTGGTAATTGCCTGCATAGATCTAGGGTCAAAAAAGTATTCTGCGTGCCCTAGGTCATTCATGAAATCACGCACGTACCTAACCCAGGGAATCTTTAGAACCCCTTCCAATTTAAGACAATCCAGTAGAATCTCCCTGTTTACCTTGGTTTGCTCTTTTAACCATATCCTGTGCCACAGGAGGATGGGTTCCAGTTTTATAAGATCGGAGATGAAGGGAAGGCCCAGTTCATCATGGCAGGCATAAGAAGAGGTACTGGCTGGGACTGATAAAATATATCTTAAAAAAGAGTTTTCTAAAACTTGGATCGGGTGGGTATTAGCAAAACCCCAGACTCCCGCCCCGTACATTGCAGTCGTAGTGCATTTGGCTTTATAAATTTGGATGAGCTCACCTGGCGGTTTCCTGCCTAGCTTCCTGGAGAAAAAAGCTAGGGCAGCTGTTGTCATAATAAACGCCAGTTTTTTCGCAGATATAGCTTGAGCCTATGAATCGCCTTGATTAAATAAAATGCCGAGGTATGAAAAACTCTTTGTCAGTGCTAACTTCTGCCCATCCACAAACATGCCTCTTGACCTCTGACTTCCACGGCCACAGTTCATAATATAAGTCTTCGATATATTGACAGAGAGACCTAGATCCTTCATAAATTCAGTAAAACTGTCCAGGACCCTCTGGAGACCAATTTGTGTTCTGGACATTAAAACTGCATCATTCGCATAGAGGAGAGCCGGTATGGGATGTCCCCCCACTGAAGGGAAATCTTGATTATTCCTAAGCAGTGCTTGATCCAGACCATTATTATAAAAATTAAAAAGAAAGGGGGCCAGGACACAACCTTGCCTGACCCCCCTTCTAATGGGAAAGGAAGCTGTGCGTTCACCACCCAATCCATAACCCACACTCGCTGTTGCGCCACTGTACAGACGCCGTAAAAAAAGGATAATATAGGGGTCAACCCCTGCAGTTTCTAAAACCTCCCACAATCTGCCGTGCCTTACAGAGTCGAAGGCCGCCGTGAGGTCCACAAATGCCAGAAACAAACTTCCCTTCTTAGCTCTAGTGTATTTCCCCACAAGTAAGGCCAGGTTTACACTCTGCTCAATCGTTCCCAGCCCTTCTCGGAAGCCATACTGTATGTCTGATAGCACCTGACTATCTTCTGCCCATGCTTGTAGGCGCTCCAAAATGACTCGCCCAGCTACTTTTACCATGGAGTCCAATAGCGAGGTGGGCCTATAACACCCCGGATCATTACGGTCCCCTTTTTTAAAAATTGGAACAATAATAGATTCCACCCAGGTCTTTGGCATAGAATCCGAACAGCTGGCGTTAATAGCCTGGGTTACTATGGGCCCCCAGAGAGCAATATTTGACTTGAACAGGTCCACTGGTACTCCGTCAGGGCCGGGAGCTTTACCTTCCTGGCTCGCTGAGAGAGCTCTATTCACCTCTTCCAGCGTGAACTGCAAGTCTACCCTGTCGAAATTATCCTCTAAGATATCACTAAATGGCAAATTGAGGCACTCCTGCCCGTTGTACACCTTTGAAAAGTGTTTAACCCAGGACTCCTCAGGTATAGCGATTTCTATAGAAGGACCGCCCGCCGGTTGTAGAAACGACGTTTTCACTGCTCTCCAAAAGGCTGCACTATCTTTCTGTAGTGCCGCACTGTGAAGGGATTCCCAGGCTTCCCTTCTCTTTGCACATCTTCTTTCCTTAAGGGCCAGCCTGTAATCCGTTCTTGCCTGCCTGACATTATTGGGGATTCTGGGTTGCCTATGTAACTCATTTTTAAGGTTGGTGTATGCTCGCGTATAATTTACTATCAAACCACCCCTGACTCTTGACTTTATTACGAAGTTGAACAAATAATAGCTCCCTAACCCCGGCTGATAATATCTGAAAAGATGATAAAATACTGTCATGGGAGGCTGAGTCGCTCAGACAAGTATCAAAGGCGGTTTTGTACTTCATTACAAGTTGTTTTGTAACCGCATCAGGGTCCACCTTTGACCACCGTAATGTGTAACCATTGATTTTATCAAGTTTTACACTTCCTATAGCTTCTGCGGCGTCATCCACCCTATCAAACCTTAGTGATGGCAGACTAATCTTTAGGCATAGGGGAAAGTGGTCACTCATTGGGTTATCGCCAACATTGAAAGAGTGCAGCCTAGATGCGTAATTACGGGATACTAGTATGTAGTCTATGGTTGAGGATAAACCTCTTCCATTAAATGTATATGGCATAGGAATAGGACTGGCCAGTAAATCATTCACAAAACCCAACTCAGAACTCAAAATCAGGTCATTAAACAATTCCCCCGCCGGTGTGTGACAAAAATGAGTATTACATATGCCCTCTTCATCATTAAAACCACAAATTCTACTGTCCTCATGTGGGCATAAGGGACAATTGAAGTCCCCCATAAAGAGTATCATTGTGTCTTTTGCACTAACATTACAGACGGAGCTAAGGTCACTGCCAATATTTTTTACAACCTTTCCAAACTCGTCTGGTAAAATATTATTATAGAAATTAACCAAAATGATGCAATGAGTCAAACTTTGATGTAGTTTGATCAGTTGATAGTATCTGTCCCCCAACTTTGATTCTATTTTGTCTATTGCTAACTTATTTGATATATATGTGCAGAGCCCTCCCTTTGCTCTGCCCCCTAGTCCCTTCACTGCTGGCGTGTAGAATGTTCTAAATCCATTAATGTGAATTGGTTCTCTAGTCCATGTTTCCTGGAAACATAGTATATCATGGTTTAAAATGAAATCACACCATGTTTGATTATTTATCTTACTACGCAAACCTGCTATATTCCAGGAAATAATTTTACAAAGGGAGCACTCAAGGTTAGACAGGGGTCTAATTGGAACTTTAATAGGAGGAGTGGACTTGTTATTTCCCGTGCTAGGTGTTACTTGAGTTAAGGGCTCACACATTTCGGAGAGTGGGACTAAACTTCTGGTACTCGTCTCTCTCTCGCGCGTTTCCCTCTCGATTATGACGGGGGTGACCTAAACACTAGTTCGTCGCGATCTGAGGTGCTACTATTTAACGATGTTACATAACCACACTCCCTCAATAGGCCCTCGTCTTGGATCAGATGCCAGCTCGATGGTGCAAGTCAATCATTATCCTCTAAGGTGTTAAAGATATCATAGTGATTACTGACTGGAACAGCATACCTAAGTTGCCTTATCCCGAATGATCTATCTTCCTCTGGGATGTACTGCCGAAGTCTATGCGGTTGGTAAAAGAAGCCCAGGGGTAGGATGTTTATCCCCGTAGTTCTTACTGCCAATTGCCCCCCTTGTCTAAAATAGTTCGAACCAAATCTGGCGACCTAAATGTTAAAACTACACAGTCTCCAGCTAAAGTCTTATTAGATCTTCCTACCCAGCCAATCCGCCGCGCCATCTTAAACTCTGCGAATAACATGTTTGTGATACCTGTCCTGTCACTTAGTAAGTGTAGTGACTTTTTCCTCAGTGTTGATCAGTGTTCCACATCCCCAGGTAACAGGGGGTGAACATTGGCCAGCACAATTGTGTACGGAGTAACTTCGGGAGGAAGATGCAGGTTACTTGGGCTTGGCGGGTTGCACCTGGGTAGGTTCAGGCGTCGTAAGTCACTTAGGGACTGAACATCCTCACTACCCATATGGTTAACCCTAGCAGAGAGGGCCTCTTTCTGAGTATTTGGCATTTGGTCACGCCCTCTGTTCATACCCTGTGCGGACTCTAATTGCTTGCCAGTGGGGGGGCGCTTTTCTTAGATGTGACACCCCAGCCCTATCCAAGTTGTTAGTTTTATATGAAGGATCGTGTGAGGGATGCTGGGACACAATCCCAGTCCCGTCACTAGCTATTAAGCCCACATTCCTGCTAAGCAAAGCAGCCTTAGTTCTGCATTGACAGATCTCTGGCAGGGATAGGGAGGAATTGCTGACGAGACTTTCCAGTTTACTTAGACTTGCCTCCAGATGGGATAATTTAAGCACCAATGGATTCAAAAGGCTGAAACAGTCATTTCCAGCTTTTTCCAGAACTCCACATTATCAATGTCCTGAGTTAGGACTGAAGCTTTTGGGGCAGGATCCTTTTGGGCCGAGTTATGTCCTGGGCTAACCTCCCTCACGACAGTCTTTTGTTTACGTCCCAACATCTTCGAGGGGGGGAATTTTGCTTATTAGGACCCTGCCCCTTTCTTTTCTTGGGTGGTGGTGCAGAGTTGCTCCCTTGGCTGATTTTGACTTTCTGGCCCCTAGTTACTACATTCGGCCTAGTTTGTCTATCAGATGTCTCATTAACATCAGTGATTTCCAGATCGGATGTCGATATGTGCAGTTCATTAGATATAGGAGAATTAGATTTGGAGTTGATGTTTTCTACGGGGACATTTATGACCAAGTGACTTGGGGGGCAGCTTGGCTCTAATGATAATCTACGCCCAGTGAGGGCAATTTCATGTATTAGAGCCGACTCGGCTCTTAGTAGGAAAGCATCCAACGTCCCTGCAACTCCTTGCCCCGTTAGCGATTTACGCTTGCTCATGGTTTACTCCCCCGTCACTCACTCAATACAATATAATACAAACTTTGGTTGTCAGTGGTGTGTTGAGCCCCAGTACCTTAGTATCTCAGTTCAACAAGCGTCCATGGGCATCCACTGGACCTATAAATGTCAATAACCGGGCCCAGCCCAGCCTCCTTCGGCCTCGGACGGGCCCGCCCTTGGCCCGGGCATTGCTCGGGCACGCCCGCGCACGCCCGCGCACGTCCCGCACTGCGGGACCCCAGGTTTCCTTTTGTGCGCCTCCAGGTGCGCTGGTGACGAGCGCGGCGTGCGCCCCGCACAGGCTGCTGTGATTTGTGGTCCTTCACCCTCCTTCACCCTCGTGGGACCAAGGAAACAGTCTGTGGCGTGCGTCCAGCGGCACGGGCGGGTTTGGCAGACTGTGGCAATGACAGCAAGTAAGAATGGGCTCCCGCGCTGCGGGACCCCCGGTTTCCTTTTGTGCACCTCCTGGCGCGCTGGTGATGAGCGCGGCGTGCACGCCGCACAGGCTGCTGGGATTTGTGGTCCTTCACCCTCCTTCACCCTCGTGGGACCAAGGAAACAGTCTGTGGCGTGCGTCCAGCGGCACGGGTGGGTTTGGCAGACTGTGGCAGTGGCAGTGACAGCAAGTAAGAATGGGCTTCCGTGCTGCAGGACTCCCGGTTTCCTTTTGTGCGCCTCCTGGCGCGCTGGTGACGAGCATTCAGTAAATGGGTTGAGGCTTACCCTACTAAAGAAAATACAGCCATTGCGACTGCAAAGCTACTCCTGAAGAAGTTCTTTCCTCGCTTCGTCTTGCCCCGTTTGATCTGGAGTGATAACGGAAGTCATTTCAATACCAAGGTTATCCAGTTAGTTTGTGAGGGTTTACACATAAAACAGAAATTTCATGCTGCGAATCACCCCCAGTCAGCAGGTTTGGTTGAGAAGTACAATGGTACTCTCAAACTGAAATTGGCAAAGATTCAGGAGACGACAGGGTTACAGTGGCCAGATGCTTTACCATTGGCTCTTTTGTCTACAAGAACAACAGCACATTCTAGAACAGGATTGTCACCCTACGAGGTCGTGTTTGGGCGCCCGGCGAATGTCTGGGGCGTCCCGCACCTGCGTAGGTTTTCTGAGATTGAGTACCCTTTATTGACAGACTACCTGTGCAAGTTAACTGAAAGTTTGCGTTCTATTCACCAACAGATTCGTGAGTCACTCCCACCCATACCAGAGGGGCCCGGTCACAACATCCAGCCTGGGGACTGGATTCTGCTGCGTAATTTCCAGCGGAAGAAGAGCTTGGAGCCCCAGTGGAAGGGGCCCGAGCAAGTCCTCCTTGCAACTCGGACCGCTGTGAAAGTCGCCGGCCGAAAGAATTGGATTCATTCCAGCCATTGCCGCAGGATACCCTTACCCTATGACCAGTGGCTGAGGGGCAGCATTGGGGATGCTGAGGGTGAAAAAGTGCCTCAATTCGTCCCTTTTGGTGATGCAAAGCTTACATGGACCCAAACGGATGCAGAGAACAATGAAGTGCTAAATGCAGCGGTCCCTCCGGAAATTCGAGCTATTAAGGACCAGTTATTTGTTGACCCCTCTGTGCCTGGAGTCACCAGGTACAATTTGTGCCCTCTGCTGAGGAATGGTGCACCAAAGGAGAAGTCAGATTAGTTAGGGATGGACTGTGCAAGTTAGGGTGTACTTTGCTATAGTACAAACGGTGTTAGTTTAGGGTGAGGCGAGATTGTTGCATTCCTCTGACATTGGACAGGATAGATCGAACATGCTTCCTTGGAGGGGGGTACATTATCCTGAGCGACGTGGGATTCATCGAGAGCTTAGGACTGAGCAAGCTCCACAGCGGGTGCTCAAAAGCGCCAACGTTGATGAACAATAGGAGCCTGTAGCAGTGAGGCTCAGACGGACACTGGGAACAATTGCCTTTGCTATTAGTTTTATTGCATTCCTTTTCTTGCTTCATAATGCATCCGTTTGGTCGGCCTATTAATGAGGAGGAACAGCCATTTGCACCACCGCGTCCAGCGCGGGGTTGGTCCACAAAGATTAAAATAGTTTTCGCATCAATAATTGTGATTGCACTAATAACTGTACTTGGAATATCCTGGTTTCTGGAGGAAAAGTATCCTGTACATTCCTTGGTTGGTACATCACCTGCTTCCCCTGAGCACATTTTTGTTACTTTGGCCCCTCACAAGGAAGAGCATAGAAAGTCTTACACAGACAATGTATTTATACAAATGTTGTATCAAGCCCATGATGTGTCCAATACAACTAATTATTGGGTTTGTGGATTGCTTCCCTCCGTTACTCATAAGAGCGATAATTTGTTGTCCATGCCATTGTCATATATTGGTGGCTGTGAAGGTTGGTTTGAATTGTTCGTTATGGTGCACTATCATTTCCAACTCTCTACCCAGGTCATGACATCTGCTGACTCTCGCACTGTGGTAGAGTATATACGTTTTCATCACGGATTTACTCCCATAGGACAGGCAGGAAACGGGACATCCGGTACATTATCCCCAAAATCCTGTATGGGAATATATGAAAAAGTGAAGAACGAAACATGGCTTAGAATGGAAATGGCTGATTTCAAAAGGTTCAACACCTCTGAATATTTCCAATCTTCCCAAGATCGTAATGTTACTAAGGACAACTTGATGCCGGTGTCCGTGGTCAACACAACAGCTAGTTTCTGTGTCCAGGGGACAGGGAAGGTAAACGTGGGGAAGAGTAAATGCAATTTCACCTACAGACTGAGCACAATTAATAGTCCACCCTTGATCCTACCCCAGAATGTCTATTTTGTCTGTGGATCCCAAGCTCATGTCTGGCTTCCAAGGGGGTGGTCTGGCAGATGTTACCTCTCTTTCCTTCTTCCCCCTGTGTATGTTGCTCCGTCCAATTACTATAAAGACTATCGGCTGCAACGTAGGAGTATATACTTGCCCCGAGTCAGAAGGGTTGTTGACACTGAGGATATAGATCAGACAGATAACACCTGGCAACAGTTTGACGATGCTTTATGGGGTCTTTTACCTTTCTGGTGCCCCATGGCTAATAGGCTTCAGCTTTGTCGGCTAACAAGAGTTGTGGTAGGGGTTATTAATACGACAGCTGGGATATTGACAAACATCACTTTTGAGCTCCAGGATACGAGATTAGTTACCTTACAGAACAGGATGGTGTTAGACATCATCCTTGCTGATCGGGGAGGGGCCTGTCGCATCATTGGCAGCAGCTGTTGCATTTACATACCTGACCACGCCCCCAGTGTGTATACAGCTATACAAAAATTGCATTGACTCTCGTCAGACATACACCAAGAGACAGGTACTTGGACATTATCAGGGTGGTTCTGGAATATGCTAACATCATGGGAATGGAAGATTCTTATCTTTTTGGTTCCAGCTGCTGGTATTATCTTTACATGTTGCCTCTGTATACACTGTGTCCTGGCTTGTTGTACCTATTGTGTACGTGCTCTGGCCCCTAAACCAAAAATATCAGTTCATGACACTAATGCTGCGATCATGATGCAAAAATACATTGATGACATCATGCAGATCGACGAGGGTATCTTTGAATACTGATTATGTATGCTCCAGATTATAGTGATGGTTCTTATCCTCGCAATATGTTATCCGTTTCTAGAAAGTAAGATAAAAGGTATTAGCGAATGCTAAAAGGAGGGTCTGTTGGAAATAAAAATGTTTTAGCTGTGCTGTTTATGCATTGTACTTCTTAAGTTAGCATTCGCGGCACCATTTTTATGTTTAGCCGCCATTTTGAGCCATGATCGAAACTAATTTCTCTCTCTGCTCTACTGAAAGCAGCTGTGATAGCTTTCATTTCTCCAAGGTTGAGCCTTGCTGTACTAATGAATACACTGATCTTATTAGCGCATACCTTTCCCACTAGATAGAGGCCTGCTCCCACCTTTAGAGCGGCGGGCACAGGCAGAACGACCTTGGCGTTAAGATAGCGTGTGCCCGGTCTCAGGATCGAAACACATCCTTCTGCACCTTCTTTGTCTAGCTGCCTCCAACTGGAAATTTCCAGTCAAGGCGTGTCTTCATTGGTTCTGAATTGTACATAATGTATTACCATGTTTGCTGAAGTCAGTCCCTCTGCAGCAATCCCAGGTGGCTGGTCAGACTGGACTCCGCTCGAGTGTACCTGAATAAATATACTTGGTTTGTATTCTCTACTGTCTGACCTACTCTTCATTTGTATGGAAGGCTGAGAGGTGGTCGCGAGTGACCCGGGTGGCCCTAATCCAGTCACTTCCTTCAGGAGTCAGGGGACACCACTATTGGAAATCAGATAACCAATTTTGATGACTGAGATGATGGCCCTCTTTATGCCATATTGTGGCATGAATCCAGACTGATATTCCTAGAGAGCTCTGATTTTGGTCTTCTCTTACAGCTGGTTTGTGATGACATTCTCAGTGATGTTCCAGATGATTGGCAGATGTGTGATGGGCAGGATGTCAGGATCTATAAGTGACTTTTTATGAGGTGCAGGTTCTGTCTGTTTACGTGAGTCTCAAGGAAGGTGACCAACAAAAAGGGCACATTGGTAATATTCAGCAAGAGTGCCAGGGCTTCACAAGGTATCACCATCTTTATCAATGCCAGGATGACATCAGATCTTGTTTGACTTGTCCCTTGATGAAGTTATTGATGGCTGTGTAGATCTCTTGGGAGTGGGCGAGTGCTGGATTCGGTTACAAAGTGCCTGGCCGCCCAGAAGAGTGCCCCATTTCTGATGGAAGACTTTCTGATGAGTTTAGTGTTAGGCAGCCTTGGCCTCTATGATGATTGCCAGCAAGTATTGTGGTGATTTTTCATGATTGACTGGTTATCTTGCTTCTATGCATTCCTCCTATGCATTTCTTGATATCTTATAATGCATTTGGGGTATACAAAATATAAAATTTAAATACACAAACACATAAAATATACTTAAGCATACTAACAAAACTATTAAATGTTATAAAAAATTAAATATACTGTTCCCACCCCAGTCAGTGCAACAGTAGGGAAAGCTTTGGACTCACAAGGGGTAAAATGTACTATTCCCACTCCAGTCAGTGCTAAAGTAGGGAAAGCAAGGACTTAGGAGGGGTAAAATTCACTATTCCCACTCCAGTCTGTGCAACAGTAGGGAAAGCGTTTGTCTGCATAGGGGTAACATTTACTATTCCCACTCCAGTCTGTGCAACAGTAGGGAAAGCATTGGACTTTAGAGGGGTAAAATGTACTATTCCCACTCCAGTCTGTGCAACAGTAGTGAAAGCGTTAGACTTTAGAGGGGTAAAATGTACTATTCCCACTCCAGTCTGTGCAACAGTAGGGAAAGCGTTAGACTTTAGGGGGGTAAAATGTACTATTCCCACTCCAGTCTGTGCAACAGTAGGGAAAGCGTTAGACTTTAGGGGGGTAAAATGTACTATTCCCACTCCAGTCTGTGCAACAGTAGGGAAAGCGTTAGACTTAAGGGGGGTAAAATGTACTATTCCCACTCCAGTTTGTGCAACAGTCGGGAAAGTGTTGGATTCAGCAGGGGTAAAACTTACTATTCCCACTCCAGTCTGTTCAACAGTAGGGAAAGCATTGGACTCAGGAGGGGTAAACTTTACTATTCCCACTCCAGTCAGTGCAACAGTAGGGAAAGCATTGGACTGCGGAGGGGTAAATTTACAATTCCCACTCCAGTCGGTGCAGCAGTAGTGAAAGCGTTGGAGTGCGGAGGAGTAACATTTACTATTCCCACTCCAGTTTGTGCAACAGTAGGGGAAGTGTTGGATTCAGGAGGGATAAAATGTACTATTCCCACTCCAGTCTGTTCAACAGTAGGGAAAGCACTGGACACATGAGGGGTAGACTTTACTATTCCCACTCCAGTAAGTGCAACAGTAGGGAAAGCGTTGGACTCAGACGGGGTAAAATGTACTATTCCCACTCCAGTCAGTGCAACAGTGGGGAAAGCGTTGAGCTCAGAAGGGGTAAAATGTACTATTCCCACTTGAGTCGGTGCAACAGTAGGGAAAGCATTGGACTCAGGAGGGGTAACATTTACTATTCCCACCCCAGTCAGTGCAAAAGTAGGGAAAGCATTGGATTTAAGAGGGGTAAAAGTTACTATTCCCACTCCAGTCTGTTCAGCAAGAGGGAAAGTACTTCACTTCAATCACATACCATATTTATTTTAATACATGTATTAATTGAACAAAAATATAAACTATGAATATAAAAATAATATATGTACACATTTTAAAAACAATTAAACAATGTACATAATTATACATTTTTTTTAAATTTATATCAAATAAAAATGCCATTAATTTATTATTTAATTAAATTCCCACACTATACTCCCACATGCCTAGCAGCCCAAATTTAAAATATAATTAAAATGAAAAATTATAACACAATCAATATATTAAGTAGTAAATAAAATAATTAATAATAAATTAATTGTTAATTATTACTTAAATAACTTCCCACCCTATCCTCCTAAAACACAACACACACCTAATATATAACATAAAAAATATATTTATTAAATAGTTTACATAATTGTAAATACATTACATATTTTAATTAAAATTATTCATTAATTACATTTTAATAAATTAACTTCCCGCCCTATACCCCTACAAACCCAACAACCAACACCTAAAACATGACTTTAAAAAAATTATTACACAATGTACGTAATTAATTATCAATTAAATAATTAATAAATAATTAATAATTAATCAATTATTATTTAACTTTCGACCCTAAACCCCTACAAACGCAACAACCTGCACCTAAAACATAACTTTAAAAAATAATGATTACACAATTTACATAATTAATTATCAAGTAAATAATATTTATTCAAAATTAATTATTCATTAATTATACTTCATTAACTTCCCACCCTGTACCCCAATAAACCTCACAACCAGCTACGACACTATAAATTACTGTTAACAATTAAATTAAAATTATAAATAACTTAAAATTACAAACTATATTTAAAAACATTAACAACAATTATACAAACAAAATATAAGATACATATACAATATTATTTTAAACACATAAAGATAATTAAAAAACAATATTTTTTACAACAATATTGTAAACGATATTAACAAAAGCGATGTTCTTGAATATATTACTTACCCTAAAAAATTGATATTTTTTCAACGATATTCCGGCATCATGATATTTCTGTGACACGATATTAAAAACTCAATATTAGTTTCACTCGATATTTATGACTCAATAGTTTGTCCGAATACCTAAAAAGAGATGAGCTGGAAGGGATTGAAGTTCACTTGCTGCTGGGTCAGGTGTAGTCATGAAGCTTGATGGATGAGTGCAACACCCTTCTTTGTTGATATGGCTGTTTGATGTTCTGGACCCTGGAGTTATGCAGGACGAGAACATCAAGAATTTGTGCAGAGGTAAGGCTGCGCAAAGTCTCTACAATGAAGCTGAGTTGAGGTTAATGGTGGCAATGAGCAGGGTGTCAGACTGCTGAAGGAGCACTGCTGAACATGAATTAAAACGTGTACTCAGTGAGTTTGCTGGGCTGGTAGTGAGCAGAATGCTGATAATGTGTGTTGCGTTTGCATAGGTAAAGTGCAGTGGGTGTGGTCTGCGATGGCAAGGCATTTGCCGGGTGGAGGAATAACAGCACTGACTATAATGCGCAAAATGAAGTCAAGGTGTCACTTCAGCCCATTTCCCCACTGGGCCTGCACAACCACCTGAAGCCAATTGGCTGCAGGGGGTGCTGCTCGCAGTACTTGGCAATGTGTGTTGATTGGAGCATGGAGGGAGCCGTCGGACAGGGGATAGTTTGGGGTTGGGGAATGGGAAAGGGGCGGCAGCCACCGGCATGTGTGACAGCACTTTAACAGATTTATTTCCATTTTTCCGACACTTTTGGCAAGGCGCCTTCCCCCGACATGATGTAGCTCCCAGTTGCAGCAGGTACGGTACAGGGGTGACGGGGCGGGGAGGAAAGTGGGGGTATGGTAAGTTTACACAAGAGTAAAATTCACTTACCTGATCGCTGTATCTCTCTTCCGTCTCTCCCACGTCGTCCCTCCGCTCCGGCTAGAAGGAAGCACCCAGGCTCCCCTAAGCCAATCACAATGCTGCAATGCAGCACTGTGATTAGTCTGACCGCCGCGGTTCGGCACTCAGACGGGGAATGGGAGCCTGGGCATGTTCTCCACTCAGGCTGTAATGCAGCCTGGGTGGAGAACATGCAAAGTGCACATGACGGGTTGGCCAGGCCAAGACAGCCGGCCAAACCATCACGCACACTTTAGAGTGCAGCAACCACACCTCCCTCGTCACAGGAGCCTGACCCTGCCCCGCCCGAACCTGGCAGATACTAAAAATAAAATGACGATAACTTATGTTATTATCATTTTTTTTTATTTTACACTATTCCATGAGCAGTGGGGTGACGCTCCTCTGCCTTAGCGGAGGAGCCGCCACTGGTAGCTCCGAAGCTCCCTCTGCATCGGGCATGTGGATGGAAGCAGAGCATGACCTCCCATCCATGAGAAAGTCACAATTCTGGTGTTGCGTTATAATTCTGAGGATACGTCGTCGATAAAAATTATCCCGCACGTGCCCAAAAGACTGGCTCACCACATAACCAAAACAGGCCCATCACACCTAAAAAATGAGCCATCGTTCAATGCCGGATAGGCCAGTCTATCCCCAAATAGTCATGCTGCCCCCAGTCTGCACTGACATGGCTCCATACATTCCGCAGTCTCTGCATCGACTTTACAGTAATATTAGACAGCATTTTGTTTCGAAGATTTATACCAAACAGAGGGCAAGCATAATGGTGACGCCAAGCCATACTTTGCTTAGAATTAATTAAAAGCACAGAACTCAATGCACTCGACACATCCCCATCTAAACAACGCCCTTTTCAGGGCAAAGCGCGTCACAGCAGCCATTTGAAATGGGCCTAATATAGAAACGTCTGGGAGAGACAGAGCCTCTTTATAATACGCCCAGACCATAATTCACCTTCAGACCCTTTCACCATGTATTTTATTATGGGGGATTTCATATCATACATAGGTTCATTAGACAGTCCTCTAGTAAGGGCACATATCATGCCACTTTGTTTAATACACAACTGCCTCACATCCCAGAGCAGGTCACACACTAGCCTTTGCGTACAATCCTGAGTCGATGGACAGCCTAGACCAGTCTTAGCTTCTTTTCCATGGATCAAACATAATCCCCCTAACAAACTAGAGGTAACAAACCACTAGCACCATCCCCCGCCACCACAATAACCACCATTCCTGGAAGTGCTTTATTTGTATAAATAACAAATAGGTGCCAGTCGTCAAAATTTGTCTAAGGGGTCAGAGAGCCAGCCTCGCAAGCATTCTGCTCCTCCCACGCAGGGCTCACTGCTACAGGAAGGCCAGTCCTTTGCTGGGTGAGGAGCGGGTGTGGGCAAGGGCTTTTTTTTTCTGTTAATTTGAACAGGTCAGATCCTGCAGTAACATAGCCCTAAGTACCTCGAGCCAGTTGCGGCTCCTGGTGGGAGTGCTGCGGGGCGGTGGGGCGGGGGAGGGGCAGGGTGGAGGGTAGTAAACTCCGGCATACGGCCGAACGGAGGTAAGTACAGAAATAAATAAATAAAACGAATTACATTGAGCGCCGCATCGCCATTTGGCTTTCAATAATCAATAATTGAAATCAATCAATAATGGCAATTTGCACCTTCTATGTGTGCTGCAGAATGTAGCATACATGGAAAGAGCAAAAAACTAGGAGAAAACAATTTCTCCTCGTTGCGCCATTCTAACGCCTGGTATTCCCTGGCATTCGTTTTAGGCGCTGCCTTAGCCTTGTATATCTGGGGCAGCGTCAAAATGCAATGGGTGTTGTGGTGGAACACCCACAGCAACACCCATTGCACGCCCCTTTGCCGCAGAGTAATGCGGCGGAAAGGGGCATACTCACAAGGTGGCGTTAAGCCACACTAAGAGGCTTAGCGCCACCTTGTAAATATGGAAAATGGCGCTACGCCACCGGAGGGTCAAAAAAAGTATCACTCCAGTGGTGCTGAGGGCTTGAAAATATGCCCCCATATTCCTGGTGTCAGCCGGTGCTATATGAAAGCATAATCAATAATTGTAACCCACTGGACAATGACGACCACTGCACCTGCACTTGCAGATAATTGTAGTGAACAGCAATGTAGCTGAGGTCACAATACTCTTACAAAATGTGCCCTCCCGCCTAAACAGACACAGCTGATGTAAGTTTGGTAAACATTGTATATGTTGTGGCCTATTCACGTGACACAAGATGTGAATTCCAGTATTTGCAATATCAGGGCGGTGTTGTCGAAAGATCCATGTGGCATGCGAGCAGCTCTAATTCCATACATTCCCCCCTCGTGGGACACGGAGGCCTGTCATCGTCCTCTTATGATTCCACCTTTCTGTGACCTCGCGCAGCACAAAGCTTTCTTTCTCAGCTCTCACCTGCCCAGTGGCAGCACTGCGAGGTGGGGCTGCAGGTTTGGGAGCGGTGGATGTCACCTGTGCAAAGGCGGAGCACTGTACCGGATTATCGCACAGGTACAGGCCTTCCTGATGACAGGCGACCGAGCCTGCCTTCTGATGTCAGTAAGGAAAAGCGATACCTGGAAGCAACTCAAATGTGACTGTTGGTCACGCCCCTTTTCGGTGAATGCTTTAAGATGGGCCTATGAGCGAGGGAGGCTTCGGCAGCTGCGGTGTCCATGATGTTGTATGTCTTTGAGAATCTTGGGCAGATTTTCTTTTTACTGAGTGGGTAAGTTTGCAAGGGAGGACTAGTTATAATTGTGCGAACAGAATGTGTGTCAGAGAGAGAAAGAAAGCGAAAGAGAGAGAAGCTTGGCCAGCTAGAGTCTGTTGTGTTTTGGTGAAGCTCACCCCATTATTCTCCATGCTGAGTGTAAGTGGGAAGATTGAGCAACTACTTACTGCTGCTGATCAGTTGAGAGGAATCTTTTTCAGCTACTCAACCTGAATTGTAGTTTAGTGAAGCTTGTGTAGCTCTGCCTCTGCAGTGCTCGCCTCAGAAGCATGGCCAGTTACTGTCCCTGCTGTTTGTGTGTGAGAGATGCTTGAACTGCTACCATCTATTCTGTGTCTCTGAGGGAAGTGTGGTCAGCTATAGTCCCTGGTGTGCTGGAAGAAATATTCTTTTTTCAAAAAAATAGGGGTAGGGTCTGTTTTCGCGTTCAAACTAGACCACTGATACTTTGGAAACACAACAAGTGTTTGAACGCAACCTTTTAACTAGAATAAACCCTGCATATATATCTACAGGATTTAGTGTTTTTATTTCACCATTTACTTTTTATTTCGGAAAAGTTTTTAATAAATTAAATTGAGTTCATATCAAAAAACATATAGACACACAATAAGATTTACAATACATAATCACATAAATACAATGAACTTGACATTTCATGAGTGAACAACACTAAAAAACAAATACATAACAATAGATGACCAGTCCTTCATTTACAAAGCAAGAAAAAAAGTAACGGTGTAGGCTTACTTTATGATATTATCATGCTACAACCTATTACAACACAACCAGACAGTGCTCTAAGAACAACAGGCCAAATGCCTTATTTGTACAATGTAGCAATTAAATTAACTCGCAGTTATTACTGCTGGCTGTATGTGGTCGACGCGTTTCTGAACCCTATATTTGTTTGGGGGTTCTCTTCAGGACCAGGACTTGGTCGAATTCTGAAATAAAAGTGAATATGTGAGAGACGTGGAATCTAATTACTGACTTATTCTCTCTTGTTCCTAACTGTACCAATGCTTAAAAACCGTTCTTACCTTTAATGAGGAAGAACTGAATAAGGGGGCAAAAGGGTCTTCAGTCAAATGATGGTAGAACTTATCAATATTCTTATCTAGAAAGAAGGGGGTGAGAAGGAAGGGGTGGCTTACTTAATAAGGTGCATTCTAAAGAAAATATTGCCTTATCGCATATACCTGTCTTCAACACTTGCCTTATATCCTTTTAAATGAGGGATCAAGAAGCCTGCATACGCTGTGCTCGTTAAATGCTTTGTTTAAGCTCCGGAACTCGTTGTTCCTTAATCTGACAGAGCTGGAAAAGGAAAAATGAAATTGAAACCTGACTTCTGTTTACGCAATGGTTGTCAACATTAAAACTACAAACCACCCGCAAACTCACTTTTTAGATGTTTGTTGGTTCAAACTGTGCCATTGGAGCGCCTATTCACCGTCTCCTAAATGTTTCTGAAAAAGGGAAATTAAAGAGCCATCAATGGGCTTCTTTTCAAGAAAGGTTCAATCTCTTGTCAACATTCCCACTAACTCACAAAACTTGCCTGGGTGGCCGGTTTAACGATTCACAATTGTGAATCATCATAGACTGGTCATCTATTGTTATGTATTTGTTGTTTAGTGTTGTTCACTAATGAAATGTCAAGTTCATTGTATTTATGTGATTATGTATTGTAAATCTTATTGTGTGTCTATATGTTTTTTGATATGAACTCAATTTAATTTATTAAAAACTTTTCCGAAATAAAAAAGTAAATGGTGAAATAAAAACACTAGATCCTGTAGATATATATGCAGGGTTTATTCTAGTTAAAAGGTTGCGGAAGAAATATTCTGGCAGCTACGGTCTTAAGGTGTGTGTGGCAGAAGCATGTGCAGCTGCAGTCCCAACTGCATGTGTGAGGGAGGTTCGCATAGTTCAGCCGCAGCCCGTGCAGGTCAGAGCGGTGGGGCATGGGGCCGGGTGGGGGGGATTTCAACGGACGATGACGAGGGAAAATTAATTAATTATTTAATTTTCACTCGTCATCGTCCGTAGAAGCCCCACTGCCCCACCGCTCTTACCTGCACGGGCCGCGGCTGGCATAGTTACTTTCCCTACTATGTAAGTGATAAATCTTGGTCCCCTACTAACCCTGCTATCTGTGTGAGGGAACCTGTGTGTCTCTCAGACATGCCAACTTGCAAATAAATTGCACCTTGTGAGGAGGGGATGGGGCCTCATACCAAGACCTAACTAAGAGGCCCTCTGCCCTCCACCAAGCCCACCACCCCCTCTCCTCATAAAAAAACAAGCATTTTCAATGCAATAGGACTCGCATTTGCGAGCGTTTAAGCTATTGGTATTGTAAATGACAATGCCTTTTATTTATGTTTTTTAAAAGCAGCACATATATAAAAGGCATTGTTATGTTTTTTGCCAATAGCTCAATGCCAATAGCTCAAACTCATGCAAATGCGAGAGCACTTTAATGGTGGCCGCGCCCCTGTCTGTAGATGCTGCTTGCGTATTCAGGTTACAGTGAGCAGTGTCTAAAGAAAGGGGCACGGCCAATATTAAAGTGAAAGCATGTATGGGGCGCTTTCACCCAAAGTGAAAACAAAATAATTAATTTCGAAAGGTTCTGTAGTGCGGCCGCTAAAGTGAAAGCGGCTAGCACTATTAAATAAATAAATAAATAAATGCGGCCGCTAATGTGAAAAGCAGCCCACGCTGTAAAATCATTAAATAAGCGCAGCCACTATTGTTAAAGCGGACCGCGCTGTAATTTAAATAAATACATTAGTAAAAGCGTGAGGCGTGCTACGATGTTGTGGGTGGAATAGGGGAATATCATTAAAGAAAATAGTGCTCACCGACTTATAAAGCAGACCGTGTAAAAACACAAGTAAAAAGTCCAGTTGTTATGGGAGGTTGCAAATGCAAACATGGCGGTACCAAGGAGGGACTATTACGCCTATTCACAAATGAAAAGCAATGATTTCGCAAGGACAGTAACAGGAGCCAATTGACAAGATGGGTGGGACATAGGCGGAGCTTCTATGCCATACCTCAATACAGCATACCTCGCAGAGGAGCAGATGCGCTGCCCAGGCTCGACCTAAAAATGAGGTTGTCACCGATGTCCAGGGGTGATTTCACACCCCATTATGAACATTGGCTGCTTAATACCTCCAAAGACAAGCTTGAAAGTCAGTTTGAGCAGTGGTTTGCAGCCTGTCTTTCCTGCCACCACGAGGTTTCGCCTCACCGGGTGACCATGTGAAGGGAACCAAAATCGTGTGACACACAGTGACACCGTGTGAGTTGGCGGATCAAAATGGTGTGACACATAGTGGCACCATGTGAGTTGGCGGGTCTGGTCTCTCCCTTTCACAGTTCTTTCGGTCTTCTGAAGGTTTATCCTGCCTGGCCTAAAAACTGATATCACAGCAACAGCACCCACCGGAACCCCACAGTATCTGGGCCTGGAGGAACTGGACCTCCCTCAATAGACAGGTCTACCACTCTCAGTGGGCAACGTCACTCAGTGTCAGCAGCAACCCTTTTTCTCGTCTTGGGCTTTCCAGACCTGGAGTTCACATGGTGACACCATGTATCACATGGTATTGGCTCCCTTCACACGGTCAACCAGTGAAGAACCAATATTATACGGTCGAACCAATATTTTACGGTAGAAGGGCAATCACACTGAAAATCCTTGTCAGGGTGGGTTCCCAGTGTGTCTTTGGAGGCTCTGCACAGCTGATATCTATTACGGGTTTTGAAAACACCACACGACATGGGGGTTGGGTGGGGTGGGTTTAGGACACAGCAAGCTTTTGTTTTTTTAAATGGGGGGTTGGTGGGAGGAGGGGGCAGAAGTGTTTCTCTGGCAGTTCATGGCATGAAGCCCACCCCCCTCCGAGGAACCATCCCCGCCTCTCACACAGTGAAAACGTTTTTGAAGTTAACAGATCTGGTGTTCTTGTGGGAACCTAAGGTATTCAGGGTTTTTATAGTCTTTGTTTGCTTACACTGAAATGATCCAAACAAAATACATGAAAGCATTGATATGAGGGGTAAAAGCCCAAGTCATGGATCTGTATGTGGATGACATGAAGTGAGGTGGTCACACTGTCACTTGAGATGCAGACTTCATAGGGAGATCTGGACGGGCCCTCAATTTTAAGACCAGGGCTAGTAAATCCTCTCAGCTTCTCTGTTGACCCTTAGGGTCCAAGTCTGTACCAACGAGTCCAAAGCCCGAGTATTTTCTCTACCCGCTCACCTCTGTAGCAAGCATCTTAGCACAAAGGCCTGTCCGCCGAGAGGCTAGCAGGGCGTGACGCCATCTTGGGCAGCTTCCCCTCCACCACTGACCCTCTAGACGGATACCAAGGCCACATGGTCCCCGCTAAGGGCGCACAATGATTCCCCCTAATATCACACAAGGTACGTCACAGCTCTCCGGCTGCCTGCTGGACACGAGGACAGTCGGCAGCTTCCCGTACGTCTGACATGGCTGTGGGATCAGGTCCCTTCAACCACGAACACAGCTCGGAGATCGTGCCAACGAGTCTGGCAGCGCCAGCAAAGAGCTCTCGGGGAGCCAGAAATCTGTGCTCCAGGCAGACGCTTAAAAGCGCCATCACTAAATAGCGCTGCTCGGATTTCAGCGGCTTCCTCATCCCTCGCGAAATGTCTCTCTCTATTTGTCTCTGGCTCACCGCACTGCCCAGGAACATTCCGGGGAGTTCAAGCTGGGCACGTGTTCTCAATTAGAGCCCGATATCTTATATGGTGAGGACCCTGACCGGCAGCAGCCGAAATACTGGCTGAGCGGCGGGCGAGGCCCGCTTCCTCTACCGAACGGAGTCCAGGATTTAGAATAAACGAAGTACGATCAACTGTTGAATGAAAAAAACAAAAAAAAAGTGTACCTCTGTTTAAAAAAATGAACAAAAAAAAAACCAATAGCCTTAAAAGCTATTTTGAAGATTAAACTTTCAGCTAATTGGGGTTATCACCAGTGTGTTCTTCAAGTGGATGTGCTGTTCACCAGGACTTCCCTGCTCTTTGTAAGGGCTGGTGTTCTATACTTACACTGGTGTGTGACGCAGCATAAAAGAGCATTGGCTACCTCTCCATGAGCAGAGTTGCTCTTTAGTCTTGCCGTTGCACCAGGGTGGTTCCTTTAAACTTCTAAAGACTGCTGTGACAAGGTTGTGTATGAAACGCAGAGGGAATCGAAGGGTGCCTGTCTTGTTAATATTTGTGACTCCAAAATGTTTATAATTCTAATGACAGCAAGAAATCTCAGAAATAGTGTTGGGATTGGACTATCCCCTGCATGGTGTCCTGTCGTTTTCCCAGGCCCTGAGTGCCCAATTGCTAGTACCAGTTATCCTGGTGTGATTTGGACCTGTGAGTCACGCTGATCTAGTGGGTGCACAGGGGCCTCGGCCTGCCCCCTTTTTAAATAAATAAGGTCCTGGACTTGTCCTGTGACCTAGAGGGGTGCATCAAGTGTACCCTCATTGACAGACAGTCAACTTCTGTGCCTGTCATGGGTTTAGCACATGTACTGGTGCTGGCAGCGTACCGTGTTTTGTGAATCTTCAGTCGTGACCAGACTTTTTTCATCTATGTCACTAGAGAGGAGGCCTTCCAGCCCACTCATGTAAAGTTACTTACTCTATTCATAGCGCTAACATCACAAGTGTATCTTGTGCGTGTTTGTGTATGTAGCCTGTGTGGTACACAAATGGTGTGTAAGTGAGTTAGTGTAAAGGAGGCCTCTGGAATCCTTTTTTGATGCCCCTGGCTTCACCTTTTATTCAAGATGGAGGTGAAGTTAGTTTCCCAGACAGGGGAAGTGTTGCAGACATTCCTGAAGTTGGAGGGAAGAGTCTTGATCCTAGACACTGAAGTAAAGCAAGAGGAGACAAGGCTCTTTAGAAATTCAGTTAGGCCTTTTGTTAGGCAAGGAGCTGCTGATTACTCTCCATGGGACTGCTATTTGGTGGATGGTAGAAGTGAAGATTGAGACTGCAGACTCTGTTGTGCAAGGTGAAGGGAACCATTTCACTAATTACACTTTCAGTTGGCTGATGGCAACCAGGTGCAGCACCTTTACACATCCTGATGCCTCTGTCATGGGTCCCCCAGGCTGGCGACTACCTTGCTGTGAGGAGCATCACTCCATACAAAAGCTGTGTCTGGACAGCAGCCTGGAAAGAACACTTGAAAGAAGAATCACCCCAAATCCAGTTCTGATAGTGGAGACAAAGGATACACATCTCCTGACTGCTGCTACTGTGTAGAAATGGGACCCACTACTCAACCTGTTGATACAGATTCAAGTCCTCTGTGGCCAAGGAAGGGAGTGCTCCACAGAGTACTTAGAGGGCTGGTGTGGAACAAGAGCTGGTGTCTGTCTCACAGCCATCTTCCCAGACGTGAGAGGATATCACCTGAGTCTGACCGCTTTCTGGAAGAGCTGTATACCTGTCCTGAAGTGCCTAGAAGCCAGCCTTACTGCTGATACAGGGAAGAAGCCTATCAAATCTACAGGTAGAGTGACTGTCCAAGAAAAACAAGGTACAGTGAGTCCATGGTGATGGTAAGACTTCCAGAAGAGGAGTACTGCAGAGAGCGACTTGTATAGCCTGATGCCCAGGTGCGGTCGGCACAGGTAAGAGCGGCGGGGCAGGGCGCTCGCCGCATCGCCAACTCGACGAAGTGGCGAGTGCAAGGTAAGTGGTTTTATTTATTTTTTAATTTAATTTTACCTATTCCGTCATCTGTTGACTCCCCCACCCCCCCAGCCCCACCACCCCCCCCCCACCGCCCGCCGCTCTTACCTGTGCCGGCCACGCTTGCAGGTGCCTGTGGGCATACATTCTTTCAGGAAGTGGCTCCTGGCAGGAACTGCTAAGACTCATCCTGAGATTGCTCAAGCCCTGCCGGGCTGCGATCTAAGACCATCTCAGCCTCTGCTTAGCCATAATTCCCAAAAGAAGATTGGCCTGTGGGCAGCCATATTGCCAGGCAGATCATCTTGTGCATGCCATACTGCCCAGACGAAGATCAGCCTGTGCATTAGCATACATTTTTTTAAATTACTAACAATTATTCCAACAATCCTTGTGCCTAAAATTAATGTTTCAATCAAAACAGATTAAAATTCTGAAAAAACAATATTTATTACAAATATATTACTGAAAACGATATTAATTAAAGCAATAATTTTAAAAACTATATTACTTACCCAAAAATTATATTCTTGACTACGATATTCTATACCACAATATTTTTGCATCACGATATTTTTTTCCAATATGATGCATTCCGATATTTTGAACTCTACATTTTGTCCGAACATCTCCTAGCCTCTACCTACCAGGGTCTGATAATGAGCTGCAGTTATATCGGAGGAACACAAACACTAAACCTTCTCCACCCTACATGACACGATTCAACCATCCTAACAATTCACGCATCCAGTTACCTAAATGCTTACTACTATATGGACGTTTGATTATAGGAGATGAGGTCCACCTCTATTGGCTGGAAAAAAATGGGGACTCTAATATAGTCCATCCCTGCAGATCCTGATGCACACATAATACTCTACCGCTAATCACAAGTAGAATGACAGTAACACACGCTCGTTCACTTAAGCAATACCAGCTGGACGACTACCCATAGCAATTGAGATTCGTAGCTGGCAGCTCGCAAAATGGAGGACTCTAGCAGTAGGTCCCTGAAGATCCCAATCAACATTTAAATTCTTCCTCTCTCTACCACTAACCATACGTACGTAGGAAAACCGCTACATACGTCCACCAGGCAAATATTTGTTCCCCACTCTTTGTCAAATTAATTTTTAGTTGTATTTTTGTATCAGTAAGCTAATTCTGCATTGATTGCAGGCTACAATGGAAGCAAATCTGCACCCCAAAATTTTGAAACCCCAAAAGTGACCTCATTCGGTTTTTCACCAGTTTACTGGATCAGAGACAGTGTTAAACCTTAATTTCATGTTTTAACTACGTGCTGCAGAGACTGTAGAGAAAGGATGTACGCATGGAGGAAAACAGAAGTGAGTGACAGAGATGGCATCCATTTTGTCTATAATGGTGCCTAATAGGGAAATGTGGCATAACTAAAAAAACATTAATAAATACACCTCTAAACGTCATACGAATTTCGTTTTACGTGCAATTATGTTAATTCAGTTTGTATATGTAAAATAAAGTGTGAAAAGGATTATTAATTGCCATTATTAATGCACAAATATAAACCTGGAAAAACTATTCCACACTATGATCTATTGAACTTAAAAAAACCTATGTCCACAGTCCAGGCACATTTCAACATCTAATGATCTGAGAAAAAGAACATAAAATGAACAGCAATGGTCCATGCAGGTATGCGAGGTGGGGCGGGGGGGGATGTCAACAGACGGAATAGGATTTATTTATTTTTCCCTTTTCTGTCATCTGTCGACTTCCCCCCCCTTCCGCCCGCCCCACCGCGCTTACCTGCGCGGACTGCCAATGAAAATGAACAGTTTTCACCTGAAGAAACCCTCTTGTTCTTCTCCCATTGCCCATCCAGCACCCTCCCCACCAAGACCTCCTGCCTCGTGCCTTGATACCACTTATCGCATTTAACTTACATGCCCTGGGTACATTTCGTACCATATACTAGGGACTTATAAGTAAGTTAAATATACCAATTAGTAGTGTACCAATTTCATCATGTTGGAAGGGGGAGAACAGGCACTTTACCCCTGGCTAACAGGGGTAAAGTGCAGAGAGTTCTAGAGTCAGCAAAAGCATAGGGTCCACCAAGAGGTGAAAAATCAGGGGACCACGAAGAAAAGATGGATTTCTTGCACAGGCCGCCCCCAGCCAAGAGCTAGGATAGATTTATCAACCCATGATGGGCTCCCCTGCTCTGGTGATAGAATGTGGACAATGCGCCGCCTTTGCAGTGTCACTAGTCTATTCTATGCCCCTCTGAGCCTACCTATACACCACTGCCAACTTCTTCACTTGCTACGAACCCTGTCCATGGGAAACCCTTCTCTTCACCTGCAGACCCAAAGTGAGGACCAGCTCTGTCCATAAGGCAAGCCACCAACTGGCAGCTGTCAGTATCAGGAACCAGGTTCCTGGCCATTCACTGCCAGGTGAAGCAATTAACCCTAGCTCACTCACAGGTGCATCCCAGTAGGTGGACAGTACCACCATGGCAAACAGGGTGATGTGGCCCATTCTGTCCCCAAGGTCAGACGTATGTCCCCAAGTGAGGACCAGATCTGTCCATAAGGCAAGCCACCAACTGGCAGCTGTCAGTATCAGGAACCAGGTTCCTGGCCATTCACTGCCAGGTGAAGGCTCCAACCTCTTTTACACCATCACTGCAGAAGATGGCACTATAGGTGCTGCATTCCAATAGTGACATTTAACTTACAGGCCGGGTTCATTTTATACCATTTACTGGGGACTGATATGTAAGTTAAAATATACCATTTAGTAGTATATCAAGGCACTTTAGGATTAATTAGCAGGGTAAAGGTGCACAGAGTTCTAAAGCCAGCAAAAATGAGTGCCTAGCAGAAGGTGACAAATCAGAGTTGGACATGCAGAAAAGGTTGATTTTGTACAATAACGCATCCTCTGCACCTCTACTCCACAAGCACCATCTTCTGTTAGTTTGCTCTCAGGGTCTTGTTCAGGCCTCACATGGTTGAGTTTCAGACAGCGGCAGAGCCCCAGGGCCATCTGCCTCCCTCCCCTGTCTAGGCTCCGCTGAGCTGCTCACCTCATTGTTGGTCTCCTCTGCTGGATAAGGGCCATATGTCCTTTGGCGACCCCCGCCATCCAGCAGCGCATCCCATGCACAGGCATCAGACTGTGCCATGCTTTGCAGCCAACTCGCATGGGTCAGTCACCCCCCAATGCCCAATTCCTGACCAGCCCAGGGCGCTCCACAACTCCCAACTCCAGGCTTCAGGTCAGTCAAGACATCCCCAATGCAGGGGTGTCTGTCACGGCTTCTGCACTTCTGATTAATTTGGTGTTCTCCGACAAGGTACGAGAGTGGAGGCAGAGTATGATCGTTCACTCTGCCATCTCGACCGTGCCCCATCGACCCCCTCTCTTATTTGACATACCCACTCAAGCCAACACACTTCCAGTGGACACCCATTTGTTGCAGCCAGCACTCTATGGGAGTGAAAGCAACTTAGAAACTTCCAGGAATATAGAGAGGTAAGTAGGGCCAACAGTCTACCAACTCACACTGGCACTTCTCCCTCTTACACCCTTGACTCACCACATCAATAATAACTGCATAATTGCATCTCAAGATAAGAGCACCTCTCCAGTCACTCATGCACGACACAAAAACCCTTCCCATATAGGCTCCCAACAGACAGCACTATTTCAAGTGCTGTCTCCTAGTATCCCAGAAAGTTGCTTCAGTGCCCCACATAGGGATATGAAGAGCGGAATGACTACCACAATTAATCAACCATTAAGTATTGTTAGAACATGGATCTTGTCAATGATAAAAGCCAGATAACTATTTGCCAGACTCGCCTGTAAGGAGAGCAGAGACCCAACTAGAGTAACAGAGGTAAAAGCTCTACTAGTGCCTGGATTGCTCGTTCTGACTCACATGTGAATTAATTGCCAGGTATGTTGAATAAGATGCGGTGCTTTTGCAAGTTGAGACTATAGAAGTACAGCAGATGTAATAGGAACCAGCCCACAGCCTGCAACGTTTACTTAGAACTGTAGGTTATCACTGATTGAAACAGAATTTCAAATCTGTGTATCTAGACATGAAGGGCTTGTAACTGAGGCAGGGTCCATTTTTATCATATAAGACCCCCACAGGCCTGCTCGGCCCACACCTGAAGTATGAACCCCTTACATAGGCCCTGCCAGCCTAATTTGTAGGCCATGTTAAATTGACCTGAGGGTCCGGTTTTACCATATAACAAATGCCCTGGGCCATACTAGTCACTCAGTCAGTATGAACCCCTAGGTAGGCCCTGCGGTCTCTCTGCAGGCCTTTTGTTAAATTGACCAGAGTTCTGCCATTTTTCTGAACAGCAGGCTCTAAGCCTGTCTGACTAAAAATCTCAGCCAGCTTCTCTCTGCGAGGCTCTTCTGCTCCAGGCTGGATAGCCCCCACCCTACCCGTGTGTCTCAAAATTCACTGTCCCTTCCTCTGTCCTGTCGACAAATAGCACACCACATCCTGGGTCTGAACATGAGAATAGAGAACTTTCCACCACAAAGACGTCAGGCCGGGGTGATGAATGTGGCAACCAGGATATTGCTATATATTTTGTTCCTTACATTACATATTTTCTGCCGTGACGTAGGTAGGACTGACGTTAGAATAAGCACTTCTGCTTCAGTTCCCAGCACTAAAAGGTATAAAAGACGAGTCCACGGAGTTCTCGTCGGACTACCCCACCCGTCTGTTGGTAGGATGGCAGGCGGGTGTGGGTTTTCCCCAAGAGCTCTTGTTTTATTTTAAACTGTATTATTTTATTTGAAATATACTCTGCATTTATCTGTTTGATATATACTTTGTCATATGAAATGCCTTATTTTTCTATGTTGTCTTTAATTCTAATTTTCTCCCTTTTATAATTAAAATGCTTATATTGTGATTGCAGGGTTGCTTTCTTTTAGGTTTAAACGTGAGTATGCTCTGCATTTTAGAGCAAATAAGTGGTGCACTCTGAGAACATTTTCCTTGATTTAAAATATGTTTTTCATAGTGCATTTATAAATGTGTCTTTGAGGTTTTCTGAAGTGTCTCTCTTCAAACGATTTCAATGCCTTCTGAGTCCTATTGAGAATTATGTAATAATGCCTTCTGTTTGGTAAGACTCTCTATAAATGCGAGGACACTATATTTTGTATTCTGTATTTTAAATGCCTTTTTCTTGAAGTTGCACCTTCTAAATAAATCTGTTAAACCTTTTGGCTTGGTTTCCATGGCTCACACATCTGTTTCCTTCATTTTAGTATGAGCGTTCCTGCGCACCCTGCCTCAAGTTAAGCTGCCCTTTTGTCCCTAAACCACTCCCTCGAACAGCTGGCAAGGGTGCCCCCTAGCCCCCCCAAGCCCCCTAAAACGCTCCCTCCAACATCACACAGCACCAAGTTGTAATGAGCCACTGTGGTCCCCACGATTGGGAGAATATCTGATGTAGGTGTTCAGGGCCTCACAATCTCAGCCTAGGGTAGATACTTGAGCTGTCTATAAGCATGAGGTAGGTAGAGAGTGCTGGGAGACAGGGGTCATAGTATTGTTAGGCTCCATACATGAGGAAGGCTAGGCCTGTTTCAATCACTAATGCTTGTGAGGATCCTCACGACTCTACCCTTCTCTGGGACTGGCCTTGTCATGGTCTTTCGATGTGGGGGACACCTTGTCCCTGAAATGAAGCCCAAACGCACACCATCTGTTCACTCACTGTAGAACGTTTGTCTGACACAGGCCTTAGGTCCAGCCTTAGGTCGACTTGTACAAAGCATTTTTACGGTCACACACGACCTGATTCATAGAATTGGTCCGTTTGCAATTGCAAAAATGCCTTTTCTTACATACAAACCACAAATTGCAATTTGTTAACAAGTTACCAAATGGTAGTATGGGGTTGCGACCCAATACCAATTCTGTATTTGGAAGGGGTGTGTTTAGGGCGTCCCTTGCAAATACTGAATCACAGTGTTATGTATTAATTTTTGTGACCTTAATCCAGGCTCAAAACAATAATATTTTACTACCTCCTAGAAAGAGGTGGTAAGCCATTCGCAATGGAAAGGTGTTCCCACGGCACCCCTTTCCCTTTGTAAATGGTGAGAAAACTATTTTTGAAGATGAACCACTGCCTTCTCTTAAAAAATTTAGTTTCACTTTTCTTTTTTTTTTAACGCATCCCGTTTTTCTTTAAGGAAAACTGCACTTCAAAAAATTGTTTTATTTAAAAACAATCACAGACATGATGGTATGACCTCAGCAGGCCACCGTCCCTGTGATGGCTGTGATTCCTAGTGGGTCACAATTTGCAACCTACCTCATTAATATTCCTGAATTAGGTCGAATTGCAACTAACTATGAATCAGCAATTTGCAAACCGAACTATTAATTTATAGGTCAGTTCGCAAATTACAACAGTGGTTGCAAAAATAATGAACGCTAATTGCGACTAGAATTTTGTTAACAATTCTTAGTAAATCTGGCTCTAAATTCTTTCATTCAGCCGCCCATTTGTAAAGCAACTTCGGGTCTTTTCACTGGAAATTGGTTTAGACAAGCACAATCAAAAACATTTCCAGGAAAATGAAATACAGAAAAAGGATGTGAATGCCATATTTTAGAGGACTGTTTTCTGTCTGAAAACAGTGTATCCAGAATGAACAGAAAGGGATTGTGCATAACAGAAGAGATTCTAAGACCCAGATGAAGTGAAAAGGAGAAAGAACTGTGAGAAGAGTTCAGAAAAAGAGACATGAAGAAGGGATCAAGAGAAAGGATTGGAGGAGTTTACAAGAAGAGACGAGCAGAAAGGATGAGCAGACAGGACCGTTAGAAAGTATTGGGGGAAAAAGGATGGGTGAAGCTATTGGTGACGAGCTGGGGACTGGTATGCAGGTAGGTGTTCATGGGAGGTGATTGGTAGAAGGGTGACAGAGAAGGACTTGGGAGAGGGCAATCTCAGAATAGCTTATAAGAAGGTATTGTGCAAAAGGACTGTCAGGTGGCACTGGAAGAGAGGAATGGGAGAAGGGACAGAAAAACAGGAGCAGAAAAAGGGTCCAGGAAAAGGTACTGTCATAAGACACTTGGCTTGGAGAAGAGATCAGTGAAAGGGACATGGAAAGGGGACCGGGAGAAGGGCTTGGGAGAATGGACCAGAGAAGGGACGTGGACATGGGAGATCGGAGCAGACGAAGGCATTATACAGAATGATCAGGCGGAAGGTGTTAGGAAAAGATACTTAGAAGAAAGGATCAGTGGATGTAGGGTCTGAAGCAGGATTCTAGTGAGAAGCGACAATAAGACGGGTTGAAGTGAAGGTACTCGAACAAGGAACTGGGAAGAGGGACCAGGAGAAGCGAGAGAGATAAGCAACTTCGAGAAAGGAGCAACGGAAGTGATCAAGAAAAAATACCAGGAAAATGGAGCTGAAGAAACCAGACAGTAGTTACGTGAGCATACTTGTGGAGGGGGTGCTCCCATCAAGAGTCAGTCAGTGCAATGCAGCTGTGTTGCTGTGTGCTGAGGGAGTGACATTCCCCCTGAGGGTAGACTGGCACACAGCTTTAGCTGGGGCGCTCTATGCTGGGGGTTGAGGGCCAAGGGTTCCTTGATAAGGATGTAGACATCAGTGGATGTGTGGTGCTGTGGTGGATAGGGGTCCGTCAATATGGGAGCAGACAGGGGTCGATGCAGTCCTGTATACAGAGGGGTCTTCAACAAGGAAAGATACAGCAGATTGGTATATGTGGTGCTGTGTGCTGAGGGGTTCTTCAGTGAAGAAGCAGACAGTGGTAGAGGTAGATGTGGTTCTAGATACTGAGGTTCGTCAATAAGGACGTAGAAAACGATAGCTGTGGTGCTGTGTACTGGGGGTCCCTGAACGCGGAAGCAGACAGCGATAGATGCAGTGCTGTATGCTGCTGGGTCACCCCTCTGAGAGTATAGATGGTGAGCGGTCTCCCCAGTGCGGCGCGAGCGGTCTCCTCAGTGCGGCGCGAGCAGACGGCGCGAGCGGTCTCCCCAGTGCGGCGCGAGCGGTCTCCAGAGCGGTGCTGGACGCTGTGGGTTCCTCTTCAGAAAGCAGTCACTCCTAGCTGTGTGCTGAGTGGTCAGCCAACAGTGATGAATAGTAGTGCTTGTGGTTCGGACCTGTAAGTATTGAGGAATGAATGTTGTGGAGCGCGCGACTTGGATTCCCCAGCAGAGGGTCCCGCGTGCCCTCCTCCATTAGCTGTAAGGTGATCCGCCGTTAGCCTCCATGTTATGACGGAAGCAGACAAGCCCACGCACTCCTGGCATTTGACGAACCCGGGAATATCCCCACTAATGCGAGCAGACACAATTGTTTGGAAAACACTCTGACGAAAGCGACGCACAATTAGAAGTGAAGTGAACAGGCAAAAACTGCCGCCATCTGTCATTGCAGGGGGAGCGAGCCGGTGCTGTGCCCTCGCTTTGGCCTGGCCTCACGTCTCTTCGACGACCATGCCACGTTTCCTTGATTGTATATTGGTAATTGTAAATTGTTTTTATATAGCACTAACTATCCCTGACGAGGCTGCTTGGTGAAGGCTGGTAGTAAGGTGTAACAGTGCGGCCTGGTAGTGTTGTGGCCCTGTCTGGGCCAGGGATGTGGGCAGGGCCGGACTGGCTACCGGGCGTTTTGGCATGCTGCCGAGCTGGGGGCTGATTTCGTTGATTGGGACCTGCGTGTGCTGAACGAAATTCGTTTTGCTTTGTTTATTTCGTAGCACACGCAGGTCTCCATCAACGAAATTAGCCCCCACGGCAGTGACATCAGCCCCCAGCTCGGCAGCATTCCAAAACGCCCGGTAGCCAGTCCGGCCCTGGATGTGGGACAAGTGGTGTGAGGTTGCAGTGTGGTTTAATTATGAATCTCTGTAGGTGAGAGAGTTATGATGAGGCCTGGATCTCTGGTTCAGCGGGGATGCGTCGTAGTGAGCAGCTTTAAGCTGTGAACTTATCGTAAAGCTAAGGGGTGAGGCCTAGTGCAAATCACTGGTGAATCTTAGCAGAATGGCCTTGTGGTGCAGCATATAGCGAGAGATGAGGCCCAGTGGTGTGAGAAGTCTTCAGATTTAGGATTGCCTATTAAATTATGACAAGTTTTTGTTAATCAGCTGGTCCTTTAGAAGTGTCCGCCGGGCAGGTAAAGGATTGATTTCTGACCCAATTCTGCTTTACTCCAAACACATCATGACCCCCAATCCATCAAGCGTCTATCACTGTCCTAGGTTAGTCAGTCAATTCCAGGTTTAAACTCTGTGGCATATGTACAAGCCCCTATTGCCACCACAATGTCACTTTTATCGACGTTGTGGTGGCGATAGGGGCTTAGCCTTATTTAAGAGGCAGCGTTATGCCACTTAACGTGGCTTAACGCTGCCTTGTAAATAAGGCCCCCTTTCACGCTATCGTTAGCGTGAAAGGGGAGGGCATTGAGTGTTGCGGTGTGCGTTCTACCACAGCACCCATTGCTTTTGATGCTGCCCCCTATGTACAAGGGCAGTGTACATAGGAGGCAGCTCCAAATCTAAGACCAGGTAAAACCTGGTCTTAAGTTGGCGAAACGAGGAGAAATGCATTATTTCTCCTCGTTTTTGCTTTTTCCTGTTTGCTGCCTTGTGCAGCACACATGGAAAAAGCAAAATGCCATGGATTGTTTATGTACAGGAAGGTCTCCCTTCCTGTACATAAACAATCTTTAAAAAAAATGCAATTTTGTCACTTTCATGTGTGCTGCATTAACCGCTTAACCGCGGCGGCAATTCCGCCGCGGTGCGGCAGTTTAGCGGAGTGGGCGGGGCCGCGTCGGCCAACGGACGTTCGCAGCACTACAGAGGTAGTGCTCGCGACGGCCGTTGTCCGACAGACGCACGCAACGGGTTAAGCAGCACACATGAAAGTGACAAACTGGCATTTCAGGATTGTTTATGTACAGGAAGGGACACCTTCCTACACATAAACAATCCTCCCCTGCCCGCGGCGCAGACACCCTTGCAAGGGTGTCTGCGTTGGCGCTACATTGCTAAGTGTAGCGACATCGCAGGGGGAAACGCAAGGCTGCACCATATCATTGTAAATATGGTGCAGCTTTGCGTTTCAGAAGTGGCGGAGTGAGGCGTTAAGCCATGACGGCTAACGCCTCACTCCGCCACTTCCTTGAACATATCCCCCTCAAAATCATAATCCAGCGAAAATTCCAACTGGTTTCTACTAGAGCCAGTTGCAATTACAACGAGCTAACAATTAATATTTGAAACATTTTATGTGTGCATGTGTAGAAAAATAGTTGTTTGCCGTTGTGATCGTACGAGAAACTTTTCTGCATATTGCAGGCAGTAAAATACTTTAACCGAGTCACAAAATAATCCAAGGACGGAATATATTATTAGCATTCGAGAATTACGAGTATATGAAGGCATCTGTGTGTTTTTCTAAGCTGATGTATTGTTCTGTTTTAGTGCTGGCTAAGGAATGGTTTGCTCTTGTTAGTTCTACGAACGCTAAACTGGATGGTAAAGCCCAGCACAATGGGAAATTGTGCTACTGGGTTTTATGGCTCAGTTTAGCTCAAAAGGTTTTATTATTCCAAGAGACTTGCTGTCCCAGATTTGCCTCTTAAAAAATATAGTAACCTTAGTTAAAATAGCACCAGTAATTTACAACGGTCTGATGTCACATACTAAACAAGCGCTATGTGAAATAATTTACTTGTACAGCTAAATTGAAGTGGTGGTTTGAAGAAAAATTAATGCAACTTCTTAAATATTATTAAAATAATTTTAGGTAGTCGTCTGAAAATTTAAGAGTAGTGGAAATAGTGGATGTGGTACAAAGACCAATCAACACTTTTTTCTGCTCTCTTTCCATTGAAAGCCTCACACGAAAAGGCGCTCAAATCTCTGGAATGGCTTCATATAATGGCGATAATGCGCAAGGTGGGCTTTGGCCCATCGTTTTTGAAGTGGGTGGACCTGCTCTATAGGGACCCCATGGTACACAAGATAGTTAATGGCACATCCTCAGCTGAGTTCAGCCTGGGCAGGGTCACGCGGCAGGGATGTCTGCTGTCCCCTCCTGCAGTGGCGTAGCAAGGGGAGGGTAGGTCACCCCTGGCGACACGAGTTTTGGGGGCGGTGGCTTTCCCCCTGCTCTTACCTGCGGCAGTCGCGGGGCGGTGGCCACAAGAATCGCCAGCACCCCCCTCTTACATTCGGCCGCCGTTGGCGGCAAACGAAGGGGCCGCCACGGGCGGCCTAAGGCCTAGCTACGCCACTGCCCTCCTGTTATTTTCCGTGCCATTGAGCCTCTGGCAACTTGGCTACGTGGGAACGTACAGATCCGTGGACTCCGCAGGGCCCCCGGTTGGGATGAGATGATATCATTATCTGTAGATGACATTCTGTTATATTTAGTGGAACCGAGCCGATCCATCCCAACGGTTCTGCAGATCCTTGGAATCTTTGGCACATACTCTGGACTGCACATCAAGTGGCACAAATCAATAGTTTTCCCGTTAACTAACTGGAGACCCTGAGAGACATGGGGGTACCCCCTAAAGTGGGAAGAGGTTAGTTTTACATACCTTGGGATCTACGTGCCTGTTGATCAGGCTCTATATCTAAGCAAAAATCTAACTAAGATACTCATGAATTATAGGGCTGACATGGGCCGCAGGCGACGGCTGCACCAGTTGCTTTGCGCAGGGAGCCCTCTATAAAATGATCTACCTGCCTAAGTTCTTGTGTGCCCTGCAAAATTCCCGGTCTGAGGACAAGACGATGAGGCTGTTGTTGTGGAATGAGGGGGCGCTAAGGACTGCACTGTCCACATTAACTTAGAAGATGCAGGAGGGAGGTATTGCCCTTCTGAGCCCGTGGCTCTGCTACTGGGTTGCCATCCTTCTAGTGATCAATGACTGGGCTTTCTCTGGACAGAAGGAACCAGAGTTGCTGCCAGACAGACGGGCAATGGATCCAAGGGCTATTTCAACGGGCTGTATTAAGGGAGTGGAGCAAAATGGCCAATGGGCTCCACGGTCATGGTGGTCAAGATATGGAAAAAGGACACACAGCTCTTGGGATGGAGGAGCAGGCTGATGCTGGAAACCCACCTACAGGAGTTGGAGCCGCTGAAGGGACTGCAAGGCATGGAGGGCTACAGGAAGTGGGACCTAATGGGCATCTCCAAGGTGGGCAACATTTGGTGAGATGGAGCGATGGTGCAGTTCTGAGAGCTGGAGGACCAATATGATTTAGCGAGGAGTCAATATCTCAGATAACAACATTTAAAGTTTCTCATGCGGAGGTATGCTATTCAGTTGAGCATCTTAGAGGAGGAGACTCCACTTGAGTACAGGGTGCTGGGGGCCCCACTGACGAACCATGCAATTTACCAAATATACAATACGCTCCCAGCAATAGTGTCCCTGGGCTAAATAAGCTGAGAGACAGATGGGAACAAGATTTTGGCCAAATAGAGGACGATGGCTCGGGGGAAGCTTGTAGATACCCCCCGAGCGGTGGCCATACAGTTGGTTCAGCTAAAGATTCTCCACAGGGCCTATTACACGAGGACCAGGCTATTCCCAATAGACAGGTGCGAAAGTGATATATGCTTGAGGGGTTGTAAACAGAGGGGCTCCCTATTGTATACACTGTACACTCTACAGCTGGGAATGCTCGGTGTCTGGGGGACAGACATTAGGTAAATATATGCACATTTTCTGCAATGTAGTTCTCATTGTGACAAGACACAACATCACCAGATACTTGGGGGGACAGTGGCAGGACGGTTCCAACCGTCCAAGGGGGAAAATAATATGGACTAACGCATGAGGGCCAAGCAGCTGGTCTATAAGGCCTGGGGCTGCTCTAGTAATTTCAACAAAATATGGGGCCCATATAGGTGGGCGCATGAACAGGCAGAGGACTCGCAGTGAGTATAACATAGCCACGGGCTGAGATCATGAAAGGGGCTCATGGGGGCCACCGAGAGCTGGCCATTAGTGATGGTGAATAGCACAACTAATGTTTCTCTGCCTCAGTGTCTTCGAATGTGTATTGCTCCCAAACGTATCATGCACCCGACTTATAAGCCTCAAGTTTTATGTTCATAAGTAAAATTATTCTTTATTTGTACTGGGAACAATAAACATGTTTTTTTAAGAAGAGAGCTTTACACAGACAGTGGTACTTTCTAATGCCTCCTACTGTGTGCTCCTCATCCAAGTCCTTACGCTATGAGCATATACTCCACTACAGATATCGTTTACCAAGCCATGTTAAAACAAAAAGAACCTTTCCAAGATGGCATCTTCTCTGTATTACCCTTGCCTCTACCTATAATACAAAGGGAAGAAGCAATCATAAGACCGTCTTGATTTTTTTCCTGTCTTGTCGAGAGTTGTAATATTTTTTATTTATACATTGACATTTTGTTTATTAATTTGAGCTTTTGTTCATTTTTTTAACCAAGGGATCTGCTCTATCACCCATTTTTCGGATTGCATGTTGCCTGCTCCAGCGAGCTTAGTATAACCTACATTTTTTTCTGCCTTGATCTTGGTTGTTTGCAGCTTTTAACTAGAGCTTTTATCCAAGAGGCTATTCACAAAGGCATTTTGGAGTATGTAGAGTGGTACTCTTTTAGGTACTCCTACAGGCCTTTATGAATTGACCTTAAAATATCTAAAATGGGAATATTTGGGGAGTATTTAAACACATTCAATCAATCAATCAACATTTGTAGAGGGCGGCAATGGCACCCCTAAGGGTATCTGGGATCTGTTACAAGGTCTCCGTCGAAAAGCCAGGTCTTGAGGAAACGGCGGGAAGAGGGAAGAAACTAGCAGAAAAAGGCAAAACAGAGGACAGAAAAATGAACGAGCAGAAAAGGCAAAACAGAGGGCAGAAAAGCTAACAGAACAAGGCAAAACAGAGGGCAGGAAAACGTGCAGAAAAAGGCAAAACAGCGGGCAGAAAAATTAGCAGACAAGGCAAAACAGAGCAGAAGAGGGCAAAACAGAGGGCAGAAAAATGACCAAAAAAGGCAAAACAGAGGGCAGAAAAAGGGAGCAGAAAAGGCAAAAAAGTGGTCAGAAAAATTAGCAGAAAAGGCAAAACAGGGGGCAGAAATATGAGGAAGAAAGGCAAAACAGAGCAAGAAGCGAGCAGAGGAGGCACAAACAGAGGGCAGCAGATAGACAGGCAGCAGAGGATACCGGACTGCGAGTAAGCTGAACAGGAGAACTGTCGCAGGCGGAGCTGGCACGAGGACCTGCAAATGAAAAAGATTGTGCCTTTTTTGCAATTTACTAAAAGGAAGTTGAACAATTCAAGTCTAATTCACAAAGGCAGTACAACTTAGCATACTCATAAATGATTTTATGAAATGGCCCCTACGTGTCCATCTTTTCTTGAAAATTTCAGTGGAGAAATACATGATTTACATCCTCCTGGTCCCGCACAAGCCTGACCTTGCAAAATCAAGATTCCCTACTTTGAGAGGGAAGCAAAACTTCACTGCAATGTTGCTGGCCAACAACAGGAAATTTGAGATGGTGGCTGCAGCCTTTGCTAGAGCGGGGTTTTCCTCAGCGTCAAATATGGAGAACTCTTGAAAACCAGCCCAAAAGCATCATGGTTGTGATTCCCCAAATACTACTTCTTCAAAGGAACAGGCTGGTGCACCTGGAGGTGCTCCCTAATACAGATGGTACAAAAGATGACTGAACCAGCAGTAACAGCATCTTTAAAAACCAGAGATCAGCCTCCTCACCCAGGGATCCTCGGGGTGTGTGTGTGTGGGGGGGGGGAGGGGTGGTATGGTCCAGTTATCATGTATGATCAGATTATGACGATGTGAGGGCCCATTTGTCTCATAGTACTGAGCTTTCAGAGCTCCTTCGGTATATTAGAGATAATTTATCCTTCCCTGGACCATCTCAACATGGGTAAGTGGAGACATTTTTCATACAATACCAAAAGAAGGAACCTGAATCTTTGCCCTTAGCTTGAATAGTTCAGACGGTGCAAGCATGTGAGTGGAGAGGGCTGGAAAGACAGTAGTTTACGAGATTTCTATCCAAGCATTATCCTTCAGAGTTTTGCTGATGAGTTCCTATCAGTCATCAAAGTTGATTCTCTGATGGCTGGGCTGTTGTCTGAGGGCACCAGGGCACAATTAAATCCAAAGGATGCCTCTCCTGCATATTTGGTAGATACGAGGGTGGAGGAAGCCATAAAGTATGCCTATTCAACTTCCAATTTTGTTATTAGGGCTAACACTTATACAACTCATGCAATCCAGTCTTTGCTTAATTGTTAACCGTATAGATGGATCATGGAATAGACTGTACCCTCTTAATGATGTAGCCTCAAGTCTTCTTCTTTTCCAATGTGTCTTTTGATTCACTATATGCAGCAAGCTTCAGGGTCATCCATCCCTGCCAGCAGGCACATTTGGATGCGCTCCTGGAAGGTAGATGTGGCACAAAGATCTCTGCTTCTGCACCTATCCTTTTCAAGGTCCAACATTTTTAGATCTCAGTTAGAGGAGTTAGGCAAGAATGGCAGACAATAAAACTGTAGACTCCTGTGGATAGGTTTGCGCCTTTTAGGTAAGAGAAGATTTTTGGCCCTGGAATGATACACAAGACATCGAAGCATCCCTTTTGAGGTAGGGTACTGCACCTGGGGACTCCTAATACCAACAAGCCCCAGTTCCAGCCTTCCATTTTTTCAACCACTGCAGTTCCTCTTAAGACATGACTATTCCAGCATTCGTCCAGATCTCTCAGTGGGAGGCAGGACGGGTGTTTTTGGAGACTTGGACATCAGACTCACACTTTTGAGCACTAGAGATGGTGGGAACTGAATATATAATACCTTTTCTGAACAGTCCAACAGAATCTTTCCTTAAAACTTCACATTTCAAAAGGAAGCAAAATAACCTTCTGAAAGGGCTCAGGACCTGTTTGACAAGCGATAAATAATTTCTTTTCCTTTAGAGAAACATCCAGGATTGTATTCTCTTCTGATTGTGACCCAGAAGGTGTCAGGGGATTTTGCCTTGTGTTAAATGGGTTAAATCATTTTATTTCCATTTGTTCATTCAAAATGGTGGTGCTTCAGATCTTTCTGCCTCTATTAAAGCCACCCTTAGGCCTTCTGGACACCTGTTTGCGAGCCTGCACACACCCAAAGTGTCAGAAGTGTAAGTGGTTTTGCATGTTTGGTCTGAATAACTAGTTCCTATCTCCCATTAAGCCTGGCTTCCACTCTGAACGTTTTTATAAAGTTGTGTGTGCCCCTGGTGGGTAATATTCATTGTCAGGAAATGCAGGTCTTTCCTTACTTGGAAGACTAGTTATTTGCCTCTTCTTCTTTCTCTAAGGGGCTCAAGGAAGTCCTGCAGGTCTGCAAGATTCTTCAGAATTTCTCCTAAACCTCAAGTCAGAGCTTCTTCGGACCCAAGCTCTAAAGTTCGTAGGCGCTATGTTTCATACTAACTTGGGGCAGGTTTTCTGCTGGAATTCTGGAAAGAGAGACTGGTTCTTCTTCTCTCATCTCTCCTTTCCAAGCAAGAGGCTTCTGTGAAGGAAGGATTGATGGTCCAGGGTTAATGGCCTTAACTCTAGTGGTGCTTTCTTGGGTCCAACTTCTTTTCCAGCCCCTGGAGCTCCATCTCTTTCACTTCTGGTAGCTGGTATCTCAGGAATACGAGACTCTGGTGCTTGTGTCTCCACAAGTGCATCTGAACTTGAAATAGTGTCTAATTCCTGAGGACCTGAACGTAAGTTCAAATTGGTCCCCCCCACCAGGCACTGGTGTGATGAAACTTGAGCGGGACTCCCTGCAAAGTACATGGAGGGCCCCTCATGCTCCAGACCCAGTCAGGAACTTTCAGCCAGGGGCCCGCCACCCATGCACAGTGCCGGAGGCCCCACCTGGAGCTCAGGCCCCCTGCACCATGGGGACTATTGATAGGCCACTGCCCCCAGATTGTCACACAAGCTGCCAAGGAAAAACTGGATTGGGTGGTGACCCTCTGTTGATTCTGGGCTTTTGAAATCAGGCAGAGAGAGAAATGTCATTCAATTCGAAAGAGCTGACAGCAGTACAGAATTTTTTTGCAGTCTGACCTCTTTCTAGTTCATCACCCGTTTCAAATCCGAACTGACAAGCAGTCAGTCAGATCATACATCAGCCATCAGGGAGGATCGACGGTGCCCTCTTTGCCCAGGTGTATCAGGAGATTTGCCTGTAGACCAAGAAGAATCTTTTTTCTCTGTCAGCAGCTTATCTTCCAGTGTGGGAGACTGGATCAGCGGATCAACGAAGTTGCATTTTCCCTCTGTAACACACTGTCTTAATGCAGCCCTGGTTATGAAAATATTGGAGCTGTTTTGGTGCCCGTGGCTAAATCACTTTGCCTCGCCAGAGAACACATTAGTTCTGATGTTTTCCAGGCTGCTACCCAACCCAAAGGCTTGCGATGCTCTCTCCATTCCCTGGCCTTCGATTCTTCTGTATGTGTTTCCTCATTTCCAGCTGATTCCCAAAGTCATAAAGAAAATTCAGGATGACCGTGCAGAAGGGATCTTGGTAGGTTCATGCCGGGTCAGGTATTTGTGGATTCCTCTTTTCCTACAGCTCTCAGACCACCCTTATTGGGTCCTTCCGATCCATCCTTCCCCTCTCAAAGCTCCATACCTTCCTCAAGCTTCCCTCAGTCGCCTTCAGCTGGGGAGCTAGATCTTGAGACGTCACATCTGGTGGCTTACACCTGTTCAACTGAAGTGGTGTCCCTCATCTCACAATCTAACCATTGTTCGATCCTGACGGTGTAACCCTATCACTCACATAATTTGCTGGTGTACTTCCAAAGGCCTTAATCCTTCCTCTTATGAACCTTTTAGGGTTTTACTATTTTGTGGGATGCTTTTTATTGGGGCTGCTGGTTTCCACTTTATGCATTCAATGGATGACTATTGAGGGATTCAAATGATCAAGAATTCAATCAATCTCGACCTCAGCCTCTTGACTCTTTTGAAGTTTTTTTCTTCAACTTCTAAGGATTCATTGTTCAGACTTGGGACTTACCTCTTGTCCTGAGGTGCATGAAGAATTCTCCATTTGAGGTCCTTTCAGCCAAAGTATTATTTTTGGTAGCCCTCTGTTCAGGTAGGCAAATTGGGGAAATTGGAGCTCTTGTGGTTTCGAAGCCGTTTTTGTGTTTTTTATAGAAAAGGTTGTCTTACATCCTGATGCAGCATGTTTGCCAAAGTTCCATCTTATTTTCATTATTCAGAAGATCTAGTATTATCAGTGTTTTTCCATCAGCAACACACTACGCAGGACTCACCACCCAACTCCTAAAGAGACTCAAGACGATACAGAACTCAGATGCCAGACTAATTCTCTGCCTCCCCAAATGGATCCACATCACCCCCCACCTCAGAAACGTCCACTGGCTCCCCATCCAGAAGAGGAACCAATTCAAGATGCTGATACACGCCTACAAGGCCCTCCACTACCAAGGACCAACATACATCAACCACCGCTTGAACTTCCACCAACCCTCCAGACACTTGCGCTCCACCTCCCTTGCCCAAACACACACTCGCCGCATCCACCAATGCAACAGTGTAGGACTCTCCTTCTACTACCTCGCTGCAAAGTCGTGGAATGACCTTTCCCTGCACCTCCGAACATCACACTCTCTCGTGAAATTCAGATGGGGACTCAAGACCTGGCTTTTCGAGTGATCCTAGCAAGAACCCAGCACCTTGATACCTTTGCGGGTGATTAGCCACAGTCTACAAATTCGAGTTGACTGATTGATTGATTGATTGATTGATTGATTGATCCCCTTCAATGGATGGAGAAATACGTTTACATATGCTTCACAGATCTCTTTCTATTTTTCTGATCTTTACTTCAAACTTTCAAGGAGTGAATTCAATTTGTGTTACCTTGGTGCTTCTGGTAGGAGACTTTGTCCTTAATACTCTACTCTTTCTCGTTGATTGCAGGTAGCCATCTCTATAGCTTATTCCTCTCAGGGATCTGAGCTTCCTGGTACTGTTCAATTAATGTCAACAAGAGAGATAGAAAATTCCTGGGCTGCCTTTCAAGGACATCAATCAAAGACATTTACAGTACTACATTACCAGACGTCACACGTTCATGCCCCTTTAACATCTTTAGGTGAGGGATCGTTGTCTGCAGATTTTTGTCCATAGGTGCTATATTCAGTTAGACAATAGATTGTGATTTATGTTTATTTTTATAAATGCATTCACAAGTGTTGGAATGGGTATTGTTTTCATTTGTTTTTTAACATTTTCTACAGTAATAACCAATGGATCGCATAAATTCTTCTCGCATGTTACATCATAGTGTAATGACTGGGATGGGGGATAAGGACAGGGAGGTAATGACCTGGGTACTTACCGGTAATGTTCATTAATCTGAGTCAAGGAGGTCTTCCTGGTCACATTCCTAAGTTCCCTCCCTCCTTCTGATGTAGAAGGGTATAGATTTCGATCATGGTCCTTCTCTAAAGCTATGTTACTTTCAGAGGATTCTGGTGACTGCATTCTCGCTTTGTATTATATGCCAAAATCAATTGATACAGGGAAAGGGCCATCAAAGGTTATTTTTGTTTCAGCATGGCTAGGAAAGCAGTGTCTGTGAGATGCAGTATTTGTTGTGGCATAAGGACTGTGATGAGGAAAGCCTGGAATCTGAGTAATTAAGATTAACTCTAGGTTCATTATTGTTTTCTGGGTCTGGGGCCGCACAAGGACACCGTGTGGGAGGGATTAGTACTCTAATTCAGTCAGTCATTCAGTCACTGGAGAGAAAGTCTATAAAATGGGACCTCCTCAATCCCTCCCACAGAGCACTCATTTGCATGAGAAAGACTCCATGGAATTGTTTGAACGAGGGTTGCTCGGTGGGCTGTGAGGACATGCACTATTGATATGCATTAATGAGGACGGTGGGCAGTGCTCTGAGCACAAGAGGCCCTGGTGGTGGATATAGTGAGTGCATTCCTCGTCACTCTGTGTCTCTTCTAAATCACTGCCACAGGTGCCACCCTAATGGTTTCATCATTTAGTGGCAAAACGTAAAGAAATATAGATGCCCAGTGGATGAACCCTGTTCTCACCCGTAGCTTCTAACAGTGGAGGCCGGCACAGTTCGGTGGTGGCAGGGCAGGGAAAGACGGGGGAAGCGAGTGCAAAAGAAAAAGAAAAAATGTACCTTCTCGCCGCGTATCTCCTCTGTAGTCCCTCGCTCCGGCCTGGAACAGGAAGCACACCCACGCTCCCCATAGCCAATCACAGCGCTGCAATGCAGAGTTGAGATTGGTCTGAGCACCGTGGTTCGGCGCTCAGACAGGCAGTGGGAACCTTGGCATGTACTCCACCCAGGCTGAAATACAGCCTGGGTGTGGAGAACATGCAAAGTGCGCATGAATGTTCGGCCGGCCACACATTCATGCGCACTTACAAAGTGTGCTCACCACTGCCCCTGCTCCTCTGTCAGCACAGCAGCCCCACCCCCTAAAAGTTGCAGCAGCAGGAACAAATAAAATTATAATAACGTCCAGTTATTATCATTTTTTCCCCGCTTATTACACTGCTAAAAAGCAGTGGGGCGATGCTCCCCCGCCTTAGCGGAGGAGCCACCACTGGATGCTAACTCCACACAGGGTTAGTACTACAGGCACTCACTCCACAGAGAGAAGATGTGGTAGATGCCCAATGGCTGAACCCTACTTTCACCCTGTAGTTAGTAACTCCTCGCAGCACTAGTATTGTAGGTACTCACTCCACAAATAGCAGGTGTAGAAGAGGTCCAATGGCTGCACCCTACTCCTTCCCTGTAGCTACTAACTCGGCACTGAGGTGGCACCATAGGTGCCCTTCCACTGAACCCCACTTTCACCCACAAAATACTAACTCCACACAGAACTAGTATTGTAGACACTATCTCCACAGAGAACAGATATGGAAGGTGCTCACAGGCTGAACCCTACTTATACTACCCTATAGTACCTACCTCCACACAGTTAGTACTATACGCACTCACTGCACAGAGGGTGGATGCGGTAGGTGGCTAGCAGCTGATCCCTGCACTGTCCCTGTAGTTACTAACTCCGCACAGAGCTGACACTGTAGGTGCCCCACCGCTGAACCCCGCTCCCACGTAGTAGATGATAACTCCACACAGAGCTAGTATTGAGGGCACCCACTCCACAAAGAACAGATGTGGAAGCTGTCAAAAGGCTGAACCCTACTTTCGCCCTGAATTTCCCAACTCCGCACAGAGCTTGCACTGTAGGCACTCACTCTACAGTCAGTAGATGTGGTAGGCACCCAATGGAGGAACCCTGCTCCATCCTTGTAGTTACTTACCCCGCACAGAGCTGGCACTGTCGGTCACCCCTCCACTGAACCCCGCTCTCACCGCAGCAGGCATAAACCAAGAGTTGGCACGGGGACCCTGGGAGCCTGGCAGGGGTAGGCTAAGCGCCCCCAGGGCCTGGAGCCGAACAGAGTCTTCACACTCCAAGGAAGGTGCCCAAGGGCCAGGAGCAGAGTCCCGGGCCAGAACCCCTTCAGTGTCACTATCGCTCATGAATTAATTTCCTCACGTCCCCCCAGGTCTGGGAAGAAGTCAGTTGCAAGTCTCAGCAGTCCTCTCGCTCGGCAGATCTCACCAAGGCAAGCGACGCCAACAAGTTGATAGGCTGTGGGTTTTTCATAACCTGCACCGAATTCCATCCGAAATATGCAGCTGTTGACGGAGACAGAAGCACATCTCGGTTCCACAGGAGAAAACTTGCTTTACAGTCCCCCGGAAAGAATCTGCTGTCCTCGAATGCAGCGAGAAGCCATCAATTCATGTTTCAAAAACAGCGCTCTGTTTGCTGCTCTTGGAAAGAAAGCGCTTGCATTTTTTGTTGGTCGGAGTCATCCAAGAATGAGAAATATTTCATTGTGTTTTGAGATTCACGACATTCCTTTTCCAACTAGGTGTACAGACATTCTTCTGGCAAAGCCTGGCAATTCCCACCGTAGATCTTCGTGTGGCTGCAGCATTCGCCCTCCATGTCCACGTTATAGGGACCCTGAAATACTCCATGGGCTAGTGGGCTTCCTTCAAAGGAAGGAATAAAGCAAGGGGGTGTTTAAAACCCCAGTGTCAGGGCATCCAAGCCCAGCCCAGAGCGATGCTGTGCTGCGATGCTACATCCCTTCACCTGCTGCAGCAGGCATGATGGAGACCTGCTGAAGTAAGGCCTGACTCTGCCCTTTTCTGCCTCTTGAACAAAACAACCTTTCAAGCTTCTTATTGCACCTAATAAAGGGCGTTTCACTTGCCTCAAACTTTACCGATCATTTCATTAACCAGAGCTCATACTTACTCCTTAGGTAGGGTGTCACTAGGAGTCGAGCAGTAAAAGGAGATGGTAATACTGGGTGGTTACCTGGTGGTATTACTACTACATTCACTGGCCGTTGCAAGTACAGAAACTCGTCCTTTTTCTGTCACACATTTGAAATGTGTGAGAGCAAAAAGGAAGTGCTAAGACTGCAGAAGTAACTGATGCGGTAATACCATAGAATAACGCCACACCTCTTAACGCTTGCGATCATGCAGAGTGGTGTTACTGCTGAAAACAAGGCAGCGAGACCACTCTGCACCACTTGTAATGATGGCCACGGTGCTGTGTTCGGAGCCTTTAAATTCTCGCTGCACAAGTTCGGATCTCAGCCTTGCAAGATCGGTGATATCAGCACTACGTGATATGAGTCTGCCAGTTACTGATGGGAGTCGCGTTGTGCCTTTGTACACACACCACACAAACAGTCGCCCACAACTAACCACTTTGCAGAAAATGGAATGTTGTATGCCTCAGTTGAGAGGGTAAAAAGCAATGCTCGTGTTTTAAAATTAATGTTTATATCTCTCTCATAAAATAGTGACCATTCCAGTCGACCAGTAACACGTTTCCTTGCTGATCCAACTGGTAGCAAATACAATTTGGACATACAATGAAATGCTATAAAGACAATTCCAGTTGATTCTTGAAGTTTCTTAAATCACTCAAGGTTGTACAGCACACTCACTCAGGCCAAGCATGCACAGAAGCCGCACGTCACTACATCGGTTTCATACCCATTTTTTACCAGTTGAGTTTCCCCTGTTTTTTCTGTTGCATACATACAGACCAGTGTCTATTCTGTGATCCTTATACAGCGCAGACCTATCTGAAAGGCAGCAGAGAGATCTACACGGTCAACAGAAGTGGACTGTTACTGCATCGTGATGTGTTCTTTAAAGGGCCCATCCGCTGAGTGATGTCACAACAATAGATCTCAAAACCCAAGCAGACGTCATCCAACAAAGCAACGCCCTGGGATACCTCTTGTCAGTGATTGTTAGAGATGCAAGACTGAGTAAAGAGAATTTGTTTTTAGGTCGAGCCTGGGCAGCGCATGCGCTGCTCTGCGAGGCCTGCTGTATTCTGGTGGGGACTTGAAGCTCCGCCCACTCTCCGCCCATATTTGTCATTGGCTTATGTCATTGTTCACTGTAAACTGTGGCAGTTCAATGGTCAATAGGCTTAGTAGTCCCTCCTTAGTACTGCCTTACCTCATTTTGTAATCTACCATGGTGACACCTCTGTTACGTGTGTTGTTACTCGGTAGGCTTTAATTACAGCCTCCGAGTAATATTTTCTCAAATAGCTTTGTCGTGCCTGCTATTGCAGGCAGGACACGCTCTCTCCTAACGCTTTAAAAAAAAAATTATAGCACGGGCACTGAACGCACTTGCAATGCAATAGGTCTATCATTTGCGAGAGTTTAAGCTATTGGCATTGTAAATGAAAATGCCTTTTATTTATCTGTTTTAAAAACAACACATAAATAAAAGGCATTGTCATTTACAATGCCAATAGCTCAAACTTTCGTAAATGCGAAACCTATTGCATTGCAAATGCTTGTTTTCTTTTCATCTGGATTGCCCCTTTGAAGATGTGTCTTTTCAGCTCTCTTCTACAATTTAGCAGATTTGGGGCGGTTCAGATGAACAGGGTTATGTGTTCCCTTCGTGTTCAGAGACAAATTTCCAGGTGTTTAGTCAAATTATTCACAGTTAGTCTGGTATAAAGTGGCAGCGCAGGAGTTATAGAAGTGGCCCTTTGTGCCCTGAATGCACACTCCTACTTAAGATCCTGCACTCAATGTTGTTGCAAAACTGTAGTAAATATTCAATATTGTGGTAGAACACTTTCCTTTCCAAAGTCTTCCTCCATCACAACCCTCTGCTTAGTCTCCCAAGCAGTCTTATTTTTTCCATGCCTTCTGTCCTACAAGGTACAGAAATAGCATATTGGCAGGGCCCTTAGAATTAGGCCATTTTGCAACTGTGGCATTTTCTCCATCCTTATGGATTTACCACATTTGCCACATAATCTGCCATCTGCTGTATTATTTTCAGTTTCTACACAAAGAAATTCTATTTAAAATGTATCAAAGGCTACTAAAAAAACTGCCATACATGATGCTGCACACCAGCAGACCATTTTCCAAGATTAACTGTCACCTTAAAGTTCGTGGTTGCTGTATTTAGGTGTTAAACTGGTAGTGAAATTAAACCTTTGCTCAGACAGTATTAATGTCTGTTAAAAAGGACAAAATCATAAAATATTGTTGCCACAGAATGTGCTGCATCAGGCTGTATTATGCTGCATAATGTATCTTTTCTTGATGCATAAATTAGTCAATCCAGCTGCATAATTTGGTATTCCATTGCTGCATGATGGCAGTGGCACTACCTCTGAGTGAATGAGGTGCACAAATTCTCTATTTAAGTGAGGGCTCAACTTCTGTGGTCTAGCTTATCGTTAATATTGTATCTGAACTGTGATGCTCTTTCACTTGTGGGAGACCTCCACATAGAATGCATATTTATGAAGAATTTACAAATAATTGAAACACATGAAAGTGCACCTTCCCTAGATTAGCATTTTCTTAACATTCATTTTCAACCTTTTATTTCAACACTGTTATTTTCAGAATTTTTTCTAAATGTACACCTTCACAACCTGATTTTTTTCACAGGTATTCCTTTCTATTTACAACTCTTTAAACAATAGTCATTTGACTTAATATACCTATGTTAATTACTTCCCTAGTTTTACAGTTTTTTAAAATAGTTTTTTGGCTTCAATTCTATGTATTTTCCAAGTGCTGACATTCACTTTTCAATAATGAAAACGAAAGACTTTCAACTAAAGTGAGTGGGATTATGGACTGCTTTTACCACAATGCATCTGGGCCAATTGTGTGCTGGAATGGCAAGCAATGTACTCCATCCTCATTTTGTGATGGGCTCCTTGTTGAGTTGTTGAGCTGGTCAGCTCTGGAATGCACCTGTACTCTGGGAGTGGTACAAAAAGCTGAAAAGACTGTGAGCAGCATTGCCAGCACCCCCAAGTTTAACTTGTTACTCTTACTGAAGAAGGACACATATCATGGTACACGTCTCTAGAAACACAGCACTGGCTGTACCAACAATAGTGAAAACTAAAGACTTTCAACTATAGTGAGCGTTTTTATGCACTGCATTTACTGCAATCTATTAGGGTAACCTATGTGCTGGTATGCCAGGCAGGGTGCTCCCTCCCCGTTTTGTGAAAGGGAGACATGGACACCATAGCTGGAAGCAATCGTCATAGGGATATAGGCCGACAATCCCTCGAACAGGCAGGTAATATGAGTGGTATAGTGAGATATGAACAGTTGAACATGCAAACACAATCACAGATAACCGAGTTAGAGGAGAACCAGACATTGGAAAGGGAAGACACCAACACTAGAAGACAAACACTGAGGGCTTCATTTGCAAGCCCATTGCGCCGCCAGTGAGTCACTTTTTTAGATGCACCGGCGGCGCAGTGTGCCTGCCCATATTTACAAGGCCACATAAAGTCACCCTGCATGACTTTTCATGGCCTTGTAAATATGGCCCCTTTCACTGATTACTCTACGTGAAAGGGGCGTTCCATGGGTGTTGCTGTGGGTGTTCCCACGCAACATCCATGGAACCTGACACATTCCCAGATTTACAAGGTTTTGTAAAGCTAGGAATGCGTCAGAATCCTACGCCTCCTCAGGGGAGGCACAGGAGTGGCGCAACGAGGAGAAATACTTTTATTTCTCCTTGTTTTTTGCTCTTTCTACGTGTGCTGCATTGAGCAGCACACATAGAAGGAGCAAATCGCCTTTAATGATTGTTTGTGTGCAGGCAGGTGTCCCTTCCTGCACATAAACAATCATCCCTGCAACGCAGGCACCCATGCACCATGGCGCAAGGGTGTCTGCATTGGCGCATGGCTGCTGTTTGTGCGCCGACGCTGGGGAGGACAGGAATGCACTATAACTTGTAGATGCAATGCATTCCTGCCCTTTTATTTTGACGCACGCCAGCGCAGAAGAAAGGCTTGCTGCGCTGCAGTGCATCAAAATATTGTGAATGAGGCCCTGTGTGTATGAGTGTAAGTACAGCCATTGATGCTGGGAGACAGAGACCCTGGGGCAGGGAGACGCATACACAAGGACAGGGAGCAAAGTACAGCATAGCAAGAAGCCTCTGACACGAGGACAGAGAGACATAGGCACGGAAACTAGGACAAGGAGACACATGGACACTGGGAGAGGGAGAGACTGACATGCACAGCTAGACAGGGGCACAGAGCATTCCACACTGGGACAAGGAGACACTGCTCTGCAAAAAGAGACACTCACCGTAGGAGAGCAAAACACTAAAATGCACACTTGGACAGGGAGGCACCGACCTGCACAAGTGGACTGGAAGCCACACTGACACGCATAGGGACAAAGATACTTTTATATGGAGATACAGACATCATGGCTGGAACCTCTTCCCGCTTCTAATGAAAATGACTATTCTGCCTGACATCACCAGGCCACTACCATCTCCAGTTTCGCACTGTCCAAAATTGAGCCAGACTCAGGTGTATGAGTGCCACGATGTGGTGTGTCTATCCCCAGCGCTATGTGGTAATACCAATGAAAGAATGGGCAATATATGCTGTGCAAAAAACAAATAATATAGCATTATATAACCACATGCAAATGCTGGATTGGCAGACACCATTTGCCACCCATCAACGTGATTGCCACCCAGTTAGGTAAAGCTCTACAGTATAGAAGGTATGACAGAGAGTGGTAGGTCATTTGCCACTGCAGCACAGGTGTATTGGCTGCCAGTCGTCAGCTTTGGACTTCTTTCCAGTTTACAGAAAAAAATAACCATAGAGAACCTCAAGCTGTGATTCTCCATTTTCATTCTCTTCTCTGCCACACACCACGCACACTCTTCCATCTCTACACCTCTCTTCTCACACCCTAATTTATACTTGACTGCACATGCAGTCTTTTTCCACCCATTGTGTGCTCATGTGTAGTTAACAATTCTGTACATTGGTTTTCCGTCATATTTAAAGAAAAGCACATGCAAACTAAAAGATGTACCTTTCTTTTGATTTTCTCCTCCACACATTAGTACGTTGAGTTGGCGGATAATCACCGCAACTCACCTTGTTGGAAGCGCACATGCGCATGTGTTTCACTTGTAGTTACTTTTATTGTCTTTCATATCTCTGAGCGGATGCGGTGTTATGGCCAAAGCCACCGTATTTAGTGCTGGAGAACCAGGTTCAAGTCTCAGCATCGATTCAACATTTTCTCAGATTTTTGGCAAATCACAAATTTCCCCATGCCTAAAAAACTGATCACAGAAGTATCCCCTGAACTATTAAAGAGTCATGCTCGGATTACTCCCCGGTAATCTTCAGTACTCCGAGTTGTAGTCTTTCTCATCCAGTCCTTACTAAGGAGGATTCCGTCTCCAATGTAGACCATCTAAAACAATAGAAAAAAAACCACAACCTTACTCCCTTCACAGAGAGACCTTCCCCTTTAATGATAATAACATAAAAGAAGGACTAACCCTCCTTCATATCCTGTTATATCAAGCCCAACTCAATTAGGACTGTATCAAAATAAGGGAAGGAGGGAGCGTAGGACTGTGACAAGGAAGACTACGACTCAGAGTAATGAAGATTACCGGTAAGTAATCCGCGCATTACCTCCTCATCTGTCTTCCTCATCCCAGCCCTTACTAATGAGGATATACCCAAGCCATCCTCCCTTACACGGTCATGCCAAGAAGAAAGACTACTAGAGCCAAATCATATGCCACACACAGTGTATTTATTCAAGTTACATGTCAATCCAACACTGCTGGAAAAAACCCTGACCCAAAAGCAGTGGAACTAGACCCCCCTCACTGGAGTCTAGAGTGTGATACAAATGTATTTGGAGAGGCCCATATGGCTGCATTGCAAATGTCCTTAAGTGACACACCCTTTTATGCTGCCCATGATGTTGCCATGGACCTTGCAGATTTCCCCATGACTTGGCCTAAAGGGGAGGCACCTCAGGAATGATAAGCCAGCAGCACTGTTTGCTTAACCCACCTATTCAAAGTGGAAGAGTATGGGTGAAAGCCCCTGTTACCAGTTACAAAAGTTACAAAAAGAAATTGAACCTTTCTATATTCAGCTGAACAAACCTTGTAAATAGATAAAGCCCTATGAACATCTAAAAGATGTAGGCAAATCTCTTCGTCTGAAAAAACAGGCAAAACAATATCAATGTTTAAATGGAAAGATGAAGCCACTTTCAAAGAAAAACGGGTCAGTTCTGAGCACTACCTTGTCTGGAAAGAACTTGAGGTCTGGTTCATCTACCAGAAAAATCCCAATCTCCCCCAGCTGTCTGCCATATGTAATAGCCACTAGAAAAAATACTTTAAGTGTCAAAATGTTCAAAAGAACAAAGTCCAGTGGCCTTAAGAACTCTAAGGAGATCCCAGCCTGGAATGGGAGAGTGAATTAACGGCCTCTTATTTGCAAAACGTTTGAGTAATCTACACAACCAGGCTTTCAATCTCCAGAACCTCCAAGCCCCTGAAAGCCCTAATGGCAGCCCATTGACTATGTAAGATGGACACGCCCAGTCCAAGTACAAAAGCATCCTCAAGAGTTCTAAAATAAGGGAAGAGACAGAAGACAATCGCCTTGAATTACACCATACTTCAAAATTCTTCCAACTCCTGGAGTAACTTTTGAGCATAGAAGGCTCTCTGGACTGCTGAATTGTAGAAGCTTTTTTTTTACTGAACAACCCAAACTAGTTGATCTCGACCTTTCAATTTCCAGGTCGCTAGTCTGAGATGTACCAGCAAGGCTTCTGGAAGGAGGGGAACCCATAATAGAGAAGTATAGGTTGGAAATATCCAAGGATCCTCCACTGCTAGCTTGAGGAGGATGGGCAACCACGGCCATCAAGGCCAATGAGAGGCAACAAAAAGAACATGAGCCCTTGCCAGAATGATCGTCCTGAGAAGCCTGGGAATTAAAGGGACAGGAGGGAAGGCACACGACATGGCATTCGGCCACTGGACTGAAAGAGCATCTTGACCCTAAGCTTTCTGTGAAGAACTCAAGGTGCAGAATTAGGGAAGCTGAGAATTCTATTCTGTGACAAACATGTCAATCCAAGGGACACTATCAATATTAAACCACCAGCTAAAAGAAGGCGGATTAAAAATGCGTTCTCTGAGATTCGTAGAAGGCTTTGCATCCTAAAAAAATAGGCGGGACAAGGATAATGTGAGGAAAAACTGCGGAGACAGTGTCCGTCGTTTCTCTGCACATTATCCCCACCTTTTACTCCAACATACCTCAAATTTTGGAGCATTCAAATCACATCTTCAGGGTGACTGAAATTATAAGGAAAAACTGTGAACCCAAACTGTATTTTTTCCTCATTCCTCTGTGCGTTTTCTGCAAAAAAAAGGAAAGTATAAATGAGAGTGTCAGTGTTATCGAAATCTTCAAGCATGATGAAGCCTGCCTTCCTCTCCCATCAAGGCTCTACCCCTGCCTTCTCAGTGCATAAAGTACTCCAAATCACCCCCACCCACCCTTTTTAATTAATAAAAAATTCTTCCAACACACCCATTCATGCTTGCAGCACAATAGAAAGTGTGTAGTTGGCATAGTAAATCAGATAAGTATTGCCAAAGTAAATACCTCCGCTATAAAGAAATACAGTAATTAAAACTGTACACTTCACCGTACACCTTATTGTTAAGAATTCCATATGAGTGAGGCAGACTTTGCCTCCTTTTTAGATCTTGCCTACAGACTGCTTTAGCTGCCTGCAGTTGAAGATCAGGGCCTAGATTTACTAAGGGCTTGTGTCACCATGCATCACGCAAGGGGACGCAAAGCAATGCGAGTCCTTAAGTCAGATTTACTAAGCCACGCAAAGCCACCTTGCGTGGCTTTGCGTGGTTTTATAAATCTGGTGTAACGCAAGGCAGCGCAAGTTGGGAAGGCATTCCATGGGTGGAGCATGGGTGTTCCCACGCATACACCCATGGTTTTTTGGCACATTCCCAGATTTACTAAGACTAGAAAACCTGGGAATGTGTCAAAATGGAAAGCCATCCCAACAGAGGCAAAACAAGGAGAAATATATTTATTTCCCCTCATTATTTCCTCTTTCTACGTGGGCAACATTCTGCAACACACATAGAAAGAGGAAAATGCCTCTGAGAATTGTTTTTGTGCAGACAATTCTGCCTGTCGCGCAGGCACCCTTGCATCATGGCGCCCTTGCATCACACCTTTGTTGGCGCTACAAGTAAATATGATGCAATTCTGCTCTCTCCATTTGACACAACACAGCAAGTTGTCTTGCTGCGTTGCGTTGCTCCAACTCTTAGCAAATCTGTGCCCTATTGTCTACAATAGAATATACATGTAATAGACTTTGGGTCAGCCACTTGCTCATGAGTGCACGGCTTTATTGTCTACCCCAGTTCCCTGATCCTCATTCAAAGGCTTTCCTCCCTGTTCTTGTGTTTGCGCGCCACCTGGAGCATTGATATCTTTACGTTGTTTCTGATTGGATGACTTGCATCCTTCCACTCCTAATGTAAGGAGACTACTTTTTAATTGTCTCTCAGCACTTCATTGGAGTCCCTCAATTTTCCTTCTCCCTCCCCGTCCATTCACTATCATACCCCATTGTCCCCTAGTTCATCCGTTGCTCTTCCACCCCTCCTGTTCCCACACCTGCCTCAATATTTTATATTTGTTTCACAATTGCCTTTAGGAGGTCCTGGCAGCTGCACACTGCTTCTGGGCCACTGGTTTCCCTGCTCACTTCCAAATTCAGTGCTTCCCACATCTGCCCTTCCTGTCCCACTTAATGTTTATTATTATTGTTATTATTTGTTTTTGTAATGCGTGCACACTGCTTCACAACCGTTTTCTTTTAGTTCTCAGCCACATACTTTTGGGGTTTTTAATTTACCATTTGAAAATACGCTCAGCCATTTGGAACAATGCAATACCAAGGAAGTTATCTTGAAATATTTTTTCATTAAGAAAACATTCAAAGATGGCTACCAGTGTGTGAGCGTATATGGTGATCAATGCTCCCTCTAATTGTATTTCCCCATGTGCAGCATAACACGGTTTATGTGCGCACATCCCATGTCTATGTACAAAACTGAGACGCGGCTTGTGTCTCTACGTCAGCGACTTACTCCATTCTGGAGAGGCTAAGTGTGGGGTTTGGAGCAAGATAAAAGGGGCAACTTGGAGCTGTTTTTCTACTTTGTACAAAGCTGTAATTTTGAAGTATTTTTACTTTGTCAATCCAGTACATTTTTTAAACAAATAACCTAACATATCATTAAAGAGCACTCAATTCCAATGCCTTTTTGCTTCTCGAACATTTTTTGAGCGCCTATCGTCCAAAATACAATTATGGTTTCTTCATTAAATTGCTTCAGCTGCAGCACTGTTCCCATCTACCATTTCCATCTGTGCTTTGCACCTTGTCAGCAACCTACAATAATTACAGCGCTCTGACAATGCACCTAAGCCAGGGGATGCCTTCACTCTTCCTTCATGCTCCTCTGAAACTGCTCCTCAGTCACAGAGCCGCCCTCGTCTGCATCCACACAGCTCTGCAGTTGCTCCTCATGACAGATCTGCCCTCTGTCGGTAGTCGTACAACTTTAATCATGCACCTCGTTCATCTCATTCATGGAGCTGCCCTTGATCTGCATTCACACACTCAAGCTCATGTACCTTAGTCACAGAAATGCCTCAGTCTGTGCTCAGATGATGCGCCTTCCTCATAGAACTGCTATCGGACTATCCTCACTTCCTGCCACTTTGACACAGGACAGTGGGGCTCGTTTATGGGCTTTGAGACGCAGTGCAGCGCTGCAAGTCACCTTGCTGCGTTGCATTGCGTGACAGGGCACGGGCAGGAATGCCTTGCATTTAATGGAATACGGTGCATTCCTGTCCTTTCCCATGCGCTGGCGCACAATAGTCTGCCTAGCACCAAAGCAGGCACCCTTGCACCATTGTGCAAGGGTTCCTGTGTTGCATGCAGGATTGTTTTTGTGCAGGAAAGGACACCTTCCTGCACAAAAACAATCCTGGGAGGCATATTCCTATTTCTAAGAGAGAGGAACAAACGAGGAGAAATAGAAATATTTCTCCTCGTTACACCTACCCTGGCAAGGTGTACGATTTTGACACATCCCCAGGTTTACAAGTGCTTGTAAAACTGGGAATGCGTTAAAATCTATGGGCATTGCATGGTAACACCCACGCAACACCCATGGGACGCTTTCCCAAGGCAAAGTAATGCAACACAGTGATGTGCGCTCCGTTGCGTTACTCCAGATTTTTTAAGCCACTCAGAGTAACGCAAAGTGGCTTCGCGTGGCTTAAAAAATCTGACTTAAGGTTTGCGTCGCTCTTGCACCAGGGGCCGTAAATAAGCCCCAATGTACATTGGTATATATCGTATGCAAGGCTGATCTAGTTTCATTCGTGTGTGGGCCTTCACATCAGTACATGATTTAGGGGCTCTGGGTACCTGTAACCAGAGCATGCCTGGGGGCCGTCCTACTGTCACTCCTGCGTCACATTTCAAATCACTGCATTCATCATGTGCGTGGCTGTTGGTCACCCCTCTATCTCTCCTGAGTGCACTCGCCCGTGATGTACACGGGCGACCTGTAACCAGAGCATGACTGCGGGTTTCATCTTTGACGCTCCTGGATAAGCTCTAAAGAGCTATCCCATGATTGGGTTCTTCCTGTGAATGTCTGATGGTTGCACCTCTATCATGAAATCTTTCAATCAATCAATCGGATTTGTAGGGCATGGCTGCATCACTCATGAGGGTCTCGAGGAGCTGGGAGAACAAGCTGCCTGTTCTCCTATGCTAGTTTATCCTGATTGCCTGTAAACAGTGGATGTCTTTTGTCGCTCCTAGGTGGACTCCATAGAGGCCACTTTAAACAAGCACGACCATCAAATTAATGTAAACCACATGCGTTCTGTTACTCTTCTGCCTTCCACTATATATTTAGGTGCAGCGACCAGTGCAACTATCAGAGAACCACTGGGGTCAATCGCACACAACGCCCAAAACGCCTCACAAAAAGCTCACACTACAATTCAACCCTCCTCCAGCCTAGCGCTTTCTCAAGGTGTAGCATGCTACCCGTCTGCTAATGCACCCCAGCTCCTTCTAGGGTACATGAAATATATTTATAGTATAAAACACGTGACTGCTGACTTCGCTAAACTCTGTGATAAAGAAAAGTGCTTTGCCAGTCTGGAGATCTGCAGTGTGTGTGAACATTCAATAATTCCTTGGGTGCTCTCATGGGGTAAATATACACGTTCTAACGAAATTTCGGGGCATAAAGAGCACAAAGGAAGTGCATATGTTGTATGGTTCCCTTTGAGTTGGCTGAGCTGCCAGTGGCTCTGACAAATAATGGCTTGTAGTGCTGTTTCTATGGCACATGCTTCTTCATGTGCATAATGTATGGCGTGCTCACTTATGCAACTGACATGAAACATAATGACAACTTGAACTGGCCTGGGCGTGACTTGTAAAGTTTAAAGAAGGTGAGAAAATTCGAGCAGGACTGGCCTGAGCACGAATTTACAGTCTGTGAAAGGAGATGGGAGAGAAGCGGCCTTGACCTTTGTCTTTACCCTCTTCCCTTTTACCTTTATTAGTCATTCTTCATAATAATAACATGTATTTTATATAGTGCTATATACCTCGCGTGTGGCATTTCTAAGCACCGTGAATAATAGATATTAACCATACCCATCTTATGGTACTTGTTTTGCTTTTATGGGGCTGTTCCCTCCTTTTAAAGGCACTGTTCTCAGTTTATAACCAGCGCTGAATGCTGTCTGTGCCTTGTTTCTTGTTACTGGTAGAAAAGGGATGTAGGCAGTGTGAAAGGTGGCAAAAGAGATTGTTTTTTATATTGTCCCTCAATGTAAGTGGATTTCTTCTGAAGCAAGTGAACTAAAAGAGACCACGATGTGCAAAAAGGTGGCATTGCCCACAAATTAAAGAGCAAAATTTACTTTCCCCCCTTCTTCTCCCGCCTACTGGAAACTCCCTTCTCTCTCCCTGTGTGCCCTCAATATGTTCCACTCTTCTGTGTACCTGTTTGAGACTTCATTGACTCTGTCACCTACTGGTGCACTGTCGCTGACCCCAAAGAGCCTCGAATCTGCAACACCTCAGGTGAACAGGAGCTGAGTAAAATTAAGAGCGCTTTGGGAAGAAAGGGTTCTTGCTGCCTGCCAGGACTAAGGCACACTTGTGTACTTTTATCTTGCTGTCAAGCTACACTCCTCTGTCTCCCTCCCAAATAAAAGGAAAAGATTGCTAAATAGGAGAAAACTGGTGTTTCTGCTGCTCTCTGCCCTCCCAATACAGCAAGAATATTTTTTATGGTGTGGTTATGAGCTTTGGAGGGAGCACTTTGATTTGGAGCAGAAAAGACGAAAAGCAGTATTTTAATTTGAAAGGCATTTCTGCAATTGATGATTACAGAGCCATTAGGCTAAATGTGTGTTAAAAAGGCCCTTTATCTTTCCCTGTCCTAGCGCTGCCACGGTGATTGGAAGGAGAAGGAGAAACTGGGACACTTCAAAGGGAAACCAGACGCAGGACACTGAGCATTAATTAAACAGTCTCCTTCTTTTCACCTGAAGCAGTACATGGCCCAGTAACCAGTGAAACGAATTCCATGCTGTTGTTTCACACTGGCTTCATTAAATTAAGCATGTGATTTTCTAGAGCTGAAATGCGTGGAAGTGTAAAGGGGGCTGCACGGCAGCACAGGCACGCACATTAAAGGGAACATAGATGATGATGATGAACCAGCGGCCATTTTGCAATGGCTTCTCTGAAAAAGAATTGCAGAATGGCCTCATGTGCATCTGCAAGTGGGGCCATTTTGGCATTCTTTTAAAATTGAAGGTGATGCTAAGTCGAGCAAGCATTAGCAATGCCAAGAGCTCTGCGTTTGGTGCTAAAATACATGACCCATCAGCTTTGACAATACTTGTTAAATCAGAAATTAGCTGGAAAAAGGTTAAAATGACTTTATAGTTAGGTGAAAATGCCAGATAAAGCATAACGTTTGAAACTAAAAAAACACTGAAATTCACCAGTGATAGTCAACTGAAGATACTATAACTCGTGCCCTGTCATGCACCTTGATGTCATCAATTATATCATTTCAGATGTAATCAATGATGTTATAAATGATGTCATACAATGAGTGCGATAATAGGTAAGGTCATAAGCACTGCATGGCGCTCCCTGACGGGAGCAGTGGTGTAAAATGAGCGGCTACTCCGTTTAGTTCATAGCTTCCTTCTTTTTGAAAAAAATATGTCTTTTAATATTTGGGTGTCCTGGTCCCACCAGGGGCACCCTACAACTTTAAAATGGTAGGGGCTGTAGGGTAAGGCCATCTCCCCCCGTGGTCCCACCAGCTCCAATGCCAGCACACATCCTGAGTGCCAGAGAGAACCGTCAATTTCCTTGGACTTTTTTTGGGTGGGTCCACTGGTTCCACCCGTGGCATCCACAACACTGGCATTTTGCTCCCGTCTAGCTAGGAGCTGGTGTTTTGTCTTTGCCAGTGTGCAGTGGGGGTTGACTGTAGGGCTGGACATCTGGTCAAGCCACGCACCCAACCTCCACTGTGCAGGGCCTTTTGCTGTGCGCAGCTGGGGTTGGCTGTGGGCCCAGTGCCCACCCCTCCTACGTAGACCAAAACCCCTGCTGAGCATGCAGGGGTTGGCCAGGTCTCCAGCCAGGTACTGTGCCCAATCCCCAAGAGCAGCCGTCCCTCTTCCCCCCCCACCCCCCCCCAAGCGCTGTGCCCGGGGGGTTGGTGGCAGAACCTGGGGTTCAGATTGCTAGTCATTTGCTTGAAACAGGACGCTCCAGGTTTACCCACCTCTCGATTACGCAATACATTAAAGACAAATCGTGAAGTTCATGATCTTTCTGATTGCAATATTCAGTCAGTCTGTGCCTGTCTACAATGGGCACAGTTCAGATAGTGTGATGTTTACAGCCTGTAAGCACTGGCTATACTATGGATATGATACAGGTGATGCAGTTTTACAAACTGTGAGCATCAGTGCACTACTTGTACCAAGACTGTGGTGCAAATAGTGCAGTGCTTCTAGGTGACGTGAATGTGTGGCTGTATTAGAGATGTGGGACCAATCCTCTCGGACTGCACCAAGCACAGAGCACAAATGGATGGTTTTTCAGCATCTCTTCTTGGGCGCTGATCCTAGCTAAAGCCTCCTGATCTTCTGAGCGTCCCCTTTTTGATGTCAGCCCACTTGGGTTCCTCCTACATCAACACGTCACTGCCTCTGTTCCAGTACTCTTATATTGCAAAGCTGTTAAGACTGGTGCTCTAAAGCATCACTTTTGCACCCCCGCCCTTGAGTCTATAATGGGGGTTGCTCGAGTTGTGCTGATCTAAGTCAGTCAAGCTCGGTTGCCCTGAAGTGAGGTGCAGGGCCCCGTGAACTATCCTTTTCAGCTGAGAAATGTCAGCCTGGGCTTCTGGCTCAGGCAGATCCTATTCCCAGGTGGTTGCACCGGTTGGGGACAGGATGCTCTTTGTCTGCCGCCTTATGCTCTCTTGCAAGTGCAGCACACTCCTCCTGACAGCGACCTCGGGGAGGTGGGGCGTTGGGCGGGGACTAGTCGGAGGCGGATTCCAGGATAGGATGGGGCGCACGTGTGTGGGCAAGGATCTGCAGGGCTGTTGGCAGGGAGAAGAATTAAGCCAGAGATGTTACTCATTTTGCACCGGCAAAGCATTTAGGGCCTCATTTACAAGTTTTTGACGCAAGGCAGTGCAATAAGTCACTTTGCTGTGCTGGCCTGCGTCAAAAGGAAAGGACAGGAATGTGTTGTATTTATGATATACGGTGCATTCCTGTGCTTTCTCACTTCACTGGCGTTGTTTTGGCTGGCTTTTGCCAATGTAGGTACCCTAGCACTGTGGTGCAAGGGTGTCTGAGTTGTAGGAATGATTGTTTTTGTGCAGGAAGGCAATCAATGGAGGCGTTTTCTGCCTTCTGTGTGTGCTTCAGAATGCAGCACACAAAGAAAGAGGAAAAATAAAGTTATTTCTCCTCATTACGCCTCCCCTAGGGAGGCGTAGGCTTTTGACCTATTCCCAGGTTTACAGGTGCTTGTAAATATGGGAATGTGTCTGTAAGAAAGCGCCCTCTTTTTGCATGGTTGCCCCCACTTTTTGCCAAACTGCTGATGTACTTTGATTGAGTGTGCCCTGGGTTCCTGCCAAACAGGTACCCAGGGCCTATGTTCTTTCCCTAAACTGCATTGAAAACAAATCCCAATTGGCACTCTTTGTCCACAGGTCAGTCCCCTGTAAATGGTACCACAGGTACCAAGGGCACTGTGGCCAGGGAAGGCCTCGAAGGGTTGCAGCATTTATTGTGCCACCCTTAGAGGCCCTGTTCCTTTACACACACACACTGCCATTGCAGGCTGCGTGTTTGGTGCAGAACAAAGTGAAGAGTCAACATGGCACACATCCCTGTGTGCCATGCCTACAACCCACTGCCCTGGCATAGGTCAGCCACCCCTCTAGCTGGGTGCACTACACCAGTGGTGAGGGTACAGGTGCATGAGCCCAGTACCCCTACAGTGTCTAAGCCAATTCTTAGACATTGTGAGTGCAGTAATGCCATTAAGAGTATATGGTGCTGAGAGTTTGTAATTACGAACTCCACAGCCCCATAATGGCTTTACTGAAAACTGGGAAGTTTGGTATCAAACTTCTCAGCACATTAAACCCACACTGATGCCAGTGTAGGATTTAATGAAAAATGCACACAGAGGGTGTCTTAGAGATGCCCCCTGAAAAACGACCTAACACTAGTCTCCTGGCTGAGTTGCTGCTCGCCAGCTGCCACCACCAGCCATGTTTCTGGACCCCTGGGTCGAGAGCCTGCTGCTCTCAGGGGTCTGGAACAATGCACATCCTGGGACGAGGTGCCAAACTTTCTCCCCCAGGATGGGCAGGGTCCACGAAGGGGAAGCTTCAAAGGCCTGCTGCCTTTGTGAGCTACCCCAGCCCTTTGCTGCTTCCAGCAACTGGCTCCCACCGGTTCTGACCCCCACTTTGGGCTGGAGAATCGGCAGGAAAACCAAGTGAGGAAGGGAGGTGTGCCCACCTTTGCCAACCCCACCCCTCAGGTGGGGGAGGCGAGGTGAAGCCTCTCAATCCCTGCCATCTTGCAGATGGAGGGACCCAGCCAACCAGAGAGAGGCATATGCCCCACTCCCACTGGAGGGTGGCATCATAGGGGGTGTACCCACCCCAAGGAAATCTAGTATTTAGGGGCACCCCTAAACCTTCCCTCCTCAAACAAGAACCGACCAAGAAGAAAAGAAGAAGGACCGAAGAAGCCGTGCTGAAGCTAAGAAGAGGAGGACGCCCACTGACTTGGCCCCAGCCCTACCGGCCTGTCCCCACCTCGAACCTTCAACAGCAAAATACCGGTGTGTCCTGCAGCCAGCAGCCTCAAGAACCCAAAGGACCTGTCCTGCCTTCCAAACCCAAGACTTTGTCCCCCGTGAGCACCGGATTTGCTCACCAACAGACTCTGGCCCCAGCCAAAACCCTGAGTCTGCACCACTCTGCACTCGACGCCTACGGCCCGAGTTTGAGTGACCCAACACCACGAGGAGGTCTCCCCGGCGATCCTGGCCTAAGATCTTGTGATCTCTGACCTGCCTTGACACTCCAAACGATGCCTGCAGTCTCTTTCTGGAGGACCCCCGCGACCGGAGCTGTTAAGAAAACCCGACGCCTAAAGACACCCCTGCACCCGACATCCCACGGCCTTGAGTGGCCCAACCGACGGTGTCCAAGCATCCCCAGGCATCCCAACTTACCTCTCCAACTGGTGGTCACCTCCAGAAGATATTCGTCCCCGAGCCTGCAGTCTTTGTTGCAACCAGAGAATCCCCATTGAAAACAACAGGGCACCCGACTCCAAAACATCACCCTGCACCCAGCCGCCCTTGCGCCGCTGCAGGAGTACTTTGGGTGCTAACTCGGATCCCCCTTCGCCCTGAGCCTAACACCAGGAGCTTTGTTCCCACAACCTTGTGACTTGTGAGCAGCCACCAACCGGAGGCCCCCCATTGGGTAACATTGGGCCTCAGCACTCTGCACCCGGCCGCCCTAGTGCCGCTGAGGGTGTTTCAGGAGTGCATCCTTGATCCTGGGGGAACCCTGGTTCTAACCCCAGAATACCAACTCCCACAAACTTGTACTTACCTTCAAACCGATAACTCAATTTCCTTCCATACAATTGCATTGAGTGCTTTTCTTGAAAATTGTTGTAAGTGTGGAGTTGGTTTGTATGAAAACTTGAAAATCTGCAACTGTACAAAAACTGATTTACTTACCTTTTGTCTAGGAGATGTCTCAGTGTGATATCTAGACATATCACACTGATTAGCAAAAGTAACTTAAAAAGTAATCTAAAAAGTAGCGTGCAAAGTAATCTGCAAAGTAACTGAAAAGTAATTTCGACATATTGACTTACCTGTATTGCAACCAACTGCATTAGAACCTGCATTCAATTGTAAAACACTGCATAACATTTTGCAAAGCATTTATTTCACTTACCTGCACCAGGCTTGGCTTGGTTATAGAAATAAAATAACTAAATAATATTTTTATACAAATCAAATTGGTCTGAGTTCAGTCTTTGAGTGTGTGAAATCATTTGCTGATTGAGTGTGTACAACAAATGCTTAACACTACCCTCTGATAAAGCCTTACTGCTCGCCCACACTACCACAAATAGAGTGCAAGGTGCTATCTACTTTTACCTCTGCGTAATTTAGGGTTCCACTGGACTCTGTGCCCACTATACCTCATTTTGGTATAGTATATACAGAGCCAGCTTCCTACAGCATCAAAATCCATGGGTGTTGTGTGGGAACACCCACCGCAATGCCCACGGAACGCCTCTTTGACGCACAGTAAGGCAAGGCAACGACTTGCGCTGCTTTGCCTTACTCCATATCTACGAGGCCATGAGAGCCACACAAAGTGGCCTTGCGTGGCCTCGTAGATATGGGTCTGCACTTTGCGGCGCCAGTGCTTCAAAAAAAGGTGACGCACCGGCGACACAATAGGATTGTAAATAAGCCCTTTAGTATGAAGCCTTTTTTATTGCACATATGCCACCAGTGGCCTGAGTGTGCTAGAGCAGGCAGTGCTGAATTTCCAGCCTCTGGTGTATGTATACTCTCTGTACAACACAGCTCCTCGAAGTGTCACTTTCTTAGGCGACTGGCTATTGGTTTAGCATTTTTACGATGTGAAAGTGCTGAAAGTGTTAATAGTGAGCGTGTGCTGTATATCAACAGCCTGTATAGAATGCTGCTCTTTGCTTGTCCCACCAATGGTAATAATAACATTGATCATTCATAGACTGCCCAGCACAAAGTTTTCTCATGGGGCCATATCAGGTAACCAGATTTTTGTCAGCGTCATTTGCATTTTCACGATTATCGTGTCCTGAATACAGGGTAATAGAGACACGGACCCAGTTGCAGCGCAAAGCTATTATTTAATTAAGTGCATGATGAATACCTATTGCGAACAGTGAGATGTCTACACACTGTGTAAGCACTGCACTATTTTTGTACTAAAAGTCTATTGCGCGCATGCACAATCTGGAAACACAGCATTACTCGAATCATATACTTACTAGTGAAGGTAGAACAACAGGAAACTGTATACATATCATTGTTCTCCTTAGGCACTTACTGTAGGCTTTCACAAATACTAGAAACACTGCATTGTTTGTACAGTGTGATTAGTGTAGTAAGGAGCACAAACTGTAAACACTGCATGCTTTGTATTATGCACATAGTATAAACGATCACACATAAAGAAATGCACATTGTGTATGCAGAGAAAAAGACTGCATACAATACCCTATTCACATAATAAACACAGCGTTGGCTTCCGCACTGCCAGACTGCAAAATCTGTACTGTTTGTATCATGCTTAATATATAGGAATTTGAGGATGCTTTGTAGAAATTGCGGGCCATCACAAACTGCATTTTATAGTACGTTTATTAGTAGTACTACAATAGCACTACTCACGTACTACAAAATTCTATTCACAAACCCACAGGTGGAGGTTTCTGACTCCACCTCTCGTCTTTTCGGTGTGGAGATCTCCATGCACAAACACCTAAGTGTTAGTAGCAAATGTGGGAGGGACGGGGGAGTGGCTGAAAAATGGGGAATACTTATTACTAAATGGGTGGGGTTTAGGGAGGATTTAGGAGGGGTTAAGGAAGGCCTAGGAGGAGTTTAGGGAGGTACATGCATCCACCCAAAAAAGAGTAAGCCCATTGCTATTCACAAAGCATACTTCTATAGTTATGACAGCAAAAAAGAACCCAAAACATTAGTAAATGTACTCCAGTTCAGACCTAGAGTAAGTCCAGCCACATACATTTCCAACCAATGGTACTGCAACACCCTCCAATACAAAATAATGGAGGCAAAGCCTTAAAATAGAACCCCATAGGAACTAATGTCAAAATTAATTGATTTTTTTAGACTTCTTAAAAAAAAATATAAATTTAAGTAAATGTTAAGAAATTATATATAAACTAAAAATCATTATTTAATTTTAAATTATTTGAATAACCTTTTTTTAATTTAAAAATTATTGTAACTTTATGTTTGTAATTAATTTTAATTAGTTCTATACATAACGTAACAATTCTAAAGATCATCTTTACTTTTTTTCATCACCTGCTGGATCTAGGGAAACATGCCCATCACCTTCTTTCAATACACCGGTTCAGCGGATGACATCTATCATTTAGAAATATACGATGGGCTGTATGCATGCTCTAGATATTTATGAGGTTGAGGAGATCTCTATTCAGCAATGAGTTCACGAGTTGGAGAGGTGTGAAGTGGCTCCCGGGACATGTACAAAAGGCCTTGAATGTGGGGAGGTGTTGTGCTCCTATGACAGGATGGTATGTGGGCGGGGCCCAGGAACATGATTAACTTTAACGAGGCCCACTCTGTCACAGGCAGATGTAGCTAACACACATGTCTGAACCTTTCTTTTGTCCCCCGAGCCAGGCAGGCTCCAATCACAGTGGGCCTCTTTTTGACATTAATGCCAAATCCTGCTGGAGTGTCAAAATCTGCTTGACAGGTCTGCTAGGGTTTTACATATTTACATATACCACATGTAGCTCACTTCAAAGGGTGAGGACAGGATGTCAGAACTATTCTTGTGTATCCACTGTCTGGTTGCTGTAAAATGTAGCTTTGTTCTACCAGCCTTCTGTCTCTGAGTTTCTTGGGGGTTGAGGGACTACCTCAAACTGGATTATGGTTTTAGAAGACACTAGGATTACCATAGTAGACACACCACTAGTTTTCAAAGCCCACGTTTAGTGTGACCGAAGCCTTTCACAATCTTGAAAATGCCCAAAGTCGGTAGGGTTAGCCCAGGGAACCTTTACCCCGTTGGTTAGAGCATGCCCAAGGGTCATTCCTACTCACTAGCGCGTGCCAAGCACAATGTGTCATTTCCAGGGAACAACTTCAGAACACTCCTAGATCTGTGGAAGATCAGAAGAGGCCTAGACCTGCTGTCTGAGAACTAAGAAGAGCCTAGAAGACTGCACCTGCTCTTCCTCTTGTGCCCAAGACACAGGAGTGGACTGCAGGGTCATGAGGCTGACCTCCCTTTAAAGCTACAGGAACACAGCAAGCTACAATAGGTGTTTTCCAGCAACTGCCCAGCTAAGCAGGGGCAGATGACCTGGTCTGGACCCTCCTGTTGGCCTGTGCCTGCCACCTTGTGAGTCTCTAAGTGCCTCCCCTGAGGTCCTAGGGGTCTTTAGAAGTGTACTCCTGTGATGGACTGGGACTTAAAAGACTAAGTCAAAAGGTAAAATACTTTCCTCAGGATTAAAATGGTTGGTGTATCTAACCCACGCTCCATCGCAGTCAGCATCAATCTGCGCCTAGGTCCTGTTCTTCTGCGACCATTAACTATCATTGACACTTTGTGCATCTTGGCGCTATTTTTACTTAAAACTTTCAAAATTCATATCTCTGGTTCTCATTTTTGGAGTTTTGTTATTTTGATGTCATTTGTTTATTACATGTCTCTCTGTTGTTCTATTTCATTTTTGGATTTTTACTGTTTTGCATTTTGACTTTCTGTTTTAGTGCTGCATAAATACTTTACACATTGCCTTTAAGGTACGCCTGTCTGCACTGTGCCATAGCTACCAAGGGGTTGAGCTCAGGTTTATTTAGTGATTTTAGTGGTTCACACTTACAAAGATTGTGATTATTACATGAGATGTGTACTTACCCCCTCATCCATTAAGCTAATTTTTTTAAACAACCAACATGATACAGCATGAGAAAACCATAGCCCATGCTTAAACTCTACTCTTTCTTTTTAATTCTCTTGTTGTCTGCCCTATATTTTACACAACAAAACCTCTGCCCCAACAGGTGAAAAATATGAACCAACTCAGCTGGCACTACTTTTACCTTGGCCGTCTCTTGCAAGTAAGCGTGGCATCTAAAGCCTTAAACATATCAATATACTACTGCTGTGCCCTTTCATGCACCCCAGACGCTTTAGAAATATCCCTGCAGAAGAAAACAGTGGCCAGGATTAACAAAACTGTCACACAATGCAACGCAACACCCAAAGTTGCTGTGCTGCATTGTGTGGCAAGACGAGAGCAGGATAGCACCATATATACTAAGATATGGCACTATCCAGCTCTCTTCCTAGCGCTGGCACACAATTAGGCTGCTGAGTGCCATGCACACACCTTTGCCCCCAGTGGAAATGTCTTTGCATGTGTCTAGCATAAGTTTTTGTACTCAAAGGATCAGTGTTTAATTTGAGCTGGTGGTTTCCAGTGCTGGGCATCGGCACTAAATTCTCAAAACTGGCACTTGTGACAGCTACCACAAGGTGGTGCTGTCTGGCTAATTTGGAGATGGCAACAACAACAGGTAATTAGTCATTCAATAAACATTAAAAATCAATATTACCAGCCGCCCAAGCCATTCTTATAGCTTTGGGGGCCTGAAATAGTCTGAATGGTCACACTTGTAAGAGTGTGATGGCTAGTACTTGTATTGTTATTATCGTTGACAGCATGGCAGGGGCAATGTCTGGTACAAGCTGCAGTGGCCTGCTGACGAGAGCCCTGGCACTTATTTATTTACAAATTAAGCACAGCAAAGGATATCCTTCCACTGCAAAATACTATGCCTAGACAAACGTAACACTGTCACCACATTGAATGTGTGTTGTTCAATGCAGCACACAAGCAAAGTGGGAAAGGTTAGGAGAAATAAGATCATTCTCCTTTTTCACGCCTGCTTTCAAGGTGTGTTATTTTTTGGTGCAAACTCCTGTCTACTGGTGTTGGTAGATAGGGTTTTGCATCAAAAACTATGGGTGGTTGCAGGGAACACTCATATTCCACCCACGAAACGCCCCCTTGACGTAGAGTAATGCAAAGCAGCAATCTGTGGTGCATTGTTTTACTTTCAGGCAACATTCCAGCATGAAAGTACATTTTGCACAGGTTGAAAATAAATCACATTGCACATTAATTCACCCAAGCATGGCAATGCATCCCAAAATAACCTCACCAGAAAACCTAGAGCATCAGAACACTCGTAGGCTTCTTTGAAACCATTAACTTTCTAATTATTAGACCTCATAACTTTACCTGAACTCACTCACTTGATCACGGCTGTCGGCAAAGGTGCTACTGATCCCCTTTACATTGATATTCATCATACTGATCTCCTTTACTCTGATCTCCTTTACTCTGATCTCCTTTACTCTGATCTACTTTACTCTGATCTACTTTACTCTAATCTCCTTTACTCCGATCTCCTTTACAATGATCTCCTTAGACTCATCTCCTTTATATTGATCTCCTGTATTCTCTTGCCTCTGTGTGAGGTGTTTGCACTGAAGATAAGGGAGAAATCCCGCACCCCTATTTTAGCTTCAAAGGCTACATAAAAACTATTCTTTTGGATGGAGACAATATCATTTTCCAAACACCAAATGTTGACTTTTTAGAGCTAAGCCTTGGTAAATTTTCTGAGATATTGGTTTGATGATAAGATCCGCTTATAGAGTTTGAAATGACTCTGTAGACACCAATGGATTTCTAGAGCAGATCAGTTCCAATTTTTTTTTAATTAATGACGAGTTGATTAAAGCTAATTGCAATAAATTGTTGCCAGATATTGGTAAAAAAAATTATCTAGATGGGATGAATGACATTTGGGTTTTGTTGATAAAGTTGCATCACACAGAATGATAGCATTACTCAGTGTGTTACTTCTTTCAGAAAATGTACTCCTCCGCAGCAAAATATTTACAAATAAGTCCAGTCCAACATTAGATTATCTGCTAGTGAACTAATGTGTCATAAGTAGTAATGGGATGGGATCCCAGAACCTGTTGGCCATTACTATATATGGCCATGGCAATTGATCTTACTGGATCTGTCTGTTGCTTTTGATTTGCTTCAAAATGATCTTATGATTGACTTTTCAAGATGCAAAAAGAACAATTGATGGACAGAATGCAGAACAATGTCATATATTCACCCCAGTACAGAGATCTGGGCCTAAATCCATCGTTTTTTTGCTCACCATGCCATTCCAGTTTGGACCCAGCCATATGCAAATCAGTCTTGACCCTGCGCCCAATGAGAACAGTCCAGCCCGAACTGCCAGGCCAGGTCCTCCATGGACTGGAAACAAGCATCCTAGGACCGGTTTCGGGCTTTTAGCCCTCATCAGCCAGGATAGCTTGACTCCAGTGGCATGGAGAGCACGGGACCCACGTCTGGGCATCCCCGTCACACTCGGGGTGACAAATGCAAAAAGAACAATTGATGGACAGAATGCAGAACAATGTCATACATTCACCCCAGTACAGAGATCTGGGCCTAAATCCATCGTTTTTTTGCTCACCATGCCATTCCAGTTTGGACCCGTGCTCACTACACCACTGGATTCAAGCTAGCCTGGCTGATGAAGGGTGATGCCCTGAAACCGGTCCCAGAATGCTTGTTTCCGGGCCAGGGAGGACCTGGCTTGGCAGTTCGGGCTGGATTGTTCCCACAAGGAACAGGGTCAAGACTGATTTGCATATGGCTGGGTCCAAACTGGGGTGGTGTGGTGAGCAAAAGAATGATGGATTCAACCCAGATCCTTGTGACTGGGGGTGAATGTTTGCATTGTCCAGCATTCCGTCCATCAATTGTTTCTTTTGCATATGTCGCCCTAAGTGGGAAGGGTGTGCCCAGATGTGGGTCCCGTGCTCACTACACCACTGGATTCAAGGTAGCCTGGCTGATGAAGGGTGATGCCCTGAAACCGGTCCCAGGATGCTTGTTTCCGGTCCAGGGAGGACCTGGCTTGGCAGTTCGGGCTGGACTGTTCCCACAAGGAACAGGGTCAAGACTGATTTGCATATGGCTGGGTCCAAACTAGGGTGGTGTGGTGAGCAAAAGAATGATGGATTCAACCCAGATCCTTGTGACTGGGGGTGAATGTTTGCATTGTCCAGCATTCCGTCCATCAATTGTTTCTTTTGCATATGTCGCCCTAAGTGGGAAGGGTGTGCCCAGACGTGGGTCCCGTGCTCACTACACCACTGGATTCAAGCTAGCCTGGCTGATGAAGGGTGATGCCCTGAAACCGGTCCCAGAATGCTTGTTTCCGGGCCAGGGAGGACCTGGCTTGGCAGTTCGGGCTGGACTGTTCCCACAAGGAACAGGGTCAAGACTGATTTGCATATGGCTCGGTCCAAACTGGGGTGGTGTGGTGAGCAAAAGAATGATGGATTCAACCCAGATCCTTGTGACTGGGGGTGAATGTTTGCATTGTCCAGCATTCCGTCCATCAATTGTTTCTTTTGCATATGTCGCCCTAAGTGTGAAGGGTGTTTCCAGACGTGGGTCCCGTGCTCACTACACCACTGGATTCAAGGTAGCCTGGCTGATGAAGGGTGATGCCCTGAAACCGGTCCCAGGATGCTTGTTTCCGGTCCAGGGAGGACCTGGCTTGGCAGTTCGGGCTGGACTGTTCCCACAAGGAACAGGGTCAAGACTGATTTGCATATGGCCGGATCCAAAATGGGGTGGTGTGGTGAGCAAAAGAATGATGGATTCAACACAGATCCTTGTGACTGGGGGTGAATTTTTGCATTGTCCAGCATTCCGTCCACCAATTGTTTCTTTTGCATAAGTCGCCCTAAGTGGGAAGGGTGTGCCCAGACGTGGGTCCCGTGCTCACTACACCACTGGATTCAAGCTAGCCTGGCTGATGAAGGGTGATGCCCTGAAACCGGTCCCAGGATGCTTGTTTCCTTTCCAGGGAGGACCTGGCTTGGCAGTTCGGGCTGGACTGTTCCCACAAGGAACAGGGTCAAGACTGATTTGCATATGGCTGGGTCCAAACTGGGGTGGTTTGATGAGCAAAAGAATGATGATTCAACCCAGATCCTTGTGACTGGGGGTGAATGTTTGCATTGGCCAGCATTCCGTCCATAAATTGTTTCTTTTGCATATGTCGCCCTAAGTGGGAAGGGTGTGCCCAGACGTCGGTCCCGTGCTCACTACACCACTGGATTCAAGCTAGCCTGGCTGATGAAGGATGATGCCCTGAAACCGGTCCCAGGATGCTTGTTTCCGGTCCAGGGAGGACCTGGCTTGGCAGTTCGGGCTGGACTATTCCCACAAGGAACAGGGTCAAGACTGATTTGCATATGGCTGGGTCCAAACTGGAGTGGTGTGGTGAGCAAAAGAATGATGGATTCAACCCAGATCCTTGTGACTGGGGGTGAATGTTTGCATTGTCCAGCATTCCGTCCATCAATTGTTTCTTTTGCATATGTCGCCCTAAGTGGGAAGGGTGTGCCCAGACGTGGGTCCCGTGCTCACTACACCACTGGATTCAAGCTAGCCTGGCTGATGAAGGGTGATGCCCTGAAACCGGTCCCAGAATGCTTGTTTCCGGGCCAGGGAGGACCTGGCTTGGCAGTTCGGGCTGGACTGTTCCCACAAGGAACAGTGTCAAGACTGATTTGCATATGGCTGGGTCCAAACTGGGGTGGTGTGGTGAGCAAAAGAATGATGGATTCAACACAGATCCTTGTGACTGGGGGTGAATGTTTGCATTGTCCAGCATTCCGTCCATCAATTCTTTCTTTTGCATATGTCGCCCTAAGTGGAAAGGGTGTGCCCAGACGTGGGTCCCGTGCTCACTACACCACTGGATTCAAGCTAGCCTGGCTGATGAAGGGTGATGCCCTGAAACCGGTCCCAGGATGCTTGTTTCCGGTCCAGGGAGGACCTGGCTTGGCAGTTTGGGCTGGACTGTTCCCACAAGGAACAGGGTCAAGACTGATTTGCATATGGCCGGGTCCAAAATGGGGTGGTGTGGTGAGCAAAAGAATGATGGATTCAACACAGATCCTTGTGACTGGGGGTGAATGTTTGCATTGTCCAGCATTCCGTCCATCAATTCTTTCTTTTGCATATGTCGCCCTAAGTGGGAAGGGTGTGCCCAGACGTGGGTCCCGTGCTCACTACACCACTGGATTCAAGCTAGCCTGGCTGATGAAGGGTGATGCCCTGAAACCGGTCCCAGGATGCTTGTTTCCGGTCCAGGGAGGACCTGGCTTGGCAGTTCGTGCTGGACTGTTCCCACAAGGAACAGGGTCAAGACTGATTTGCATATGGCTGGGTCCAAACTGGGGTGGTGTGGTGAGCAAAAGAATGATGGATTCAACCCAGATCCATGTGACTGGGGGGTGAATGTTTGCATTGTCCAGCATTCCGTCCACCAATTGTTTCTTTTGCATAAGTCGCCCTAAGTGGGAAGGGTGTGCCCAGACGTGGGTCCCGTGCTCACTACACCACTGGATTCAAGCTAGCCTGGCTGATGAAGGGTGATGCCCTGAAACCGGTCCCAGGATGCTTGTTTCCTGTCCAGGGAGGACCTGGCTTGGCAGTTCGGGCTGGACTGTTCCCACAAGGAACAGGGTCAAGACTGATTTGCATATGGCTGGGTCCAAACTGGGGTGGTTTGATGAGCAAAAGAATGATGATTCAACCCAGATCCTTGTGACTGGGGGTGAATGTTTGCATTGGCCAGCATTCCGTCCATCAATTGTTTCTTTTGCATATGTCGCCCTAAGTGGGAAGGGTGTGCCCAGACGTCGGTCCGGTGCTCACTACACCACTGGATTCAAGCTAGCCTGCCTGATGAAGGATGATGCCCTGAAACCGGTCCCAGGAGGCTTGTTTCCGGTCCAGGGAGGACCTGGCTTGGCAGTTCGGGCTGGACTATTCCCACAAGGAACAGGGTCAAGACTGATTTGCATATGGCTGGGTCCAAACTGGAGTGGTGTGGTGAGCAAAAGAATGATGGATTCAACCCAGATCCTTGTGACTGGGGGTGAATGTTTGCATTGTCCAGCATTCCGTCCATCAATTGTTTCTTTTGCATATGTCGCCCTAAGTGGGAAGGGTGTGCCCAGACATGGGTCCCGTGCTCACTACACCACTGGATTCAAGCTAGCCTGGCTGATGAAGGGTGATGCCCTGAAACCGTTCCCAGAATGCTTGTTTCCGGGCCAGGGAGGACCTGGCTTGGCAGTTCGGGCTGGACTGTTCCCACAAGGAACAGGGTCAAGACTGATTTGCATATGGCTGGGTCCAAACTGGGGTGGTGTGGTGAGCAAAAGAATGATGGATTCAACCCAGATCCTTGTGACTGGGGGTGAATGTTTGCATTGTCCAGCATTCCGTCCATCAATTGTTTCTTTTGCATATGTCGCCCTAAGTGGGAAGGGTGTTCCCAGACGTGGGTCCCGTGCTCACTACACCACTGGATTCAAGGTAGCCTGGCTGATGAAGGGTGATGCCCTGAAACCGGTCCCAGGATGCTTATTTCCGGTCCAGGAGGACCTGGCTTGGCAGTTCGGGCTGGACTGTTCCCACAAGGAACAGGGTCAAGACTGATTTGCATATGGCCGGGTCCAAAATGGGGTGGTGTGGTGAGCAAAAGAATGATGGATTCAACACAGATCCTTGTGACTGGGGGTGAATGTTTGCATTGTCCAGCATTCCGTCCATCAATTGTTTCTTTTGCATATGTCGCCCTAAGTGGGAAGGGTGTGCCCAGACGTGGGTCCCGTGCTCACTACACCACTGGATTCAAGCTAGCCTGGCTGATGAAGGGTGATGCCCTGAAACCGGTCCCAGAATGCTTGTTTCCGGGCCAGGGAGGACCTGGCTTGGCAGTTCGGGCTGGACTGTTCCCACAAGGAACAGGGTCAAGACTGATTTGCATATGGCTGGGTCCAAACTGGGGTGGTGTGGTGAGCAAAAGAATGATGGATTCAACCCAGATCCTTGTAACTGGGGGTGAATGTTTGCATTGTCCAGCATTCCGTCCATCAATTGTTTCTTTTGCATATGTCGCTCTAAGTGGGAAGGGTGTTCCCAGACGTGGGTCCCGGCTCACTACACCACTGGATTCAAGGTAGCCTGGCTGATGAAGGGTGATGCCCTGAAACCGGTCCCAGGATGCTTGTTTCCGGTCCAGGGAGGACCTGGCTTGGCAGTTCGGGCTGGACTGTTCCCACAAGGAACAGGGTCAAGACTGATTTGCATATGGCCGGGTCCAAAATGGGGTGGTGTGGTGAGCAAAAGAATGATGGATTCAACACAGATCCTTGTGACTGGGGGTGAATGTTTGCATTGTCCAGCATTCCGTCCATCAATTGTTTCTTTTGCATATGTCGCCTTAAGTGGGAAGGGTGTGCCCAGACGTGGGTCCCATGCTCACTACACCACTGGATTCAAGCTAGCCTGGCTGATGAAGGGTGATGCCCTGAAACCGCTCCCAGGATGCTTGTTTCCGGTCCAGGGAGGACCTGGCTTGGCAGTTCGGGCTGGACTGTTCCCACAAGGAACAGGGTCAAGACTGATTTGCATATGGCTGGGTCCAAACTGGGGTGGTGTGGTGTGGTGAGCAAAAGAATGATGGATTCAACCCAGATCCTTGTGACTGGGGGTGAATGTTTGCATTGTCCAGCATTCCGTCCATCAATTGTTTCTTTTGCATATGTCGCCCTAAGTGGGAAGGGTGTGCCCAGACGTGGGTCCCGTGCTCACTACACCACTGGATTCAAGCTAGCCTGGCTGATGAAGGGTGATGCCCTGAAACCGGTCCCAGGATGCTTGTTTCCGGTCCAGGGAGGACCTGGCTTGGCAGTTCGGGCTGGACTGTTCCCACAAGGAACAGGGTCAAGACTGATTTGCATATGGCTGGGTCCAAACTGGGGTGGTGTGGTGAGCAAAAGAATGATGGATTCAACCCAGATCCTTGTGACTGGGGGTGAATGTTTGCATTGTCCATCATTCCGTCCATCAATTCTTTCTTTTGCATATGTCGCCCTAAGTGGGAAGGGTGTGCCCAGACGTGGGTCCCGTGCTCACTACACCACTGGATTCAAGCTAGCCTGGCTGATGAAGGGTGATGCCCTGAAACCGGTCCCAGGATGCTTGTTTCCGGTCCAGAGAGGACCTGGCTTGGCAGTTCGGGCTGGACTGTTCCCACAAGGAACAGGGTCAAGACTGATTTGCATATGGCTGGGTCCAAACTGGAGTGGTGTGGTGAGCAAAAGAATGATGGATTCAACCCAGATCCTTGTGACTGGGGGTGAATGTTTGCATTGTCCAGCCTTCCGTCCATCAATTCTTTCTTTTGCATATGTCGCCCTAAGTGGGAAGGGTGTGCCCAGACGTGGGTCCCGTGCTCACTACATCACTGGATTCAAGCTAGCCTGGCTGATGAAGGGTGATGCCCTGAAACCGGTCCCAGGATGCTTATTTCCGGTCCAGGGAGGACCTGGCTTGGCAGTTCGGGCTGGACTGTTCCCACAAGGAACAGGGTCAAGACTGATTTGCATATGGCTGGGTCCAAACTGGGGTGGTGTGGTGAGCAAAAGAATGATGGATTCAACCCAGATCCTTGTGACTGGGGGTGAATGTTTGCATTGTCCAGCATTCCGTCCATCAATTGTTTCTTTTGCATATGTCGCCCTAAGTGGGAAGGGTGTTTCCAGACGTGGGTCCCGTGCTCACTACACCACTGGATTCAAGGTAGCCTGGCTGATGAAGGGTGATGCCCTGAAACCGGTCCCAGGATGCTTGTTTCCGGTCCAGGGAGGACCTGGCTTGGCAGTTCGGGCTGGACTGTTCCCACAAGGAACAGGGTCAAGACTGATTTGCATATGGCCGGATCCAAAATGGGGTGGTGTGATGAGCAAAAGAATGATGGATTCAACACAGATCCTTGTGACTGGGGGTGAATTTTTGCATTGTCCAGCATTCCGTCCACCAATTGTTTCTTTTGCATAAGTCGCCCTAAGTGGGAAGGGTGTGCCCAGACGTGGGTCCCGTGCTCACTACACCACTGGATTCAAGCTAGCCTGGCTGATGAAGGGTGATGCCCTGAAACCGGTCCCAGGATGCTTGTTTCCTGTCCAGAGAGGACCTGGCTTGGCAGTTCGGGCTGGACTGTTCCCACAAGGAACAGGGTCAAGACTGATTTGCATATGGCTGGGTCCAAACTGGGGTGGTTTGATGAGCAAAAGAATGATGATTCAACCCAGATCCTTGTGACTGGGGGTGAATGTTTGCATTGGCCAGCATTCCGTCCATAAATTGTTTCTTTTGCATATGTCGCCCTAAGTGGGAAGGGTGTGCCCAGACGTCGGTCCCGTGCTCACTACACCACTGGATTCAAGCTAGCCTGGCTGATGAAGGATGATGCCCTGAAACCGGTCCCAGGATGCTTGTTTCCGGTCCAGGGAGGACCTGGCTTGGCAGTTCGGGCTGGACTATTCCCACAAGGAACAGGGTCAAGACTGATTTGCATATGGCTGGGTCCAAACTGGAGTGGTGTGGTGAGCAAAAGAATGATGGATTCAACACAGATCCTTGTGACTGGGGGTGAAAGTTTGCATTGTCCAGCATTCCGTCCATCAATTGTTTCTTTTGCATATGTCGCCCTAAGTGGGAAGGGTGTGCCCAGACGTGGGTCCCGTGCTCACTACACCACTGGATTCAAGCTAGCCTGGCTGATGAAGGGTGATGCCCTGAAACCGGTCCCAGAATGCTTGTTTCCGGGCCAGGGAGGACCTGGCTTGGCAGTTCGGGCTGAACTGTTCCCACAAGGAACAGGGTCAAGACTGATTTGCATATGGCTGGGTCCAAACTGGGGTGGTGTGGTGAGCAAAAGAATGATGGATTCAACCCAGATCCTTGTGACTGGGGGTGAATGTTTGCATTGTCCAGCATTCCGTCCATCAATTGTTTCTTTTGCATATGTCGCCCTAAGTGGGAAGGGTGTTCCCAGACGTGGGTCCCGTGCTCACTACACCACTGGATTCAAGGTAGCCTGGCTGATGAAGGGTGATGCCCTGAAACCGGTCCCAGGATGCTTGTTTCCGGTCCAGGGAGGACCTGGCTTGGCAGTTCGGGCTGGACTGTTCCCACAAGGAACAGGGTCAAGACTGATTTGCATATGGCTGGGTCCAAAATGGGGTGGTGTGGTGAGCAAAAGAATGATGGATTCAACACAGATCCTTGTGACTGGGGGTGAATGTTTGCATTGTCCAGCATTCCGTCCATCAATTCTTTCTTTTGCATATGTCGCCCTAAGTGGGAAGGGTGTGCCCAGACGTGGGTCCCGTGCTCACTACACCACTGGATTCAAGCTAGCCTGGCTGATGAAGGGTGATGCCCTGAAACCGGTCCCAGGATGCTTGTTTCCGGTCCAGGGAGGACCTGGCTTGGCAGTTCGGGCTGGACTGTTCCCACAAGGAACAGGGTCAAGACTGATTTGCATATGGCCGGGTCCAAAATGGGGTGGTGTGGTGAGCAAAAGAATGATGGATTCAACACAGATCCTTGTGACTGGGGGTGAATGTTTGCATTGTCCAGCATTCCGTCCATCAATTCTTTCTTTTGCATATGTCGCCCTAAGTGGGAAGGGTGTGCCCAGACGTGGGTCCCGTGCTCACTACACCACTGGATTCAAGCTAGCCTGGCTGATGAAGGGTGATGCCCTGAAACCGGTCCCAGGATGCTTGTTTCCGGTCCAGGGAGGACCTGGCTTGGCAGTTCAGTGCTGGACTGTTCCCACAAGGAACAGGGTCAAGACTGATTTGCATATGGCTGGGTCCAAACTGGGGTGGTGTGGTGAGCAAAAGAATGATGGATTCAACCCAGATCCATGTGACTGGGGGTGAATGTTTGCATTGTCCAGCATTCCGTCCACCAATTGTTTCTTTTGCATAAGTCGCCCTAAGTGGGAAGGGTGTGCCCAGACGTGGGTCCCGTGCTCACTACACCACTGGATTCAAGCTAGCCTGGCTGATGAAGGGTGATGCCCTGAAACCGGTCCCAGGATGCTTGTTTCCTGTCCAGGGAGGACCTGGCTTGGCAGTTCGGGCTGGACTGTTCCCACAAGGAACAGGGTCAAGACTGATTTGCATATGGCTGGGTCCAAACTGGGGTGGTTTGATGAGCAAAAGAATGATGATTCAACCCAGATCCTTGTGACTGGGGGTGAATGTTTGCATTGGCCAGCATTCCGTCCATCAATTGTTTCTTTTGCATATGTCGCCCTAAGTGGGAAGGGTGTGCCCAGACGTCGGTCCCGTGCTCACTACACCACTGGATTCAAGCTAGCCTGCCTGATGAAGGATGATGCCCTGAAACCGGTCCCAGGATGCTTGTTTCCGGTCCAGGGAGGACCTGGCTTGGCAGTTCGGGCTGGACTATTCCCACAAGGAACACGGTCAAGACTGATTTGCATATGGCTGGGTCCAAACTGGAGTGGTGTGGTGAGCAAAAGAATGATGGATTCAACCCAGATCCTTGTGACTGGGGGTGAATGTTTGCATTGTCCAGCATTCCGTCCATCAATTGTTTCTTTTGCATATGTCGCCCTAAGTGGGAAGGGTGTGCCCAGACGTGGGTCCCGTGCTCACTACACCACTGGATTCAAGCTAGCCTGGCTGATGAATGGTGATGCCCTGAAACCGTTCCCAGAATGCTTGTTTCCGGGCCAGGGAGGACCTGGCTTGGCAGTTCGGGCTGGACTGTTCCCACAAGGAACTGGGTCAAGACTGATTTGCATATGGCTGGGTCCAAACTGGGGTGGTGTGGTGAGCAAAAGAATGATGGATTCAACCCAGATCCTTGTGACTGGGGGTGAATGTTTGCATTGTCCAGCATTCCGTCCATCAATTGTTTCTTTTGCATATGTCGCCCTAAGTGGGAAGGGTGTTCCCAGACGTGGGTCCCGTGCTCTCTACACCACTGGATTCAAGGTAGCCTGGCTGATGAAGGGTGATGCCCTGAAACCGGTCCCAGGATGCTTGTTTCCGGTCCAGGGAGGACCTGGCTTGGCAGTTCGGGCTGGACTGTTCCCACAAGGAACAGGGTCAAGACTGATTTGCATATGGCCGGGTCCAAAATGGGGTGGTGTGGTGAGCAAAAGAATGATGGATTCAACACAGATCCTTGTGACTGGGGGTGAATGTTTGCATTGTCCAGCATTCCGTCCATCAATTCTTTCTTTTGCATATGTCGCCCTAAGTGGGAAGGGTGTGCCCAGACGTGGGTCCCGTGCTCACTACACCACTGGATTCAAGCTAGCCTGGCTGATGAAGGGTGATGCCCTGAAACCGGTCTCAGGATGCTTGTTTCCGGTCCAGGGAGGACCTGGCTTGGCAGTTCGGGCTGGACTGTTCCCACAAGGAACAGGGTCAAGACTGATTTCCATATGGCCGGGTCCAAAATGGGGTGGTGTGGTGAGCAAAAGAATGATGGATTCAACACAGATCCTTGTGACTGGGGGTGAATGTTTGCATTGTCCAGCATTCCGTCTATCAATTCTTTCTTTTGCATATGTCGCCCTAAGTGGGAAGGGTGTGCCCAGATGTGGGTCCCGTGCTCACTACACCACTGGATTCAAGCTAGCCTGGCTGATGAAGGGTGATGCCCTGAAACCGGTCCCAGAATGCTTGTTTCCGGGCCAGGGAGGACCTGGCTTGGCAGTTCGGGCTCGACTGTTCCCACAAGGAACAGGGTCAAGACTGATTTGCATATGGCTGGGTCCAAACTGGGGTGGTGTGGTGAGCAAAAGAATGATGGATTCAACCCAGATCCTTGTAACTGGGGGTGAATGTTTGCATTGTCCAGCATTCCGTCCATCAATTGTTTCTTTTGCATATGTCGCTCTAAGTGGGAAGGGTGTTCCCAGACGTGGGTCCCGTGCTCACTACACCACTGGATTCAAGGTAGCCTGGCTGATGAAGGGTGATGCCCTGAAACCGGTCCCAGGATGCTTGTTTCCGGTCCAGGGAGGACCTGGCTTGGCAGTTCGGGCTGGACTGTTCCCACAAGGAACAGGGTCAAGACTGATTTGCATATGGCCGGGTCCAAAATGGGGTGGTGTGGTGAGCAAAAGAATGATGGATTCAACACAGATCCTTGTGACTGGGGGTGAATGTTTGCATTGTCCAGCATTCCGTCCATCAATTGTTTCTTTTGCATATGTCGCCCTAAGTGGGAAGGGTGTGCCCAGACGTGGGTCCCGTGCTCACTACACCACTGGATTCAAGCTAGCCTGGCTGATGAAGGGTGATGCCCTGAAACCGCTCCCAGGATGCTTGTTTCCGGTCCAGGGAGGACCTGGCTTGGCAGTTCGGGCTGGACTGTTCCCACAAGGAACAGGGTCAAGACTGATTTGCATATGGCTGGGTCCAAACTGGGGTGTGTGGTGAGCAAAAGAATGATGGATTCAACCCAGATCCTTGTGACTGGGGGTGAATGTTTGCATTGTCCAGCATTCCGTCCATCAATTGTTTCTTTTGCATATGTCGCCCTAAGTGGGAAGGGTGTGCCCAGACGTGGGTCCCGTGCTCACTACACCACTGGATTCAAGCTAGCCTGGCTGATGAAGGGTGATGCCCTGAAACCGGTCCCAGGATGCTTGTTTCCTGTCCAGGGAGGACCTGGCTTGGCAGTTCGGGCTGGACTGTTCCCACAAGGAACAGGGTTAAGACTGATTTGCATATGGCTGGGTCCAAACTGGGGTGGTTTGATGAGCAAAAGAATGATGATTCAACCCAGATCCTTGTGACTGGGGGTGAATGTTTGCATTGGCCAGCATTCCGTCCATCAATTGTTTCTTTTGCATATGTCGCCCTAAGTGGGAAGGGTGTGCCCAGACGTCGGTCCCGTGCTCACTACCCCACTGGATTCAAGCTAGCCTGGCTGATGAAGGATGATGACCTGAAACCGGTCCCAGGATGCTTGTTTCCGGTCCAGGGAGGACCTGGCTTGGCAGTTTGGGCTGGACTATTCCCACAAGGAACAGGGTCAAGACTGATTTGCATATGGCTGGGTCCAAACTGGGGTGGTGTGGTGAGCAAAAGAATGATGATTCAACCCAGATCCTTGTGACTGGGGGTGAATGTTTGCATTGGCCAGCATTCCGTCCATCAATTGTTTCTTTTGCATATGTCGCCCTAAGTGGGAAGGGTGTGCCCAGACGTCGGTCCCGTGCTCACTACACCACTGGATTCAAACTAGCCTGGCTGATGAAGGATGATGGCCTGAAACCGGTCCCAGGATGCTTGTTTCCGGTCCAGGGAGGACCTGGCTTGGCAGTTCGGGCTGGACTATTCCCACAAGGAACAGGGTCAAGACTGATTTGCATATGGCTGGGTCCAAACTGGGGTGGTGTGGTGAGCAAAAGAATGATGGATTCAACCCAGATCCTTGTGACTGGGGGTGAATGTTTGCATTGTCCAGCATTCCGTCCATCAATTGTTTCTTTTGCATATGTCGCCCTAAATGGGAAGGGTGTGCCCAGACGAGGGTCCCGTGCTCACTCCAGCACTGGATTCAAGCTAGCCTGGCTGATGAAGGGTGATGCCCTGAAACCGGTCCCAGGATGCTTGTTTCCGGTCCAGGGAGGACCTTGCTCGGCAGTTCGGGCTGGACTGTTCCCAAAAGGAACAGGGTCAAGACTGATTTGCATTTGGATGGGTCCAAACTGGGGTGGTGTGGTGAGCAAAAGAATGATGGATTCAACCCAGATCCTTGTGACTGGGGGTGAATGTTTGCATTGTCCAGCATTCCGTCCATCAATTGTTTCTTTTGCCATATGTCGCCTTAAGTGGGAAGGGTGTACCCAGACGTGGGTCCTGTGCTCACTACACCACTGGATTCAAGCTAGCCTGGCTGATGAAGGGTGATGCCCTGAAACCGGTCCCAGGGTGCTTGTATCCGGTCCAGGGAGTACCTGGCTTGGCAGTTCGGGCTGGACTGTTCCCACAAGGAACAGGGTCAAGACTGATTTACATATGGCTGGGTCCAAACTGGGGTGGTGTGGTGAGCAAAAGAATGATGGATTCAACCCAGATCCTTGTGACTGGGGGTGAATGTTTGCATTGTCCAGCATTCCGTCCATCAATTGTTTCTTTTGCATATGTCGCCCTAAGTGGGAAGGGTGTGCCCAGACGTGGGTCCCGTGCTCACTACACCACTGGATTCAAGATAGCCTGGCTGATGAAGGGTGATGCCCTGAAACCGGTCCCAGGATGCTTGTTTCCGGTCCAGGGAGGACCTCGCTTGGCAGTTCGGGCTGGACTGTTCCCACAAGGAACAGGGTCAAGACTGATTTGCATATGACTGGGTCCAAACTGGGGTGGTGTGGTGAGCAAAAGAAGGATGGATTCAACCCAGATCCTTGTGACTGGGGGTGAATGTTTGCATTGTCCAGCATTCCGTCCATCAATTGTTTCTTTTGCATATGTCGCCCTAAGTGGGAAGGGTGTGCCCAGACGTGGGTCCCGTGCTCACTACACCACTGGATTCAAGCTAGCCTGGCTGATGAAGGGTGATGCCCTGAAACCGGTCCCAGGATGCTTGTTTCCGGTCCAGGGAGGACCTGGCTTGGCAGTTTGGGCTGGACTATTCCCACAAGGAACAGGGTCAAGACTGATTTGCATATGGCTGGGTCCAAACTGGGGTGGTGTGGTGAGCAAAAGAATGATGATTCAACCCAGATCCTTGTGACTGGGGGTGAATGTTTGCATTGGCCAGCATTCCGTCCATCAATTGTTTCTTTTGCATATGTCACCCTAAGTGGGAAGGGTGTGCCCAGACGTCGGTCCCGTGCTCACTACACCACTGGATTCAAACTAGCCTGGCTGATGAAGGATGATGGCCTGAAACCGGTCCCAGGATGCTTGTTTCCGGTCCAGGGAGGACCTGGCTTGGCAGTTCGGGCTGGACTATTCCCACAAGGAACAGGGTCAAGACTGATTTGCATATGGCTGGGTCCAAACTGGGGTGGTGTGGTGAGCAAAAGAATGATGGATTCAACCCAGATCCTTGTGACTGGGGGTGAATGTTTGCATTGTCCAGCATTCCGTCCATCAATTGTTTCTTTTGCATATGTCGCCCTAAATGGGAAGGGTGTGCCCAGACGAGGGTCCCGTGCTCACTCCAGCACTGGATTCAAGCTAGCCTGGCTGATGAAGGGTGATGCCCTGAAACCGGTCCCAGGAAGCTTGTTTCCGGTCCAGGGAGGACCTGGCTCGGCAGTTCGGGCTGGACTGTTCCCAAAAGGAACAGGGTCAAGACTGATTTGCATTTGGATGGGTCCAAACTGGGGTGGTGTGGTGAGCAAAAGAATGATGGATTCAACCCAGATCCTTGTGACTGGGGGTGAATGTTTGCATTGTCCAGCATTCCGTCCATCAATTGTTTCTTTTGCCATATGTCGCCTTAAGTGGGAAGGGTGTACCCAGACGTGGGTCCTGTGCTCACTACACCACTGGATTCAAGCTAGCCTGGCTGATGAAGGGTGATGCCCTGAAACCGGTCCCAGGGTGCTTGTATCCGGTCCAGGGAGTACCTGGCTTGGCAGTTCGGGCTGGACTGTTCCCACAAGGAACAGGGTCAAGACTGATTTACATATGGCTGGGTCCAAACTGGGGTGGTGTGGTGAGCAAAAGAATGATGGATTCAACCCAGATCCTTGTGACTGGGGGTGAATGTTTGCATTGTCCAGCATTCCGTCCATCAATTGTTTCTTTTGCATATGTCGCCCTAAGTGGGAAGGGTGTGCCCAGACGTGGGTCCCGTGCTCACTACACCACTGGATTCAAGATAGCCTGGCTGATGAAGGGTGATGCCCTGAAACCGGTCCCAGGATGCTTGTTTCCGGTCCAGGGAGGACCTCGCTTGGCAGTTCGGGCTGGACTGTTCCCACAAGGAACAGGGTCAAGACTGATTTGCATATGGCTGGGTCCAAACTGGGGTGGTGTGGTGAGCAAAAGAATGATGGATTCAACCCAGATCCTTGTGACTGGGGGTGAATGTTTGCATTGTCTAGCAATCCGTCCATCAATTGTTTCTTTTGCATATGTCGCCCTAAGTGGGAAGAGTGAGCCCAGACGTGGGTCCCGTGCTCACTACACCACTGGATTCAAGCTAGCCTGGCTGATGAAGGGTGATGCCCTGAAACCGGTCCCAGGATGCTTGTTTCCGGTCCAGGGAGGACCTGGCTTGGCAGTTCTGGCTGGACTGTTCCCACAAGGAACAGGGTCAAGACTGATTTGCATATGGCTGGGTCCAAACTGGGGTGGTGTGGTGAGCAAAAGAATGATGAATTCAACCCAGATCCTTGTGACTGGGGGTGAATGTTTGCATTGTCCAGCATTCCGTCCATCAATTGTTTCTTTTGCACTTTTCAAGATGGCATCAGGGACATCTGGTCCATTTCTGGGTTGGTTAAATTTCGGTCATTTTTGACACAAAGGTCCACCTGGCCTATTGTGAGGGCACCAATGCAACACTTGTGAAATTTACTTGGGGCATTCCCTATGGTTTCCTGTGGTCACTGTTTTTTTCTTTTTAAATATATATTTTTTTAAATATATTTAAATATATATATAATTGTGCATCAGTCTAACAGGAGTAGGTGAAATGTGGGCTCTTAAAGCCTGTTTAGTTTCTGCTCAGGTTGCCAACCTTGGCTGCGTTTCCACATCTGCAGTATCTCTGTCTTTGAAAAGGTGCTTGGCCACTGCTCAAGTTGCAAGCTTTGATTCTTGCCCACTTAGTATCATTCTAATCATGTGATGGTATCTCTGCCTTGTTCATGTTGCCATATACATTACTGGGCCTTCTCTTATTACCCACCTGTTTGTGGACATGCACAGAGGACCCGGCTGCCCCTTTCACTATGTTGATGCTATGTAGATGCCTATATATTCCAGTGTCCATACCCCCCCAAACTAGAATACCTATACATGTAACAGAGAGCATCTCATAGATTTGTGCCTCTTTATGCTATCTCTATCCCCTTTCGTCCTCCCTCTGACTGTCCTCCTCTCAGACGTACAACACCGCACAGAGTGGTTGACCAAATTGCTGCAGCCAGCATGGGACATCAACTGAAAGCATCCTAGAAACCATGAAACATAATCCAGTATCTGCAGAGTAAAATACATAATTACAATTATAACTTGCATACCTATCTCTCACACCTCTTTCTCCATTATACTGCTAGACACTGCACCCCAAGACAAGCACCGAAAATACCACATATTTATGGCAACAAAACTCTTCATACATAGTTAAGTAACATTCTCCCAGCTATCAACTCCCCCTCTAGGTAAAGTGCTGCCCGTCTGGTAAATTGCTTTAGAGCCCCACACAGGGACAACAGGGCATGATGCGCTATATAAATGCCATAATAGAGCACAATATTGTAATATACTGTTTTTTACCTCGTGAAAGAATGTTATTTGATAGCAGTATTCAAATATTCACTTACAGTACTTTTTCTTACTGTTTTTCTATTGTACAAATAAATAAAAAAGTAAATTAAAATCTAGGCACTGTTCTTTATTTCTTTACTGACTTCAAGTGCATCTCTTGACCCTCGCTCCTACCAAAAGGAGAGTACGCGTTTCTTTTGAAGCTGAATTTGTATATATGATTTCATCAGTCATTACATCACTCAACTTTGGCTGGAGACCCTCCCATGCTATTACTAAAACCATAGTATCATTGTAAGGAAATGCTTCTTTTTGCATGTTCACTGCCACATTTTTGGACTGATGCTGCTGGTTTATTGATTCTGAGAGTGCACTGAGGCCTGCTAACCATACCTCAGTGCCAGTGTTCTAACCCATTACAAAGTGTATGTTGAATTGGATACCCCCAATTGGCACAGACTGACTTACTTATAAGTCCCTCGTATATGACACACAGGGCATATAAGACAAAATCTCCACCCAGGACTGCAGCACTGATTGTGCCACCCTGTGTGTGACAAAGTACAAAATGGTTCCCAGCCTGCCACTGCAGGCTGGAAGGAGTGGTAACACTGCTAGTTCGACTTTGCCATTCAAACTAAGTGGAAAGCCCCCACTTCCCTTAACAATATATGTAAGTCTCCCCTAAGGTTGGCCTATTGAGCAATAAGGCAGGGAGCTGTGTATTATTAAGTAGGACATGTATTTTCATATATGTCTTAACAGCAACACTCCTAAATTGTCATTTTGATGTGGAAGAGTTAGTAGCCCCATTGGCTAACACGTGGTTACTAGCTGACCCCTCAGCCCAGCTAACTTTTGAATGGGACTACCTAGCTGGGTACTGTAAGGTATCAAATTAATTGTGGCATTACACCTGACTTGAAGCCCAAGTCAAATTTATTGTCACAATCAAAGAAATGCAACTTTTAGAAAGTTTGCACTCCGTGACCCGGTTTGTCCAGTGGCCTCACACGGTCACTGGCTACCAGACAGCTTTCTGCTCTCTTGGAGAGTAGTTTGAATGACTCCCAGGCTTAGGAACAATAGCAGCCTGCTACAGAGTAAGGTGTCACCTCCCCTTTCCCAGCAAATCACTCTGAGTGTTAGCCCAAAAGGCGAGCTTCAGAGGCAAAGCTGCATTTGGTGGGCAAATGGCGATCACACTCCTGAGGGGCTACCCTTTGTTCAGATAGATAGGCTGGTGATGGGGGCAGAGAGGGGAGACCAGTGCCATAACCGCTTTTCTTGTGGGTGTGTAGCTCACAGGTAGCCACACCTCTAGGATGGGCTACCATGCTCCTAATATCTGAGGAAGGGTCCCAACGTCAAGAAAGTGGGCAGAATAGTTCACTCCGGTATTGCCAGATGCCTCACATAGCCAGAAAGTCATCACCGAGAAGGAGGGGACCAGGTAGCCCATTGGCTAGTGAACACATTATACCCCAAGGGCACTTTCTGGGAATAAATATGGCACCCCTGGCCCCCTGAAACTCATATCACATTGGAACTGGAACAAGGACTGCCCTGCTCACTCCTGGCCTGCACAAAGAGAGGCTGCAACGCCTGCTGGACTGCACCTGCTGCACCTTGGGCTAGCGGAGAGAGAACAGTTCCTGTGGCTTCTGGCTCGAGGAAATGTTGTGCCCCACACCAAAGAAGTGACTCCAAGGGTCAGTCGGCTGGCCCCCTTGAACCAGCACCAGGGCCATCAAAGCTGGAATAACCCACCACTGCAAGTCAGTACTCCAGAAGAATCTCCACTGTCGCTGGACATGCCAGGAGACCGATTCTCAATTGCCAAAAGTTGCTCCTGAGTCAGTCAGACCCAGGAGTGATGTCTGAGTCCAGAGTGGTCACCCAAGAGGGACAGCAGCCTCCACCAAGGGATATCGCTGGGACCGCTGTGCGCGGATACCGGTAGTCCAGCCGCAGCTGGCCTTCTACTGTCTCAAAGAGGACTTCGAGTGGCCCCAACCTCTGTGGCCAAAGTCACCCTGCCTGACCTGTGTACCGAGAAATAACCACAAAGGCACCCCCGATGACACAGCACCCAGAGCATCTTTGCGCATCCTCCATCTCCTGCATACATAGCATCAGGACCACTCCATTGAAGTCTATGATGGCCGTGCTGTAAAGTTTGGAACTTGACTGGAAAATGCTTTGGTGGCTAGGTAACTGTCCAAATACTCCTCACCCACCCATCCGGACAGTCTTCATGTCGGATTTGGTCCCCCAAGCTGGAACGGAGTAGCCAAAATCAAGTCTTAAAAACTTTAGTTACCAATAATTCTTTGCGGGTGAACTAAAAATTAAGTTTTCGTTCAAATCTGTATCTCTGGACCCCTGTGGTGGATTTTGCTCATTAAGGACTCTTAAATTCATAACATTATAATCTATTTTTATAAATTGGTGTCTGATTTCTTTTGTATTGCGTGACTTTCCTATTTAATTGTTTGCTGCTCTTAAATGCTTTACACTATTTCCTTTGTTTAAGCCTTGCTGCTCGAAGCCATAGCGTCCCAAGGTTGAGCTTAAGGTTTTACAAAGGAGCCTGACTGGACCAAAGACAGTTTTTGTGAGCCTATTACACAGTAAGGCTGCACAGCCATACCCTATATTTCACCCAAATCCTCACAATCCTCTACTCTCATGTGAAATTCGGAAGAGTCTATTCCCAAATTAAGTTACTGTAAGTGTTGTGTTAGTTATCAATTCAGGCACATTACTGTACAATTAATCCACAACAAAGAACGGAAGAGAGATTGAGCCTTCCCTCGTTCTCCCCAAAAATTATACTACTCACTCCGTGAGATGGACATGTAATCGGGGGTAGTAAATAAAAGATTATATTACCCACTAGGAAGTGGGCCAAACGGTCCCACACTGATTAAAAAATAATAACAGGAAAGACAAAAGCACAAGCGATCACCAAGCCCTAAGAAAGAGGCAAGGAATTCTAGTGTCAAAGTTACCTCTAGAGGTGACAAACCAATTTGGGATTCCCAAATTGGTTTGTCACCTCTTGAGGTAACTTTGACACTAGAATTTCTTCTGCCCACTACAGCATACAGCTTGAGGTAAAGGGTCAGCCCATTTAAACAGGAGGCAAAGGGTCAGCCAGGCCTAACTTCACTGTGAGTGACGACATTCAGGGGGATATTAGCAACAACTTGCGATAATTATCGCAAACCGCGGTTAACGCGTTTAATTTTTATCGCCGCGTATCGCTGGATTTTATCGCGGAGATAACACGCTATTAGCAACGTTTATCTCCAATGCGATAAAATATCCAGCGATAGCGGCGAAATGCGTGAATATCGCTGGAAATCCAGCGATATTCACGCATTAACGCCATGGGGGACTTAGCCTGACAATCCACCTCCCATTGAACAAACAGGTAAGTCATGTTTTTAGCAGGTGTTAAATTCTAGCAATAATCGCGCTTAGCGCGAGTTTTTTTATCGCTTCGCCTGCGTTGCTAATAGGGGGAAGTTGTGTTAGCGACTGTTTTCAGTCGCTTTTAGTTGGGAACGCCTACCTTGCATGTCATTAGCGATAATTATCGCTGGCATGCAAGGCGATGGGAAACCGGCCGCTATCGCCAGAAAGCTGTTGCTAACGCCTGTTAGCGACAGCTTGCTGATAGGGCGATAAAAAAATCGCCGCTTTAGCGGCAAAAAGTGCCGCTAAAGCGGCGATAAAGCCCTTGCTAATATGCCCCTCAGTTTTTTCACAAGAACAACATCTGCACACAAAGTAGTTCCCTTCTGGATCATGGACTACTATGGCAACGTGTGCTTTTGAGACTTAAAAAATGCATTTGCTTTTAGCCAATTTGTTTTTATATATTGGTGAGGAACCGGCATCTCCCACAAACAGTGCCATGTTAAGGATTTGGCTTGTCCTGGGGAAGACGTATTTTGGGGGCCCATGTAAGGTGCAAAAACAGTTCAGGTGTCTTTTCTGGGACCCCAAATAATCCTTAAGATCACACTGAGTAGAATGACAGAGGCAAAGGTAGAGATAGACAGATAGCGAGAGAAGTTTAGATAGAGAAATAGAATAGACAGAAGTCAAAGAGAGCAAGTCCACTTTTCCAGGGGGGGGGGGCCTTGCAGGGTGGGGGCAGTGGGCAATTGCCCAAGTCTTAAAACGTCCCTGCCCCAACAATAAAGTTTCACAAAAACTATGACAAAACAAGCATTGACAAAGCTAAAAGATTTGCAGCCCGCGCCACATCTATTAGCTTTGCCAACGGATGCTCTTTTCTTTGCAGGACTGATGGGGCAAGCATGCTCTACATTCAGAGCACATAAGGCATCTTTTGTGTTTGCCATGGATAGTTTAACTCTCATTATGTAGACGTGTGTCAGTATGAGTTCAGCCCAGACCGTACACAATGCTTTAGGGCTGTTTCCGTTTTTAAAAGTCCAAGGCTCTCAGTTGGAGTTTGGGTTTGGCAGAGCGGAAACTCTGCCATAAATCAGCAGGGTGCTCATCCCACCATACTCACGAAGACCTCCATCTCAATTAGAGGTGGGGGAACCACTAGGTTTCCAATGTCAGAGCCGCAGCTTGCTCTATAATCATGACCCAGTGGCCCATCCACTGTAGGACTACTCTGTCAGTGATTGGAAAATCTGCTATATTGAGGGCGAGGCTTCCAACACATCTTTTTCCTGCCCAGGGCTACCATGCGAGGCATTGCAGACCTGAGCAGGAAAGATGATCAATGGACCCCACACACACGTGCGACTCTCAGGCCATTAATTTGTTTGCATTTTCAAATCAAACCACAGCTTTGTTGGTTTGTTTGTGAAATTCCAAAAAGTGCCTACCAGCTGCCATAACAAGGTGGCGGCTGGCATGTGGCGAGGTCGATAAAAGTGCTCCCTCCACGTCTGTGAATTCACTAACACCAAAACGATCCCTGACAAGCCAGAGGGGATCTCTAGATCGGGGTGTGAGGGTTTGCTTGTCAGGAGGATTCAAGGGTCTTCAAGGCACCGGAGGACTGGCAGATCACCAGCCAGTCAGTAAATGACTTAAGTAGATACCATGGGGCAGACTTACAAGCCCCTTGCGACACTTTTGCGCCGCCGTTGCGTCACTTTTGGGACGCAGCGGCGGTGTAAATAATGTGCCATGTTGCGACACATTTACAACGTGACGCATCTAGAGAGATGCGTCACTTTGTAAAGCCCTGCGCCACATTATACCTGCGTCAGGTATAATGTATGCAGGGTGGGCGTTCCGATGCAAGAAGGCCTCGTAAAAGTAACGCAGTGAAATCTACAATATTTCACTACCCCACTCCTACGAGACTACTGCGTCAAGACCTTACACCTGCTTAAAGCAGGCTTAAGGAGTGACGCAGCACAATAGGTATAAGCCTTCCTGAGCATTGCTGGAGTTGCGTCGTGCTTGCGACACGACTCCAGCAATGCGTGACCTTTGCGCCAACAGATGCGTGATGCATCTGTCAATCCTTGCACCATGATGCGCCGTATTGTAAATGCAACACATCCATGGTAGCGCAAGGGTTTTTTTGCGTGACGCAAGTAAACTGACGCATCTCTGCTATGATGCAGAGACGCGTCAGTTTCTTCTAAATCTGCCCCCATGTATATAATGCTAACTAAATCCCTCATACTACGGATCTATAGTCACAAGGCCAGCCAAGAGTTTTACGCTTCATCGAGAATACATAGAATATACAACTAACAAACGTGGTAGATATTTTTAAGTGACAGGTGGGAAGTAGAACAAGCATTTGCAATGCAATAGGTCTCACATTTACGCGAGTTTAAGCTTTTGGTATTGTAAATGAAAATGCCTTTTATTTATGTTTTGAAAACGAAAACAAAAATGAAAGGCATTGTTATTTGCAATGTCAATAGCTCAAACTCGTGTAAATGCGAGACCTATTGCATTGCAAATGCTTGTTGTATGTGCTATGTAAAGCTGGCCAAAAATACAAGCATTGGCATAGCCAATAGTTCTCGCCTTTGGGACCTTATAATTGTTTAGCCATGCAACAGTTGATGTTGTTGCACCAAGGATATTGTGCTGGATAACTAAACACTTATAAGGTCCCAAAGGCGAGACCTATTGGCTATGCCAATGCTTGTTTAAATTGTTGTCCGCCCCGCCACCCCCCATTCGTTGCCAGCTGCCACTGTCTCTAAGAACAGTGTTTTTAGTGTGAACAACTTCAGCAAATCAATTTAAGTGTTAACTGGCGCTGTCACGAGATTTATTACTTTCTAGGGCTAAAGAATACATAGAAGGAGAATCTATCTTTTCTGCTCATGCTTGTGACAAGTATTCATCTGAGCCAAAATGTACACCTCTAGTTTCTTTTCAGAAACACATAAGAGAGGCTACATTCACTGTATCCACGGAGGATTCTTAGTAATTACATTTGGAGAACTGATGGGTCCCACGTCGATATTGTATGTGGTCTGTGGGCTTTTCCAAAGGTACTGCTGTGACAAAAACAGACAATATCTTGTGCTGTTGCAAATGGTAAGAGCCAGCCAATAAAACTCTGCCTTGAGGCATCATTTCACAATCTGCCGGTGGGAGAAGTGCAAGGAATGCTAGGACAGATAATGCCATGTAGCCCATTCCTTATTTGGGAACGTATTAACCCGTGGTAAGACAGCAGCAATACGAGCTAATGCTCCTGCAGTAAAGATCAGAATATAACCATAAGGCGCTACAAACCCCTTTCAATTTCATGATGTTGAAGAAATAAATACCGATTAATGGAGTAACGGTAAACTATTGCATGTGACACCAAGAGCTCCACACAAATATTAAAATATCAATGAGCTCATTAAAACTGTTGTAAACCACACCTCGGATTACCTCCTCCGACCTTCTTCCCTTCCCCAGGGCATTTCACCCACCCACACCACGGCATCAGCACACGAGAATCGGATTGCTAGCTTGCCCTGCCTCTCAACCCCGATTTCTTATCTAAAGTTTATTTTCGTGCACGCGAGGAGAGAGGAGGGTATCTGCAATAGGCGCAGGTGACATGTCACTGACTCGACCCCGGCCCCTCTGACCTGTCAAAAGCAGCGTCTTTTCCGAATATCCCTATTACAGCCTTATGAGCCGTCCGGCAGCTGGCGTTCACCCACCTGCATCAGCGTGGCGTGCGGCTCGTTCTTGTCCATCTGGTGCAGGTTGCCAATGATGGGCCAGGGCGGCGGCCTGGGGGGGCAGGTTGGGATCCCTCTTCCTCCAGGAGGCCAGGAAGAGTGCCAGGGCCACCAGGGTGCCCGCCACCAGCAGGGAGAGCATGGTCGCAGCGCAGCCTCCTTCGTCGCCTAGAGCCTCCCTGACTGAGCTCGAGCACACAGGGCACCTGTGAGCGAGGACTGCAGTCTCCCCTCCTCCTTGCCCCGGCAGCACGTACACACGTGGCTAGGCAACCGACTATCTCTGCGGGCCATGATGCTATCTCAGCCATGCGGCCTGATGTCTGATGGAACTTAATGGCTTTTCCCTTGATGGCGAGCAGCAGCACTTTTGCGGGGAGGCGTGCGGAGAGGGGAAGCGACCTCCGCCGCAGTGGGAGGAGGCGCGCCCTGAATTCAGATGAGGCAGCGCGCTCCATTCTGGCCTTGAAACGAAGGGCGCCTCGACCGCTGCCAAACGCAGCAACATATGGGAACGAACCAACCAGAGCGAGGTTCTGGGAACGGGAGATGCGGACCTTCGTGGGAGAAGGGATGTTTTGGGAGGGAGGAGTTACAGATGCTGAAATAAAACACAGTTGGCAAAAAAATAAAATAAAACAGGCACCCCCTTAAAACAAGCGCACGCGCCTCGCACGGCAGCAGGGGGAGGGGGGAGAGAAGGGAGCCTGCGCGATTCACTTGCGGGAGCGAGCGGCGCCAGTAGCGATAATTGCTACCATATGGCGCCGCTCGCTCCCGCAAGTGAATGCCAACGTGCACGCGTTGCCATTGAAGGCAATGGAACGCGTGCACGTTTTTGGCTGAAAAGCCGAATCCATCACAAAAGGTCTTTTGCCTATGCAGCGCATGCGCGCTGCGTAGGCGAGACCTAAAAATGGTGGAAACAGTAAAAATGACAGGTATAATGGATGAAGTGCATCATCTTTTCCAGGACGACTGCAGTGCTGGCCCAGACATGGGATGAGTTATGCCCGCTGTGCCCATCGCTGTGGCAACCCTGTTTCCAAAGAGAAAACATGGTCTGGCTAGAAGTCCTCACTGAGCGAACAGAATGGCAATCAATATGTACCCTGGCAAGTGAGGCTTCCAAATAGCCTGTCACCCCTGGCTCTCAGTTCAGAGGCACTAGCTTTCCAAGTAATCTTGTCCCAAAATCCGCACAGCCTCTTTTGTGACTGGCTTTGCACCAGCTCTTCTGATCTTTCAGGGGTACAGACCTGTGTGGAAATCTCACAAATTTGTTGTACCCCGAGAAGTGACTAAGTCTAACTTTGCACTTCTGGACTTTTAAAATCAGCACATTGCATGGGCATAGCTTCCGTTGGTGCAGCAGGTGCAGTGGCATCGGGGCCCAGAGGCCTGAGGTGCCCACTGAACACTGATTATTTCTGTATGTCACACTTCAAACAGCGGCCAGGAGGCCATTTTCTTCCTTGCACTAGAGCCCATGACACACTGGCTACGCTACTGGCGACCTTGTCTGTAAATGTTCTGAATTCCCCACATATTAGTTCAAAGCTGCCACCTTTCGTTCCTATTCTTCGTTCCTATTGACACCTTTTAACCTCAGACACAGTATTTTCTGTATCGCTTTGGCTGTCATCTATCACTTGCAGTTGTTAGAAGTTCTTTAGCTGCATACCAACATGGTCATGGTCGGACTGGAACACAAAATAGGCCCGGGCACCAAAATAAAAGTGGCCCACATTAACAAAGCATATAGTTTAGTGGTAAAAGTGGTAATATCAGGAAAATCAACAGTAAAAACCGGCCCACCTGGCCATAACACAGGCCCAAAGCTGCTAAAAAACCAGCCCACACACTGATCTGTCATATCAGCCCATCGGGCACTGCCTGTTTGCCCTTTACGTCAATCCAACCCTGAACATGGCAAACTGACTATACCCATATCCGTGTAACTTAGTCAGGTCACTATAGACTACACGTGTCAGTGTTGTGTTCTCTAAAGGCACATTTTAAGACTTGTTAGCATCTAATGGTCGCACATGCAGATTTGGGGTTACTGTCTTTTTTTGCTTGGAGGTTTGGTGCAGGTATGTCCATTCCACTCACTTCCTTCTGGATTACCTTGGGGTATGTAGAGAATGCAAGTGCACTGTGAAAAAAGCGCATCACTTTTCTTTCAAACACGGGTGGCATGTTCATCTTGTCTATTCAGTGTTTTTTCACCCCCGCCCCACTCCTACTGTACCTGAAGCTCCCTGGACTCCAGGTGATGTCTCTCATTGCCAGTCTCGCCTGTACGTTGGATATACACCTCTCCCTGCATGGATGATGCTAGCCCAGTACCCTCAGAAAATTACTAAAACAGCACAAACCTTTCACTGAAATTTGGAAAAGGTGTGCTGGAGCTCTCTAAAATACAGTATGAAAATATCCTTGAGGCCACATTACGACGTAAATGTGCCACGTCTTCGCTTAACATCAGTATACACCGTGTCAAGAGGTTACTGAGATTGTACGGTGCACATTATTTTTTCTGTAAATAAAAGGCACCGCAATACACCAAAAATACTTCAGAACGGTCGAAACATGTCGCTTTTTGATAAAATGCAAAACTTTCACATACACCTCACTGAGAAGTTGATGCTCTTTTGTTCACATCCTCTCATAAACGTACCAGAGCACTTCCAGATCTCCCAGGAAATTGACCGAAATCTCCATGAAACTGACACCTTCGTTGGCAATGACAACTTCCTTTTGAGATGAATTAACAGCGCGGTTCAGTGAGTAGCTCATAGTTACCATAATTATGGCGAAACCAGGTCCCAGTCTCGAGATGCGCAAAGACCTGCCCACCCTACCCCCTACCCCCTACCCCCTGCCCCCTGCCCCTGCTGCATTCGACTTTCAGAACTCTACATTTACTCAATTTGACTTAAAATGTTCCGATTTCCTGCTACCGCTCGTGCACAGGACGGATCTTTTGGAATATTTCCCCCATGTGGTTTCCATTTCCAGCACTGTAACAGGAGCCTGTGTGTGAGACCCCCTCCACCCTCCTGCTGTCTGTCCCCACTGCATGCTCAGGAGAGGACATACTTTCTCCCAAACTGAGTGGTTTTCTGTGATCCTTTGAAGTCATGCAACAGGAAGGGTGCGTTGCCCGGGATAACGTGGGCACTGCTCTGCCCCTCACCGCCTTTCAATGCAGCCCCCTTCTCAGGAGACTTCATTCGGAAACAAAACTCGAGGAGTGCGCGTGCAAGAGAACGGACACGAACTTCCTTTTCTGTTTACATTTTAATCAAGTATTGGTCATTCCTTAGATGATGCGCGCCTCTTCGTGGCACCTATGATTAAAAGCAAGTCTTTGAACGGGAGCTCTAATTTTAAGTGTGTGTCCTGTAAAAGAGATTCTGTAAGCCAAAGAGGGACATCATTCAGAGAAGTTCAACAATCACAGACATGTTTTGCCCTGTTTAAGACTCATAAGATCGAGACTGCTGGTGACAACTGTCCTCCAGCCAAACTGATACTGTCTCCAGTTTGTCCAAAACGCAGCAGCCCGTCTGGTTAAGAATGTTCCATATATGAACATTTTACTCCGGTTTTCCGATCACTTCACTGGCTACCTATCCGCAGCCGAGCCATCTTCAGGGCTATGATTAGTTTGCACAAAGCTATCTAACAGAAAGCTCCTGCAAGGCTAGCCTCTACATTTTCATGATATGCCCTCACTCCCAGACATTTACGCTCAACAGATAGCACTTTGTACATATTCACAAATCTAAATGGATCTCTTGTGGAGTGAGAGCCTTCTTAATCACCGCAACCAGAATTTGGGACACGGGGGCATATGTACAAGGAGTGGCGATAACTATCGTTAACGCTAGTTAGTGTCAGTTTTTTTATCGACGTGTACCGCGGAAAACTATCGCCATGTTAGAGGCGTATTTACAAGTCGTCGCTACATGGCGATAGTTTCAGGGATCGGCGGTGAAAACTGCTGCTAACATTAGCGCGATGGTGATAGGAATTCCGGCGTTAGCTGGCGAAAACTAACGAAAGGCCCATTAGCGGCAAAAAATACTCACGTTAGTCTGCCCAACGTGAGTTTTTTTTGCCTCTATTGCAAAAAATAGCCTATCAGTCGACCTCCAATAGAAAATAGGCAAAAAATCCTACAAAATGCAGAATGGAGCAGCCAGGGCCAAGTGCAGCACACATCAACTACCCCCTCAAGCCACCCAACATCCAGGATGACCATGATGAGAGCCTGGATACCTCGCTGGACCTGCGTCTGGAGCCTGGATGCCTCGCTGGACCTGCGTCTGGAGCCTGGATGCCTCACTGGACCTGCGTCCGGAGCCTGGAAGCCTCGCTGGGCCTGCGTCTGGAGCCGGGAGTGGGATGCGGAGGAGCTGTGGAGTCGATGAGCCGTGGCTGTAGACATTGAGGCGCAACGATCGCCCGTACCTGGTAGTGAAGTCAGGCAGGTCGCATGGAGACACGTTGCTGACCTGTGTGAGAAGACCGCCTTGCGCCCCTTGGAGCTGTGAATGGTAGAGGCGCTCCTGCGCACCAACATAGGGAGGTCTGCTTCGCATACTACGATCCACCACTACACCGGGGTGCACGGAGGGGATTACCAACAGTGGGCGGTGCCTCTCTGCATCACAGGCTGGATGTTGTTGGGCTGGCCGAAAGCTGTGGAGGGTGAGGCCCCTGAGATGCGCTGAACTTGTGTGGCGATAGCGCTGCAACTTCACGCCTAAGGGGGCCCTGCTGCATCAACTGCATCGGGAGGTTCACCAGCGGACTTGGCGGCGACTGCTGTACCCATGCTTGTGAAATTCCACCTGGCTGAGGCTCCTGCTGGCGGTGTCACAGATGTGGAGAGAGTGCAGCGGATTGCGCCACGGTGTCAATGTCCAGGTAAGGAGAAGGTGGGACGCGTAGCGGAGGAGGCCCGTGGGTCGAGTCGCCCAGGCCTAGCCCTGTAGATGCCGCACCCCCAGTGGCGGCTCATCCGCTGTGGCGGAAGACCGTCACCCCACTGCTTTCAAGCAGTGCAAGAAGAGGAAAAATCATCACATGATGATAACTTCCTGATGTAATCGTGCTATGTTTCCTTTGCGGGCATGAGGGTGGGTAGGGCTGCTCCACTGACGGAGCAGGGCTTGGGCGGATTGGCATGCCCACTCAAGTGCGCAATGACTGTTTGGTCGGCCCGCTCAGGCCGCCCAAAGCAGTCATGCGCACTTCCCTGTTCGCAATGCAGGCTGCATTACAGCCTGCATGGAGAATATGCCCACCCCTCCAACCCCTGGCTGCATGCCTTGTCCTGGCGCCAATGACCAATCCCAACGTCGCATCGCAGCGTTGTGATTGGCTCAGGGGAGGGAGCCAGGCTGCCTACTTACTGTTCCTGGAAGCAGACTCAGGAGAGCAGGAGCAACGAAGACACGGGAACCGGCATCGAGGTAAGATTTCCCTCATTTAAATATTTACAACACCCGCTCACACACACGTCCACACCCCATCCAGTGTTCTTTCCGGCCTTTCCCACCTCCCAGCTGTCCAGTCCCCCCCGCAGCACTTCTCAATGGCGGCCGCTGTGCGGCCATGCGCAGCGGGCGTACCACTGGTGTGCCAAAGTTATGTATGAAGTTACGACGCATACCATTACATCGCATTCTATTACAATGCATACTAATACTAGGCATATTGCAACAGTAGGGAAGGTGTTGCATAGCGGAGATGTAAAAATTACTATTCCCACTTCAGTGAGTGCAATCCTAAAACTAACCATTACACCCCAAAGCAAACCATGGACCCTAAAATTCATCTGTGAGCCCCCAAAACACACCCTAAAAATCATATTTGACCCAAATGCACACCCCAAATTTCATATTTGACCCAAACGCACCCCCCAAATTTCATAATTGACCCCAAAACACACCTGAATTTTCATAATTGACCCCAAAACACACCCGAATTTTCATAATTGACCCCAAGACACACCCGAATTTCAAGAATTGACCCCAAAGCACACCCCAAATTTCATCTCCAACACACGAAACCCATACTCACCCTAAAACTTAAAAATACCCCACTACTGACCTCACAATGCGTTGTAATGGAATGCGATGTAAAGGCACCTGCGTGGTTGGAGTAGCGTTGTAAAGGCATTACGATGTAATGCCTGCGTTGTAATGGACGTCTCCCGTGCCAAAGGCAAGCCATAGGCAAGCCCATCTGCGTCCGTCTGCTCCTGGACCGCGCTCAGCACCAAGGACCCTTCCTCTCGGACACTCCACCGCTACGACGCCAGCACCCTCCTCGCCATCAACGCTGGACTCCACATCGCCTGCCAGGACCAACTTCTGCTCCGGACCGGACATCGCCATTGCCATCACTGACGGCTACTGAATCACCCGCAAGGACCACCCCGTCCCTCCAGGAGGAGGCATTGCCATCACCTACAGAAGCACACTCCGACTGACCACGCACTCTAATGACCCAACGGTGACCATGGAGCACCTCAACTCCCAGATCCGGACAAAGCCCATCCTCTGCGGCACCCTCATCTGCAGGCCCCCCGGGCCATGGCCCCCCATTCTCCGATACCATTGTAGACCTCCTTGCACCCCAGGCTCTCCCATCCACCGACGACATCCTACTCTGTGAACTCAAGTTCCACCTGGACAACCCCAGTGACCAGAACACCACCCCCTCCTGGGGAAGCTCCCCAACATCAGACTCAAGCAGCTAGTCACCGCAGCAAGACACATAGCAGGACACACGGTTGAGCACGTCTGCTCTGTTGGAATTAAATGTTATTTGCATTGTATTGTCCTATGTTAAGTTAGCATTTGCGGCGCCATTTTCTCTGTGGCCACCATTTTGTCTTACTGACTGAAGCTCATTTTTGCTCTCTCAGCTAGAAAACTGCTGTGATGCATTTGCGTCTCCAAGGTTAGGCCTCGCTGAATGCATGAGAAAGTCGCTTGTTAACGCATACCTTTCCCAGTAGATAGAGGATTGCTCCCACTATTCCAGCTGCGGGCACAGACAGAATGACCTTGCCAGAGAGATAGTGTGTGCCGAGTCTCAGACTCTTAGCTCATCTTTGTGTGCTCCTTTGTTTAAGCTGTCTCCCTGTGGAAAGTTAAAAGGTGGGTGTGTTCCTGCCCAGTTGCAAAATGTATAATTGTTACCTTTATGCTTGTGAAACTCAGTCCCTCGGCAGCTATCTAAGGAGGCTGGTCAGACCGGACTCCGCTCAAGCGCATACTAATAAATAACTTTGGTTTGTATTCTCTACTGTCTGACCGACTCTTCATTTGTATGGATGGCTGAGAGGTGGTCGCGAGTGCCCCGGGTGGCCCTAATCGGGTCACTTCCTTCAGTTGACGCCCGAACAGAGACTCCATCGGGCGAGTGACCCATCTTTGCCCGCGGACGGGTGAGGAGGACGGGGCCACGTCGGGTCGGATGGGCGTATCGGGGATCCCTGCACGAGAGTCTTGCACTCGTAGCTGCCACGCCTGTCTGATCGGGCGGTGCCCCGCCAAGTGGTCATCCTGACTGGGGTCCTGAATGGCGAAACCCTTGGATCTGACAGTTTGGTCCGAAGAGTCGGCAGTGGAGAATAAATTCGTTTGACCTGTGTGCACCAGGTGAGTTTGTTTTGGTTCATTGTGAATATGGCACCATTTTTGGATTGTCTTTGGTATGGTCTGAGGACCATTTCTGTTTGCATTTGGTAGGTCTGCGGACCGATTTGGATACAAAGTGTTTGCGGACACTTTGCCAGGCAACATAATGAGTTTGGCTTACTTTTGAAAATGCCTGAGATTTGGCCGGCTTTTGGTTTGTGGTACCGACTTTGGTTTTTGTTTGGCACGGTCTGAGGACCGATTTTGTTTTTTGTTTGGCACGGTCTGCGGATCGATTGTTTGGAAAAGTATTTGCAAATACTTTGTCAGGCATAAAATAGTGAACACGTTTTCGTTTGAGAATGCCTGGTAACTATGAAATGTTTCTTTGTGCTGTTATTGTTATTCTACTGATGCTCGACTAGAGGTAAGTCTGCCAGTGCCTCCAGAAGGCACTTCAAACTCTGAAATGTATGTGTAAAATGACCTTGGACATATTATGTTTGGTACGCTATGGCACAAACATACGAGGGACAATGCTGAATTGTAGTGGCCTTTGACAGGCACTTTTGATAAGCAAAGGATCGAGTATTTACAAGTACAACAGTTCAGGAAAAGAAGGAGATGGTCTATGTTTGATTCCCTTAGAACATGGCAAAGAGTAGCTTAACAGAAGTGGATGAAGGTAGAGAAAGAGACATGAGAAGGGGAGGATGAAGAATGTGATTCAGAAAGCCATAGCATGTGACAAGAAAAAAACAAAAAGAAAGAGAAGGGTATTGACTGTGAAGATAGAAAGTTTCGGTTACAGATTGATAAAAGTCATGTAGCCAAGAAGAAAATGATACTTTTGTGATAGAATAGTTAGACACCCAACGCTACATCCTTTTGCCCCGCAGAGGATATATCCTATTCTTCCCTTACAGCCCCAGGAACATGATTCTCCTGCTTCTGCTGTTTCCGCTTCTGTTGCCGTTGATTGGCCTGCTCTGGCCACGTCACCACTGTCTTTTCTTGGGCACCACTGTCCTTTCTTTGTCCTAACTGTCTGTAGCGACTATGACTGTTAGTACTCCTGCCACATGTATTGCTTCAGTGTTTCTTTCATCAGCCCTTGCACTTGCGCCGCAGCCGGCGGCGACGCAAGTGTCTGCTACTCCCTTGCCACCCCCACGGTATTGTTCCATTCCCCGACATTACTGAAAAGTGGAACACTGGCCCGGGGGTCTGATGGTAGAGATTGGATGAAATTTAAGAAGTCCATGAGTTCGTATGTGGGATCTGACATAGGAGATGCAGATACAGAAGAGGTAGTGGCTCATGAGGCTGCGCAGTGGGGCCGGAACACAATTTATAGTATAGAAGGTGTGTGGAGTGTGTTGAAAGAATATGAGCAGTTCATACAGCAGCATGCCCTTAAGCACATGTCGGCTACGTTAATTGGGCTGTGGGAACAGTGTTTCAATGGTGTAGCACCCCAGATTATTTATGATATCCTGGACCGTGTGTATGCTGCTGTCATGGCCCCTAACAAAGATTTTGGTAATGTTGCAGTGCTGGTTGGTTATCGAGGTAGGTTACTTCAGAAGAGCCCGACGACAGGGTCCCAGTTTCCGATGAGGGAAGTACACCCTATTTATCACTCTGAAATACCGGGCTGCGTGATCAGCATGATGCTGTTGTCAGACAGCGAGTAGAGGCTCGTTTTCAAGAACAATGGGTTTATACTCCTTGGAAAAGGAGTGAGGTTTTGTCCCTTAAGACTCAGTTACCCGACCCTAGAAAGAATTTAACACTAGCAGATATTGAAATGTTCTTTGGTTTGCTAGTGCCAGTGGATATTTGGCGACAGGTGCATATGCAGGACCCCGTTGTGGAATAGGGTGGAAGATGGGATAAAATTAAAGAATGGGATAAGGAACAGAAGTCAGGAGACACGCCTTGGGCAGAGATACTTACTTTGCCCGGCTGTATTATTATGTATGGGGTTGGTTGGGACAGGTTATCAGCTTGTGGTTTGTATCTTATATTATAGTGGACAAGGTTTGTTAATAGGAGGTGGTGCGCGACTGCTTGTTAATAGATTTGTTTATCATTTGCTTACTGTAATAGCGACATGACTCCAGGATTCTGAAGGCACATGGTCTGCAGCACCTTCTGTCGTCTTACATATGACCTATTATTTCGAGTTTAAGGAAAACGGAACATAAGGAGAGGATGTGGTAAGCCCAGTAGTTTTCGTGTAGCAGCAGGCAGTGAGCCTTGTAGCAAACAAATAGTTCATGTTTTGTTTAGAAAGAAGGGGGGTTTGGGAGACTATCGTTAATGTATGTGACGGTCTCGGACCCTCTTGATGACTACGAAAATGTTGATTACTTTGTTTCACCTGCGTGACATAAATGGAGTAATGATTCCCCTGTTTGCAACGGCTACTGACATTCAAGATCTTTTTACAATTATTCCTTCTTCTGCTATTTTTATTTTTGTCTCTGACTAGAAGAGTACGTTTCTTTTACAAATCATATTCATCTTGTAAGTAGCCACATGGATTTTTTGGGCCCATATTGGTTCACACACGCTGGTAGCAGTCTTACGTTCTGTTGTGTTTCACACAGCTATAACGGTATCTATCATTTAACAGTGCAAAGTATTTTTGGTCGCTCTCCACAGGTAACGTATTGATTCAGTATGTCGACATTTAGCTCAACATGGCCATGAAGTACCATTTTTTAAATCTCAATATTGTCGACAAGAGGTCACCTACTTTGGTCACCTACTGTCGAAGGGGGGGGGTAGGAGTCATGATTCTACTGCATGAACGCATGCTTTGCATGAACGCATGCTTTGGACACGTGAATGTCAGTTTGCTATGCATGACCCAGCTGCATGAACACCTGCTTTGAACGCCTGAACGTTAGTTATTTTTGAACAACAAATAGCGCTTTGCTCGGCTCCAGTGTTTGGTATGCTAAGTGCTTGGTATGGTATGCCCATGATGGCGTTTGTGCGCTGTGTTTTTTTTATTTTAATGCAAGCAGGTATAGAGATGAGCAACGACTGTCTGCTCATTTCTCTACTGTGTGCTTATTTCTCTGCTATGCTTAACACTGCCCTGCGAGCGCTCCCGAGCTGTCTAAGAGCGGTCGTACCCGTGGCTGTCTCGATATTGCAATCGGCTGGCCTCGTACTTGACACTGATCTCACAGTCATGGTACTCCATGCTGTGGATACACTTTTGAATAAAATATTGACACAGCACTTCACCAGTGCACGTCTGACAGGTTATGAGCTGACGCTCTATGGTTCAATATTGTGCCACTCTGCACAAAGCCACGTTACTACCCCTCCCTTCTGAGAGGAGATGAAGGGACGGGTAGACTTGACTGATGTTTCCTTATCTGACACCCAAGGGGAACAATATGTCGATGGCTCTTGCTTTGGGTTACCAGATGGCACCACAGTTACTGTGCATGCTATTGCTGCGCTGCGTACAGCACTGAGACGTCACAAGTTCCCTACCCATAGGCTTGAGCTGCAGAGCTCGTCCCCGTAATGCGAGTTCCGTATGCCTCTAGAGTCGCAGGCGCCTTAAATGGATGTTTTTGTCTGCTTTGACACGCCCTCAGATATTGCCAATAGTAAAGTACAGCATCTATTGTAGATGATCCTGCTAGGTGGGCCCCAAAGCCACCATGTTAAAGATGTGCTCATTAATGAAGAGATACAGAGTGAGGCCACAGTAGAGGTAGCAATGCGACAAGACAGTGCACATGTTCTCCTTGTAGTCATGATTGCCCACGGCTCAGCCCCTATTAGCGCTAAGGGTATTTGGTTTTTCTCTGATTACTTGTACCAGTTAACTGAAAGTGTGCGTTCTATTTCACTAACAGGTCCGTCTGTCCCTGTTGCCACACCAGAGGGACGCGGACACGGCATTCGGCCTGGGAAATATGGATGCAAAAGGATGTGGACAGTGTTGGTGCCCTGAATGCAGCGTCCGCACCAGAGAATTTGAGCCATTAAAGTACAGCTGTTTGCCGACACTTCTGTGCCTGGATTCACTGGGTACAATTTGCATCCCCGATGGAGGAACAGTGCACCAAAGGAGAAGTCAGACTAGTAGGGATGGACTGTGATGAAAAAGAATAGGGTGTACCTTGCCTGTGGTACCAACTGTAGTTTAGGGAAAGGGAGATTGGTGCATTGTTCAGACATTGGACAGGGTGAATTCGACGTGCTTCCCTGGGAAAAAAAGGGGGTTCACTACCCTGAACAACGTGGGATTTCTTCAGAAAGGGCTGTGATCGCGCAGCTTCACCGAAAGTGCTCAACAGCACCACCGTAGATGAACAATAGGAGTCTGCCAGCGAGGCTCTGATGGACGCTGGGAGCTTTTGCCCATTCTCTTGTTTCTTTGCCGCTTGCCCCATTGCATTGCATTTCTTTCCCTCTAACAACAATGTATCTTTTTGGTCACCCAATTGTTGAGGAAGAACAGCTCTTTACACCTCCGCGTCCAAAGCGGGGTTGGTCCACGAAAAGTAAAAAATAGTTTTTGCACCCATAGTTGTTATTGCGGTAATAATTGTATTAGGGATATCCTACTTCCTGGATGAGACGTATCCTGTGCACTCCCTGGTTGGTACAACATTCGTTTTTTTCTGAACACATGTTTGTTACTTTGGCTCCTCACAAAGGGGAGCACCGGAAGACATACGTGGATAATTCAATTGTTTCGATTAGTGTACCTTCAATTCCGTTTTTCTGTTCCAGATATGACATTTATTGATTTTCGCACTGCAAATGAATATGTACGTTAAGCAGATGTCTGTAACGGTGGTTAACATGACAGTTAGTTCTGTATCCAGGGGGCGGGGGAGATTAAGGTGGGTGAGAACACATGTGACTTCACTTACAGACTGAACATGACAACAAGCCCGTCTTAGATCCTACATCATAATGTTTACTTCGCCTGTGGGTCACAAGCTCATGCTTGGCCTCCGAGGGGATGGTTTGTAAATGTTGCCTCTCTTTTCTTTTTCCCACTGTATTTGTTGCCCCATCTACGTATAGTACATTTTCATCAGCTACAATGTAAAAGTATGTTTCTGCCCTGAGCCAAAAGGGTTGCCGACACCAAAAATATGCCCCTGTATGCACTGTCTCCTAGCTTGTTGTGCACATTGCGTTAAGGTTCTCATCCCTGATCAGTCAGTCCAGGTCCATAATACACATGCTGTGATTGAGCTCTAGTAGGATTGCTGAAATGATGTAGTTTGGTGCAGGTATATTTGCATACTGACTATGTACGCCCTAGCCCACGGGTACTCATAGTACGGCCCGCGGGCCGCCAGAGGCCCGGCAAGCCTTCCTTGGCGGCCCGCGGACCTTGCAGCTATCCTACCTGTGTTTTTTCGTTTTTTTTAAGTGTCCGCAAACACCGCCGGTTGCAGCAGCGCTCTATGGGGGCCGGGCGATTCTTTAAAAAACCATTCACTTGTTAATGAGGCTTTGTTGTATTTCCCCTCTTCTTAGCACCCCTGCATCTCCACTCTGAGTGGAGATGCAGGGGCGCTAAGAAGAGGTGAAATACAACAAAGCCTCATTAATAAGTGAATGGTCTTTAAAGACCTGTGAAGTACTCGGGTGCGGCTGTGTGTGTTTGGCTGTGTGTGTTCCCGGGAAGCTGTCTCAGCCCAGCCGGGGCTGACACACACGCGGTGAGGTGACAGAGGGTGACAGAGCGAGGGAGACAGACAGAGGGAGGGAGACAGAGAGGGGGAGACAGAGGGTGACAGAGAGAGGGAGACAGAGAGAGGGAGGGAGACAGAGGGAGGGAGACAGAGAGAGGGAGACAGAGGGAGACAGAGAGAGAGAGGGAGACAGAGGGAGACAGAGAGAGAGAGGGAGACAGAGGGAGGCAGAGGGAGGGAGTCAGGGGGAGACAGAGGAAGGGAGAGGGAGACAGACAGAGGGAGACAGAGGGAGGGAGAGGGAGACAGAGAGAGGGAGCTAGAGGGAGACAGAGAGAGGGAGGGAGACCGAGGGAGGGAGACAGAGGGAGGGAGACAGAGAGAGGGGGAGAGGGAGGGAGACAGAGAGGGAGACAGACAGAGGGAGACAGAGAGAGAGAGAGAGAGAGAGGGAGGGAGACAGAGGGAAACAGAGGGAGAGAGAGGGAGACAGAGGGCAACAGACAGAGGGAGGGAGACAGACAGAGGGAGACAGAGAAGGAGACAGAGGGAGACAGAGAGAGACAGAGAGAGACAGAGAGAGAGGGAGACAGAGGGAGGGAGACAGAGGGAGGGAGACGGAGGGAGGGAGACAGAGGGAGACACAGAGAGAGGGAGACAGAGAGAGAGGGAGACAGAGAGGGAGGGAGACAGAGGGAGGGAGACAGACAGAGGGAGGAGGGCGACAGACAGAGGGAGACAGACGGAGGGAGGAGGGCGACAGACAGAGGGAGGGAGACAGATAGAGGGAGACAGAGGGAGGGAGACAGACAGAGGGAGACAGACAGAGGGAGACAGACAGAGGGAGACAGACAGAGGGAGAGAGAGGGAGGGAGAGAGAGGGAGGGAGACAGAGAGAGGGAGGGAGACAGAGAGAGAGAGGGAGACAGAGAGAGAGAGAGGGAGACAAACTGAGTGAGACAGAGGGAGACAGAGGGAGAGAGGGAGGGCGAGAGAGAGGGAGAGAGAGAGAGAGAGAGAGAGATAGAGGGAGGGAGACGGAGAGAGAGAAAGAGGGAGGGAGAGATAGAGAGAGGGAGGGAGAGATAGAGAGAGGGAGGGAGACAGAGCGAGAGAGAGATAGATAGATAGATAGATAGATAGATAGATAGATAGATAGATAGATAGATAGATAGATAGATAGATAGATAGATAGATAGAGATGTGTGTATGCCGGGTCTGGTGGCTCAGTGGACGAAGGCGTCCGCTGCAGGGGCCTGTGTTCAACCTCATGGTCATAGTTATTTTTTTTGCTCTAGCCCCGCCCCCTCCCCCACTGACCCCGCCCCCACCAGTGCGGCCCTCGGCCACAAACCACACTGTAAATTTGGCCCCCGAGAGAAAGTTTGTGAGTACCCATGCCCTAGCCTATAGTAATGTTTCTTATGCTTGCAATATGTTATTCGATTCTAGATAGTGTGAGAAAATGGCTTAGCAAAGGCTAAAAGGGGGGTCTGTTGGAATTAAATGTTATTTGCATTGTATTGCCCCATGTTAAGTTAGCATTTGCGGCGCCATTTTCTCTGTGGCCGCCATTTTGTCTTACTGACTGAAGCTCATTTCTGCTCTCTCAGCTAGAAAACTGCTGTGATGCATTTGTGTCTCCAAGGTTAGGCCTCGCTGAATGCATGAGAAAGTCGCTCGTTAACGCATACCTTTCCCACTAGATAGAGGTTCGCTCCCACTATTCCAGCTGCGGGCACAGACAGAATGACCTTGCCAGAGAGATAGTGTGTGCCCGGTCTCAGACTCTTAGCTCATCTTTGTGTGCCCCTTTGTTTAAGCTGCCTCCCTGTGGAAAGTTGCAAAATGTATAATTGTTACCTTTATGCTTGTGAAAGTCAGTCCCTCTGCAGCTATCTAAGGAGGCTGGTCAGATCGGACTCCGTTCGAGCGCATACTAATAAATAACTTTGACTACTGTCTGACCGACTCTTCATTTGTATGGAAGGCTGAGAGGTGGTCGCGAGTGACCAGGGTGGCCCTAATCGGATCACTTCCTTCACCTCCGCCAGTGCGAACTTCAACTACAGCCACACCACCGGACTCTCCTGGACTGACCATCATTGTATACATCACGTCTTCACCATGCCCACCGTACACCACCGCCATCATCGCCCCCCCTCGCAGCTGGATCAAGGCCACCGAAGAACGTCTCGTCAACTCCCTCAGCACCACCACTCCGCCAACGCTTACAGACGATGACACCGCAGCGCGCAACCGCCATCGATGGATCTCCAACTGCGCCGACACCCTGGCACCTCTCAAGAACAGCACTGCGTTACCTTATGCCTGCCTGATGGCAGGCGTAAGGGTGACGCAGTGCCACAAGGATAGGCTGGCCCCATGCATTGCAGGAGTTGCGTCATGGTTGTGACACGACTGCAGCAATTCGTGAGTTTAGCACAGACAGATACGTCAGGATTCCAGACATATCTGTCATTACTTGCATCATGGAGCGCTGTCCAGTGAATACAGCGCATCCATGGTGTCGCAAGAAGGGGGTAGTGAAAAGTGTTGAAACGCTGTCTTGTCGCAGGGCTGCAACACTTTTCATGACCGAGGACCAGGAATGCGCACTATCTTATTGATGGTGCGCATTCCTGCCCTGTAGTTTTGTTGCAGGGCAGCGCAGTAACATTGCTTGCAGTGCTGTCCAGCACCAAAACCTGCTGAAAAGAGGCCCCAAGTGTTACCTTCATTTTTAAGACCAGCTATTTTCTGGTCTTAAAAAACTGCCTCTATCTGCAGTTAGCGGCAATTTTTTTGGTCCTCCAAAGTTCAGGAATCCCCTTGTAAGTATCGCGAAGTGGGGTTAGCGGCCGTTTTTGCATGGGAACGCCTCCCTTGCATGTCATTATCGCTAACAGAAGTGGCGATCTTTAGAATGGACGTTTTCACAGGAAAACTGCTGCTAACAGAGGTAGCGGCAGCTTGTACATAAGGCGATAAAAATCTTGCTGCAAAACCATCGGAAAAGTGCCGCTAAGGCGGCGTTAACTCCTTGTACATATGCCCTTGAGTATTATATTAGTGTTTACATTTTTCCTTCCTTTAACTGGGTAGATTCTTCACCGTGTGTCCATCAAATGTTAGCATATGCTTGTTTTGTTAGATAGGATACTGGCTGCAGCCATTTTCCAATGTTCACGAGTGTGGGTCCTAAATCAGGGCATTTGGGGTGTCTCCTCAGATTGCACTCTCTGTTCTGCAGGCCTTCCTATTTAGGTCCTGGTTATGGTTGGCCCGATTAATTAAGATATGTGTGGTAACTCCTATTTCCGCACCTAGCACAATTACAAGTTGTGAGATATGCACCGCACCGAAAGTCCTAACAGGAATACGATCCTGAATGCAGTGGGCACTGCCCACATATGATTGAAAAGTCCTATGCTAACTTATACATAGTTAACCATGCTGTAATCAGCACTTAACATACTGTATATTTTCCTTTTCTGTTTATTTTTTCATTTATAATGTAATTATATTGCATTACATAGAGTGCCTTTTACACCGAACATGATCTATTATATGCACATTTGTTATACAAAAAACATGTCTAATCACATATGCATATTAACCAAAGTTCAAAAGGCATGAACATAAACAAAGCATAATCTTTGATGCTGTGCATAAACAGTTACTCATATTATTCATTCGGTGCCCGATGCATTTCGGGACTGCAGAGACCCTTCGTCAAGGGCATGTCTGTAATCAAACAAAAGTCACAATTGGTAAAACTTTTAACCAAATCGAACACAGAGATATATATCACACCAACAGTTTCTTAGTAAAGAAGTAATGAAGTTGTATGCACCGTACCCCCACATAGAATTCAGAGGCCATCCGTGACGAAGGTTCTTGGGAGAAAAATGCATGATAAATAATGGAACACCTTTTTGGAGCAGTACGCACCAAAATCCACATTTTATGCCCCCATTTTGAGGTCAATATGTATGATTTGGGTGCTAACTATTGCACCAGAAAAATTGTGATCCCTGCGGTGTGGGAATATATCAGGTGGGATAAGGAGTATGTCACTTACTTTGTAAACATTTTTTTGAGCGTGAAGTGCTATGCATACTCCTGCCATGCAGTGTTGGGCTTGGACTCTGCAACTTGTTTTTCTAGAAGTCTTTTAGTGATGACGTGACGTCGAGTCTCCGCCTCTTCGAGAGAATGCACTTGTTCAACGGCTCCATTGTTGGATTGTTCAGTTTTTCCTGCCATAATGGCAAGTGAGGATGGTATTCGTGAAGATATTATAAAAGATTGAATATGTGTGCAATAAACTAAAAATATGTACATATTTGTATATATAATGTATAACACATGTAAATCTGACACCAGCAAATGTCTGCTGGGGAGGCGGGAGAGGGCATGTAAATCTGCACCACTACACGCTACGAATAGTTGCTTATAAGGTAATACTCCATTCGTAGCATGTGTTGACTGCAGATACACATGCTATGCATAGGCTATAAAGCAGTACTCCTCTTGCGGAGGCTCTAGGCATCAGATGGTGCAGATGTTTGAACTAGAGTCTGTAGGACAGTTTGTCCCACAAGAGATTGCTGTCTTGCCTGGACATCCACGCAATAGTGTTTAGTGAGCGTGTGTGAATTTGGTCCAAGTAGCTGCTTTACAAATATCAGCTAAAGGGATTTTGCCAATGAAAGCCAATGAAGCACTTTTCTTACTAGTAGAATGTGCGCTGGAAATGTTGGTAAAGTTTGTTTGGCTTTAATGTAACAAATTTGAATACATTTCATACTCAACTGTGCAACACCTGCTTTAGAAATGGTGTTTCCCTTTCTTGGATTTGAGAAAACCACAAAAAGCTGTTGTGTTCTCCTAAAAGGTCTAGTCCTCTCAATGTAGGACATGAATGCTCTTTTAAGATCAAGTGCATGAAGAGCTCTCTCTGCCACAGTTTCTGGCTTGAAGAAGAAAACAGGTAAATCAATTGTTTGGTTTAAATGGAAAGGAGATAGAGGACCTTCAGAAGAAATTTGGGGGTTGTAAGAGCATGAATTTTGCTATCTCATCTTTGGGAGTAGATAGGAACTGTAGTGGGCAGGAATACAGTGGTGGGCGTGGACATCAACCTTGTAAGAACAACATTTAAATTCCACGAGGGTACCATTGGTGCACCTGGTGGAATTATTCTTTTCAACCCTTCCATGAAAGCCTTAATGACTAGTATACAAAAAAGTGACTGATGCTTGTGGTTCTTCAGGTAAGTTGCAATCGCCGCAAGGTGCAGCCGTATGGCAGTATATGCAGATGTGACTTTTATAGGTGTAACAAGTAGTATACTATCTGTTGTGCAGTAGGCACACAGGGTCTATGAGCTTGGCTATACAGTAATGTACTAAATGTTCCACTTAGCTGTATAACAAGCTCTTGTAGTTGGGCGTCTTGCCTCACTTAGAATGTCCATACACTCTGGAGGCAAATAAAAGTATCCAAACTCTACGACTTCAGGAGCCAGATTGCCAGCTTGAATTTGTTTGGGGTTTGGATGCCTGACCCTACCCTTGCTGTAAGTGAGAAGGTTTGGTATGGTGGGGAGCCTCTTGTGAGGTACTAGAGACAACTCTAAGAACGTCTGGTACCTGGGTTGCCGCACCAGGTGGGATCTACTAGAATCATCTTGAGAGATGTCTGCCAGAGTTTCCTGACAAGATAGGGAATGAGTGGGAGAGGTGGAAAAGCGTATGCAAATATCCCATATCAATTCTTCCAAAGAGCATTGCCCATTGACCGTGGATGGTGGTACCTTGAGGCAAAATGTTCGCATCTTGCATTTTCTACGATGGCGATCAGATCCATGTTCGTTGTCCCCCACCACTGGGAGTAGCAGTGGAGGACTCAGGAGTGGAGATCCCACTCGTGGACTTTTTGATACGTCCTGCGTAGCAGATCCGCCACCGAATTGTCCACTCCCGGGAAATACTCTGCCAAGAGGTGAAAGTGATGGCGGATAGCCTAGTGCCAAATGTCCTATGCCAGCTGGGACAACTGTAGTGAGTGTGTTCCTCCTTGTTTTTTAATGTAATACATTGCCATCCAGTTGTCTGTTCTGAGAAGAATGGTCTTCCAAGTTATATTGGGGAGGAAGGCTTTTAGAGCCATCTGAATCGCTATGAGCTCCAGCACATTCATGTGTAGCACCAACTGATGACTGTCCAAGACCCCTGAACCATCATGTCCTCCATAATCCCACCCCACCCTATGAGTGATGCACCTGTGGTGATTGTCACTTGCGGGATCACCTGGAGCAGATTCTCTGTGCCCCACCAGTGCAATGACTGATGGACCCTGGGCAGAACCAACACTAGATCCTCTAAACTGCCCCCTGCTTGTGACCACTGAGATGCTAGACCCTCCTGTAAGGGTCCCATGTAGAGCCTGGCATGAGGAACTATTACTATACAGGAGGCGCATCGCTGTTCTGATTGGCAGGCGACGATGTGGCTGAAAAAGAGCCAGTTGGTTCTAGAGATTGAGAACTCTCTATGCATTGGGGTATGCTGTGGCTGAGACAGAATTTAGGATTGCTCCCAGATAGGTCTGTATCTGAAGAGGCTGTAAATGTAATTTGATGGTATTTATTCTGTACTCCACTTTGTGTAACAGATTGATGGTGGCCTGTGTATCCTGCAGGCACCTCTGTCTCCTTAAACTCTTGATCAGCCAATCATTGAGATACGAGAAGACATGACTATTGTGTCTTCTCAGATGGGCTGCCATCACTTCTCGGCATTTGGTAAACACTCTTGGGAAATTCATCACCACAAATGGCAGAACTTTAAACTGGTAATGACGTCCACTTACTACAAATCTGAGGTACCGGCGATGTGCTAGATGAATCTGTATATGAAAGTATGCGTCCTTCAGGTCAAACTCTGTCATGAAGTCATCTTCTTGCAGTAGTGGTTTTACATCCTGTAGTGTCATCATGTGAAAGTGTTCTGACAGAATGTAAAGATTGAGAGGGCGTAGGTCAAGTATCGGCGTGAACGTCCCATCTTTCTTGGGTATTAAAAGCGTAGAGAGTATACCACCTAGCCATTATGACTGCGTGGTATGGGCTCTATGGCACCTTTTAACAAGAGAGCTTTTACCTCCTCTTTGAGAAGGTGAAGACGCTGAGGGTTGGCTTTGTGGAGGAATATTTGGGGGGGTGGAGGTAAGTTCTACGCAGTATCTGTGGTGGACGATGGATAGTACCCACGGGTTTGATGTTATCTCTGACCACAGGTGGTGAAACTGCTGCAGCCTTCCCCCGACAGGTGTTGTGTGTCCAGGGAGAATGTGTGGTGAGTCATTGTTTGGAGGTGGAGGCTCCCTTCACAGGAGTTCCCCTACCTCTGCTCTCTAGTTTCCCCCTTAAAGCCTACTCTGTAGTAACCTTTACTTCCTTGCAGGTGATATGTTTGCTGCTGTTTTTGATATGTCTGGGTGTCAGAGGTGGTGGCCCTCGATGCCCCTTTGCCATGATCTCTATGAAAGGACTACTGACGTGGTGGAGTGGACTGAGGTGCCCCCATGGATTTCGCAGTCTACGCATCCTTTTTTTGATTTTTTCTAACTGCAAGTCTCCCTCCGGCCCAAAGAGATGTTCCCCATCAAATGATATTTTAAGTAGGTGGTGTTCCACCTCAGGTTTGAACCCAGAGATGCATAGCCAGTCATGCCTATACAGGATGATTGAGGAGTTTATCCCTCTTGCAGCAGTGTCCACGCTGACTAGGGTGCAGAGGATAGTTGCATTTGAGATTTGCCTTCCTTCGGTAACTATCTCTTCTCCTCTCCTTTTGTCTTGCTCTGGGAGATGTTGTAGCAATTCTTCCATGTTATCCCAAGTGGCCCTGTTATAGTGTGATAGCAAACCCACAGAATTGGCTATGGCCATTGATTAGCATGGCCCAATTAGACTCATTTTCCTGCTGCATCTATGCGTTTTCTTATTTATCGGGAGGAGGGGTGTCTTCAGTACTCTGGGAGGCTGCTCTCTTCCATGCAGTTGTTACAACCAGGAAGTCAGCTGTTGAATGTCCCCTGATATAAAGTGGATCCGTATGGCTCAGCTCCAACGGGGAATGCTGCATGTCTGTCCCTGTGGCCTAGAGCTCTATCGGGATCAAGCGTAGTCTCGTCCTGTCTTAGCTCAAAGGCAGACTCTTGGTGTCGGCCAGAACCCAAAGACTGTGTCGTACCAATGCGATGGTGGGAGGGTTGTGGGGGGTAGCCTTTTAGCATATGTGAGGGTCTGGGGACCATGTGTACTCACGGCCCTTGGTATTGTCTTCGTCCTGGGCCCGATCCTGATGCCACAGCCGACATCCTTGACTTGTCCCAGTCTTCCTCCTCATGTTGGCTGCATTCATCGGAAGCGACATAGTGTGGACTGCATACGATGGCGCCGCCCTCTACGGAAACGTCCTCTTCCTCCTTGTCATCGCACTCGAGCTGCTGCTATTCAGCTGCAGAGAATTCAGGCTCCGCTACAATCTCCATGGTATGAGCTAAGTGTCAGCCATGTCTGGAGTGTAAGGTTTTCTTATTCTTGAACAGACCACAGGTAGTGCAGTCCTGCTCATTCTGCTCCTCCGACAAGCAGAGGTTGCAGACATCAGTTTAGCTAGAGTATGTGTATTTTGCCCGCATCGAGGGCACTTTCTGAAAAGTCTCTCTTTCTTACCTTCCATAACCCGGAGCCGAACATTCTCGGCGGAACTTGTAAGGAGGCTCTCGTATTGAAGCCATCCCGAATGGTGCAGCAGAATGGTTGCTGAAACTTGAATCCGACGATGGCGAAGCAGAGTTGGATTCTACAAGTAGAAGCCACAACGAGTCCGTTGCGCTTCCACGGGTCGTGAAGGCATCGATGGTGCACAGAGCTCCGGCACAATCCGTCCAAACTGGATGGCGGATAAAATCAACCTAACAATGGAGCAGTTGAACATGCATATTCTCTCGAAGAGGAGGAGACTCAACGTCACATGAGCAATAAAAGACTTCTTTGAGAAAAACAAGTTGTAGAGTCCGAGCCCAATACTAGATGGCAGGAGTGTGCATAGCATGTGTATCTTCAGCCAACACATGCTACGAATATATTGCACCTTTTCTATACTGACCATTAAGTGAACAATTTTCTTAATTAATTTAATGTTCTCGATCTCATCTCAAAGTCCCCGGGTCTCTCAACAATGCATTTAGTGAACAAAGAGGCAAGTCAGTTGTCATGCGCAACTTATGTATGTCCTGGTAAACATAATTTACCATGCATTCGATACAATGCATGCCATTACAACGCGGTCGTTACAACAACCGCATTGTTACATCGCATACCATTACAACGCAAGTCGGAACAATGACTTGCTGTAGGGGGCAGAAGGTGTTGGATTTAAAATCCAACAACTTCCCTACTGTTGCACATACTGGAGTTGGAATAGTAAATTATACTATTCCAAAATCCAGAGCAACCGCCCCCCCCCCCCCACCGCAAGTCGTTGTTCCGACTTGCGTTGTAATGGTATGTGATGTAACAACGTGGTTGTTGTAACGACTGCGTTGTAATGGCATGCATTGTAAACGCATGCTAACTAACGTGGCATATTCATATGTCCTACATTCTTATTATCCATGGAGTAACCCTATAGTGTATTAAAGCAAACACAAGAGGTTTTTGTACATTGCACATCCTAAACCTACATATTTCAAGGTGCTCTCATATGCAAAAATAAAGAAAAAGGAGAAACAGTGAAATAAAATACTTGGCTAGGATCACACAATTTGATCACACAGTGAAGCTGGGACTGATTCCAGGTTTTCTGGTTTCACGGTGTGAAATTCAGCCAGTCAATGGATTACTCTTTCTCTTGCCTTTTTTCCATCAAAGGTTAATGTTTTATCTGTAATTATTGGTGAATTACGTTTGAGCATGGGTGGCAGGCGGAAGCCACATGAAAGCTCAACTCGTTTTGGGGTTGATGGTCCAGGAAGATGGCCAGCTGAGCTTGAGCCAGGCATCAGGTGGGAGCCTGGCTCAAGCTTTCATTGGCTTGTCCACCTCTAACTGGAGCATGAAGATATCATTTCTGGCGCACAGGCCTTTCTTGAAGAACCCTTGAAGTGGTAATCAGGGCTCCCTCATCTCCATCCACTCCTGAGGTTTTTGCATAATGCATTTCCCTACAATCTTTTGGTCAGTGTCATAAACTTGCATTTTAATGGTTGTAGTTTGGAATATCGAGAAGGGAATATTGATTTAGCAGAATATTGCAGATAAAATATTGAGGAGGTAAGTGCATCTGCACAAGTATAAATTTACTATTCCCCACTCCACATCTACGTACCTTGAAGATAACGAATAGTTTCTTACCTGTCGGTGTAGTTTTGCAGCTTGAAGACTGTCTGGATTCACTATGCTGTGCATTATTCCGCGGTCTAGTGGTTGGGTCCGGAATCGTAGTCTCTTTTCTCCTTTTTTTTTGTAGCCCACGTGGGCGTCGACGCCCCACCATTTGGTGTCCTCCTATGACGTCGGCGCGCTTCCTCCGGAAGCTCCCACCCCTGGGCGCCATCTTCGGATTCTTTTTTTTTTCTTGTCTTGTGCTTTTCCTGTTTATCCTTTTACCTTTTGAAGGTGTTTTCCATTTCTTAGTCCCCCCTTTCCTCCTGTCTCATCTTTCTGGCGGAGGCGGGTGGGTTCGCTAGTGAATCCAGAAAGTCTTCAAGCTGCAAAACTACACCGACAGGTAAGAAACTATTCGTTTTGCAGCGTGAATCTTTCTGGATTCACTATGCTGTGCATAGACTTTGTAGCGGCTTGCTATGTGTGTGGCGGCTGGGTGGAAGATGAGCGTTGGGTGTTGAATATATGTTGAAGCACTTTCTGACCTACTTGTGCTTCCTTGTTCATCTGTATATCCACGCAGTAGTGCTTCGTGAACGTGTGCACTGAAGCCCATGTTGCCGCCAGGCAAATGTCCTGGATGGGTGTGTTTGCCAGGAAGGCGATTGTTGCTCCCTTTTTCCTGGTAGAGTGAGCTTGTGCTGCTCCTTGCAGTTCTTGACCTGCCTGTTTGTGGCAGTATTGAATTGTCTGTGCGATCCATCGTGCGATGGTATTTTTAGTCACTGGTCTGCCCAGGAAACTGCTTGCAGAAGGACACAAAGAATTGCTTCGTTTTCCTACAATTTTTGTCCTTTCGATGTAATGCATTACTGCTCTTCTGGCGTCCAGAGTGTGCAGTGCCCTCTCTGCGCTGTTCGATGGTTTTTGGAAGAAACTTGGAATTTGTATTGTTTGGCTTATGTGGAACTTGGACACCACCTTTGGCATGAAGTGTGGGTACGTCCTCATTACCACCCTGTCATTGTGAATCTGAATGTAGGGTTCTTGTAGTGTGAGCGCTTGCAATTCGCTCACCCTGCGTAGCGAGGTAATTGCTACCAGAAAGGCTGTTTTTATTGTGAGCATATGCAGAGAGGCCTTGTGAATGGGTTCAAAGGGTGCTTTCATAAGCTGTGTTAGAACCACATTGAGGTTCCATGCTGGCGGTGGCATCCTATTTGGTGGGGCTATTCTCTTGGCCCCCTCCAGGAATCTTTTTACCACTTGAGATGTAAAGAAACTTTTCCCTGTTTCTCCTCTTGTATAGGCTACTATTGCTGCCAGGTGTACTCTTAGCGAGGTGCAGCTTAGATTGCAATTTAGCAAGTGTGTTAAGTATTTTAGCACTGTTGATTCCCTGGTTATTTTCCTGTGGAGCTTTTCCTTGATGCACCATTGAGTGAATCTTTTCCATTTTGCTGCATAGCATTTCCGTGTAGTGGGCCTCCTTGCTTCTCGCAGCACCGCCAGTGTGCTTTGGGGGAGCTTGAGGTGAGCGAACTCTAAGTCTTCAGGAGCTAAGCTGAGGCTCTCTGGTTCTGGGTGGAGCACCCTTCAGTTTTGCATCGAGAGCAGGTCTCTTCTTTTTGTGAACTTGTGTGGTGGCCCCTGTGCCATTTCCACTATCTGTGAGAACCAGGACTGCCTGGCCCACTGTGGTGCCACCAGAATTAGCGTCATGTTGCTTGTTCTGCATTTGCTGAGCACCTTGTGTATCAGCGGTATCGGCGGAAAAGCGTAGGCAAATGTCTTTGACCAGCTCATCCATAGGGCATTTCCTTGGGATTGGTGGCCTGGTTGTCTGGATGCGAAGTATTGGCATTTTGCATTCTGGTGTGTTGCAAACAGGTCTATTTGTGGGGTCCCCCACTTCTTGAATAGCCTTTGCGTCTCCTGCGGGTTGAGCTCCCACTCGTGTGAGACTGATGTCTGTCTGCTGAGTCTGTCCGCTTCTACATTGTCCTTCCCTGGTAGATGTATCACCAGGTCTATTTGTAATGGTATAGCCCATTTCCATATCTGTTGCGCCAGATCTGACAGCGCCACTGATTGTGTTCCTCCCTGCTTGTTGATGTAGAACATCGTTGTGGTGTTGTCTGTTTGTACTAACACCCTTTGCCCGTACAGCTGTTTCTGGAACGCTTTTAGTGCAAGGAACACGGTCTTTAGTTCTAGGTAGTTGATGTGTTTGACGGCATCTGTTGGTGTCCATAAACCCCTTACTTTGAGCAGGTTCATGTGCGCTCCCCACCCCATTTGGGATGCGTCCGTTGTGATGGTCACTGTCGGAGTTGGTGGTGTAAAAGGTTTTCCCCCTTGTTATGTTGTCCTTGTTCCACCATGCTATCTCTTCCTGCACTGCGTGCGTTACAACCACTAGATCTTCCCAACTCCCTGTTGCTTGTGACCACTGTTGTTGGAGCCATTCCTGGAATGGTCTCATGTGTAGTCGAATATTGGGGACTAGATGTAGGCAGGACGCCATCATCCCCAAGAGCTTGCTCACCGTCCTCACTGTTAGACGTCGCCCCTTCTGGTATTGGGGAGTCTCCTTCAGCATTGCGACTGTTCTCCTTTCGCTGGGGAACACTCTGCCCTGAATGGTGTCGATTTGTGCACCCAGGTAAATCTTCACCGGTTGTGGTTCCAGCGAGGACTTCCCGTTGTGTATCGAGAAGCCTAGCTCCGTCAGCGTATGTGTGACCCGCTGAGCATGTAGTTTGCATTGGTTGTAGGAGTTTGCCTTTACCAACCAGTCGTCTAGGTAGGGGTATACATGATTTCCCTGTCTCCGCAGGTGTGCTGCTACGGCAGCGAGGCATTTTGTGAAGACCCTTGGTGCGGATTTTAGGCCGAAGGCTAGGGCCGTGAACTGGTAGTGCATCTTGCTGATGGTAAATCTCAGTAGATGTTTGTGTTTTTGGTTCATGGGGATGTGTAGGTAGGCATCTTTGAGGTCTATTGTGGACATAAAATCCCCGTGCCTTATCTGAGGTATAACCTCCTGTAAGGACGTCATCTTGAACTTTGAGTTTTTATGTATTTGTTTAGGAACCGTAGGTCCAGTATGGGTCTTAACGTTTCGTCTACTTTTGAGTACGAGGAAGTAGTTGGAGTACACTCCTTGTTTCTTTCTTTGTATGGTACCCTTTCTATGGCCTCCTTGTGGAGGAGTTCTTGTGCTTCCTGCCAAAGGAGTGATAGCTCTTCTGCTGAGCGTGTCTTGTTGGCTGGCCTCCTGTTTGGTGGCTTTTTTACCAGTTCTATACAGTAGCCGAACTGTATGATGTTGAGTATCCATTTGTCCGTTGTTATTTTCTTCCACTCCTGGAAGAAGTGTTTCAGTCTGCCTCCTACTAGTGTAACCTGATCGTTGATATTTAATTGTTCTTTGTGTCTTTTGTTGTGCCGCGTCACTAAGGATGTTGTGTGTGTGGGCACTTTTGGTACTGTGGAGTCACTTGGGGGCGGGTTGCTGCCCCCCTCTTCTTGTATGGCCTCGTCCGTTCGGTCGACCTCGAAAGGACTGGCCCCTCTGTTGGTTCTGCCAGCCTTGTTGTTGCTGACCTTGCTGCGCCTGGTTGCTTCCCTGATAGGCTTGCTGGAAGGCCTGGTGCGATGTTCCCGGTTGGCTCCCTCCTCTGCCATTTGGCCTGCATGAGGGGGTGCCCCTTCTCATCCCTCTGAACTGCAATGCTCCCATGGACCTTGCAGTCTCGTTATCCTTTTTCAGCTGTGTCAGCGTCTCGTCCACTGGCGTGCCGAACAGCTTTTCCCCATTGAAGGGTATATTCAGGATATTGTTCTGTACTTCGGGCTTGAACCCCGAGATCCTCAGCCAGGCATGCCTTCTTTCTGTTACTCCGATCATCATAAGCCTGCTTGATGTGTCTGCTGTGTCCAAGGCCGACTTCAGGCAGGTGTTGGCCATGTTCTTGCCCTCCTCCACCAGGTGCGCTGCTCTCTGCTGGTGTTCGTTTGGGAGATGTTTGAGCAACTGCCCTACTTCTTACCAATGTTGGTAGGCATGTCTATTTATTAGGGCATTAGAGTTGGCGATGCGCCAATGAATTGCCGCATTCCTCTCAATTTTCCTCCCTGTGAGGTCTATTCTTTTACTCTCCTTGTCTGGAGGTGGCCCTGAGTTCGTGGGGACGTTGGCCCTCTTCCTGGCTGTCGCTGTTATAATAGAGTCAGCTGGTACGGACCCCTGGATATATGCTGGGTCTTTAGAAGAGTGCTTGTACTTTTCTCTGTCCTGGGGGACAGATCTGCAGGTTGATGGCTCCTTGAAAGCTTCCCTGCCTTGGTCCAGCACACCTGGGAGCATTGGAAGAAATTGGCTCCTAGTTTGGGTTGGCAGCAGTGTCTCCAAGAGAAAGCAAGCCTTTGGTTTTTCTTCCTCCATTTCCACCCTATAGGTTGCTGCAGCGTTCCTGATGACCATATTGTATATGCCAATGTCGTCTGGCGGCGAAGGCCTCGACGGATACGTCTCCACGGCCTCTTCCGGGTCTTCGGCGTCGAGGTCCTGCCAATCTAGGTCCTGAGCCTCCGATTGTGTCGAACCAAATCGTGTCTGCTGGTCGTCATCGCCCTCAGTGTAATAATACAGGCCCTCTTCGTCCTGTTGCTCCGCCGCTTCGGGATTCTTCGGCGGGTCGGCGGCGTCGAGCTCCTCCCGGACTTCTGCTTCGACAACCGTCGAGGGCTTCGAAGGGATGGTGTATCTACTCATCCGTTCGTCTAAGTCCTTCTTCCTCTGGAGGATACTGTTCATTTCGGCCTCGAGCCTTCTCTTCTTCCTTTCCATCTCGGCCGCTTGTTCGGCGTCGAGAGTTTCGGCGTTTCTCTTCGAGGTCATGGATGTTGACGTTGAAGTTGCCTTCTGCTCTTTTCCCTTCGGCGTCGAGTGCGGCTTTTCGGAACCGTGCTTCGACGACCGGGGTGTGTCTAGAGCTTTCGCCGGCCGGGAGTCCTTATCGAAGGATCCGCTGGGCTGTTTGTCCGTGGATGCAACTGTGGTCGTCGATTGCTTCGACGCCAGTGCTCCTTTCGAGGACTTTGGCTCTGTTTTTCGAGAGTCTGTCGGGGTTTTTGGGGTCGACGTCTCTCTTACCTCCTTCCTCGACATGTTACGGTCTCTACGACCGTGCAGTCATCAGGTCCCTCGGCGATGTTGTCCTCTTCTCCGCTGGAGAGGCCCAGGTCCCGAAGCGACGGAGGTTGTCCTTGCCCCTGCATGCTGTAGTTTGCTCTCCTCTGTCTGTCCCTCACTCTGAGGGTCTTGGGGGCGAATGCCGAGCAGGCGTTGCAGTCGTTACTTTGGTGGTCGATCGGCAGGCAGAGGTTGCAGACTGGATGCTGGTCCTTCTGCGCGAACTTGTGGTGGCAGTTATGGCAAAATTTGAATGGTGTCTTGTCCAGTCCCGCGCTCAGGGAGCCCCCAGTGTGCGCATTCTCCGTCGGACGTCGAAGTTTTTCCTCCTTCTCACCTACTTCGTCGTCCCGGTTCTATGTTCTTTGTCGAGTGATGAAGAACTCCAATTTCTCTGTGTTTTTCTGCTTTTCTCCTCTTTTCTCCTTTTCAAAACTCTGGAGCTCCTCGTGACGATCCAGACCCAACGGCGGAAAAAAGAATCTGAAGATGGCGCCCAGGGGTGGGAGCTTCCGGAGGAAGCGGGCCGACGTCACGGGAGGACACCAAATGGTGGGGCGTCGACGCCCACCTGGGCTACACAAAAAAAAAGAGAAAAGAGACTACGATTCCGGACCCAACCACTAGACCGCGGAATAATGCACAGCATAGTGAATCCAGAAAGATTCACGCTGCAAAACTATATATTGTCATGGTACATCTATGAGGAGTTAAGTGTAGTAAACCTATGCTTACTCACATATATTTATCTGTGGATATTTTGGCCATTATATTCTGCTAATTCAACATTCCCCACTCTGCCTATATTAATTACATATGGGGCAAAGAAAACTAAGAGAAGTTCTTAAAGTGAGTATTTTTGTTAGTTTTTATAATTTTGTCTTTATATTATTGACAGAAATTTGACTTATTTAATAACTTCTGTACATTGTGTGACATCTGTATTACTTGTTATACATTATGACGACCTATTTTCTTTCTTCGTTATTTAGTTTCAGTGCCGCCAAGTTGTATTCTGTTAGACTTTTGCTTTTTACTAATAGACAAAATATAAACAGAATTAAATGCACTTCTTCATAACTTTGCATAATGCATGTCAAAGCATATACCACATCATGCACTCATTAATAGTGTGATTAATATATTTATACAATGAAAGCCCCTTCCTTCACAATTGTGTTACACTAAATTAGCCCTTTCTTTCAGGATACTTAGAACAATCAAAGAATTTTGGCTTCTTTATGAAAATTATAAACCAATGAGTGATAAGCGTTTCCAAATTAGATTTGGCAGAGTTTTCACTCAATTGCACACATTTGAATAGGCTATGGCCGCTCCTTAAATAAATGTTTTGAATCTGAGGGTGAGGAGTTTAAATACTTTGAGTCACATCATTTTTATTTTTGAAGCTCACAAATTCATAGCGTATTCATCCCAGAAAGCACATTGTAATGCATACTCAAAATAACTACTCAGCTTGTTGCTTTGCACAATTAAGTTTACAATTACTAAAGATCTGTGCTGGCGCTCTTCCAACACAATGCTATGCAAAATACATTCAGGGTGATTTAGAGTTTGTCAGAGAAATTACTCCGTCACAACGGTGATGGTGTACCTTCTCCGCCAAACTGTAAGTCTGCCCACCTGATTTAGTCAGACCGACCTTCGGTATGTCAGCAACAGAGCCTATTCCACCGCCGTCACTAACATAGTCCTCCGACAGCCTTACAGAGTAACGGCCGGTGTCGGTTTTGTCATTCGACAGCCCGCCCGATTTAGAGAGGGAGGATGAATGGGCAGTTGTTATTACTCTTTACTGCCATTAAAAAACCTGGTGGTAAGAGGCAGTAAAAACATTTAAATGACCACCTCACACCATGAGAGAAAACTTCAATGTGGTGGGAATCATTCGTTTTTGTGTTTTCAAAAACGAAAAGCTGCTTTCAGATTTTGTTTTCGAATAAACAAAAACAAGTTAACAGTTTAACGAGCGGACATCATGTTTGACCGAGCCCCCTGTCAAACTTTCAACTCATTGACAGTACCCACCATGACACGAATTCCTATCAATGAAGTACATTATGTCCTCCAAACTCTAAATCAGGCCCTTTGTCTGTTTACTAACCGTTGTAAAGACCTACACTGCCAGTGTTGAGTTGCATTACACGAGCACCCACCAAAACTTTAGTAAATATGGTCCTTACTTTCAGTGAGTGTTTTTAATCTACTCAAGAGTTTTGTGTATCAGTCAGTCTCACTTGCATGACTTGGCCTTATTGTGATGGAAAGGGCTTTGATTACTAATCAGAATAAATCCTAGCTACACTGGTGCCACACACCACACATTCAGAGTACAATCCCTCACTGCCCACACATGCCACTTGTGCTGAACCAGCGGGGGCGATAAGCGGGACGTCATGTCAAAAAGTAAACGTCTGAGGCGAGAATATTCTTTCCATAGAAACAATTTTATTGCCAGTACAAAAGTTAACAGATTTTAATACTTTGTTGTTTTCATTTCCAAAAAGCTGTCCTGAGCAGTGAGAAAGAGGGATCCACGAGGGAGAAGGGGAGTTATATGGACCTGGGTAGGAGTGAGCTCCCTTCGGAATGCATGAGACAAACTAAGAATAGGAATGAGAGATACTCCATAGAAGTGCATGAGATCTGTGTAGGTGTAAGATGGGGAGAGCAAGGGACCAGTGATGAGGGAGGAGCTAAACTTTAGGGAAGTGCATGGGAGTGGTGATGGTGGGGGGGTGGTGAGGCTTCACACGGGTGAGTGATGAAGTGGGAGGGAGCATGGGCCTAGACAGGACCAGTAATGAGGGGGAGTGAAGTTTCATACGGGACAGTGATGATGGGGGAGCGAGATGTCAAGGGAGCGCATGGGAACAATGGTGAGCATGGAATAAGACTTCATGGGAGTGCACAAGACCAGAGGTTATAGGCAGGGGATGAGACTCAATCGGAGGGCACCAAACCAATGACCAGTGACGAGTGAGACCACAGACCAGCAAAGAATGACCAAGCAACAGTCCATGGAAGTGAAAGTGCTTCAATGGTCAAAGAGTGCGTGAACCTTCAGAGTCATCTAAGATGTTCCACTGAAGTGCACATGGCCAGCGATGGGGACAGGTTCAGAGCCACAGGCTGTGGGATCTGCTGGCAGGTGTGACTCCGTGCATCAGAGGCTGAACAGCCGATCGGTGGAATCAGATTTTGTGGGTGTGTAGTGCCTATGAAAGTTGAGCAGAGACGGAAAAGACTGCAACACGTCAAGCATAGCTTAATCCGTGACTGCTGCCCTAAACCACCAGCTTACCGCCTCTGACCCACTTACTGCTCACAACAGATACTAGCAAAGAGATGCTGGGGTGCCTGGGTGAAAACTGGGTCACTCACAATTAACCACAACTCTGTTTCACAATGCTGCAGTTCCAAATGGTGTGTGGAAAATGACTTTTTTGGCAGTGATAGAGCTAGGCCAGCTCTTGATTAGATGTGATTCCAGAGGTGTTGCAGCACTAATTGCTGTATCGGTGGGTGAAATTACTGGAATGGTCGCACTGGGATGAAACCTTTACAGGGGATACCACACCTGGAAACGGAAAGTGCAGTCCCATCCAAGAAGGCGAATTCCCACTTCCTGCTAAAATGCCTCCTGAATGAAGTTACACTTATTTCAGAGTTACAAAGCTTGCCTTGCTTACTAAAAAGTCATACATAGCTCTTTTATCAAGAAGTTCAACAATTGGAAGTTATTTTCAACGTTAACAAATAATGCCAACATTTTTTAAACTCGCAAATATCTTTCCCAAAATGTTGCGAAACAAATGTTTTTGCAGTTATAAAAGTAATGTATAGCTTCCGCACAATGCCAAGTTTTTCAAAAGATGCAGAAAATTATTTATAACTTTTAACAAACCAACCCCATGGATTTGAAGTTTGTAAATAACGTTGAAGCAAACAATTTCGACTTTTAAAAATCTCCTAAAAACTTTGAGAACTTTAAAAAAAGTCAGTAGGGGTTAGTTAAAAAGTACAACATTTGTTTTATAAACGTTTCCCAAGATATATCAACCCTGCAGGAGACATGTAGTTTATGGATAATCACATTTTGTCGAACATGGATGGTCAACATTTCCCATTCTCGCTTTTGGGTGGCAAATTCACCCCCCAGGCTGGTGGATACACAAAGTGATTCTTCACAGCTTCCGTTGGCTTCCTAAAACCATGAGACGTGGCTCACATCACCTCCTGACATCACAAGAAACAGGGCACATCTCTTAAAGCAGTCATCAATGGCAGACCCTATCAGCCGGCAGTCCAACATTCTTATATGGTATGAGACATCATTTACTACATGAAGTACCATTGTACCATCAGTCAGAGCGATCTGTCAATCAGAGCAAGACGACATTCGTTAGACCATAGAGATGTCACTCCCCCAGAAGCTTTTAAACTCTAGCCAACACAAGTCTAACAGAATAGGAGTTGTCAGCCCCCACCTACCACTACAGCACATGGGGTCGTTGATCACAATAAATAGAGGCCTGTACCCCCTCTATACTAACTTAAGATTTAAGCATTCCCTGCATCTAAAAATGCCTTTCGATTTTGCTACTTTTTGGTAGCTGAGTGTGTGTGCAAAATATCAACCACTGATTATTAACATCGAGTTTTCAAGCAAAGTGCCTCCTCCTGTGCTGGGGTCAGAGGGCATCCGATGTCGGCTCTGCTGCCCCTCTGATGAAATGACACTTCTGGCATTATGTGCAACAAGAGTTTGAACACATTAGCAGGTTTCCCGGAAAGCAAAAAAAAGTAAGTTAGGTTCGCTGTAACCAGATATGCAGAAAATGTCTTTCGAAAAACAGAAAAGTCACTGTTAATCGTACCTTAATAAATTAATTTGATACCGTTTTCCCTGAAAGTAAAAGGTGCCATCTTTCCTTTCTTTCCCGAGGGGGGTAGGGAGGAGGGATGGTTTGGGTGGGCGTGGGGAAATTTGCAGGGGTTTGAGGTAGAAAGGGCCTAAATATGCCCCTCCCACCCCATATGCGCAATTTACACACTGGCTGTACTCCTCAAATGACTGTTTAAAAAAGAACAATCTCGGAGATGCATTTTGAAATATCACTTTCTTTTAAATCAATACAAAAAATAATTCATTGTAAATATATAATATATATTTATACATATCTTGAGTATATTTACATACATCCAGCACCATACTGCGCCTGTGCTCTGTGAGTGTGTGCTGGTATAGAATATCTCCCAAATCTTACATAATTCACAAGAAAGTCCCAGTCCACGTCTGCCTCCAGTGCAGCAGGCCTGGGCGGTCGCCCCACTAACCAGGCCTTAGGCCTTGGGGGCAAAGGCTGAAGCAGTCCATCCGCCCTCTGAAGGGCATCAGTCACCACCTTCTGGTGACGTTTAAGAGCTTGAAACAGTGGGGAATAGCCCACCAGTGGACTCCGTCCTTGTCCCCCATCTGTACAATCCAAGAAGTTGGGGGATCCGTGGCAGAGACTCCCCAGCTGCTGGAGGCACCGCCAGGAAGTAAGAAGTGCCAAGTTAGTTTTCTGCTGTTTTATACTTTTTTCGAAAAAAAAATATATACGGTTCTTGGTGGGACGGGGTAGTCTATGCTGGTTGTGTGGCCTCATGTTTTAATGGTGCCATTTGTGTGTTGGGATTTGGGAAGGCAGGGGTCATAGGGCATTGCATCCGGGGAGAAGACAGAGTCGTCCCCAGAAGAGCAGGAACTTCTGGTGTCCGGATAGCTGGGCGAGTACTGCTCCAGGGGGTTGTTGAGGTCCAAGTATTCCTGTTGAGAATGAAAAAATGGGAAAAAATGAATGATAATTTAAACCCCAATGAGATCAGTTGCTGCTTGCGTAGTCTGTGCTACAGCAGGGTGTGATGACCACAGAGAGGCAGGGGGATACAAAACCGAGTCCTAGTTACCTTTCAGTGATCTACTGAAAACCTGTTGAAGAAAGAAGGTTTCAGAAAACATTGAAAAGAAAGCAAGTCAGAGATTTATGGAATGGAGGCCGCAAGAGAGGTGCCGAGATCATAGAAAGTACTTGGGACTGGCCAATATGTAGTGTGCACCACTCTTGTTCCAAGAATGGCGTGAGACATGCGTGTCCTAGAGAATAGTGTGTTCAACCTGTCACACACTAAAGGATGGTGTGTGTCACTCGGTGTTGAATAATTATGTGTTACTCATGTTAAGGTGATGCTTTGGGGCAAGTCTGAATGCCAAGGATGATGCATGTCAACTGTGTCCACAGCATAATCTGTGTCACTCGTGCATCACTAGTAGCTCAGGGGGCATGTATTTCACCCATGTTCTAGCTCAGGCATGTGTATGCTATTGTCCACTCATAGTTTTTGTCTATCAATGACCACGGATGCTCTGTGTCACTTTTTAACGCTTGCATTGAGAATGTAAATAGAGTCTCACAAATTGTGTGTGCAGTTCTTGTCCCATGGATGATGTGTCTTTTACTCTCACTCCAGGGAGGGAGTCACTGGTGTCCCAAGGAATGAACTCTCACCTCATTGGTCGTTTGCGTGAGGATTCGGTCTAGATCCCCAACGAGCTGCTTGAAAGTGGGTCTTTGCGAGGGCACAGCACGCCAGCAGTCCGTCATCATCGTGTACCTGGAAGAGAAGAAGAGCACAGAGTGACCCTTGGCTTCCAGTTACAGTCAGCCTTCCTATGTTCTTCCCCGTGCCCGCAGTAGTCTATCACTACAACATGGAAACGACGCCTATCCCACATTGTTATCACACCATCGGACAAGAACCCTCATCTCAACCCTCTTCTTAACCAGCTACTTCCCCTTTCAAACTCCTGTCTGTCCATCCAATCCTTTCTTTCTGCCTCATTTTTCCACATATAAAATAGATCTCTTTTCTCCTCCCATTCTCCCACCCCTGCCCCCGTCAATATCTGTAATCGAGTCCCCTGAAGCTGCCGCCTCAGAAGCAGAGCTCTCTTCGTTCCTGAAAGAGACCGCCACCTCTACAGCACCTGCGTACTCCCTCCTGCCTCTCTGATCTCTAGGGTACGTCCTCTCTTTCTAAACGTATATGCCCATAATCCAGAATTTTCCTGGTCCTCCTCCTCTGAGCAGCACGTACATGCTATCAATCTACCTCCCCCTAAAAAAGCTTCTTTCGGTCTCTCTGTCGCCGAGCCTGGCCTCCACATCCTTCTTGACCCCCTGACTTATTATTATCACTGATGCCTAGTTCTAAATCTGTCCTTTCCTCACTTTCCGATCTGCGTTCCGTCGCACAGTGCATTACAAGTGCCTTCCTATTTGTTCCCAGTCCCTTGCCAAACTCGCCTCTTCCTGCACAGCCCTATCAGCTGGGCTTGATACTAATCCGAAGGTCATTCTCACAGAAACACAACTCTCAGGATGTCTCCATCTCTGCTCCCTGACAGCGAACCCCTGTAATCGCTTCTACTCTGTGTCTTGGTCCGGTCAAACCTACCCATCGCTTCCCTTACTCTTTGGTGTCCCTAGTACTTTGTTTCGAGTCCTTCGACTTTTCCTGGTGCACCTCTTCTTGAGCTGCCGTTGCCACGGCTTTTGGATCCCCCGCCACTTCTTGGCTGATGATTCTCAACTCTGTTTTTTCAGCGTTTCATGATTCATCTCGAGGTGTCTGGTAAAATCCTAGATGTCTGCTTACTTCGTACATCTAAACCCACATAAACCTGACAAGCTGTTCTTAAGCGCAAACATCTGCGACTTTCTGTCACACCCCCACTGCCCATCCATCCACGACCAGAGATTGTAATGAGTTTTCACACATTCCTGGTCTTCTCCTCTCTCATTTCTTTCAACTACCTCAGCCGACACTATCAATTTTACAATATTATAAACATTCATCCCCTCTTTCCCTTTCATGCTACAAGACCTTCTTCTGCTTTGATTACTGCCCCTCCACTCTCACTGGGACTTCCTACCAACTCCATGAATCCCCTCAAATCTAGTCTTGAATACAGACTTCTTTTTCTTCTCAAGCTCCCATTCCCTCCCGTATCTCAGTTTCTCTGATGTCATTTAATTTGCTCCACTTTCCCTATCGACAGCACTATTTCCACTGTATAATATCAAATTGTACTCAGGGCTTGGCTCTAACCTGCCATCTCTGATAACCTTTGATGTCCACTCTCACCCGATTGGCTATGCATTCTAAATGCTACCTATAGACCCTCCAATACCATATGCCCTATCCCGGGTCCGTCACTGCTCCGGGAGCATCTACAAGCATGCTGCAATGTATTGGCCTTTCTTCCCACTAAGTCACTGTCATCTGATATCCTTCTTCCTCTCAGGGTAACAGATTCCTGGAGGTCTACTTCATTCTGCTTCACTTGCATCTGGTGGGCTTCTTCCCTTTAGCACATCCATAAAATGTGGTTCTTCCTCTCACAAGGCCATAGAGAAAATGGATCATTCATTCCTCTGTGCAGCTGGTCTTATACCTCAGGGTCAATGACACCGGTCAGTCTTTCTATCCACTCGACCATTGGTAGCTAACCTCCACTCTTGGTCATGGACATCTGGTCTACCCTCCAAATCGGGGGCATATCCAAACCTCTGGGTTACTACTTTGGGTCATTGGCACCTGTTGTCGGGGATCAGGGTTCATCTCTGGGTCAGAGGCTCGTATTTCACTTATTGCACCTCTGGATCAGTGGCAACTTGGAGACTTTCACCACTCTTGGTCATGGCATCGGGTTTCCTCTTCCGGTTGAGAGACAGGTTCCTCCTGGGTCAGCAGCACCTGATGGCCCTCTCCTCCCCAAGGTGTCACATACATTGGAATCCTGCCATTGGGGATGCCCCCCTCCCTGGTCTCCCTGGTCAGTGAATCCTGGGCTTCCCAAGTCAGAACAGTCTGGTCCCCTCTTAGGTGAGGGGCTCCTGGTCTTCCCCACCCCTCACTCTTATTGGCAGCGACTTCACTCAAAGGGCAGTGGAAACTGTCTCTCCATTCACCCAGGTTTGAAGTATTTAGACTGCCTCCTCCCTTTGGGGTCACTGTACATCTGGTTCTCACCCTGATTTAGTGACACTAGGTCTCTCCAAGTGAGTGGCGCCGGGTCTTTCTGAGTCAGTAGCACCTGGTCTCTCTGAGTCTGTGGTATCCAGTCTGTCTGAGTTTGTGGAAACTGGTCTCACACTGAGACAGTCTGTTGCAACTGGCCCACCACCATGTCAGCGCCATTGGCATCAGGACCCTCCCTGGGTGAATTACGGCTGGTCTCAACTAAATGAGAAAAACTAGGTCTCCCCAGAAAACTAGAGCAATCCCAAAGTAATGTACACCAGTCCAGCAAGCGCACAGCATGGATCCTTACAGCTCATTGGTGCAGTTGCCAGGTTTGTCCATTCGGTGGCCTTCCTTAAGGAGCTTGAAAAGTTCTTCAACAGGAATTCCAGGGTATGGGGAACCCCCCAGTGTGAAGATCTCCCACATGAGCACGCCAAAAGACCAGCTGCAGAGAGAGAGAGAGAGGAAAGAGACTGACATTAGATGCGGGTCTGTCGAGCACAGGGTGACCCTAGAGAACGAGATAAAGGAGGGAAAAGGAACACAGCATCAAAAAGACAACTCTGGCTGAAAAAACTGCCACACTCCAAAGACTGAAAGGCACAAACCCCTTACCCACCAGTGCTAGAAACAAGGACCTTTTGGTGGAAGGTGTTCACTCATCTATCTAAGCCATCTGTGCTTCTATCACCTCCTCCTGTTCCAGGCCCAACTCTGCCGATCACGCCTTGCAACCGTGGCCACTCTCACCTCGCCGTGGTCTTTCAGTGCAGTTCCTTTAACAATACGGTTTCTCCCAAATCTTACACAATTCATAAGAAAGTCCCAGTCCAAACAACAAGGCCCCCCATGCAATGTGCCATCACTGCTCTTCTGAATATGAAGAGGAAATCTTGCCCTCAAGTGCCTGCACAGAATCTACTACCACGCAGCGGCACTTACACAGAGGAGGCATCATGGCCCATCTTGGTTCTCAATTAGGCCCACCCAAACCTCGTGAGTTTTCTGTAACTGCTCTCTAAAGCATTATCACAGGGCTTCATACCCCCACCCAAACCTCCTTCTAAGGACCTTCAGGGCTTCAGGCACATCTCTGCATAGACAGACTGAAATGAGTGAGGATTGCTATTCATTCCCTCTCAAACCCAAACACAGGCTTCCCATTGCTAAAAGAGGCCGCTAAAAAGTTTGGAGCGTGAGGCTTTACTTCTTCCCTCACCTCACAGCCCCAGCAAACGTACATTCAGAGATGCTTTCAAAGCTTAAACAGGTGATAACATTTCCCAAAGCTTCAGAAGCTACCACCAACACCCTTACTCTACAAGGACCGAACAGAGGGGGCTTCAGCCTTAGGAGCCCCATTGCAGACATACCCCGCACCCAAGAGATGCTCAACAAGGATTTAACAAAGCGCCATGACTCCTTCTCTTCTATGCGCCCCAGGGATCCCCCTCCCCAGCTATCACTGCTGCTCTCCAATGATTCCCAGAGTAATGAAGCAAAAATCACCACCTCGTGGTTTCGTGACATGTAGTGGTTTTGAGCTTGCCAAGAAAACCAAAACTGAGAGCACTCACGCACACAGACAACCCCCAGACAACCCCAGTCCGTTAAAAATAGGACCAGACACAGGAGAGCGCGCCCAGGGATTAGGTCTGCCGACCAGGAAGAGGGCCACAATCTGTCTGTGTGAGGCCTTTGGGAAGAGCGTTCTGCACCCCCGACAGTTGCATGGCAGGCCGTGGGGACTTCCGCTCGGACACAAGGGGTTTAGCGTTTGGGGCCCACTGATGCGCTTTGAAGTTGGGCAGATTAGTAACGGGGCATTAGGCAGCAGTCTAGCAGAAAATCATGGCCGTCTAAGCGCGGCACCCCCGGTGCGTGTGCGCAGTCCGTGCGGGCACCCTGTCATGTCTGCCCTGGTGCTTTTGTTCTTTCAGTCGGCGATTACAGAGCGTAAGGAACTGCGTACACGTCACTCTGATGTGTGTAGACTCTGTCAAACAGCGCCTCGGGAGCCATCCACTTCACGGGGAGCCGACCCTGCAGAGGAAGGGAACAAAGCAGCGCTGTTTACCACAACTTCGACAAGTGCACTGTGCACCGAGGCTGCGCCTTCATGGAGCAGCTGAAGCAATGCGCTGCACCGCGGAAATCACAACCAATCACAGCTGTCTGTCATACCGCGAGCCAGGGCAGCAGGGTACACCGCTCAAAGAGCAGGGGACCACAACATGGACATCACAACACAATACAGAGGTATAGCAGGGCTCAGAGGGCACACACAGCATGCGTCACTGGCTGCAGAAGCAAGGGACAAAGCAGTGAATGCACAAACTCAACAGGTGTCTTTTTACCGTACGTTCAACATGGCGGTCAGGTGCAACCTTAACAAAGCGGCCCAACACCAGGCACTCAACAACAGCACAGCAGTGTTCACCACAAGCTTGTTAAAGCAACCGGTTGGGTTCGTTCATAAACGGTCAAAACAGAGGGCCACACCACGGGCATGAGAGTGCAAATGGCTTCTTAACAAAACTCCAACAATCCTTCAGCAAGCAACTGAGACAAAATGCCACAGCCAGATAGATAACATATTTTGTTTCAATAACAACCGTGGGCAGAGAATTGCTGAGTTCACATGGCGGCTGAAGGAAGGGCAGACTAGTACTAGTAGCAAGCATTACTACTTACTAACACATTTAGGAAACCAGGCCAATGCCTCTAGAGAGCAGACAGGGAGAAAAACTGCACCATGAACACAAAAGAAAAAAAAAACGTTTTATCCTAACCCAGCACCAGGCTTCAGTAAATGAAGACGATGAGGAAAGTAACAACATACCACTGAGTGCCCCATCTCTAAAATAGCAGGTACCAGACCATATCCTTCATTAACATATAGAGGGGCAGAACAACAAAAAGAAAGCAACAAAGCACAGCTCCTTATAGGTCCTTATGGAAGCAGCTTTCCCAGTGCAGCCGATTCAAGGTACAGTGGGAGGTGTCAGACTAAACAATAATGCCTGGCCACATCCTTCACAGTGCAACAACAACAGACTTCAGTAAAGTTACAGGCATGCAATGAGACCAGCTCCTGTGGGACACAGGCATGTTCAACAGCAGATCATGTAAAATTACATGTACAACAAGGCAACGACCTTGTGTAGTTAAACGTTAGAGGCATACCTTGATCTCAGAAAATAATAAAGGTGCAGTTATGTTCGACACCAGAAGGGCTGCAGTCACCCACAAAGCTGCAGGTCAGTCACACCAGTGCTCTAAAATGGCATGTAGGTTATTAAACCAGACTTCAGTAAAGTTACATGCATGAAATGCAATAGTCTCCGGTGAAGCTGCAAATAGTTTGCAATATCCCAGTTCTCTGAATGTGCATGTATGGCATGATAGAAGAGCATTGAGCGACTCTTGTTACAGCCAAATCCCTTAGCGCAGATTAACGAGAGAACCTAAATCCAAGTCAAACATGTCACCTGAGACTTAACTCACATTGGTTGTCTTTTTGTAGTAGTCGATGTTGTTGATGTCTCTAGCCAAACCAAAATCTGCGATTTTCATGACGTTGGTTTCCGTCACCAAGACATTCCGAGCCGCCAGGTCCCGATGGATGCACTGCAGAGGGAGAGACCAAGGTGGACAGCGATGAAGAGGCGCAGCGAGAAATGGAAGTGTGAAATGCACTCTACACCGTCCAACAATGTCTTTGTAAAACCAGCAAAAAGCTGACATCTGAGACAGTGGAAGAGGCTAAAACCTACGCGACTCTCTTGTTTAATATTTCTGTTTTATAAATTAAATCTAGGCACAAAAAGCAACAGAACATGACTGAGTGTCCCAAGTTAATCATTAGTGAATTCTAAGACCTCTAAAAGGCCAACCATGGTTGCAGTTATGGACGTCAATTAGGGGTAGCCAGTGGTGCAGCTGCTATAGCTGGCTTCCCACTTGGCAGACCTGGCGCTGCACCTGATACCACTAGTCTCAGTGTCATGAAAGTAGCAATATCTTGGGTATCAGAAACTGAGCTTATTTTCAGTAGGATCTACTCCTTGCCAATCCACTGGCCCCTTAGCAGCAACAAGAAGGCTGCTAAGGGGCTAAATGTGGAGCACAAGTTCAAGCCTGTGATGCAGAGTGTCAAAGGGCGCAGAATGTCTCTTCCATCAGCCTCGCATTTTAGTGAATTGACGTCCATGGTTGATGTGGTGGAGAGTTCCGCAGTCGAGGAGCAAGAATGAATGTCCTACAAACACCTCTGCTTTTGCACCTGGGATAACCAGAAGCTCCTGTGAATATTGGAAGATGTTATTGTGGCACCCAAGCCATTGTGCCGGAGCTTCAGACATGAGGTCCTACAATGGACTGGGAAGGAGATGCTTCAGTATCCAGCCCTCTATGTCTGACTGACAGCTTCAGACTAGGAATGGGTTCCAATGGACTTATGGTCAGTCACTGGAAGTGACACAGCTAGAGGCCTAGCAAGGGTGCCAAGAACACTAGTGCATGCAGGGAAATGGCCTCCTCACTGTTTGCACAGTAATATATAATCATCATTCGGGTGTTGTACACCCTGCATACTTAGTAAGCCACAGTGCATCTGAACCTGCTGCATTTATGACAGCTGCACCCCAGGGTGAAGGGATGATCTCTGTGCTGTTGTAGTTGTTTCTTTCCCCAAATATTATAGATCCTCTTGCCTAACCTCAAGTCTGAGTGGGATGGGTGCCTCCTTCCTCCTCTTAAATGATGGTGGATGGGCTGGTCTCTTGTATGTGAGCTGTAGGGGTCTTTTGTGAAGAGGCTTCAGGAGCTGTCCTACAGCTGTTGCAGAGTTGTTGGTGGGAGAGTTGGATGTCTTGGGTAATTGAATTCTCTTCTATTATCCACTAAGGATGGCCCAGAGTTTGTGCTTCTTGGACCCCTTACCTCAAGGAAGTATCTTAGAGGTGGTGGTACTCGGGTGGGTGTGCACCTGCAGTTGCGGCCTACAGAGAGCCGGATGGACTCCCTGGCAAACAGACACCAGTGTCACAGTGTTTGCAGGTCCACTATTGTCTACAATTTGGGGCTGCTCTATAGAATAGGGCCTAGAGACCCCCAGCATGGGGGCAGTTTGGTGTTTTCAGGGTTGAGGTGCCCAGGTTTGCCACTGGTTGCAGTGGGGAAATATTTTACTGCAGGTAAAGTATTGTGATATTCTCTACCCACTTTCCAACCTTCTTTATGACAGTAGTGATGTGCAGCCGTTTTCATATATCGGGATTTGTGAAATCAAATATTTACTCTTCAGTATTATTACTGATTGTATAGCTTATTCAATTGTGTGTACCTTTCCCAACCCCGAGGCATACCCAGGGACATCTTGTGTGTGTGCAAGGGTGTATACAAACTCCTTGAACTTGAAATGTTCAGGAGTGTATAAACAGTTTGCACAAGTGGCTTCTTAGGAGTTAGGTCTATGCTCCACCTGAGAGACTGCACCTTGGAACAAAAGGGTGTGTATCTTCCTACTCCATGGCACTTCAGAACGTACATGCCCAGTATGTCAAACCCATATTGGAAAGGACGGGAGCGGTCAGGTTAACAGCTTGGCAAGTTCAATGCTATCATACACACTCATAAAAGGGGACCATGCCTATCTCCTCACCTTCTGTGATGCCAGGTACTCCATGCCCCTGGCTAGTTGGTACGTGCAAGACACTAAGTCCTTGAAGGTCATCTGCTCTTCAGGAATTCTGTTGATGTCAAAGGAGTACTCCATGCCGGGTGGGCGGCGGGTGCGCAAGTACTCACGCAGGTTCCCCTTGGAGGCATATTCGACAATCACATAGAGTGGGCCTAAGAAGCAATGAACAAAGTTCTTGTTAACAATCTCAATGTGGTGAAGGAACCGCCCAGAGAAAATGTGCATTTTAGGGCAATGGCAGGTAGTGGGCACAGCACACATAGTTTGGTGCATGCAGGTGATTGGGCACGTTGCCATACAATCAGGCAATGCACAGACCGATGCATGTGAATATGACAGAAGCAACGGCGCGAGCAGAGAAAAGTAACTCTTGGAAGAACTGTGACATTGGCAGTGGCTCAAAGAAGACAGCTATAGATTAATTTGATATTCAGAAAGATACCCCCTACACCATAGATTTGTATTTTACTTATCGAGACACGTAGTTAATTTGAAGCACACTTTGTCATGGACCTCGCTGCAATGACTATCTACTGCAGCTAGATCAGTGACTGCACCTAGTAGGCACGTCTGGCACATCAAGGTTTGCTGTGAGCCTGGCCTTATGATTGGACAGCTAAACCCCACGGAGCGAGCCTGACTTACCATCTTGGGTGCACGCGCCTAGAAGATTGATGATATTTTTATGCTTTCCGATCATCTTCATCATTTCCATCTCAGACACCAGATCAGAAAGATCCTTCTCAGTTGCATCGTCTGTGAAAGGAAAGGGAGAGGGTCGGTGATGAGATTCTGGACAAGAGGAAGCCCTTATCACTTCCCCGCCACGGGAGTGCATTAACGGGAAGCCAACAAGTCGCATGGGAGATCCCAAGCTCAGACACAAGTCTCTGCAGCCCCACAGTTATCCTCAACATTCCTACCCAGTTATACAACTAGTCAATATTAAATACTTTATTGTGGTTTAAATGGGCGAGGTAGCCCTTCAGGCTAAAATGTTCTAGCAGGTTCTAATGAAACAACATCAGGGGTACACTTGTGGTTTTTTCAAACAAACTCGATAAAAATGAATTTACTTTTAAAGAGACGACATACTTACCTATTCTGCATATAATAGGCCACAGTGAAGAAGATACACACACACCAAGAAAACAGACAGAAGAGAGTGCCTGAATGACACCAACAAAGGAAAAGAAATGCAGAGGAGAGACTCAGCATAGAGAAAGTCAAAGGAAGAGAGACACAAGAGATGGAGACACTCTAACAGAGAGAGAAATAGAGAGACATATACATTCCCTGAAAGTGGAAATCCAGCTGGTCATCATACCTGCAGGGCGACATAGGAGACAGCACCTTAAAGTTACTCCCCTGCTAGAACAGGATGGGCAGTATGACCTATTAGGGCTACCGTACTGCGCCTTTCACCCCCACCACCGCATCCCTGAGCACAAGTGTTCTCTTCCCTGCCAAAAGGGGGGCTGGGGTTATTAGTGGCAGGGTGCACGTGTGGCGACATAGCATCCTGGGGGCTGGTGCCTGGAATGCATTAACAATCCAAGGGGCATGAGCAGATTTCCCCTTGCCAGGAGGATTAGCGGTGGATAAGCGAGGGGGCCATTTTTGGCGCACAGAAAGGGGACGGTCTCAGGAAGAACCTTCCTGCAACTTTTTAAATGCTGCACAGAAATAACAACTAAGCCAGGCTCCTACCATAAAAGTCTGTCACGTCTGCCAGTCTGAGCCCTGGAACACATCACTGTCAAGATTGTTAATGTATTCGTGTCAGCCGTGGAGGTCAGCTATGTGACCTCTGAACCTAGGTCATGTCAGGGGTCAGCTGGCAGCGACGGCCTGCCTCCATACCTTTCAGCATCTTCACTGCCACGGTCACTGCATCCTTGGGCCGGTCCTTGTCGATGCCCACCGCCTCCGCCATCACCACCTGCCCGAAGCAGCCTTCGCCCAGGGGCTTCCCCAGCGTGAGCCTGTGGAGAAAGAGTCAGGTGAGTCGTTTGGGAGAGAGGGGCACAGCGCCTCGACAGAGGCGGAGGGAGTGGAAGCCATGGTGGCCAGTCACGGGGGACACAAGCATCAATCTTGGCGGACACGGAGGGCGCATCAGCCACGGCTGGAAGAGAGAGAGCTTCGTGCATAGAAAAGAGAGGCCGCAGCAGGCATGGAGGACCGATGCAACGATGCAAGAGATAACCACAGCAGAGAGAGGGGCAGGCAAGTCATGCTGGAGAGACAGGAGGTGCGCCAGGCATGGCAGGGAGAAGGTGGCATTGAGGAAAGCAGACGCATCAGTCCTGACAGACACCGAGGGGCACGTCAGACACTGCAGGAAGAGAGCACACATCAGACACACAGAAGGAGGGGAAGCATCACGCCCACCTCAGAAAGAGAGCACACTCTTTACCTATAATGGTTTGGAGCTTGGCTCAATTACATTTATATGTATATGTTGTGCATAATTCAGCCATACCGAGGTTGACTGCAAAGGGAGGTTGACTGCAAAGGACCTTGCTTGCTTTTTTCACAACTAAAAATGTGGACATTAACCAAAGCCATGCCTCAAATTATGTTGACTTGATGCCTTCACTTAGCACTTGTTAAATGATTTTACTGCAATGGCGAGCAGAGCGAGGCAAGTCAGGCACAACAGGGAACACCAGCCACTAAGAAAGGAAGGGGCACATCATGAGTTGCAGCTACTAACTACAGGTGAAGGCTGGCAGTGAGGACACATCAGCCACTGCCGAAAGAGATGTGGCAGGAAACCACAGAAGACATCAGCCACCAGGAGCAGGGGGGCACGTCAGCCATGATAGGGAACCTGGGTGTAGATAAGCCATTGCAAATGGAGAGGACAAATCACCCATGATGGACACATTATCCATTGAAGCCACTGGAAGAGAGCACCGGGCATGGGGGAGGAAGGGCAAACCAGCAACTAGCTATTGCTGAGAGGACGCACAAGCCATATTGGGCATTCACAGGAAATACCAGCCACTGTGGAGGGAGAGGACATGCTGCACATGATGAGGAAACTTCGGCCATGAAGGGAAAATCAGCTGTTAGAAGAAGAAATGAACAAGCAGGCATGGACCACCATGGAGAGAGTGAGAGTGTCGGCCAGGATGGGCACAGAGGGAGCATGGCATTCACAGAAGAGTGGAATGGTTCATTGACCATGGTAGATGTCAGTGTCAGACCGCTATACCGAGCAGAGAACAAAGGCACATCAAAAAGAGAGGGCCATTGCGGTCAGAGAGTATGCACATGGCAGCAGCTACAGAGAGAGGGCACATGAGCCATGGAGGCAATATCAGGTACTAGACAGAGTGGGGCATGTCACTCACCACAATCATCACGAGAGCACACGTCAGTCCCTATGGAGGAAGCAGGCATGTCACGGCCTCGTCGGGTACTGGACACAGATCTAAGTTGGGCACATCCACCACTCAGGCACAGTGTGAAGTTTTGTAATTGGATAACTAGTGCACCATTATCCAATTACAAAGTAGCTCACACTTGATGACCAGAAGTATATTAACCGAGCCTCGTGAGTACGTGACCACCCCTAATTTGTGGCGGGCACTGGGGCCAGTGTACACTCTCCCTGGCACAAATTTTGTTGTACAGTTTCAGCTTTGGGTCCGGCTCCATCACCACCATTTAGACCCTCAACCAACCCTTCCAAAAGACAAAGACTTGTAGTAAGACCCAAGACAGCAACTATTACAAAATAATCAGAGCCGGAGGCTCAATAGCTACGGCACCTAGTCCATCGACACTTTACGGGACCTCCATCCTCTGGTCCCCGGTGCCACTGCACCAACTGACTAATGATAGCTCTCGCTCTGGGCACAGTCCTGAAGTGTGTCCATCCTTCTTAGGCATACGTCTGGGGATCTACCAATGTTTCAGGTGCACAAAGATGAGTCCTGTTTGCCCGCTCTCCCTGATCAAAAGGTGTCTTTCTTTCATCGATACTGACTCAGGATGTGCCCTTCCTCGATTTAAATGTGGATGAGGTGTGTTTATCCTTACTGGAAAGAAGGTGGGAAAGTACAATAATAGTACTAGTTCGTCCTTGGCACAGGCCCCTGGTGTGCCACTCCTGCTTCAATATAGGTCACAGATGAACCTGCCTTCCCTTGGCACAGATTTAGAACGCGACCCTCGAGAGAGACCCAAGATGCAATGGGCTTGTCATCCATTCAGCCTCATCAGCAGATGTTTGCCTTGGCCAATCCCCCATCTACCAACCACGAGCACCCAGCTGTGGGCCATCAATGCACATTATTGTGCTGAGTCCCCTCTTCCTAGGACCTCCACCTCTGCCCCCCTTTCTCCATCGATGGTTCTCCAAGGCTGGCTTCAATGCTCACTATTCATCTGCTCTGCCAATCGCCCTCCCTGCCCAGGCACAGTGTGTCCATGTTTATCTGATCTCACACTTTCTACACTTGCTACATAACAATGTAGGTGCACTGCCCCTGACAGCATCCTCCAACTACCCCTCTGTGGACAAGGGCAGAAAGCAACAGACCTACACTAATCGCCGTCTGCACCATTCACATCACACCATCAAGTTAGCATACCGCCCAGTCCAGTATCCGCATCACTCATTTGATGGTCAGTACCCACCCCCTGAAGCATGTACTTGAAGTGTCAATGATTATATCTGAGCGTTCCCTTCTCCCCACACAGTGCTATACTCACTTGTCCCTTGGATACTCCCACTTGGGGTCCTCTGGCAGCTCATACTCGGAGACGCCAGCCAGCATGTGGGTGTCATTGTTGGAAGACAGGCGAGTGGTGATCCGGACCAGTGGAGTGTTGGAGTTCATAGAAGAGCTGGAGTCAGCAGACACCTGTTCACCAGGAGGAAATAGCAGAAGAGGCAGATGTGATCACAGTCCCAGGCTCAAGCATGACAAGGATTGATCCAGAATGCCAGCCAGGGCCTTGGACCCAAGAAGAAAGGTGTGAAAGACTCCCATCTCATCTGAAGTGCCCCCATCCTCAACTTTACCAAGGACTGAAATCCCTCTCACTGCCACATCAAGGTCACCCAGGCCTACCACTACCACAAAAGACCTCCAACTGGCACTACCTTCATAGCATCATCAGAACAATAATATTCAAATCAGCGATTTGGGAATTTGGGGGTCACTAGAATGGGTAGTGTATTCAATGCATCTCAATGCTGGACAATGCATCAAAGTGTTAAAAACATACATGTCCTCAAAACAAAAACCCTAAAGGATTGTACTAGAGAGGAATTATCCCTGTGGGCTCAAACCACTGTGCACCCTAGAGTCAGCATCCTATGATGAAAGTGATGGAACCAGCGAGATCACTACATGCTAGAGAAATGTATTTAAGTACGCTACTTCAAAAGACCAAAGCCACCAAAATTGCGTGGACCATGCCCAAAAACAGATAAAACCCATGAGTAATATATTTGCACAGTGGCGTGTCTGCATTGCGCTTGCTCTATTGCATTGGTGATTTCAAGTTTAGATGTCTGCACCCCCAGATCAAGATCTACACGATGCACGCAACAAGTGCAAACTTCAGGAGCACAAGAATAAGACCCTCCATGATGAGCTTTGTTTGATCCACTCTCATTAGATGACCCAGCACCTTTCACCCACATGGGATGCATGAGTCAGCACATGTCCCAAGAGTATCTGTCGCCTCACAGCACCACAGGCCCAAAGCTCACTCAACTAGGAACAAAGGAGCAACCCTAGCATTCATGGCCAATGTGCCAATAGACACCAAATGTGCTGCAGCAACATGGGCAACTCCACACACTTTCACCAAGCATTACTTTGTGGACATACAGATGAATAAGGAAGCACAAGTAGGACAAAGAGTACTTCAACACCTGTTCGCAAAGTCTTCCTCTTACCACAGCCTCCCCAAGAAGGGAGAAACCGCTACGTAATCTGATGCACAGCATGTGAATCCAGAAAAGGATTCATGCTGCAAAACGAAATAGTTACTTACCAGTAGGAGTAGTTTTGCAGCTTGAAGAGTTTTCTGGATTCACATGCGACCCACCCAAGGAATACAAACAGGTGGGGAACTATAATTAACAATTCACCAAAGTACCATCTAAAAGACTAAGACTAAAACACAGAAAAAAGAATCCGAAGATGGCTATTACGCACCACAACCTCCAGGGCGCCGTCTGACATCACACAGGGGACGTACCTGGCACCAAATGGTGGTCGACGACGCCCAAAAACAAGAAGAAAAAAAAAAGACTATTCCGGACCCAACCACTAGATGGTGGAATAATGCACCGCATGTGAATCCAGAAAAGGATTCATGCTGCAAAACAATGGTTATCTCTGACTAACCCAATTTAATATCCACCTCCCCCAGTCACCCATAAAAGTTGGAAAAATCTCTACTGTCCCAGTTACCCTCTGACCCCCTTGGGTAAATGATGGCGCTCCCTTTGTTAATTTCAAGAATGGCCTGCAATGGTACCTCTATTCCCTCCCCCACCTCCCTGATACCAGTTGAGCCAGCACTGGCATCCTCTCTCACCCCTTCTCCTTTGCTCTGACCCCCTCTGGTACTCGTCTCTCGCCTTGTCAAGCCCAGTCTAGACCAGATAAACCAGCATTATTATTCTCCCATCTCTTCACAGCTCCCCCTCTCAGTTAACCTCCATCCCCTTATTTGCTTCAGTGATGACCAGATGAGAGAGCACTGGTGCCCTAGTCTCCCCTCCTTGTCAACTCCAAATTTTGCCAGATCCTTCCATTTCTGGGAAGGTGAACGTGATTCGTGCAGCTGTGGCAAATGTTTTAGAACCAAATTACTTACTTATAAAACAAAAAATGAAAGTTGATTTCTGAAGCACAAGTTTGGAAAATAGCAGTTGTTAGGTTTTTCTTCCAACTGCTGCTGATTTTAGGGAGCACCTAATATTTTCAAAGTGGATATTACCTCTGCTGACTCCTGGCCCGGGGCTCTGGGGACCAAGACTGTGAGGGTCTGACAGGACCCCCAGGGCTCTCATTTCCAGTGGTAACTGCGGTCAAGCAGTGAAGGCCTAGCTCATGGGAGGAAGGTCAATCACAGATTCAATTTAGTACAGGTGCCACCAAAGTTTATTAAAGGTGATTAGCTAGCCAGAGGTACTAACTTTCAAAAAAAGAATACATTTCTTTTCACATTAGAATCGTAGTAGAGCTAGAAATAGACATTACAAGGAGCAAAGGAAGGGTCTGGGCCGAGGGGCTTAAATTTGTAATTTATTCTTTGCTACAACTTGATTCCCCATGATTGTGTTTGAGTTTCTTGTGGCGCTCGAGCACCATCTAAGCCACAGCAAGGGTCAGGGGCATCTGGGGCGAATTAAGATGGTGTATCTCATTTTCTGACAGTCAGACATTAGGATTTTCAGCTGAGTGTCACGGCTAAAGTTTCAAGCAAGAATCACAACAGGGACACTGCCGCAGGTTTCTGAAGTACCATGGGGCAATAACTCTGGACTGTGTCATTGCAGCAGAGATTAGAGCATTTTTGGGGGCACAAATTCAAAAACACAAGGAAAGGACAAGGCCCAAAGTCCAATCTCATTGCTACGTGGCATAAGACTGATGCTATGGGGCATGGGTCATAAAAGAAGCTTTCTCCAGTGTGGGTGTGCGACCATGGGCTAGAGAGTCACTTTGCTGTTTGTGTGTTAAGGGTGAGCCCGCTTGGCTGAGTCAACACCATATCACTGACCTCCATGTGATGCTGCTGTTATCCAGCTAGTCCTGATATAGGGGCAGGTTCATGGATTTAACGGGGGCTAGTCAGGCGAGTTCTTGTTGGGTTCAGTGTGGTAGCAGGGAGTCAGGAAAGGCAGCTTCTGTGGTCCAGTAGAAAGATTCTGCCTGGCTGGACCCAGAAACAAGAAAGTAGGCACCTCCTTGTACTCTGCCTGGAAACTTTGTCCGGTACAGAGTGTAGCACTTTTGCTGTTTTGCAGAGAACTGTGATTAGTTCACAGCTTGAATAGCTCTGACCACACAGGAAACAGTGCATGTTCACAGACAAAATGGCAGGAGTGGACTGGGCAGGAAGCTTGTGTATTTCAACCAACCACCCCAGAGAAAAAAAAACCTGCATATGGTCACTGTTTGGCAGTGGCTCTGGAGAGCTTAAAAGAGAATCATACAAAAGTATGACATATCAGTCCCAAACAACGGTGGCCTGCTCTTAAAAACAGATCACACTCTTTCAGACGGTACCACAAGCATGTACAACATATAAAATTAAGCATCACATCATTCAATTTTAATGGCACCATAGTAAGCTACATTAGTAATACACAATGGAAATTAACTCATTGAAATGGACTCTTTTATATTGAATGGATTAAACAATTTCTGTTCTGCATTTTGTGGAGTCAGTACTAGATTTTGTAAGTATTCTGACATGGTTTTGCTCACTGCAGAGTCACTATGGTACACATGCTGCATGCTATGTGAACGCATCCAGCATGTTTTTCACCATTCTTTCAGCAATTGTTAAAATGATGTAAGAAAATAAAGTGCTACTGCGGAGGCTGCTTTTCATTTTTTACTTTATATTTGTGTTAATGGTGTAGATGTGCTGGTACGCTAGCTTTAAAGTAGTAAAGTTCTCAAAGCAGAGGAGCCTTAGGAGTCTCTCTTCCTCTCCACTGGTTCATAGTAGGCCTGGGCATGAAATTCCACTCTGCTCGCGGAGTTTGCAGAGTTTTTCCCACTCTGCGCAGCATGCAGAGTTCCGAAAAGGCAGAGTTTTTTTCTCGCTTGCGCTCGGCAACGTTAAGTTGACGAGCGCTAGAGAGGAAAATCTTACTCCAGACCACCTCCCGGCGAGATTTCTCAGCATGGGTGGTCACGAATGGCCACTACCACTCGAGTTGAGAAACCTTCCATTCGCGTTGAGGAAGCTGCTGCTCAAGTAGAACATCTACTCGAGTGGCAGAAATAAGCAGCGCCCTCTTGCACTGCACATGGTGCCGTTCGCTCTGATTTTCCAGCACGGGACAAACATCCGGCGCTAAAAATCAGCACGAATGGCACGACCTAACGCACTCCACAGCTTGCGGAACTCCACGTATCGTGGCAGAGATTTTTGGTCACTTTGCGGAGTTCCACTACATAGTTTCTAGATGGACGTGGGCTATACTTGTGGAGAAAGGACCCCTAGTACAGTGTTGATTCCTGTTCCATAGCAGGGCTGCGGTATTATGATTCAAAGACTCCATTCATTCATCGAAAAATGGCTGCTGTACCACAGCAACTGCTTGGATACAAGGATGCACAGGGTGTTAGTCGTCTAGTACAGCTGTACTTACTGCACCGCATGATACAGGAGAACTAGAAAACTGCTGGTTCTTACTTCACAGCAGGGGTGGACAGAATGGCACACAGGATTCTAGGTCATTTGAACAGTGATGCCTGCTGCACCACAGCAGAGGACCAGACATGATGGTAGAGGCCCCCCTGGGACATTACTGTGAAGCTTTCTTCACCAGAGCAGAGGATTGGACATGAAGATAGACGACCTCTTGGTACAGTAATGAAGCGAGGATATTTGCAGCACAACAGGACATTTGACAGGTAATACACACATTTGTACACCCACGCACTTCTCTTTTACCCTAACGTCTTCCTAATTCTATATCCACTGCAACCCCCAGTCTTCGAGGCACGATACGTCCCAGAGGGGGTGCGCCCTGGAGTAATCTTCCTGCAGAGATGAGAATGAAAGGCTGGCTGTTAGTAAGTAAGGGGTTTTGAACCCTCTATCTACTTTCTGTTACCTGTCTGCGCAGCGGGAGGCGCTTGCTCAGCTTGTGCACAGCGGGTTGGCTGCTGAAGTCAGATTTCTTGCCTCTGCCCTTCATATGGCACACCATGATGGTGCCAACCATGCAGGCGATCAGGAAGCCTCCCACACAGTAGATGGCAATTTCCGTATACTCCGAGGATGATGAATCCACCTCCCGTTCTTCGTCTGCAGAGCAGGCATGAGGGATGAAGGGAGAGAGTCAGGGGTGCAGGTCATGCTGGTGTTTCGGAGAACATGATGGCAGGACAGAGGCAGGGCGGACAGTTATGGGATGCAAACACACACTAAGCACATGCCAGTTCATTCACACACCAATCATATACAATGCAAATATTGTCGCTGCACCAGAAGCAATCTACTACCTTGGGAATCTCACATCTTACCTGAAGATAGTCTCACATTGTTTCTCATTCTAACTAGTTTGTGGCGAATTCACAATTTATACAACCGCAAATTCACCTTTCATACCCAGGCAATATCAACATTCATCTCAAATCTTATCCCAGGACACATTCACATTTTAACTTTGGGCAGTTTCCCCGCTGTTTTACTGGCTATTTCAGCACTCACAGTTTATCTATGGGCAATTTCATGTATTGTCTCAGGGCAGCATCACATCTTACCTCAAGTAAGCCAACATTTTATCAGGGCATTTCATCTCGGGCTATTCTCACTTTTTTCGGTAGAATCTGAGTTATCTCAAGAGACTCTCACAATTTATCATGCAGCCATGTCATAATTTATCTTGCTGCAATAGAACGTCTTATCTCGGAGCAATTGTGCATCTTTACGCATCTTTCGTCAAGAAAATCATGGATCTTATTTCCAGGCAATCAGACTTCTCCTCTCATGGCAATCATGGATCTTATCTCGGGGCAATGGCACATCTGATCTCAGGGCAATCATGGATCTTAGCTCGAGGCAATGGCACACCTGAAATCAGGGCAATCATGCTTCTTATCTCGAGGCAATGATATGTCTGATCTCTGGGCAATCATGCATCTTATCTCGGGGCAATGGCACCTCTGATCTCTGGGCAATCATGGAGCTTATCTCGAGGCAATGGCACATCTGATCTCTGGGCAATCATGGATCTTATCTCGAGGCAATGGCACAGCTAATCTCTGGGCAATCATGGATCTTATCTCGGGGCAATGGCACATCTGATCTCTGGGCAATCATGAATCTTATCTCGAGGCAATGGCACATCTGATCTCAGGGCAATCATACTTCTTATCTCGAGGCAATGGTACATCTGATCTCAGGGCAATCATGCATCTTGTCTCCAAGCAATCACATATTTTTTATGGAGGCCATCACATGTAATATCTCAGGAAAACTTTACATCTAACTTCATGGGACCATCACTGTTTAATTATGTTTACCAAAAAATGGGACCATCGCGGTTTAATTTAGGGCAGTCTCGCAGTCCATCTTTCAGAAGTCTCCCGTCTTATCTCTAGCCAAACCCACATCTTATTTCAGGCCACGCTCAAAGCTTAATCCGAGAGTTTTAAGGTGCAATCTCACACTACATCTCTGGTATTCTTATCTTATCTCTGGCATTCTCGCATCTTATCTGTACATTCTTAAATATCATATCCCAGTAGCATCACATTTCCTTTCCGGGCAATTTCACATCTCGTCAGAGACAATCTCACATTTTATGATTATTTCCAGCAGGCACATAATCCACCTCTGTACGCTCCAGTACACACAACGCTGCCAGTTAACAGAGGAAAGATGAGAAACATCTAGGACAGCAGCGAGGTAGAAATGTAAGTCATGACATAGAGACAAGACACAGACCCTGACGTAGAACAGTCACAGATTCAAGATAAAGATGCGCGATAATAAGACTGACAGCACGGAGATTTGCAGAAAAAAAGCAGGGAAGGCAACATCAGAATGACAAAGAGCAACAGCAGCAGAGGATACTTGAGACAAAATATGAAGTGATAGGCAAGATTCTGAGGCAAGATGCACCGATCCACAGTGAAAATACATTTAAAAAAGAGCCAGACACAGCTATGTAGTGACAAGCTACACAGACTAGACACAAAGAACCACACAGGAATTTGAGACTAGACTTGGATATCTTCAGAGGCAAGATTGTACTAGACACAGAAACCAATGAAGACTAAACATAAGACTTGACAAGAGAACAAGATAACGCACAGACCCAAATGGAGACAAGAAACAGATGGGCACAGGAAAAAAAAAGGAAAATACTAATATACTAATGATAAAAAGATATATATCGACTTAGGCGAAATACTGAGGAAACACTCAGTGACAAAAATAGAGACAGTACATAGAGATCCACATAAAAAAGGGATATAGAAAAGATGCGTACCAAAAAAAGACAGGGATTCAGGCAGATATCATTGGTCCCCATGAAGTAACATCCACCTCCCACAAACACTGAACATCATGCAACAGAAGAGACAATGCACTGTTTTATAGATAGGCCGAAAACACCAAGGCCTGGCATGGCATCCCATTGGCATGCTGTTTGCGGCCCAAGAGCCCAGCATAGAATGCCATGGTCATGTTATAAATGGCTTTCACTCATTGATCAAATACTAAAATGCATCGAAGACCCATGACAAGAACCAAAAGAAATGCCACAGACCAGCCGTCAAGCCAACCGGGCTTCAGGGAAACCTCAGTGAGTTAAAAGTCATGTTATAGCCTGTTGTGAATCTGGGAGTTTTACCCCAACAGCATGATGGAGTGCATGTCTAAGTGAAGAAGAGATGCCAGATATAGGGCATGTGAATCTCTGGGAATGGGTGGCATGCTCGAAGGGCTCATTATTCATAGCTGGGCATGACACGTAAAGAACCAACTTCTCTTCTTAATGGTGTGGGTACATGTTCTACTCTTCAAGAGAAGGGCTCTGGCTCTTGGGGGTGCAGCACACCACACAGATCTCTGGTGCTGCAGTGAAAACTCGTACCTTTACCTTCGCTAATGGTTTTGTGCAGTGTTTTGTCCATTCCTATACTTTTGTCTGCTGTAATAGCTTTATTCAGGGTTGCATCCACCCTCCCCACACATGTTTGCATGTGGACCCAGTTGGCGGTTGTGCTGGCCTGCTTTGGCTCTTGGGTCTTCGATGTGCTGCTTCTGCATCTCTCCGAAATCATCAAATTGAGATTTTCAGGGTTCAGTTTACAAAGTTGACCAGCAAGGCACAGGCTGTGAGGTCAGTACGGACATGGGATGCATGGTCAGAAGCATACACAGATTATGCTGCTTGATGGATGCCCAGATGGTTGCCTGATTAAAAGGGGCTCCAGAATGTATCATTAGAGGGGGCACTGATACCATGCTTAGTTGGATCACAGATGTTATGGTTCTAGAGGGCATAGATTGCATTGTGAAGAACGGCCCATATGGTCCGCCAGAGGGCACACGGTGACTGGAGCATAGATTGTCAAGTGAGAAAGCGCACCTGCACCCTAGCAGCCCTCAGAAAAGGAATGGGTTCTTTAGCTAGGGGACTGCATGGCCAGATTGATTTCATGCACCAGCAAGGGTGAAGGTTGTCTGGTGAATGGCCAGGCCGGATATTGAGCTTTGAACAATAAAAGTGAATTAGGAATCTCAATGACAGAATACCGCCTGCTGGCACCGTACTCGGAAGGACCAGTGGCTACTTGAAGGATGCAGAAGCAGCAATGGTTGTGATAGAGTGAACAGAGGAAGGGATTGGGAGTTAAGGGGGGCAATTGGAGGGTGTGAAGGGGTAGAGGGTACTCGGGCTGAGAGAGACACAACGTAAATACCTGGAAGAACGGTCAACCATGCAGTGTGATAGGAGATCCCGATAGAATTACCCGCCAAGCACGTATACTCCCCAGCATCCTCAAAAGAGACATTGCGCACATAGAGGACTTCGATCTCTTTGTCCGTGGTGTTAACACCGGCCGCCTGGAAGGAAACAGGAGCGAGAAAACAGAAAGTAGGCACCACAGTGGCAGAGGTTATGGACGGAGAACCACGAGCTCCACAAGGAAACGCCAGCTTACATCTAGACTGTTTGCAGGTTGTTTTTATGTCGCTTTTATGGGGTATTGAATGTGTATAATGCCAATTCAATTATGCGGATTGATATGCTTTGAAACGTCTTTTCAATCCATTATGGGATGGTACCTCTGAAATTTAAATAAGCTGGGATGGGGCAGTGTCAGTCAAATATTACGTATAGCTTGACATGATTGACTCAGCTCCAGCCCAACCGGCCTTTCAGATGCGCAGCCTGTCAGGGAAGTCAGGTGATGTTGCTATAGAGGACCATCAGCTTCTGAGTAAGCCAGCGTTAATACTCGGGTTCTTTGGCGTCCATAAATCCTTCCACCAAAAGACAGATTTCACCCAACAGATTCCCTACTCACCACCCAAGAACAAGGTAAGGAGAATCTTAGCCCCATCACCAGCATGGAACATATCACCTCAATATACATGCAATCACAAAAGGGAGATCATGGAAAACACTTCACGCCGCGCGTTCTGTACCGGTCCACAGGAGAATGTCAAGAACAGAAGACGGTAGACAAATATCCAAAGAAGTGACAGAAGACAGAAACTGGAGGGAATCAATGAGTAAAAAATAGAATGAATCAAAGAACAGCATCCAAGGGTTGGAAGACTGAAACTAGGAGTTCAGGGAAGCATTGTTGGGGTGAGAGAATCATCATCTGTGCCGGGAATTCCAGCAGAAAGAATGGCACTTCTGCCTGAATTGTCACTGGACTTGGTACAAAACTAAGTTGCATTTATGATGTGTATTTTTTTTACCATTGAAGTAGTTTGAGTTATATAACAAAAAATTCATTATAAGGTTAAAATGTTATTTATCCCTTCTAGAAAAAAGTTTTTGTTAAAACACTGAACAATGCATTTGTGGCTTTAAAAAATTGGGATGGTTTGCCTGTTAAACGAAGCTTAATAAAATGTATAAAAATCAAATATTAGAATTCTTAGTTAAAACATTACACTGGATATTTAATCGCCTTTAAAATATTGGAGTTGTAAATGATAGTTATTCACAATTTTTAAGTAGAGAGTTACCGGGTATTTTTTAAAGTTGGGATTTAATATAATTGATTAATTTAATAAAGGTTGGCATTGTTAATTAGAAATAAAGTAATATTGACTCGAAATAATTTAGGGTTTCTAACTTACAGTAACGCAAAAGAAAATTGTTGCAAATAGTGGATCTGGTTTCTTATGGAATTAAATAAAAGAAATCCCTGGATAAAGAGCCACTCAAAACTAAAACTACCCGATTGGAAAAGCCATCTTCAAGATAATAGTAATTCTAGCTGCCTTTAGGCCAGTCTACTGCTGTCATCTCGGTGTCTCATGTCTTTATTAGAGGGCGGTGTATGAAAAAGGTGCCTGAAAACATCTCAAATCTGCTGATGTTAGAGGAGAGGGAGAGAGAGAGCTTAGACAAAAAGAAGTTAAGGAGAGGGAGAAAGAGAGAGAGGTGGAGTGCGGCAGAGGCACATCTGGCGAGGGTATTATTTTTCCATGGCGGCTGGCCACCCAGACCAACAGCAGTACCAAGAGGAGACCAGAATACCCTATTGACACCAGATGAGGCTTAGGAATTGAAACACTGCTACCAAGATGAGCCTTCAAACCACCGCAGCCTGCGGTGGGCGTGTCTGAGGACCACCGCACAGCGGCATTACCTTTCTCTGATGCAGGCAGCACCGTGAGCCAGGCAGACTGGTTGGCGTCCCCAATATAATTGGAGACTTTGCATGTGTACTGGCCCTCGTCCGCCTCAGTCACGTTATGCAGGGTCAAAACTTCGGCATTGGAGCTATTAATTCCAGAGCGCTAGAAACAGAGCAACACAGGACATGGTCAGGGCAGCCTGGTGGCAGCACATGTATCAACGGCCCCATCACCAGATCACCAGCGCATGCGCAGGACATGCGGTGCCAGCAGGCGCCGCGTTTGGGGAAGGGACGAAGGATGACGAGTCCGATGCTGCAAGAGAGCGACTGCTGCTGAAAGGAGATGGCATACCTATTCTACAGTAGAGCCGCTGCCCTACCTTAGTATATTGTCTTGCAGATCATTGTGGTATTAGATAAACATAGGACCAAAGCTCTCTGCACATGCCACTGTCTCAGGTGAATAGAGTTAGAACTTGGATCCAGCCATTCCACTGTCAAAGCCACCTGGAGCCCCTTGTTTTAGCCACATCCCTTCTCACTCGCCCACTTCTACATTTTCTCTTAGCTTCAGCTTCTCTGTCAGGTTTTAGCTTTAATGGTTACTTACGACTTACTTAGGGATTGCTGTCAGGGTCGAAGGTTTTGGATGTTATATTACATTGTGACATTCGGGCAATGAATATAAAAAATCTATACCCCTCTTATGTCTTAGTGTCTCTGCCAATCATTAGCTCCAATAAACTTTAACTTTTCAAATTGAAAAGTCTCAATTATTGTTCCTTTGCTGTGTTTAAGTGGGGCCCTTATTTACACGTCACTACTATACCACACAATCTGATGCTTTCCACTCTGCCTACTACTCAGAGGAGATTAGATGTTGTTTTGGGCACTACTTTCCCTCTTTGTGAAAGATGACTTCAGCCAGATTGGCCAAAAGGCATGTCCTAGGGGTTGCTGTGTCTAAATTAACTTTAACTGAAGACTGACTTTGAACCTCACAAGAGGCTCCCATGCAAATGCCAGCTTTAGAAAAACATTCGTCCACAGGCCACTTTAGTGGTCCTTATTTTAGATAAACACGGGTTAATAAACTACTGACAAGATTCCAATTTTAGATGAACACTGGTCTATAGGTGACTCATAAGGTCCCTGTTTAGATGAACACTGGTCTATAGGTGACTCATAAGGTCCCTGTTTAGATGAACACTGGTCTATAGGTGACTCATAAGGTCCCTGTTTAGATGAACACTGGTCTATAGGTGACTCATAAGGTCCCTGTTTAGATGAACACTGGTCTATAGGTGACTCATAAGGTCCCTGTTTAGAAGAACATTGGACCACAGACTAATCTGGATGTCACTGTTCTAAACAATCATTGGTCTATTGACTTGGGGCATATGTCCAGGTTGCCTGAAGTGCTGCATTGGGAGGAAAGTGGTCAAACTGGACTTGTATAGGTTTGCGCTTAAATCTTCGAAGCGTTCAACGTGACTTTCTTTGTATCAGCTCCAACACACGCTCTTACCTTCAGCACTTTCAAGTAGGGATGCCCGTCAGGTCCAATTTTACTGCCATTCAGCTCAATATGTCTAATCCATTGGATATGTGGCTGTGCGTCACTGTAAACTTTGCAGACAAACTCTGCGTCACCCCCAACTTTTGTAGTTGTGTTTGCCGGAAGCCCAGCTTGGAGTATTGGCCGGTGGGGTGACCGCTCTAGAAAGTGTAGAGGGAGGGAGAGAATCAACTTTGGCACTTTATGTAGGTCACAATACAAACCAAACTGTTTCTTTGACATAAGATGTTATTAATTACCAACCTAATAGTACTTATTTCATCGACCGTAGAAGAATGAAAGACTAAGTCAGTTCAACCGTGATTTGAATTTGTGTTGTGCAGGAGACACACAGATCAGTCCAGCCCATTGAACTAGGTTTTGAGATTATAAAAAAGAAGTCGCATTGCAGCCCAGATTTCTATTGCCCTGGCACTTCATTTAGCCATCAACGTACAGGAAACAAATGCAATCATACACTTAAGGGTCGGAAACTAGACAAATATCAAAAAGGTTCATGCTTATTAATGGTTTAACTTCTGAAATAGTACCCAGACGAAAGATGTTCCCATCTACATTCATTTTAACTTATTTGCTAGCGTTGTCCTTACAAAGGCTGTCTCCGATGTTATGAACTTCTGTAAACCTTTATATTCAAAAGTGGCCTTCGAGGGGGAAAGGAAGTGAGGTTCAGAGATATATTACAGCAGCAAATGTGAAAAGTAAGCAGTTGCTTTCTTGTATTTTAACACCAACAACACAGTCACACATTAGTGATACTTTTACTTTGCATCGTTGATGTGGAATGCATCTGCATCTACACTTCCTGTGACATCACTTCCAGTGACTGAGAGCAGTTCACAAAACGGAGAACAGCCCAATAAAGAAAAAAGTTACAAAAAAGTAAAAAGATATCCTGATTGATTGAGAAATAAAAACCTTGTCAGTTAAGAACAACCTATTTTCTTTTCGTAAAAGCCGTATGGACCTTTAAACGCTCTAACTCCACTGCAAGTTGAACAGGTATCCTGGATTGCTTTGACTGTTTGAATATCCGAGCAGTGCAAATCTCGCATGCGGGATTTAATGATACACAAAGCAAGGTAAATATAGCAAAATAACCATTCTTATCCAAAAGTGGGCACTGAAACTCTCAGACAGCCATCACTTTTTCAACTTCATCTTTTGTCATTTCTTTTAATAAGGAACAGAAATCGAACTAATACACACACACACGTACAAAGGCCGTACTGTGAGAGGAAGGAACCTTGTAAAAATACAATGTTCCATGAAACCCACGTCCTACATATAATCGGTGCTTTTTAATAAATAACATTCAAACTCACAAAAACCTGGTTCTACTACAGGATAAACAGAAGAGGGCTCGACTATAAGCCAATTGGTTGACTGCTCACATGACCGTGTCTCTGAAAGATGGCTGGGGTGGGAGAAGAGTCGTGTCACGTCGTTTTGGACGAGCCCTACCTGCTTGTAGGATGCATCCTAATTCCCTCATTTTCCCCGTAAGCCTGCAGGCCGAAGGCTCTCTATTCTAGTTCAAACTCAACAGGTCCCATTGGCACTTGAGCTCTCAGTGGGCAGGCCCTGGCACCATGGCCAGTGATCTGATACGACTGGCTCCAATATATCGAAGTGCTTTGAAAGCACTGCTTTCTCTTTCCACAGGCCTCGATTCCAATAGGGTGCCTAGGAGATAGATTCTGTCCAGAAGCTCCTTGTGCCTTTAGACACTCTCCGTAAGCCCCTGTGCTACAATTGGCTTTTACTGTGCATGTACAGTGTTATGACGGGCCTTTGCTAGACAGGCCCCATTTGCCCTTTCACTCTGGCAATTCTCTTCGGAGCCCTGGTGACACAACAACTCAAGTCTTGCTGCCATAGTATGCATTCTCTCCACTTGTTCAGTGCCAGAATGCACTTTGCACTCAGGAGGTGCCAGTGTCTTGATGCTCCCTTTCCCGCAGGCCCCAGTGCTGCGCTTTGCTTTCTGTGCCATGTCTGGATGCCACCGCTCATTCTCTCGGTGCTGGTACAGTGCTATGGCATGCTTTTTCTCTGCAGGCACTTTACCCAGGTGGCTCTGTTGCTGCAGGTCTTGTGCCAGGAGACACTTTCTCTACACAGGCCCCAGTATCACGGTGTGCAGCCATGACATACTTTTTTCCTTCAGCACACGGCTTTCACTCTCTGCAGACCATGTTACCACTGCATGCGTTTTCTGCCACAGGGCCTGGTGTCACGACCCACGTTTTCTCTGCATGTATGGTGCCACGCAGTGCTATCTCTCCGCCAGCCCCATTATTTCTCTATGATTAGTGTGACATGAGGCTCTCACATGTCCAGGTACAACAGGCCCTTTCTCTCTGTAGACGTGCCAAAATGTGCTTTCGCTGCAGAGGTTCAGCGCATGACGTGACTTCTTTGCACAGGGTGTGGTGTCAAGGCACAATGTTTCTGTTCATGGTGTAATTCCAAACATGTTCTTTGAAGGTCCTGGTGCTGGTGCCAAAAGCCATTCTCTCCTTGCACATCACAGTGTCATGATATGCGTTACCTTCCCAAGCCCCGGGGCCAAAACACACTCTTTCTCTAGCACTAGGCAGACCTTGTTCGAAGACGTGATTTCTCTGCTCGTCCCATTGGGGCCACAGCAAACAATATCTGAGCACAACCAGCTGCCACAACATGGTGTGCACTCTGCAGGCCCCATGGCTGTGGCATAATATCTTTACTAGGTCTGAGCAGGTGATTCTCCACAAATGGCTCTGTGCCACACAATGCTTTCTCTGTGCAGTTGCTGGTGCCACAGAACTGTTACACATTCTTCAAGCTTGTACAGGTGTCACAGCTAGGGTGGCCAACTTTCCATCGCAACTTTGCAGGATACTTTTAGCGCTTGAAGGCCCTTTGCGTACGCAGAGACATCAGAAAACATTTATTGGGGTTTTGGGGAACTAACAGGAGTGTAGCACATTTTTGGGGTTTCATTCCATAGCTCCCGCCTCCAAATCATGCCATCTTAAAAGATATAGCTCAGCCAGACATTACGTTTATTGAGTGTAATTACTTTTAATATTGTATTGGAGTTCTAAACAATTTACCTCTTCCTGGAGTAACCGCCTACTACCACAAAACCAAATAAAAAAGGTCTTGTGATTTACTCCTGTCTTTTCGTATTATATGAAAATATTGGGTGGCTTAGAAACATGCTCAGTACAGGTAATGAGAACTATAAAGAAACCCACTGACAATATCACTATTAAGGTGGGCTGGTCATTGGAGAGGGCCTACAACAGAAGTCAATATGCTCCAATGGGCATCTTTTAGCTATGGAACTAGAATATTAGACATCTGATCTGAACTTTACCACTTCACCTAAATTTGCTGGAAATAAACACTGCATTCTAAAGCTAGGGAGGACCCGCAACACAGTGACATTTCCTGGGAAGGGTAGTCTGTTGGCCTTGTCATCAGAATCAGCGCCACCCCAGTTGTGGTCTAGTTGGATACTGTGGAGCCAGGAGGCATGGTGACTCACAACAGGCTTTCGTGTCCATAGGCCCTATAGTCGCCATCAGCTTTCTTTATGCAGATCGAGGCGTCACTATGCGCTTTCAGGTACTGCAAAATGTCTCATCTGCACAAGCCCAGGATCAATCACAGCCTCATCTACACAAGCATGGTGCCACAATGTGCACATGATGCTACAGGCACAAGTAACAGTGCTGCAACATGATTTCTCTATGGAGGCCGCAATGCTTCACCATTATTTCTCGTCAGAGACCTCGTGCGACGACACACTTTCTGTGCACATCGTCCGGTGTCAGGAAGCGAGCACCCGCCTAAATCTCGGCGCCACAGCGTGCTCTATCAACGGAGGCCACGGCCTTGCCGTGCTCCTTTTTTCCGCAGACGGGATGCGCGACGTGGTGCTACTTTCCCGCAATCTCACCGCCCCAACATGGCGCAGAGGCTCACAGGGGAGCGGAGTGCGCGAGCCGCTCAGACCCGGGAACAAAGAGCCCTTTCACGGCGCTTGGCAGCCCGAGCCGCTGCAGGGATTCCAGGCCCCGACATAGGCTGGCACGGGCTCTCCAAACAGACAGCCTGTTTAACTTGTGGTCGCAGAAGAACTCCTCGGCGCTGCACTCATTAAATTATTCCATTGCGGTGCGTGTTATTTCTAAACGTTGACATCACTATGCATTCGCTTTTTAAACTTTATTTTTGAAAAAACACCAATTTTTTTATGGTTAATGTAAACATTTCTCCCAAATTCGTTTCAGAAGTGAGGCAGACACCTAGAAAAGGGTGTTTATTTGGCCCCTACGGATAGCAGAGGCCCCCTTTGAAGTGGGCTGTTTTTCCCTTGCGGTTACTGACCCTACAAAGGTGCCTCTGACGGCCAGCAATTTCCACAGGACACTGCCGCGATCCAGCTGAACGTCAAGCTGCTTTTTTTCTCTCACCTGCATGTTTAAGGGGCGCGTGCCTCGGGTGGAAGGTTCCAGTATTTTCCTATTACCCTTTTAACCACTTACAGGTGCTGCAAGACCGCGGTAGAGCAAATGCGGCACGAAGCCCAGTGAGTGGAAGGCAGAGCTAGAGGGTGAGGTACAGGCGACCTCCGCTTCAAAACCAAAAGAATGTACCAGACCCAGGGTCGGACTGGCCTATCGGGCAAGCAGGCACTGGCACGATGGGCTGTTCTGATTGATCAGTGTGAGGGCCTGTTTTTTTAGCAGTTTGTGGGCCTTTTTTATGGCCAGGTGGGCCCGTTTTTATTAATAATTTCCCTGATATTACCACAAACATTGGCTGCAGCAAGTTCAAATCTATGCAGTCTCACATACATTGCAAAACACTTATACAGCACATCTTTACACGTTCAAAACTGGCCTGGTTTGCAAATGTGGACCGATTTTTTTTTGGGATATCTGGTTCACTATTTTATTTTGGTGGCAGGGCCTATTTTTTGTCCCAGTCCGACCCTGACCAGACTGCACCACCTCAGGCAGAGCTCACCTGTGTGGGTAATATGGACTTGCGATGTGATTCTCTGTGAGGCTGCAGGGCACCAGGTAGGGAGCTTTAAGTTCGTAACCAGCCATTACGCTGTCCGGGAGAATAGGTCTCGACTGCTCGTCATTCATGTGCATGTTAAGAGGATCCCAGGCCCTCTCTTGTATCACGGTGCCTCTCTCTAGCTCAGGATGCACTGGAGAGGCTTTACCAAAAGCCCTGATTGGACTCTGGTCACCTTTCATTCTAGAATTGCCCCTGCTGTTTTCCAGGGAAGCACCTCAGTGGATAGTTTACTAATTTAGGGCCTGGTGAAGGAACAGTCCAGCTCAGGTGAGGGCTAGGTTGTTTACACATTGAAAGGGAAAATGGACAGGACGAAATTGAGCCCAAATGGATCTCATAGGCAGGTGGATTAATTGGTATGATGAAAACAATCCACATAGGGGTCGATGCTTTCTGAAGTGAGCCCAGAACCCAAGGCCTGAGCTTTTTGTCTCCAAGGGTTGGCTGATAATCCCCGAGTCCTCCTGAGAATAGAAGCTATATGGAGTCCTGTGATCGGGGACTCAACTGCATCCATTCTAAAAGTGATTTTTGGGGGGGGGGGGGGTGGCGGTGACACACTGTGTCACAGATAAAACTGGTGAGGCCAACTAAAAAAAAAGCCAGCGTGCATATGTGTCTCTATATGTCTATATATATATATATATGTTTAAAATGTTTAAATTTGACCTTCTATGGATATCTACGCTGTCTTTTTGGTCGTTTGATAGGAACTCGAATCATATATATATATATATATATATATGCAGGGGTTTGTCCTGGGGCCCACCGGAGGGCTTTAAAACAATGTGTCCTGGAACAAATAGCAGAAATCAACCCACCAGAGGGCGAAAAAGTGCATAAATGAACTACACCTCCCAGCATGCATGGAGAAGATAAAGTTTTTGGCACACCGGTGGCCAATTGAAGAGTGAAGACATGCGAGGGAGAGGTAGCTGCAGGAAAATGATTCTCTGCTACGGGCCTCTGACGAGAAGCGCAAATGCTTCGAAACGTACGTAAGGCCAAGGACTCAATAACCGGGATGAAAAACTGCGTGTTTTCGAAATAAATGGTCTGTGACTAACCTGATGTGGAGTGCGGCCTCAAATCGGAGCAATCTGTGGGGACATATATATATATATATATTTTTTTTTTTTACTTTTCTACCTTTTTCACTTTTTTTAATGTTAATAGGCACTTAGCACTTTTGGTAGCACAATGCACTTTAAAATAAATTATTGCACAGCACTTTATTAGTGATATTTAACTGAGAACAGATGGGCCTGTGGTTATATCGGATATAAGCATTAGTGCAGTAACTGTGAACTGATAACAGGCTCCAGTAATAACATCAAAAAAACAAAAAAATAAAAAGACAAATGCCGAAGCCAGTTACAATATATTTTAGTTTACTAATAGATACAAATGCAGAGTAAATATATGGTAGAGGCAAGTGCCGTACAGATGACAAAAGTCACAATCATGTATTATGCAAATATCAAATGCAGTTAAAGAGAAATGAATTCTATGAGGATTTGTATTGTCCAAAGCTAAGTAATGTATATATCAGAATTTGAGAGCATG